>CM043725.1:22612772-23812772 GCA_023969325.1 Oryzias curvinotus | reverse complement strand
CTCTCAAAACGCCAACTGATCTCAGACTAGGCTCCAGCATCATCTCCTTTCACCCATGTATGGCATCTGGCCTCTTCCCAATTGGATTTAGGGTCTTCCTATTTGGAAATTTGCACCAGAAGATCCCAAAACTGTCCATTTTGTTGTAATTTTTACCATCAATGAAGCCTAGTCTGATAGTCAAATTCTACACCCAACACTCCTCACTGCAAAGGAAGGTTCCAGATTTTATTTTTCCCCATACTGCCCCTCTTGTTCTGTTTTCCCAATCTTACCTCCCCTGATGCGATCACCTTTGTCCTTTTCTCAACCCATGTACTTAAAAATCCTCCCTGTCCCACTCATAAATAATCTCTGATTATTTATATGCAACTCCAGTTAAACCAAATTGATTTCAGTTTGCCTAAAAACTCACTGAAATCAGTCTTTTATTCTCATTTTTATCTCACCGTTTACCTGCAGAGGTCCAAGTGTGGTGTACTCTTGCATGTATTATAGCTATTTAGACATCAATCTGTTTAGGATCTAGGCTGAGAGGCAACATGCATTCCATTTTAGCTCTCCATCTTGCCTAAAACGTACAGACCAATTTCCTGTTTGCTGCAGGGAGTCTTCATGTTCATCACCAACCGTCACGACTTCGGGAGGCTCATTTCTACAGCCAGTTATAACACTTCTCACTACAACAACGACCTGTGGCAGATATTTGAAAACCCTGTGGTAAATTATAGTTATTTCCTCTCATTCTCCCTCTAAAAGCCCATCACAGTCGTGTACATTTGTCTGAAAAGCTGAGATAAACAACATGTTGTGAACATTGCTAGCCATAATGGAAGAATAGGAAATGTGACACAATTTTGAACCAACGACTTTAATGTGGCATGGCTAACTAATGGGGAAGCTGTTTTTAGCAAGCCTAGATATGCTATATGGGAGAAGGATTACTTCTGTGGGGTATGCAGGTCAGCAAAGAGTCAAAAAAATATTTGTGTTTGTAGGACTGGAAGGAGAAGTACATCCACCAAAACTACACCCAGATTTTCACACACAACAACTTGGAACAGGTTTGTATCGACACGTTTCCTGCAGAATGCAGACTAAGAGACAGCAAAACAGCATGACATCATGTCGCACGGAAATCCCAGCGTCTGGTTTTAACATTACAGCTGCTGCAAGTCTAGGTGGAGGTGTGATTCAAGACTATTTCCTGTGGTCTCCTTTATGTGTGTGTCTGCATTTCAGCCCTGTCCAGATGTGTATTGGTTCCCAGTTCTCTCAGAGAAGGCCTGTGATGAAATAGTAGAGGAAATGGAGCACTATGGTTCATGGTCTGGGGGCAAACATGAGGTTAGTACTGTCAGCAGAATTAATCCTCACAGGGCAGCCCTACAATACAACTAGTGTTTTTGTGTGTGTAGCTGTTTGTGTACAATATTAAGGAAATGAGGAATGGCCGCTGTCACATACCTGATTTGATGATGGCTGTGTGTAAATAAAGTTTTAAGATAAACATGGCTCTGGTATGCTTCCTGGTAGTGAGAAGGGAGGATTTCACAACAACTAATGACGTCCTTGTTCCTGATTTTAAGGAAATTGCCTCAAATGGAGTTCTAGAACCAGAGCCAACATGAAATCAGTGTTAGAGCCCCAATTGTAACAGGGGGGCTGTACCATTTCTGTTTAGTTTACATGTACTGGACAAGGGGATCGCAAGCATTTTTCTGTAGGAAATTGGCTATATTACCACTACCCAGCCTTTACTTTCCATATAACTGTCCATTGAAGAATAAGTACAGACTAGCAATCTAGTGTTCTGTGAAGGGCTAGACTTGATAGCTGAACCTCCTCCAGACATGGCAGTTCAGCCAGCATCTTTACAGGGAAACAGATTTCATTTAATCATTTCAATGGAAGCTGTGATCCCTCTCTTTCAAAGTCATTTATTCTTTCATTAATCACACTGCTTTGGTTTTTTTTCCTTCGATTTCTCAGGACAAAAGGATTTCTGGAGGCTATGAGACGGTGCCGACAGATGATATTCATATGAAGCAGATTGGGTTTGATAAAGAGTGGCTACACTTCATCCGAGAGTTCATATCACCCGTTACACTAAAGGTCTTCTCTGGTTATTACACAAAGGTTAGAATTCCCTGGTGGGAAGATTCACACATAGGGTGAAAAGGGGTATTTTAAAGACCCACTCCGATCATCTTTTGATTTATTTAAAAACTATTCCCAGTGGTGTTTTAATTATGGTTATGCCGTTTTGTAGCCATAATTAATTTAAAAAAAAAAACTAGTCATTTTCTAGGACATAGTTTCTGCAGAGCGGCAGGAGTTCATTAGAAATTTGCCTCTTCATTTTGGCCAGGGGCAGAGCTACCCTTCCCCCCTTCTGCTCCTCGTTACTGAGAGGTCTCTGTTTACAAGCGGTCCCGCTAACTTGCAGCTCCTCAACCTCGCAACCTAACATTACCAGTACAAAAAAAAAAAATGGTGAGCAAGGGAGCTTGTGGCCCACCCAATATATTTTCTAAGTAACAAAAACTGTCCTCTGCTCCTGATTGACAACCATTTGGATAAAGAAATATACAGAAATGCAATTTTAAGCTGAATATTTTTAAACTATGACTTCTATCATCCTGGTCACGTTATAAACACTTTAAAAACATGATTTTCATCGGAGTGGGTCTTTAAATAATAGCATGTCTGGTACTGAGTAATATATCTATTTATGCTTGAAAGTTGACTCGATGCATCTTTGTCCCTATATAGGGTTATGCCTTAATGAATTTTGTCGTTAAATATACACCTGAGAGGCAGGCGTACTTAAGACCCCACCATGACTCTTCCACCTTTACCATCAACATCGCTCTCAATAACAAAGGCAGTGACTTTCAGGTAACTGAGGGTTTGTGTCTGTTACTTTGAAATAAACTTAAATCCTCTTTATACAAAAACAGAAACCAAAAAAATCTCACACTTCTCTCTCTTTTCTTTCATTTTTGGAAGGGTGGAGGCTGTCGCTTTCACAGATACAACTGCTCCATAGAATCACCGCGAAAAGGCTGGAGCTTCATGCATCCAGGCAGACTCACTCACCTTCACGAAGGCCTGCCCACCACAAACGGCACTCGTTACATTGCAGTGTCTTTCATCGATCCTTGAAATTCATTTTTCTCCCCCCCCACACACATTTTCGAATTTTTATTTTCTTATTTAGTTTTGTGCAGCATTTTTTTTTAAAGCTTTTGCTTTAAAATAATTTCAAAAACTGAAGTGTTGAAAATGATCTCTGTCAAACAGAGTAGACAAGGGAAGTGGCGTTAAAAAAAGCACAGAAGCACGATAAAGCAACACTTTGGAAGGAGGTACATGTACTGTAGGCTGCCATGATCTTCAAAGTTCGGATTCAGCATTATCATGGAGGCCATCGTTCAAATGCTGTTAACATTAGGAAAGTGTGCAGATGCCTGTTGTGTTTCTACTTTTTATTCAGGGATTAATATCACTGAAGGTGTTTTTTTTACTTCTTTTCTAAAATATAAAGATTACTACTGGTGCTTTTTGACTTCTCTTGTTTCTACATCCAAGGTTTTTTTTTTGCCAAATCTGTACTAAAGAAAACCATTTTTGTAATTTTGCACTTTTAAAAATCCAAAAATCTGCGTTCCGGTTTATTGTTTTACATGAAAAGCTTAGCATTCACTTCCTTCATTGACTTTTATTTTTCCGTTTGTGGTGGACTGGATTTTGAAATTTAACAAAAATGAACTTCTTTAATTTATTTTATTGTCAAGGTTTAATAAATTGATCTCTTGGAAAAAACGTGTCTGTCACTGTGTGCTATAAGGTATCACTGCAGAGAAACTGCACCTCTTAAAGCACCCAACAGGGTCAGTTTGTTTAACCCCTATTGTTACAGTGAAAGCTGCCTCAGCTGCTCACTGTTTGCCCACCTGCTGGATGGAGAAAAAAAAGAAAAAGTAAAGAAAACACGGCTTCTGACTGACTAAGCCCGGATCCTTTAGCCAGGTGCCGAAAAACGTCTGGAAGTTTCAACTCCTCCAGTGAGACCAGGAGGAAGGAGGAAGTTGCTTAAGTGTTGGGGGTGTAGTACGATGATGTACATCAGTGCAAATGTAGTTCGGTGTACCTTAGAGACTGTGTGTAAACATGTACATGTTACTCAATGAAAGCTGTACAGATGAGGGCTGTTAAACACATGGCAGGAGTGTTTTGAATGCAGACTTCTGAGATTCTGTTACCCTTAAGGGAAGCACTAAGTGCTTATTTCATGTTATTATCCCAATTTAAGTGAGATGTGATGATCACGTACGAAGGAGCAGCTGAATAGAATGTTATCAAAGCATGAAAAGTCTTCACCAAACCTTGTTACCTCTTAGCACTGGCAGCCCTTGGAGACTCCCTTCGTGGTGGTGTTTTCAGTCTGACAGTTGACTGGTCGACGAAGGACCCATTTCTACCTCCGTATAAGGCCAGGGAGTCGTTGAGAGAATCAACACTGCGAGAAAAGAAGGAGATTGAGGTCAGACTGGGAGAGGCTGACTCCTGCTGAAAGAGTCCTTTGTGGCCTTCATTTCCCATGGCCTGCATCCGTACTCGCTGAAAGGTGACATTGATCCCTGCCAGGCAAGCAGGAAAACCTCCACATCGACAAAACAGGGAGAATCTCACAGGTACGATTAATTCAAAACCGTTAAGCATCATTTCCGGCTTAGAATTCTTCTCGTTTTGGGTTTCGGTTGTGTTCAGTGAATATCCGAGCTCGTGGTGAATGCCAGTAGAGATGGAGAATGAGATCTTATACCAGACTAAATTGGTACACACCTCTAATTGCAGGGTGGCCTTGGAGGATGGTGATTTAGCCATCACTGCAGCGTACAATCTGCTCTTGTTTAAACAATGGATTGAAATTAAGTATTTACAATCATGTTCGAAGTGAAGTGTGTGGTCACAGCTGGGGCCCATGGCTTACAGACTAACAGCATGTGGCAACAAAAAGTCTTCTCCAGCCAATATGGACTTCAGCTGATGCACACGAAGGATCACACTGCAGTGACTGATACTTGACAGCCTTATAAACTACATCAATATGACTGTCTGATGTTTTATTATCATAGTATAAAAACAAATATGTTAACTCTTCAACGACAGAAGCTTTCAGATTTCATTTGAACTTCACTGACTGAACTCTTATGTTTAGTATTTTAAACATGAAATAAAAAAGGAAGTTACACCCAAGAGTCGAGATAAGTGATGTTATGTTCCACTGGAGTCATTTACATTTTACTTTTTTTTTTTTTGGACCCTATAAACAAGGAATTACACTTACACTGTTAAAACATCAAATAGCTTAAAACTACTTGTCAAGAAATGTAGTGGAACTTTTATTTATTGAATCTTCCAGACCACTTGATGTAGGATAACTTTGTGCGCATGTGTGTACTTTCAAACAAGCCCCGTAGTTAACTCACTGTAAATTTCTTTAATTATGTTTGGAGAAGAGAGGTGGAGCGACGGGCAGCTATTTGGGTTCAAGCTCAGTGCGATTTTCAGAGAGTGGAAAAGTACTATGAGGAGCGAGAGATCAAGTGAGGAAAGACTCGGTGCAGCTGTGCATTCAAGTCGCAGCGCTCTGTGAAGAAGCAGTGAAGCTGGAGAAGGCAATTTTACGTCAGTTCATCACAATAAAGATAAGATTTTACGTTTTTTTGGTTACAAAACACTTAAGGAAGTTTTTTTTTTTCATTTAGGAAAACAACCTGACAGTGATTATTTTTTAAAAGGTATATGTTTTATGTTAACACACAGAGTATAAACTTTTCTTTATACCATTTTTATTAAGGCTGATTAAATGCATCGACAAAACCCATCACCTAATAAACCTTTTAGGTGTGAACTAACAAGAAAATGGAAAAGACAGGAAAATGTTATTAACAATAAAGAAATAAAAAATAAAAAACAAGCAGTATCTACAACAGGGAAGGCTAAAAACATATGGAAGCCAGATGAGCATAGGACATCCCATAAAGATTTATACTTTCACATAGATTCTTACCTAAATACAAAGGATCCCACAGGTTGTTTCAGTTTTTTGTTACATTAATTTTATGTTCAGATTCTTAACACAGCTCTCTGCGATTATTCCTGACTCCCAATAAATACAGATTTCTGTGAGCAAAACGCATCAAGTTTAAATGAATGTTTGGAAAGAAAATATAGATTCCAAAAACCCAAATACTGTTCTAAAACTTAGCGTTGATGTTTGTTTTTAGCCATTCCTGACAATAAACTCATATTTATGATTACATGCCACACCAAAAAAAGATGAATGTAAGGAGATCCATATGATTGCACCAAAACAATATGATTACCGCGAGCCTTTCATCCCGTCTATCTTGCAGGTAAGTAATCAAATGCATTCAGCCCACAATATCAATTAAAGCTGATTGCATGCTCTGGAGACGAGACTATCCCTTATTTTTACCAGCCAGACTGTTTGCCATCTCAAAGTAAACTGAGTGCACGTACCATTTAACCAAATTACACACCATTGCTCTGTAAAAACAATCAGCAGCCCCACACCCCCTGACAGATATTGATTTATGGAAAACAAAAGAGGGACACAGGATGGGTGGAGGATGGGGTGTTGTCAAAAACCACAGGACCTCAGTTTACAGTGAGCAAAACATAAAAGAAGTGAACTTTCTTTGTGATCTATTTTGGTGTCTTGTGCATGTTCTGTCAGTCTTTGGACTGTTTGTGTGTCTCAAACCATTGCTTTGTGATGAAAGAACAGTAATGTGGAATATTCTGATGTCAGGGTTTGTGCGCTCAAATGGAGCCGACGCGTCTTAGGTCAGAATGCGTGCACGGGGAATCAGGGAAGGCTGGTGGTCAGATTCCTGAAGACTCCACAGGAGAGTGGTTTGTCACTTCAAAGTGGCCAAGGAAGTTTCAAAGAGTTGAACATTTAACCCAACAAAACTATTTCAAAAATAAAAAAGGGCCACTTTTATGCATGAATGCAAACATGTCAAAGTCCCACCAACCAGAAAAGCTGAAATACTGAAGATTTGTCACAGTTGTTGTAACTTATTCATGTCAATGAACCAGGTTATCAGCATATACATTTAAATTAGCAAAAACTATGTTGTTTAAATATAATCAAACTGTGCAATGTTTGATGAAAAACAAACAAACAATCTTCTGCAGAAGAGACCTGATAGTTTTCATATTCCTGCCTTTGACTTCACTCCTTATAAAGTTGTCAACCAGTTCTCCTCATTGGTCAGGCAAAAGTGTGCAGTTGTGCAGCTTTTGTTGGGTTTATAGTTAACAGTTAAGTTGTCTTAAAGTATCACTAGAAACAAAAAGTGTGACATAGGTCAGAGTATGTGTTGTTTAGAGCCTTTCATGTGAACCCTGTGCCCTCTGAGAAAAACAGAGGCAGCATGTTGGCACTTTGGTTACCACAGCACGCAAAGAAAAAAAAAAAAAAAACCAGTAGTGATCCAGCCTAATCCTTCCAATTAGCATTTTGGCTCTGACTAAAAAGACCTACCACAGGTAGGGGACATTTCATCTCCCACTTAGATACCTTTGTTGATCAAAAAAAAAAAAGAAAAAGAAAAGAAATATTCAACACCAGATTTTATAGTTGTGTGTTTGGCACCATTTAGGTATACTTTACTTCCTTTTTTCTCCTTTTATGGGTCTTTATAAAGGGATTACTGATTATTTGACCCTTAATCAACAGTTAGCAACTTCAACAACTCAAAAAATGAGAATAATAAAGCTTTAAGAAGGCAGGGGAAAAAAATCAGAAAAAAAGAGCTCAGAAACTGAAGAAAAACTGTCTTTTGAACTCCTAATATATCCATTCTGCTTTTTTGTAGATCAGGAAAAGCATACTAGTGTTGAAAAAGGAGTGTAATTGACCAGGTGCTTTTCCTCTCATGCAACTTTGGCCCAAACAGTCAGAATTGCCAGAGCCTCCAACACAGGCCAGCATGAAAGTTCAGTCTAAAACTAATGAATCATAGTCTGGGCAAAGGTGATTTCATTCCCTTTTAGCCTCACTAGGTCTGGAATGTGACACCCTTCCTCTCCCACCCTCGAACCCTTGTTGCACTAAGCTGTGAAATTCGTCTGCAGGGGGAGATGGTGGAGGTTCACAGACCAAGACGTCTGGATTTATGTAAGAATTGGTACAAGTAACAAGTCTACTGCGGACTGAGGGGGGGGGGGGGGGCAGGGGCTATAGATATGTGTGCAGTGTGGGAATATAATTCCTTTGACCTGCATCAAGAAAAGCAAAAAGTCAGACAATGGCAGCTTTCTTTTGATATTTTTGCTCCAGTTAGGGAGAAATACTAGACTCTGGTTTTAAAACTGCACGGCAGTGGCCTAAAAAAACACAAAAGAAAGCATTAAGTGTTTTTTTTTTGTGTCTTTTATTAGGTACTATTCATGAATGAAACATTAAGCTAAATGCCAGACGGCGTGGTTGTATGACTCTGACTCAATGAAATAGATAGGTCTAACAGTTATAGAGCCGCAAGATGGAGGAGATTTATAGTCCCACAGAAACCGGAGAGATCCTGGAGGAGGAGGACATGATTTCAGAGGAGTTACTTTTACCAAACTTACATCATGACTCACTCCTGATAGAGATGGATATTTTCCCTGGTGGGCCGGAGTGATGTGTGAAGGGAGAGCTCTGCAGACAGTCCCACATTACAGCTATGTGGGACCGACATCTGCTCGGTGAGGAAGAGGAGTGGAATGGAGCAGGTCATGCTTCACTTTGGACTTCACTCTGGGCAAACATAGAGATAAAAAAAACCAACTACTTCAATTTTACCTTTGCACGCTTTTTCCTGCAATTCTGTTTCACAACCTTTCCGCTGAGAAAGTGAAATTACTGTGATGACTCTCAAACGACGGGAAAGACTTTCTCATCAAAGCCAGAAGTTTGACAGAACTAAATGAACTTTGTCTTCCTGAGGCCTTTTTTTTTTTGGAAGGTATGCAAAGAGGATCTTTGCAACAATTAGACTCCATCACAAAGCCTGCTAAAATCCAGCTGCAGCATTTTTCAACACCAATAAAAATAATTATCTGATAAGCAAAACATGCTTCATAGGTTAACTGGTGAACCTAAATTGTCCCTATGTGTGAGTGTGCATGGCTGTGTGATTGTGGCCCTGCAACAGACTAGCGACCTGTCCAGGATGTCCCTTGCCTTTGCCCACGAGTGGTGAGGATAGGCTCCAGCAGCTCCGTGACAGCGAAAGGGACAAAACGGGTTGAGAAGATGACTGACTGAATCAGATAAACAAATGCAGTAAAACACTCCTAGATCCTCACTTTAGCAGTCATGCACATTACTGATATCATGTCTTCCTATTTTGACACTTTGTGAGTGATTATTTTGTCTCTTTTTCCTCTCTTAAATTTTTTTTGACAGTTTCACTGATATTCATAAGACTGTTTTTTTTATTACATTTTAATGATTTGCAGAGGTTTTCTGTGGTTTTATCTCTCTTTTTTCTTATTTAGGACCTCCCACAGGTTTTCCTATTTACATCTGATTTAGATTAAACTCTTTTACAGCATTTATAATATCAAATACAAACAAATACATCCATCCTAACTAAGCAAAACGTTATTATAAAAATATATTTTTGTTTTCTTACCACTTCATAGAACCTAGAAATGCATGAACACACTCAGCATATCTTTATTTGTACACTTATCAAGACATTAACAAACTATTCCACTATTGCATTAGACTGAAGGTAGAGAACACTGATTCAAAGGAATGTTTTGCTCATAACAGTTTCCATCATATCACATAAACTTATGAATGACCTAAATACTGTCTGTTCAACTAAAGACAGAAATGCAGAAGCACTAAGAACAGATGTGACCTTTAAATATCAGATAACTGCAGCTCACCCTGCGAATGTTTGCCTCTGCAATGTGATTAGATTACAGGAGAAAGCCTTTTAAGAATTGCAGTATTGTGATGCCTTCTTTCAAATTGAGGACTTGAAGAGTTTATGAGTGCTTTAAGTAAATAAAAATGTAACTCTCAGAAAGGATGTTTAAAAAAAAAAGGAAATTGAGCATCAACGGGGGCTCTTGTCAAACACTTTCTCCTCAAAAATCTTCATCAAAAAGGACTGATTTAATAAAGTCAATGTAAGCTGTTGCTATATTTTAGAGCAACACATGCTTCTGCCATCTTTATGAGATAAAATATTGCTAAGGTTTGTCACCTGAAAATAGTTTTGCACATGAAGATGATTCACATTTATTCATTTGTGATCATCACATCAGGAGTTTAATGAACTTTTTAGGATTCTTGACAGCAGAGCAGGATTTTAAAATGAGAGACACACTTGATCAGTGGGTTGAAAAGCTTCTCTCTAATTCCCCCTTGTGGCAAAAGCTGGGAATGACTGTTTATGTCTTAATACATTGAAGTGTTTAGACACTCTTAAAATAAAACAAGCAAACAAATAAGGAGATTTATGCTGTTTGTTGAACAATAGTAATCGTTCATCTTCATGCTTTAGTGAAGAGCAGCTTAAAGCAGATTTTTTCTCTTTTTTTGATTGATTATATTAACCACAAAATAAAATCTGAGAGTTTGTCTACCAATAGAAGTTTTTCAAGGTAAAAACGTGGGGAAAAATATATTCCTCCACCACAAGGGGGCGCCAGTGAACCGTAAATAGATTTTCTTTTGCCCTCAGAACTCCATCCAAAAACCACTTTAACCCAACTAACTGCTGGCAGTTGTTGGGAGCTTCTAATTGATGATGTAGGCTTTGGGTTTCTGCACTATTCACTTGAAGCAAACTGGGTCATAATTTACAAACATCATTTAATAATAACGGCAATTCATTAGTTCAAGACCCAAGCAATCTCTTTCATCAGTAGAACAGAAGAATGCCACTGGGGCTTGAAAGCGGGTCGGGCAGGGGGGTGGAGGCAGGCAGCGTGTAAACAGAAAGGCACCCAGTGTGGCTTCATGTGGCTTCCTGGCGGATGTCTGCCCCTTTAGTGAGCCCGATCAGAGCCTGGTTTCATCTGAAAAGCATATGTAAATGTTTGTAAGGCATGGAGAGGATCTGGGAATTACTTTGTGTTTCTTGACAAAAACTTTCTTTTTTGTTTTGTTTTAGGGAGCTGGCCTATATTTTTGTTGTAATAAATAATAAAGTGAGACGTGATTTGCCTCAAAGATACAGAGCGGAGTCAGTTCTTTCAGATATAGAGAGGAACTGTCTGAAAGTGTTGTCGACAACAATTAAGGATGAGCCAATTCGAATTAACAAAGCTGTGCTGCAAGTGAGCAAAGAGGTGCTCATGCTGAAGGCTCTCTGTCAAGAGAAATGTTTAAAAAAATACATTTACAACGTTGACCCCCTAAAAATGGACAAAAAATGTGGACTGAATCTACAATTCCAAAATCCAGTGCCTTAGAAATTCCCCAGAGGTCTATGTGAAAACCATTCTGTATCAATGCTCACTAGATTGGTGAATAGACCTACAATTAAAATGTAAACAATTTTGGCAATTTTTTTAATGTAAATTTATTTTTTTAATAAACCATCAACATTTTCAACTTCAGAACTCATTGGATTCACAAATGGTCGTAGCAAAACGCTCATATCAATCAGATTTTCACTTCATGAATGCAATAAAGTCATATTTGTCATTTAACATTTTTAGTAGTTAGCATGGTGTCCAAATTGCTTTAAATTACAGGGCACTAGATAGTTCAGCACCATATAGTTTTTTGTATGTAGGGATTAGGGTGGGAATCCAAAAACAAATCATTTTTTATTTCTTGTGTTTGCCTGTCCAAAAACAAGAAATAGAAAAAAAAGTCCTAAACTAATAAAAAATAAATATTTTGGGTTTGTCACATAGCCACTACTTATTTTCACATCTGAAATTCCAGTCTTCCGTGACACATGTGTAATATACGTAATTCATAAGTGTTTCATTGATGTGCGCAAATGTCCGTCAAAGTTTTCTGCTGACGAGTCTTGACGTGGATTTGGTATTGAACCATTTAAAGTTTTTGTTGTGTTGAGAATTACGCAGTTTATGCGTAATTAACATAGTTTATGCGTAATTATTATGCAAATCTTGTACAATTGTGCGTGATTTTTGTGACATGGACACACACAGTTCTGGCTTTCCGTGACCATACCACGTATGTCTAACTTTTCACCCACCAATGTATAACTTATGTATCGTCAGCCTAATAGCATATCTGCCTGACTCATTTTTTCAGGTTTTTTTCAAAAGAAGAAAAAACGCCTTTTTTTCACCACTCACAGTAGAGTTAGGCCAATATCTCAATTTGGCAAAAATAAAATGAGTTAAGGAGAAATGCTATTAGGCTGACGATGTGGCGTATACAGCGCATATATCACGTTAAAATTACACAATCGACGCACACATTTTGGGCAAGATTTGACTTTTGCATTGATTTACATCCTCTTTACGTAGTTTATTTGTACTTCGTCTGTGGTTCATTCATGACTCATCTGTGAAAATTTCACAGAAAGACCACAACTTTTCTCACTTTTTCCACTTATATTCACATATGACCAATTTTCAGCTGTGCAATAGGTGCAAAATGTACATCGTGGCTATGTGACATCACCTTTAATGCTATTTTTTTAACACAACAGCTAGAACATAACCATTTTTGAGACTTTTATTGGTATTTATTATGTAATAAATTAATTTGAACCCTGTTACGTTAGTACTAAAATAAAAATAAAAAACAAAGTGCACTACTTGTATAGACATTTATCCCAGAGACTAACAGCTGTTTAGTTTCTGAAGGTCAGCTGCATCTCTTCATTTATTAACAGTTAACAATATTATTTCCTGCTGTCAACATAAAAAGGCACACAGGTCGCAAAAAAGGAGAACCTGGTGGTTTCAGGCTCCAGCCCCCCCCATTTCCCAGAGCGGCAAGAAGCAGGTTTAGAAAAAGACGGATAGATGGCTGTCTATCTGGAGGTCACATGAACTCAAACTCGCTCTATTACGCTTTCATAATGCTCAGCAGCAGCTGAAATTTTTACAGCAGCACCTCGGTGCCAGAGCACCTTGAATTCTGAAAGCAGTGATGGCAGAGCTCTTAAAGAGAACTAAATCAAAAGTGAGAGAAAAAAAATGGGCCTTTCAATAAAATCTATTAAATCCCAAACACACTTTATGGTGTTATGAATGAAGGCTTGCATGTTAAAAAGATTATTGCTCTAATTTGATTCAGTCAACAAAAATATGAGATGAGGTCAATGTCAAACATTTGAGTTTTATAGCTTCTCTAAAGACTGTTCTGCTTTGAAAGCTGGGACCAGTTCGGCTGCAGAAACAGCTCCCTGTCTGTGTTTGCGCTTCTCTCAACGCAGTTAAACATCTGCAAATGCAGCGTCTCACTGTTCCTCCAGTGATTTCATTTTGGTGCACTTGTGTGAGTGACAAAGGCACCGGTGGAGGCAGCAGGTGGTATCTGGGTTGATGCATTTACGAACAATGTGGTGGGTAAATCATAAATCGAGACATCACCTTTCCTCTACCCCTGCAGGATGCTGCCTGGAGTTCCATATCTGCCATTTTTGCCATTACATGCTCCCTGTGTGTTTTTCCTCTGATGAATCCAAGAAAATAAGTAAGGTAAATAAGGATGACAAAGAAAGAATAATACTAATAATAATGAAATAAAAAGCTGAATAGAGGCCCTGAAATACAGGCATTCTACACCCTAAGTCCTCTTTCCATAAATGCTGTTGTCAGTACTGGATATAGGAGCAATTAATCTCAGCCGGGGGAGGTAAAGAGGAAAGGTGTGCAAGTACAAAAGCTATCAAGATGACAAGATTCTGCAGAACAATTTACAGGTTTTTCTTTGCTGTCAAAGATATAAATGGCACGGCATAATTTTTACTGCGTGTTTGGAGCACATTTGAAATGAAGAAATTGATACCCTTATGAGGTGTTTATTGCATAAAAACGCAGTATAGCGCACAATCGCCAGGCACAAACACAACAGGAAGCAATTGTAATACCTGAAGAGGTTATTATAGAAATGACTAATACAGTATGAGGTTTCTATTAGAGACCATGGCGTAAAAACAAGTGTCCATCTGTGGATCCCTCATATGAAGTTTGGATGCTAAACTCCTCTTTCCTGCAATAATGAATTACTGAGACATCAATTCTGCAAGGCCAGCTGAAGTAACACCACAGACAAGTGAAACGAGTCTTGGAGTTGATGGCTCTCATGCGCAGAATGTAATGACTGAGAGAAATGAGTGCTTTGAATCAGAGTGCCACCTCTATTTCACAAACTCAACCTGGCTTGTGTACAAAGAAATCCATGATTGCTGTGTGTTCACACTCTATATTTGTGTTTTTGGATTATTTTATAAATTAGTTTTAAAATTAGTGTGCAGAAAGTTTTCCATAACGAGTCACTAAATTAATTTTGTTGAATCAATTAAAGAAAAAAAAAGTCTGGTGCCAAATAAAATAAAATAAAATGAAACACTATAAATATTCAAAGATCTGGAGTTGCTTGATGTTTTTAACCCACAAAAAACTAAAATAACAGCCTAACATAGTGAGGAAATGTGAAATGTCAGACCCAAAAACTGCATCAGCTGCAGGACAAAGCCTCATTTATGTTAAAAAATCTTGATGGTTGGATTTTTTTTTTTACCTTATTAAAATAAGTCTTTTTGCTAGCTAAAGCTGGTGCACCAGTTTGTTGTGTACCATAAAAGAAAATGCAAAATATACTCTCAAATGTAAAACAAACTCTTCATTTTCATAAATGCGTCAAACTAATTTAAAATGCTTCTAATTTTGGCTGATTTAAGAAGTTACTGTGCTAAAAAGGTTTAGAGAGAGAGGTGTTCACAAAGCAGAAGCATCCAAAGATGAAAAGATAATTCTGACATGAAAGCCTGGACAGGCACCACACATGACAGGATCTTCCTGAATCCTGGAAGACGGCAGTGGACAATGTTTCAGTGACAGCCCCTGGCCATTAGCCCAAACAGCTGTCATGTGAGTTTGGCTTTTGTAGCATCAATTATGCTTCCACTTCCTGCCTCACACATCAAGTCATTTTCGCACAAAAGAAAAAAATACCTCAAATAATCCTAATTAAGACCCGGGCAGCCGCTGTGATGCTATTAAAGAGAGTAAATCGCGACTTTAGCCAAGAATTCCTTCCATTTTTCAAACTTTACTCAGTAGTGCATTAGCAGTGTGACATATATTCTTGCCACTTTACTGTAAAGAATATATTTCTTTAGCATGCTGGTTTCCGACTCAGGAGTTGCTCTAAAGAAACAGCCACTAACAAATATCTAAATGTTTTTGTTTTTTTTTAAGCTGAAGGGGAAATAACTTAGCATAGTTTCTGTGTCTGTCAAATACTTGGAGGGATTTCTGGATCTAAGGAGCTCATGCACAGTCAGCTTGATAGAAACAGCAGTTCTGCAACAGATAGCATGAGTTCTGTCACTGATACTTCAAAGAAAAAACAGATCACCGGCGGAGGATCCTCGGTGAAATGACACTTCTTGCATCACAGTGACAGATAGAAATGTTTTCTTCCTATTTGTATGGAGTAGTTAGTGACCCGCTCTTTTCAGGAGACATCAAACAGATCAACATGTGTGCAGTAAACAGACTAGAGTGAGTACACCTCCTGACTGTGACTGTATGCAGAATAACAGTTCACAATCGTACAGCTATTCTTGAGGGGACACTCCACTGATTCCCAAACTGTTCTTCAGTCTAACCAGCAACTCTGATCCTGACCTTCACCTAACTTCCATTTAAATCCTCATCCTTGAAGCCTAACAAGTCTTTGAACAGACGTAGAAGTGTCACTTCCCTTTAAGCCTGCAAGTGCCATGAAGGTCAGTGATTCAAACAGGCTTGGTCTAAACAAGGTAACAAATACAAGTACACAAACATTCACACACCAAATTTCCATTTTCCATCTTTCCTAACTCCTAACAACCCAGCTGTTTGCTGAATCCTAACCACTCTAGCCGCAATTTCAAAACAGTTTTGACACTTAAAAACAAAACGTATTTAGTGGATCACTAGACTGAGGCACAGCTTTGTCCCGGAAGCTGCACTTTTTGGACGGAACAACAGCATAGTATGGCAAAAAATCTATTACCAGAGCTCAAATAAGCATTTGTATTGCGTCGACCAATCAAGAACTCCGTTTTGGCCTTTTTTTTTAATCATTGTGGGTTTCTAAAACCAACATGGTGAATCTGGTCATCCTCCTCCTCAACTTTATATTTTTGTCTTGTATCAAGGAGATAATAAAAGGTTCTACAAAATTATTACTCCTTATAGATGTCACAGGAAACTTCAATTTCTTATTTCTTTATGGTTTTTCTTTTTGCCAAAGCTGTGGATAAATTTAATATTTCACAAAGGTTTTGGAATAATGCATAGTGTCAACATACTTTTTATTATTTGGTTGCAGTTTATCACTTTATTTTAAGTGTTTTTTTTGACGACAGTAGCAGACTTAGAATTTCTATAAAAAGGCAGAAATCAGCTGATTGAACTCCAACCATAATTGAGTTTGCTGAAAAAGAGGTTTACTTTATATCTCGGGAGAACTGGATGTCCCAGGGATGCAGGAAACGGAAGAAATGATGTTTACAGAAGCAACGCAGCACCCTTTTCTCAGAGGTGCTTAACCACTTTACATTACAAAAGAGGGACACAGCAACAGAGAAAGCTCATTATAAATGTGATATTCTCCATTCAGCTCGGCAATCTAGCATAGTGGGTTGTTTTTGTAATTATGTCTCTGTATTTGATAAGATATGGGACACAAAGCTGACTTTTAATAAGGCATGAAAACCACACTGGCTTTCTGTGCCCTAAAAATTCACAGCAGAGAAGCGGAAATACATATGAAATGGAAAATTATTACATTTCTTTCCCTTTTTACAATGCAGAAAATGAGGGGCACGAGGTTCTTCTGTGGGCGACGATGGAAATAATGAATCTTTATTTAATTTTTGTGTCACTTGGAGGTACGATCAGTCTGCTTCATGTAGATTGTTTCATTTTATCAGATGGAGAAACAAACTCGGTGACTTTGGTAATTCATAACCTGTCAGCTGTGACAGTTTAGTCTGCTTGGAGAAAAGTGAAGCCAAAAAAACTGCTTCAAGCTCTTTTACATTTGTGTTCATCAATATGTGTTGTTCAACGTATTACTGCACTCTTAACACGAAAAACTTTTTAAAAACTGTTTCAATAATTTGGTCCTGAGATAGCTTTTATGGAGGCTTCTTGAAAATTGTATATTTTAGGATTTTTTTCTTTATTTTGTTAGATAGTCTCAAACAAGCCAGCACACTGAAGATGACCAATCATCGCCTGAGGACTTACTCAGTGGGATTATCCTCAATGGGGTAATTTAGTTTTGAATCAATATTAGGGGTGGATGAACACTAAAATGGAAGCAGATGCTACAACGCAAACAGTCTTGTGTTTCAAATCTGTTTTGATTCATTATCTGAAGGCCAAATAGGGCATTTCAGATCGGATAAATCCACTGTATTATAAAATGTAAACACATCTGGCATACGGTGGCTCAGGAGACAGAAATATTTCTCTTTGCTCGACATCGTTCTTGTTATCACTAAGGAAATCCACAGGTCAAAAGAAATCATCACTCCCGCATTCTCATCTTTCAGATCTGTTTCACATTTCCAGAGGAGCAGGGGGCTGCAGGCAGACCAGTGCACTCTGTCCCTATGAAGCAGCACTCTATTAAGTCATGCTAAATGAGCTCTGGCATTGTCCTGCTGATGTGGCCGCAGAGATCCTGTGAAATAAGGTTTTTCTGCTCCTCTGAGTTAAGCTCTAACTGCACATGGAAATGCTTTCCCATGGCACTGACATATATGGTGTGTTTAGACTGGACAGCAGTCCAGCCAGAGTTCGTTTTCCCAGATA
The DNA here is from genome assembly GCA_023969325.1 of Oryzias curvinotus. Classification (NCBI taxonomy): domain Eukaryota; kingdom Metazoa; phylum Chordata; class Actinopteri; order Beloniformes; family Adrianichthyidae; genus Oryzias; species Oryzias curvinotus. Next base: position 23,794,691 of record CM043725.1, on the reverse strand, counting down.
ATCCGGACATAATTTTCAGTCTAAAAACACCAAAGCAGACCCCGGTCTGGGACCAGGAACTGCTCCCTGACCCATCTTTCGGGGTGGTCTCAGGTCGTTTCCAATCGAACTAAGTTTCTGTTTGCTCCGAGATTCCTCAGTCTGAATACAATCCTAGCCAGAGTGGAACGGCCACTGTAGCCAATGTGAACAGAGTAGGACTGAAGCAACCGATGAGGCATGGACAAATGTAAAGCAATGGCGGTCGTGTTATCAAACAGAAAAACGGGTCAAACTGTTTATTTCTTAGAACGCTTATTTTAACACAGCTGAAAACACTTCTCACATGATTTTCTGTGTCTGGTTATGCGGCATGCGCCAGACAGGAGCTGCTGTGACATCATCCCTAAAAGATACCTTATAGTTCACAGCAACCCATTGAAATGTGACCCAATGAATTCAGACTCATCAAAACAATTTTTAACACAATACACATTGCTTCTCACAGTTTTCCCGACAATCTATACGTCACAAACGCCTGTCAGTACCCTTTTAGCTGTCTTCTTGCCAATAACCACCCTGCAGCATTTCTCTACCAGACCAAAAAAGTGATTAATAAGTGATGAGCCTGACGTTAATACAGACGTTCAAAAGCAAAATATAACATTTGAATGAACTAAGAGATTTGCTGGACTTACATAATTTCTGCCTCTAGTGGTAATTCCTGACCAATGAGTGAAGAGATCTTTAGTTACATGGTTTTGTTTACATGCTTTATATCAGAACAGGAAAGTCCCCTTGACGGCAGTCAGAAAACAGACAAAGTGCAAGGTTCAGGACCCCATCCGGAGCAAATTAAGCTGACTGGGTCTGGACCAAACAGTTTTTCCAGTCTGAGTACGCCCATAGTTTCTATGTGTAACACTTGGTAAAGTTGGATTTCTGGAAGAGGCTGCAGACGGTTGTAAGAAAATTCTCCATGGTTCTTAAAAGCACATAGGGCTGTTAATCACCAAAGCACGCTGTTTATTTAATTGTTTTTTTTTTTTATATAAAAGACACACTACCCAAAAAACAGATTCTAATCTTGTCTGCAGTTTAACTTTAATATTTCTATGATAGTCTAAAACATTAAGCTAAGTTTCTTACTTTTGCTTGGAAAGACGGTGCTTCTTTGAGTCTTACGTTAAAGATTCTGATCATTTTGGAATCTGACACACCTTTGTAATCTGTAACCAAGTCATTGCTTTTAAAATGTCTGAATTTGAAGGAAGAATTATTCCAAATTTAGGCCAGTCAACACAATTTTTATAAAATGTGATTATTCTTCTAATGTTTTTCCCAATTACCGTACTAAATTAAATGCGTTTAAAAACAGCTTTTTGATTTCTGAGTCTCTGGGTTTCAGTTTGGTTTCATCCTTGGAATGCCCTCTTCAGCAGTGTCCATCTGCCAGCCTCCCAGTCCTGCAGGGCATACACAGTCATTTTCTGACCCCTTATCCCAAAAAAAGATTAAAAAATATGCAATAAATATGTGATCGTAAAAAAAATCAGTTAAAGTTTTTAATTCTTAACACATTTTTTGACCTTTTATTTGACTTAATGTTTTACTTGAAGCATCCAAGTGTCAATAATAATAGGTCTGCATATGATGACTGCCATTGTTCTAATTTGGTTGATCCATTTTTAACTTGATCCTTTTTTTCTCTGGAGCTTTAACTACACTGTTGACATTCTTTTGACTACCGGTCATTTATGCAATTACCGTAATTCCAGCTGATTCTAAAGTGGAGAAAAGCATCTTTGAGCCACTATGCAACACTCTACAGAAGAGAAGGCTTTTGCAATCCACATAAATCAGCTGATTTTGTCGTGGAGAAAAGCATCTGAGTTGTGATGCAACATGGAATGAGAAGCTGCTTTTCTCCGCAGAGAATCAGCTGATTCATGGTGATGGTGTGAACAGTTGGAGAATTTTTGGTATGTCTTAGAGCGTGTGTTATTTAGGCTTTTCCGGGGATAGTTCTGGTATTAAAGGGTTATTTTTATTTTTTTTAACCATTTTTTTCACTCTTTCATCTGAACTCTTTAGGAACGTTTCAGAATAACGACCTCTCAATTTGTAACACAATTTGAAAAAGTGATCATTTAGTTGTCAATATTCAAAAACAGGTCAAAATCTTGTTTCATAAAAGGCAAAATTGAATCCCTTAAAATCATTGTGCAGTCAAAAATGTATGTTGTTATCTGCAAACATGCACTTTCATTCGGATGGTAACTTTAAGATCTGCGTTTGCATTTGTGTCTTCTTTGCATTTCCATAGAACTGTTCCTCTCACCACTTCAAACTCTGCTAATTTATTGATGACAACCCAAGCAAATGTGGAGCAGTGTTTGAAGTCTTTTGGATCAGCATAGCTCATTTTTCTGCACGTCTTTTATGTTCTCACAACTATTCATTACATTATGTTTGAAGTGTTTAAGGAATTTTAGTGAAATATGGCCCCAGCAACCTCCCAACAGGTAAATTACTGCCACAGGTGAGGTTAAAAGACTCAAGAAAACTCTTCATATTATGCCAAATCAAGTTCTCAGCAGCCTAATAAATAATAAACAACTTTCGTAATTAAAATTCATAATTTAATTGAGGTCTACGTGTGTTTTTTTTTTTAACAGCTAAATGCATTTTGCCTTATTTTATCTCCCATTTGTGTGTATATCTTCTGTGATAAGGGTCCACAGCAGAGCTAAGGAAATGGAATAACAGCTATTTACAAAGAACTGTTAATAACATAAATGAGGTGGGCTAATGCTCTTTGCATGATAGTGAGATGTTTTCAAACTAACAGCGGGCCTAGCAGTTCCTCCTCACCATGCACACTTGACCATTGACAGGAGTATATTCCCAGCATGGTTCTTTTTGCAGATGCAGATCCTCTGGAATGCAGCTTTCCATGACAAAACTGTAAGATTTACAAGTGTTTTTTTTTTTCTGCAGGGGGCTAAAGATTTCTATGCCTCCCTGTGCAGGCTTTTTACCACTTGTGGGGGGTGAGGGGGTTGATCGCTTTTATGCAATATGTGTTTATTAGCAAAATAACCTTCGTAGGAAAATCTACATATGTTTAAATGGCAGAGCAAAAGAGTTGTACAGTAAATTGTTTTTCTATGGGGCATAAAAACATGGAATACATGGGCCCCCATAGACAGCAATGATTCAGCATCAAAGGGTGGATCAGAACAAACAAAATGATTTGTATTATTTGCATTACATTTATTTAAAAAACAACATATTTTACAACTTGATCTCTCTGTTGAATAGGCATATTTATTCATTCATGTGAGATTGATTAGTTTTATTTTTTAAATCTAAAGTTTTGATTAAACAAAGTAATTTTGTGTATTTTCTTCCTGTTCTCACCCTACAGACATTTTAGATTTATAGACTATATTTTAGCTTGTTACTTTATGTTTTTGTGTCTGAGAATTTGGAGCAGTACACAGTTATTAAGCCAACAATGGCATAAACACCAGAAAAATGTATTCAAATATCAATCCGAACCACAAACACTGGGTGACCCAGGAGGTCTGATTGCTGGTGAGGAAGAGGAACATAAGTCTGGAGACGGGGCTCCAGAACAGCCAAAGCCAACCTGAAAAAACTCAAATTCAACTTTTCTGTATGCCACTTTTCCTGCTATGGAGCATCTCAAAGTGCTTTCCATAGCAAAATAAATAATAGTAGGATAATTAAAATAGCAAACCAAGTAAAACAACAACAACACAGGCGAGGACTCAGTGCTGAAATCTAGCCTCGCTCTGGGTTTTTGTTCTGACTTTTAGGTCCACCAGCAGAACTGTACCTAAACCTGAGGGCTCTGAGAGGGTCATAAACTAAAGGGAATTCTGATGAAAAAATGAAGGACCAAGCCTTCATAAAAGAACCTTAAAATTGATCCTACAGCTTAGGATCGATTTTAAGGTTCTTTTATTAGTTTATAAAAGTTTTCATGGAATTGGCCAATGCAATATTTTTAAAATTGGAGTAATGTGGTCCTTCTAGTTAAATGGTGTGCAGCCGAGTTTTAAATGAGCTGCAGCCGATTGATAGTATTTTTCTTTACGCCAGAAAAAAGAGCATTACAATAATCTATTCTAGATGTTATAAAAGCGTGGATTAATATTTCAGCACAAAGGTTCTACAAAGGCCAATCAAGACTATAAAAGGCAGATTAAGGCCAACGTGGAGAGAAGAAAACAGCAGGCAGGCTTGGTAGGAAGCTCAACAGCTCACCAACATCAAGTCCAACACTGAAGCCGCTGAATATTTTCATAGTTTTTAGTTTTGAGACAGAACCAGCAGATTGGGCCCCACAGTCTAGAGCAGTCTCACATTAACAGTGAATGACCGCAAGGTGAGACCCACCCTTCCAATGGGCAACCTCCAAAAGGAAGTTGGACCAGATGGAATCCCAGGACATTTGCTAAAGAACTGTGCAAACCAGCCCGGTGGTCCGCACCAGGATCTACAACTAATAACTGAACCAACTCCACAGTCCCAGCCTGTTTACATTTTGATACCATAGTTCCCTTTCCAAAGAACTCCAATGTTTCCAGGCTCTACCTTTGATGTTATTTTACCTCAACCAAACTGACAAACTGAAAGATATTGGCCCTCTACTTGCAGGTGGATCTTGCAAGGTCAAGGTAAAAGGGGGAAAATTGTTCATCACATCTCAAGCCCCCTCAGTAACTCCCCCCTACACACCACCGGTGGTCACAACACCATTGTGACATTTGCAAATGACACTACGGTGGTGGGACTCATCTCTGGGGGTGTGAGGAGCACCTGCGGGGAGGAAGTGCTGAGGATGACAGAGTGGTGAAGGACTTGCTACTTAGCACCAACAAAACCCATGAACCAATAATAGACTATGAGAACCAAAAAACAAATATATCTCAAGTTACTTTGAACAGAAACTTTGTGGAGACAGAGGCACAGTTCCACTTCCTGGAAATCCACAAAGAGGAGAATCTCTCTGGAGTCTAAACTCCACTGAGCTGATTAAAAAGGCCACCCACTCAGTCTGTATGAACTCCTACCATCAAAGAGGCAGTCAGGGCTATCAGACCAAAGTAAGAAAAACAGCTTCTATCCAACTGCAAAATCCATATGAAATGCATCACATTGCTAAACAATTGGACACCAACAAGTTTACTTCAGCTGGATTATAGTCACTTTTACTGCTTTTACTGTGTTTACTCCGCTAACTGTATAAAAGAACTGGATAGAGCAAGTGTGACGTCATCAATAGAAAACAACTTCATTCCAGTTCCAACCAATTAAAGTCAATTTAGCTGCCATTGTTCTGTAATATGTCCATATTGGAACAAGACATCCTCAGTAAGACAAGACTCATCAGTCTGAGTCTACATTTCTATGGCAACAACTCTCTCCAATCGGGAGTGAGCATTTGCGAAACCCACACCCCCTATGCGCTATAGAAAAAATATCACCAAAAAAAAAAAAAAAAAAGAAAATAGGGTTAGCAGGAACATGTTAAAAAGATGCAGCAGAACAAAAAAGGCTATTCTGACAAATAGAATGTCTGAGTAATAGCCATTTATTTCTCAATAGAAGTCTATGGGATTTCCGCTTTTTGGGACTGGAGGGAACTTCCCATTTGAAACGCGAGGGGGGAGGGATCACTCAATCAAGTTCTCATATACACTTAATGGCTTCCTCTGATCTGTAGTGATTGATGCATTTACCAAAAGCACCTCGTGTTTTTTTTTTGTAAGGTGTACCATAGCGATAACGTAGCACCATTGAGATCCACTGTTCTTGAGGATCTTGGCAACAACAAATTTCAGTTGGCAGATGATGAATCACACAGTTGTCAAAAGTGATGACAGACTTCAAGGCTCCCAAATCAACACTTTCATGATCAATTGTACTAACGTCTACAAAAAAAAAAGAAAAGTCATTTAAAGAAAGAAGAAGGAAGAAAAAATATATCAGTTGGGTTTTGTTTTTTGATGTACAGTCAAAAAAATGGCAACTCAATTTTACCAATTGAAAGCAGGGGGACATTACCTGAAGTCCTGTCCACCAATTTCTTTGTGACTCGATAACAGATGGTCCCACTGTCAGACTTTGTCAACAGGTCAAAGGTATTAACATTTCAAATTATTGGTGGAGTTACCTATGTACTATAAAGGACAACCTTGGGATACATAACTATGTATCCCAATAATACAATTTACGATGTTTAAATTATGTTTTTATAAACGCTAAATTAATCTTTTTTTTCTTTTCAGACCATTATTTTTACATCCCAGAGACCTCTAAAAAAGATGCATCTGTTATTAACTCTAAAACAAAAGACCATCAGGGGTTGTGATGCTTTTAAAAACAATGAAATACAAACCCTCCTTCAGCTGTAAAGAGAAGGTTTTTTTTCAAACCAACCTGGTTTTCTCTTTCTAGGTTTCAACCATGAGGCTTTTCCTTCCTGTCATGTTTTTCTTCCTTGGTGGTATCTGCTCTGACAGAATTTGTTCGTGTTACTCCAGTTCACGTCCATAAATTAAAGCTGCATGATGTGATTTATCTTCTTTCTCTAGCATTTCTTTTCAGTTGACTCTTTGAAATAACAGCAAACATAAATAGAGGGTATAAAAAGGGGCCTCTGAACACTTGAGAGGGTAAATTACACCATGAATCAGTTTATTAACGGTGGGCCATGGAGCGTTGGTGGCACAGGGGAAATTTATTCATTCATAAAGCAGTGTTTACAGCATTTATCTTCACTGGAGAGAAGGCCCCTAAAACGTAACAAAGCACAGAAAGACAAAGATATGGCATGATGGATCTAAGGTTCCTGTGTCAAGGCTGCCAGCGGACCCAGAGGTATTCTGCTGCTGCTGTAGGCTTGCTGAAGAATGAAATCATCCTCATACAATGAAATGTGGCAGACAATGCTTCTATTGTTTCTGTGCCCTGATTGCATCTGGCTAACACAGCACAATCTTCTGTCAGAATGTCAAAGATGAGAATGAATTACACTCAAGCGAAATCAATGATCTACCTCGATTATAGGAACACAGACAAAGATAGACACTTAACCATTGAAAAAAAGGCTCACTTGAAGGGATTCAATATTGTCCTGAAGATATTTTTCTGTGGTTTACGTTTATTTTATCACTGTCAGTATCTTTGAGTTGGATTTGAGTGAGTAAAGGGAGGAAAGGTAGAGAGATTTTATGGCATAATCATACGTTCCTTTTTTTTTCTAGGTAAAAACTTGGCACTTTTAATAAACATGTTTGCAACTTCAAAAAGTGGACTATATTTGTGCAAGACCACAGCTTAACCAATGGGTACACTAACTGAATAGTAAATAGTCGCACTTTTGTTGCATTGCATTTTATTTTCGTCTTCATTTTCTTTTGTAAAGCATGATTACTTAACAAACATCTAAATTGTAACAACTGGTGGTTTACTTTTGGATAAAATCATCTGTGGCCTTGACAAAATGTGTAAAAGTTTATGAGGTGACATTTAGTGGTCAAGCTACAGAAGGCAACCGACTGTATCCATCTAAAGATGTAGATAAATACAAAAAAGATTAGGGACAGATTTTAAGTTCTTTTCCATTAAAGAGTTTACCCTCCAAGTCGCGTTGACCATTCAAAGTACTGAGAACTGAGTACTTATCCACCCCATCCCTGCAGAGTTGGCTGACCAGTCCGTCTGGTGCACGTGCATGAAGGCGTAATGCATGAACACAGACTGAAAAGGTTGATTATATGGAGTTTGATCATTGAGATGTTTTGATGAAATGTTGTGTTTTTGCTATAGCACTCTTTGTTTTTATGGTGAATAGTTTAAGCTACGTAGTTTACATGATAGTTATCTTGGAAGGAATTAAATAATTTGCGTATCTCTGCCTTCCAATCGGCACCAGGTTACTGGGTTTTACTATTTTAGTTTGAGGCTGGATGTTGGTAGTCCAATTGGGTCTTCTTTATTTATTTTTTTACTTTCCCATGCGCAGTCAGCACCAGGGGATCACTGACTGACAGTCAACACAGCTAACACTCTTAATTACAGACTCCATTTGGGTTTACTTCACCTCTAATATACCTGTTTTTCATTTTTTTTCTTCCAGGACACCCATCATATACATCTAATCAAATAAACTGGGTGTTGAACTTGCTGGTACCTTGATCTTTACATTTGTTCTGGCCTCTTCCTGGTTCCTTGAAACCTCACTGAGCAAGATTGCTGAAAGGCTGCACTAAGCTTGGACACCACCAGACCTGTGCAGGCCTGCCATGTTGTCCTTTACATTGGATGGACTTGTCTTCAACCACATCTCACAGATTGCTCATCTAATTGAGATCTAGTAAGTTAATATGAGTTAATATATTGAAGTCATTGGGGTTCTCAAACCCTCCATGAATCTTTTTTTTTGTTTAGTTACTGGAAGCATCACCCTGCTGAAAGAGGCTGCAGCCATCGCTTTGCAGTATTTCCTTTAAAAATTGCACACAGCCTATGACTATAATTAGGTAGGTGGTACGTGTCACAGTAACATTCAGAGGTGAGACCTGAGGATTTAAACCCATTAATTCCAGAAACTATTACACAGCCTCTGCCATACTGCCTTCTTAGAATAATGCAATGTGGTGCTAGATAGAATTGAATATATAAACACGACAATGTCCCATTGAAGTAGCAATAGCTCATCTGTGGGATCAAACTACCATTCAAGCCCTCTGTCACCCTTTCTCCAGTGTTTCTTCAAGAAATAGAACAAATGTGACATCCATAAAAGTTTAGTTTCTAATATGAAAAGAAAATCATCCACACAAAACTCTACACAACTCCAGATGCCAACAAATGAAAACAAAAGCGTCATTCCAATCTTTTTTTTTTTTTTTATTAATTGTAAAAGCGTTCCCAGTGATCTTTTAGTTATGATAATGCCGTTTTTAGCCAAATCAAAAAACGTTTTGTTTTTTAGGTCATAGTTTCTGCAGAGCTGCAGGAGTTCTGGATTCCAAAAGAGAAATCTAACCAATCACAAATTGACCAGTACAATTACAAAACATTGGAGGTTATCTTTAACAGTTTTGCTTTGAGGGCATTCCCAGCGGAAACAGTGACGCTTAAAAGGACAGATGAGATTCTGACAATACCTATCAAAACAACAAAACCTCTCTGAAGCCACACAACACCGACAGCTTCTCTGCACACAAAAGTCCACCAAGTGCAAACCTCCAAAGCAGATACACATTGGAAGGCGCTTTGAAATGAAATGTAGTGCAGATGGCACACTGTGGGTGGCAACGGCCATCTCTGATACGGCCAGTCATGCTGGGAGAGACGGCGTCTGCTGCTGATTGGTTTCTGTGAGGCCCACTGGTTGGTTGATTACTAGCGTCACACGCTGCAGGATGCAGGTCTAGTGTTTGTGTGGTGACAGCACGGAGGAAAGATTATGATTACTAAGAGCAACTTTATTGGCCATCAAGACATAGTTCAGAAGAGCAAAAGGAAAGAGTCTGTCACATATTATTAGCAACTAAAGAAGACAATCTGTGTGATAGATTATGTATTTAGGTTTGTACCCTGGTGGACAAAAAGCTCCAGTTGTAGGGTGAGGTGTTGTGAGTCTTTTAAACAATATTCCTGTATTTTCCTCTACTGGTTCAAAAATGTCCCAACATTTATCCTCGTACAAATGTCCCTGGTGTTGCTACATCATTAAATCCACTTTAGTATAGAATGTGACCTTGCAATATTTCCCTGTACCCTGGATAAATGTAATACCCAGCAAACACATAATGCCAAACGATATGTCAAAAGCACAATAAGAGTGGGCAATTTATTGGTGCTAACCTGTATGGGCACTGAACTAAGCCCCTGTGCCGGGAAAATTACTTTCTGCAAAATGGTTTCACTACACAAAATTGCCTTGTCTTTTGAGCTCCCGCATTCAGCAGCCACTGAGGCCAAAATGGCAGCTCGCAGTGAAAAGGATACTAATGCAGAAATAATTCAAGAGAAGGATTTAGTTCTACATTTTTAGAAAGCTAAAACTCAAATAGGCTTGACAAAAGATTTTCTGATAGACACAGTTTTCAACAAGTGCTGGAAATCTGAAGATGAATTGAGGTTCACTTTACAGAAAATCTTCAAAAATTCGACTCCACCCGTTCAAAAAGGTGATTACAATTATTTGAACTGTAGTTTTCACCAAGCGACAACAATCCAATGATCATTCATTTTTTGAACAAGAAGAACTTACTGATAATAGAATGAAAGAAATAGAGGCATGACATGTTTTTATATGAGACTGAGAAGAGTAAGGCCATGTCAGTCGGTGTAGGAAGGTTTTAGATTCAAACTGATACGTTTTGAAGGTTTGACTTTAGAAAATGACAAAAACAAGGACTTTGAAAATAAAATAATTAAAAAAAAATTACCAAAAACGTTTCTGCTTTTTTTATTATTAATTCTTCTATTTTCTGTAAAAATGAAATGTAAACATCATGTGACTAATTTATCAACGTTTAAATGGAGATGGTACTTCTAATGAATGAATGGCTGTCAATCCCTGATTTGTGATTTAAAATAAGGTCAAAAGATTTACTAGAAGTTGGGACAGGATCCATGACAACCTGAGGGATGGACATAAAGATCAGAACAACAAACAAATATAATAATAAATACATTTTTGGTTATCTTGCGTCTTTTTACATGCCTCGTGTTCTCAAAGTGTGTTCTTAAACGGTTTATTTAAATCTAAATATGCATGTCTACAGATACTGTAGGAAAACATTATTTTTGCTTTGTGTTGTGTGTATCAGTGCAACTACTGGAATACTTAGAAGCTGCAAAATTGATTCAAATTGGTCAATTCTAAAGAGTCTTCTCTGTATTGACTCTTTCTATGACAGTAATCATCCTGACGAGAAACGGAGGACAAAGGCAGATGCTGGAGTTCTGCAATTACTGAGGTCAGTGGGAAAAAAATTGTTTGGTTTACTGGGCTTCAACATTTTATACATTTCACTTTCTTTGTATGTGTGTGATGGAATGTGATACTTACATTCTGAACAAAGCTAGTAAATTCAAATCCATGTTAACATTGGTGGAAATATCAGAATGTACAATAAAACAAGGGACGTTGTGGAGAAGAAGCGCTGGCTTGATTGCATGGAAATAAGGCAAAACGGCAAAGCTAGACCTTCAAATCAAATGAGAATATAACAAAAATTGAATCGGGCGGAGCATGTCAGAGGGAAAATAGCCTCTTCTTTTAACAGTGTCAGTAATTTCAGTGTTTTTGTAGCAGGCACATTTTCCAAACTGCTCTTAACAAGATTGCACGGGTTCACACCATATGCAGAGAGCACTGCTATTCATGAGTGCAACATGTATGGTTCTTCGTGATGTCATCTTGTCCTGGGATGTTCATTCGTTTTTAATCAGGCGAGTGTGAAGATGCATTCTGCGTGCTGTACAAAAGCAGAAAATAGGGTGGCACTGATATCGACTTACTTGGTTGTTGTCCAGCTCTTTTTTTTTTCTGAATTCACTTTTTCCTAATCTGAGTTATTGAAGAAGGAAGGGGGTTTTAAACAATATTACAACGTCAAAAGTGGTCAGATTTTTAATTTGGATATGCCAGGGACAAAAAATGGATATGCCAGCTTTGTAGACTTTTTGAGTACTATAAATCTAAACAATTAACTGAATTTATATTGTATTCAATGTACAGTTGACCTATACTAGAAAAATAGAGTCACTCTTTGAAAAATCCTAAGAGCCGATAAATTCCTTTTATTTAAATGGCAAGACATGGAATCCTTCAGGAAAAGTAAAGTATAAAACAGGTAAAATAAGAATCTTTATTTTGTTCTGTCAAGTAAAACGTCATCTTAGAATGCACAGATGATGTATGTGTGGTGAAAAGGAGCTTTTGAATATAACATTTTGTCTTTAATGTTGCTAATACTGTTTCTGTTCCACTAAACAGCACGGACCCCCTTGGCTCCAGGCAGTTCGTTTTTCTTCACAGTCTTTTCTGGACTGAAAAATATCGATGTAAGCCAGAAACTGCATATGTCATTATGAAATGGGAAAACATGGGAACTCATGGACAAAGACATCTATATATACAGCTGAAAAAAGTGTCGAATAAAAAGTCTGCGAATTATCATCCCCAACCACGGCACAGCATACCTGACCTCAACAAAACACGTCAAAATGTGTGAAATCCAAGAAAATAAATATTCGGATCTTTTGAATTTAACACTTCAAAACGCAATGAGGCAGTGAGTCTTCATTCATCTTCACCCATCCATTCTGTATACAAGTAAAAGCAAAGATCATCTATGAAGGATTATCCTGCTTTTTTCTGTGACAAATAATCCTCCCCTTTCTGTTCTTGCAGAAAACTTTGTGAAAAGCTCAGGATAATGCTCGAGTATCATTGGAAGAGTTAAAAAGGTGCAGCGATTGTTCAATTGTCAATCTTTCACTGCAAAGGTTGGTGTGAAAGGGACGCATCCTATAAAAAGAGGTCACTTGTTATAAAGCACTTATGGTTTATTTCATGTGTAGAAGCTTAAGTCATACTACTGTGTACATACAGTGTTTATATAGGGCCTTATGCCGTGTGTCTGTAAGCTACCTTTTCATGCATGCGAGTGTGTCTACTTTTGTCCTGGTTATTAAACAGCAGTAGAGGCTGTGTCAAGCTGTTGCTAGGAGCCGTAAGAGAGGGCTCCATATGGCAGGGAAAGGCTTGTGTCAGTAGGTGGGCAGAAAATAGCCTGGGCAAGAAAAACATGGGGACAGCAGAGTCGCTGCATAAAGACCTGTAATGCTAAATTATGCATAGCAGTAAAAAAAAAAAAAAAAAAAGAAAATGTAACCTCGTCTTTAAAAGTCAGGTAATCCCTTTGAATTGTGTGGGGCACCAAAAACACAATTGTGCACAATTTCTCTCAGTAATGAAACATAGAAGAAATTGAATAAAGGGCCTATATCATGCTAAATCAACTTTTTTGAACTTTTAGTTCTATTATGGCGTTCATTCCTCACAGAAAACAACATCAAAGCGGTATTTTGCTCCATTTGATGCATCTGTCAGCATTCTTTTAAAACCCTGCTTTCTGAGAAGCAGCTGCTCCCAATCCATGAAAAGGAAAAGGAAAAGTCTGCGCTGCTAACAAACACACACCTACTGTCTCCGCTGAGCCAAGGGTGATCAAATGAGTGTAAGGCTCCACAATACGCACATTCATCTTTTGCAAAAGTTCGTATGTTTGTTTTCGTGAGCAAAACGCAGACACCCTGCCGAGGCCGGCTCTAGGTTGACGTCATGAAATTGGCGGCACCCACAAGAAGCGAAAGGCTGTGCCTCAGAGATCAAATTGTCTTACTTCCGGGTAGAAAAATGCACAGCAAAAAAAACCTAATGGTTCATTAAAAAGAGTTTCTTTAGTGTGTCAAAGGTAATATGATCATGGATATGGATGTAGTTTACCCTGAAAGGCTTAAATATAGGCCTTAAAAACAAGATTAAATTACCTATTGTGGAATTTAATCAACTTTCATGTCTTTTATTTTAATCTCAAGACAAACCTGAACATGTCATGAGTTGATATTAAAGTTAACAAAACGTTATACAGAGTTCTAATAAAAATAGTTTTTAACTAAAACAATATATTGGTAGTTATTTACAACAGGATGGGCTGTTGTTGGTCCAATTTGTTAAAATGGTCTAAAGGGGCCTAAACTGCTGGTTAACTTTGCTTCTGATAAATTTCAAGCACATGTATGATTCAACAAACCAAAAGAAGCACAGTATATGTTCAGGAAAGGATTTTATCATTATAGCTGGCCAAGATAATGGCAGCCATCGACAGGCTCCATCTCCAAACAAACGTTGTTGTGATTCTATTATGTTGTGTTCAAAAAGTTTGAATTATCTGGATATTTGTTCCAGTTAGAGAAAGATGCAGACACCAGTTTAACACAATGCAGAGAAAATTCGAGAACAAAATGACATTTTTTTTTTATCTAAATGTAAAAGCTATATTATTGATACAGTTGAATTACTAGGCTCAAACTATTGCAGTTATTTATTTATGAAACCTGGAATGCTATGAAATATTTCTCTGAAAAATGCATTCTTTGAGTCCGAGATTACTATTCTGAAGACTGTGGAAGTCAGAGAGCCTTGACAGAGACGTTAGTTATTTAAGAGTCCCCTCCTGCAGCGCTGCTCTCGGTTTGTCCGTGGCCTTTTGCACAGCACACTGTCCATGGTGCTGAAAAAAATATGCTGTCTTCGTGATCACCCTTGACAACCAGTAGTCACAGAAGCAACATTCAGGAATATAGGTATGCATTTGGGTACCTCTACAGTCCCCTGTGATAGTTAAAAGGGGCACTGGAACAACACGTTCACATGCATTCTGATGTTTTTACCTGCAGAAGCATTCAGGCCTTAGCAACCAACACGGAGGGCATTAGTTTAGTTTAAACTTCTGTAATTAATCAGAAAAGACGATACTTACCAGAGCGAATAGTTCAAAAGATATAACGTTTTAAAAGAACAACTTCAAGTTTAGTCAGTTAGTCAGCACATTGGTATGGACAATTCTCATTATTTAGGCTGCAACATGTAACGAGAAACCCTGACATGATGCAATGCAGCACATTTGTGTGGGCAATGGATAAGGAATCTAAACCTTTTGTCCAGCTTCCTTTGCTGCAGCACACAGTATAGGTTTTCTTAATGTGTTCTTTTTTTAACACAGCGGCTGAGCTTCTGCACAAAAAGCTTCAGCAATGCTGAATGCACTTGCATATATTACTAACATAACATGCATGCATAAATCCCTAATCCTTTTTGATAGATGTACGATATTCAGTTCCTTCTCTCCCTACAGTAATTATGTCGGCGTGCTATCCTGGAACTACCTGCTGTCTGCCAAGGACCTTATTAGCTACTTAAGAAGGATATTATGCTTTGGGTCTTGCCCCGTACAGTCCTGATCAGGCTAATAAAGCATTTCCATGGGCATGTACCACGCATTGATTTCACCAATTAAGAAGGTGACAAACCCTGAATATGTCTTCCTGTAGACATTCAGACTGTCATGTCATCTCAATGATGGAGCATGTGTTTGAGATTTGATCTGTAGATATCAGTCACCTATAGGAATCATTTTAATTAATTTCAACTGGTGATTTAGATAAACTTACACCAACAATTTCCAAATGTTCTATATTTGCAATAAACCGTTGTTTATAAGCCAAAATCTGAATTTTAAGGCTTTCATGCTGATGGTGAAGTTTATTAAAACATAAAAAAGGTCCTATCATTTTTTTTCTTACCATCTGCTATTGTTTTTACTAAATACCCTCCACAGAACTCTTCTTCAAGCACCCATAAGAGGCTGGAAATAAAAAAATAGAGCAATTTTTCAGCTTTTGCCAACTCTCTTGGAAATTGCATGAAACAATATTTTTATTCTGGTTGCAATGCTTAAAAGAAAAAAAGAAAAAAACTTGGTTAAAAGGTGACATAAATCACTTTCTTAGTGAAAGCCCCAATTCCACCTTGAGAGGACCTAGTCCCCTTTTATAAGTATTAATGGTTGTACCCTTACTCAGCCGAAGCTATTACACACTTGGTTAGGTTTGGTATAAGAATGTCTCCTTGGCTTTATATTTAGCAGAGCCTTCCTAAATATTTTTAAGATCCCTAATCACCAAGCAAAAGCTACAGCGAACACACTGGAAAAGCTAAGAAAAGTAATTCGTATTCATTTCCCTTGTCGAGTATTTCTGGGTTGTACAATGTTGCCCATTGTGAGGCCATCAAGGAATACTAATTGGTGAGCGTTCAATAATGTCGAGCTGACCTGCCTTTGGTTTATGTTACGTCGTGCACGCGCAAACATGCATACACACACAGTGGGTGCATCTGCAGTTTTCAGAAACCATTGCCTTTCAGTGATGCTTGAAATGCAGATGCTGCTTTTTTGTTTTATTTATTTTTTTAAAAGAAACAGAGGACGCTTCGCTGGGACCATCTCTGATATAAAGCCACTTAAATACACAATATTCTGCTCTTTAAATGTATTAGCTGCTTATAAAATAACATTTAATTTATTAATATCAAACTTAAATCTTAGTTCTGAAGGAGCCATACAACTTTGAAAAAATATCTGATGAAAAGCAATGTTTATACTAATGTCTACAGCTCAAAAATATTGTTTTTAGTCATTAAATCGTTTGTATGCTTTTATTTATACAAGAGAGATAAATGCTATATTACAATAATTCACAACATTCGATTATGTTCAAAGCAAATCCTGTCCGGTTGTGCTGTCAGTTTATGGCGACACTACAGCTAAGCATAAAACTCACCTTTAATGCACATTTTGTGGAGGTGTCATGATCTGCTCCAGAAGTGTCACGAACATGACACAAATGAAGAACAATAAAAAAAAAAAAGGCAATGTTAAATAGCCCTTAAATGAAACTTAATGTGCTAATTTGAAAATAATAACAGCAACAGCTCAGCGACCTTGTAGAGCTGTGGGTATTAAAAGGTTTAAGTGCGCCATTTTCAATTCATGCCTTGATAAATATGTATTTATTATCTTTTACTTTGATTCAAAAATATGAACGATAATTTGGGTGTAACTGAGTTATTTCAGAAATAAATGATCAAAAATTTAATTAATCAATATTGGTATAGGCCTCATACTGATACATAGAAGACACAATACCTAGTAGTGAAATAAACAGAATAAATAAAAGAATATTAACAATAGATGGACTTTTGGGAAGTGGATGTACGCTTCAGTTCTTTTTGGATCACTGTGTCAGGATCAAATGTATTCTAACGGGCTTGGAGGCCTAATAAGTCGGGGTAGAAGTTCATGCTTTGCTGATGTCACCACAGTCTTGGAAGTTTGTTGGATGAAATGGTCTCCTGTCTGGAAATGGAATCTCCTGGCTTTCACTCTGACATGTTAATCCAGGTACATTTAATCGTATTCTTCTGGAAGTCAAAGCTTCCTTGTTGTCCTTTCTTTTCCTTCCTCTGGAGAAAAGTTTATTGGATTAAACTTGTGGTCACTCTAACGAATGTTCACAGCAGGTTCACCACAAGACTTCTAAAAGAAATGGTTCATAGAAAAAAAAAAAAAAAGAAAGAAAATCAGCCGAACCTGATTTCACAGGAAAGCCCTAAAGTTATGCTTTCCAGGGCAGAAGCTTTACCGCCTCACAATTGTTAAACTTTCACAAAGCTGGGCTTCATCCCTTACCCCATGTGGCTTTGGCAGAATTATTTCATCCTTCCCACACTCTGTGCTTGAACACACTGAGGGAATTTGTGTGAATATCCACACTGCTTCATGCCGCCTTTTTCAACCCTTCCAACACTCATCCTTCCTCGCTTGCCTAGATCAGACACAATCAGATGTTTCCAAAGGAAATAAAAAGGAAAAACTACAGCTCGCACACGCACTCATGTGCTCATAGGCTTATGCAGAGGCTGGTTTAGGGTAGGTCAAAACCATCTGCCATGCAATTCTAAATACTAAATAGTCTATTCAGCTTGGCAGCTGGGTCACATCCTTGCTTGAAGTGCAGCTCGATGGGTGTTTGCACACAGTGCACATATTTAAAAGAAGGCCAGGGACTTGCCCTCTTTGAAAAAGAACTCTAAGATGCAGGGATGAAAGAGAATATCTGTTTATACATTTAACATTAGAGGATTTTAAACATCCTCTGTTAAACTTTAACCTAAATCGAGCAGTTTGTCCTCCACACTGCTGTTTTCCCATAGAATGCTTATTGTAACACACAATTCTGTGGAAAAGCAATCGCACTTTCTAAATCTATGTGTGAAGCGGGGTTTGTTGCTCCGTTCATTGGTGTGAGAGCTTTTTTCTACAAATAGCAATTAGATTTTTCCCAAACTGCGTGCGCGACACATGAACAACACGTATTATCGCAGCAAAACGGGAACCCGAGACCAAGGGACTGCAGATAATTACAATAGCAAACACACTCAGTGGCCATTTAGGCCTAAAGTATTTCTAATTTCACGGACGTGGTCAACCTTGCCAAGAGTCTCCTATTCTTCCTGGATGCAGAGAAATGCCTCACTCCCTCTGGATGTCTATGACAGTGATGAAGAAGTGTTAAACAGGTTTCAGCTCCACACTTTGTCACCGGGCTGCCTTGATGATCCAGAGACTCTTCTGCAGAGCTTACCACACATCACTGGACCGTGAAACTGCTCGGCTTGCCCTCAAAGCCGCTCATCTACCCTTGAGAAAACAGGGCTGCCTGTAACTCCAGTCTCTAAAATTTGACTTCCAAAAGGGTGGAGCTGTTCCCATAACGACGATGGCAGAATTCCTGATTAAGAGCCGTCTCTGCAGAGGATTAGATGTTGTGGGGGCCTGCGTTAAAATTAAGTTCAATTGTTGACTAAAGTGCACCTGCTCGTTTACCATGAAGGTCAATTGGAAGCATTTAATGGAACTGTGGGACTCTGGTCTCATCAAACTCAGGCGCACCAACATTCCTTTTAAGTGTGACTGCAGGTGTAATCTGTCAAATGGGCCTCTAACAGTGAGTCATTGGCTGATCGCACTGATTCAGCCCAAGACTTTCAAGAAAAAAAAGCGTTGTGATTAAATGGGAAGTGTGACATAACTCTTGTTTAATGGTGGAAAAACAGTGTGTTGGCAAACAGCCTGGCCTCCTGAACATGAATTCTATTTCCCCCCAGACACTGCGTGCAAAAAGGTCAGCATGACTTTGAATCATTTTTACCCTCACAAACTACAAGGAGAGAAGGCTAATCTGTGCTCTCTGTTTGTTTGAGGAGTTCCCGTGTGGCATGTTTCATAAAAGGTCAGAGATCATCATCAGATTGAGAATTTTAATAAATAAATGAAAAATAATGTTCAAAAAGTCAATAAAAACGTTAGGTTTTATTTACGAGGCTCCCTATCTCTGTGCTCCAGTACTTCACATGTAAATCAGCTCGATGAAACGATCAATAGAATTGATCGGAGTACTAGTCTTGTATAAACTTCGCTCAAAGATCAAGTAAAAGCTTTTCTCATGCAAATCTGATTTCTAAAATGTTGTCGATGCGACAGACTAATGATAAAACCCATTCTGTGTGTATGGTTATTGATGAAATCCCATGCCACCCCCCAGCTGAAGCAGAGGAAGGATCATTGAGAATGAGGCAATACTGATTTTAGGCTACGCCAGCAGCTTTAACATGACAGCCTCTTTGCACTTTAATGAATACTTCACTGTGTCAGATGTGGAAATAACGGCAACAAGTCAAAGGCAATTCTCTGGCCACATGACAACCGCACCTTTGAGGAAAAAGGCACAAGAAAAACACAGCCTGAGGTCATCCTCACTAAACTTGAAAACGGACGGCTCAACTTCTTATTGCAAATGATCGACTTTATCCTAACAGGATGCGATGAATAATTCTTTTTTTTAGCGGGTGACAGGAAAAAACTCCCCCAGGGTATTGAACAAAATCTTCTTTTCTCTCTTCATTAGAAAAAGAAAGAAGGAAAAAAAAAACCGCCTGTGCCGTCTTATCAGCATTCTGCATTCTCTGCCATGGGAGCTCAGATAATTGATTATGTTTAGGAGGTTCACTATTGGATATGCTGCACCTTTGCAGTGGAAAGAGATATAGCAGTAAATTAAGTTTACCTTCCCAGGGCACAGACAGACAGAGATTCTCTGACCCCAGAGGATGCTGTGAAATTGAAATTACATTATATGGAAAAAAAAAAGTTTCATTTCAACACGTTATACCAATTGGCCAAACTGTTCCTCCTTTTTCAATGACAGAATCGGAATTGGCCAATTTGAGTCAGCTTTTTCCGTCTAAACAAGGAAATGAGAACAGCTTGTCCAATTTACGAAAAAAAATTCTTCTGTCGTGTCTTAACTTTGTAAATATTAACAACAAAAGTGAAAAACAGAAAATGGAGCTGTTACTTTCAAGTTGTGTTAAGAACTTCCAACCACTGCAGTTCATCTCTGGTCTTAAATTCCTCTGCAAAATGTTAGCATCAGACTCAGCAACCTCATCATAAACTAGAATAACAGATTTAATTTAGCATCTCATCTGTGGGTTTTTCTAACAACTATAGCATGGAATCTAAAAAGCATACATATTCCTGTTTATTAAAGGTTAAAAGTCTTTTTAACTCAACAATTAAATATTTAATAGTAAAGAAAAAAACAATGTGTTTTTTTTAAAAGTATTTAAAAGGAAACTAGTATTAATTGTAAAACACAAGACCTTTAAGCCATTATATAAACATACAGTATGTCTATCTAGAAAGTCCCACTCCAATCATCGTTGATCGGAGTGGGATGTTTTTAAGACCACTTGTTTTTTGTTCTTAAGCCAAAATCAATAAACTGGCGTTGTTTTCGCTTACATAGTTTCTTTTTTATATCTGCTCCTTATTCACAACAATTTGAATAAAGAGTTATTCAGAAATAGAATTCTAAGCTTAATCGCCCTTATTAATGTCCTCCTCCAATAGAAAAATGACACAACTTGTTAAGAACACCAAAAACACAATTTCCTTCGAAGTGGGTGTTTAGTGCCTTCAAAAGGTAAACTGTTCCCTGAAGGTCCAGATTTTACTTTGACACAAGGGCAGAGCAGAGGGGCAGTCCCACCCCCCCACCCCCACCCCCTATTTTAGTCTGTATCAGTATCATTATTGACAAGGATTAAACAATCATTAAAACAAGCTTCTTTGAGTGTTAGTTATAGCATCTCAGCTAAAAGTACTGCTGTGTTCATAATAAAAACAGTAACAATAATAAGACAGTTTGAAATATGTATTTTTGATTATTTGATTTGGAATGTCCTTCTATTCTACAGTTCCCAATAGCCATCCTTTCCAAAGTCTTCTGCCCCCTACCCTTATTTAAAATGTTCTTGCTCCTCCACTTCCTCAACAGCAGCCCTGACAAGTCCTCTCACAGCTGCCTTTGGTTCCTTCTACATACCTTTGCTCCCGTTTGATCCTGTACAGGGTCATAGGGATGCTGGAGCCTATCCCAATTAATTCAGGGCAACGGCATGGTAAAGCCTAGAATAAATGTCCACTCCATCAAAGGACCACAAACTCAAATAGTTATCTATCAACTTATTTTGGAGGTAACCCAAGCATTACCGGGAGAACATGCCAACTCTTCACAGTCTAGATTTGAACCAGGGCCTACTTGCAGCGAGGTGAGAAGGCTAACCACTACACCACAGCAAAACACCTGGTTTGAATAAAATTATATAGCTCCAAGATGTTATTGACATTGTTTTCTTTTGCCTCTTGTATTGCCGCGTGTACTGTTTATTGTTAATTTTTTCACAATTCAGCGAAGCAACATTCCACCGTTCCCACGCTGGATTCAACTGCAAATCATACCGAGGTGGATCAAACCTGAGGTTAGACGCAGCCCCAGTATGTGAAAAGAAGAGAGGAAGTCATGTGCAAGGACACAAATCAATGTGTTATGCTTCTTGACAGTTTTACTAACAGCTGTGATACTTCTCTGGGCTGTTGTGTTGCTGTGTGTCAGTGTGGTGTGAAATCTCCTGTCTGGAAGTTTCACTGGAAGAAAAACTGATATAATCCATGACATCTGCACGCACAAATGCCTCAGTGCATTCTTTTTGCTCTTTAATCTGAATCCTAAAACATGTTTTTCTGGGAGAAGCAAGAATCAGATATGGATGGTTGAGAAGGTTGTGCACTTCCATTCCTTAAAGCAAAGTAACCACAGCGGTAGTGCCAGGCAGTCAAATGCTTCAAGCCCCAATATTAAGCAGGGCTGCTGGGAGCTCATGAAGCATAAATGCCTGTACATGACAGTACTATTGAAAAGAAGGTTTCCTTTTTTTTTTTAAATCAAATGTTTGATTTTGTGTTTATTTACTTGAATAATCAAATCTTGCCAACTTTACATATGTTTAGTTTTTAGTAGAGCTGATTTGTGTGAATGTTTATTAACATCTTCATTTATGAGTTCTATATTTTTCTTTTGTTTAATTTCACCTTTTTATTTTTGAATGGCCAGTTCTTTATGGCTAAATTCACTTTCAAAAGATCGTCCCTCTCGTTTTTATATTTTAATTTATTTTCGTGCGCACTTTTTTTTGTACATTATTTATTTTGGCTTGAAGGAACCTTCTGCATATTTATGCTCAGGGCCCCCAGACCATCCAGCCGTGCCCCTGACCTAAAGTCATGAAATGGGATTTCTGAAGCTCAGCTCTGCTTCTTTTCTTCACCTTCAGCATCTTGGTTACCTTTACTCCCCAAGATGTTTTCAGCTCGCTTCACTATTGTTGCTAATGTCCACACCTGCATCTCCTTTGAGATCTCCCCCCTCATTATACATACCTGTGTTATTTGTCTATTTGTTCCACAAATTAATTAGCCTGGCAGCCCTTTTGTTTGCATTTATTCCATTTCTTTGCCTTCCACCCGGTTCCCTCCTCCTGTTTGTGCTATGTCCGGGTCCTCAGCTAAATTCTGCTTTATATTATCCAGCTCTTATGATTTATGCCAACAAATCTCACCTCATTTTCCCTACATTCAATTTGCAGCTGCAGTCGCTGCTGACTTATTCATGAAAATAACAGGATTCATTCAAACAACACTTGCTCTCCAGTTTTTTTTTTTTTTTTTTTTTTGGTGAGTAGGTGAACGCTTGTGCTGTAAAACCCTTAAATGGTCCTGCTATGATCTTCCCATTTTTTGTATCCGTAAACACAAGAGAAATTAAAATTATCCTCCCATGTTTTTAAGGTCAAAGGAGACTAAAATCACTTAAAGTAAACTGAAAAAGCGAGGGTTGTTTTTGAGCTTTTAGTGTTTTATTCTTCCATGTTGGTTAATACATAAAAAGGGCTGGCATGAAAGCATTTTAATTGCATCTCCCCCTTTCTTTACAGTTGGGTACACTCTGTTGAATGTTTCTTTTATCACAGTCTACTGAGGGACCTTGGGAGATGAAGGGGGCTATTAAGGAAATAAATAAAGAGCCTGTACAGACACTTAGCTTGATCAAGACCAAGCATTAAATAATTATTGTAATTCACTTAGGTTTCTTTTAGGCCGTGTAACGATTTTCCCCGTTTTCTCCTTTCTAAAATTGATCTGATGAGGAGGACTAAATAAACGACCTCCAAATTAATTGGGATTCTCTCCATTCACAAGTAGTGCATCTATCTTTACATGAACAGTGGGAAGGCTTTTAAAGAATTAAAGAGAGGATGGTGCAAAAAGAAGAAAAAAGAAGGTTAAATAAATAAAAAAGAATCTGAAAAAAATATATAAAAGCTGCTACGAGCTTTGCATCAGTCGGCATTCAGGCAGAAATGCTGTAATGGAATTGAAGGTGACTGGTACATTGGGAGAACTAAAGCCACATAGTGAATTGGAACATCACCTTGTCCTTCCCCTCTAAAGAGAGATAGTAAAAAGAATAAGAAGAAAAGAGGATAGAAAAAAGTTTGAGCATGTACATTATTTTTTCCACAGGTTCAGCGTTTGAACGGATCTGTGCCGAGGTCAGTGAGCTGAATAATGGGACCAAATGTGAGGAAAGAGATGAAAGAAATAAGGAAAAAGAAGTCATAAGTAGCCAAACCTGAGGTGGAGATCAGTGGACATGACACAAAGTTAATCTGGACAGCTGTATCCAGGCAAGTTTGGGGGCCAAATCCTTTTAGGATCAAATCATATTATCTTTGCAATGTCGCTGACTATCACCATCCATCTTCCAGAGCCTGTGTCCAGAGGCAAAGCAACGAGGAGCACTGTAATCACGGTGATACTCTACCATCCTCCCCAACACCTACTTGAGGTTGTGCTTCAAAGACCCTGTGTTCTCTTTGAAGTGGAACTCCTTTCAGGCTGGAAAGTCGGCTTCTTTCCATAGGCTTATGAATCCAATTCTTCCCCTAATAACCTCCCTGTATGGAGGAAAATTGCAAAACTTTCACCTTCAGCAATGGCAAATGGGAGCTCTGAGATCCAGCAAGTGTTTGACTTCAGTCCGCAGAAGTAATTTAACAGACTGCTCTATTAATATGCAGAGGTGGGAGAAAGCCCACAGAAGGCATTAAACCTACATCCAGAGCGATGTTCGTGACTGATGGGGAGACCAGAATGATGAGCAATCATCATCCACTCTGCAATAATGCATTTCTGAGAATTTTAATAATAAAACAATAAAGAAGCCAACGTCCAGGCAACTTAATGTAATGACAAAACGGTCTGTTTTGTAGAGGTTGATTCCACACACACTGATGAAGCAATTTGAGGGATAATTGCCAACTGAGCTAGACTAATTCAGTAAATGTGCCGTTATTAAAAATTATTACAGCATTAAAGGCACAAGACGGTTGTTAGGTCGTTTTTATCAAAGGAAAAAAAAAAATCCTTCTTTGAGTTTACCTTGACTATATGTATGAAGCTACATTCAATACACGTTCAACCACTTCTGATAAAAAGTCTATGTGTACGTATGTAAATGAGCCACCCAAGTTTCTATGACCGTCACTCTCTACATACAAAACGTGTGGCTGCTAAACGCACGTTCAAGTTAAACCAGGTCGGCAGGGCACCAGGCTACCCCAAACATTTTGCATCATTGCTTATAGCAGCTGGAGCTGTTCACCGTCCCTGGACCCTGTCGGGGGCCCCCGCCGGTCATTGGTGTCTGCCCTTCCCCTCTAATGACTCTTCCCCCTGTCGTTCTTGGTGAGGCTGACCGGCGGGCTGTTGGGGGGGGCAGTGTGGACCGATCGAGGGTGGCTCTGGCCCCCTCCTGGAGGTGGGACTGCGGGGTATGGGGGGCAGGTACCACTTGTCTGTGTGCCGGTGTCTGGGGTGGTCAGGGACAACTAGGAGGAGGGGCAGATCCCAACATGGGATCCTGGGCCCCTCTATGGGCCCTGCACGCTCTCTGCTCCCTTTGCCGGGGGGCTGTGGGGGGCGTGACCTCCCGCTCCGTTCCAACAGTGGGGGTCTAGTACACTTGTGGATGGTTGCTTCCGGGCATCTGTCTGGGGTGGGGGTTAATCATGGATTCATTGGCTCAAGCATTCAATGTGATCAAGTGTACATCAGGAAACACACAGTGTTACATTTTATCTGCTCATTTCTCCTTGTAGGACACTGACATGCTGAAAGAATATTTTTGTTTTATTTTGTTTTGTTTAATTGATGGACATATAATTCCATGTATTCGTGCCTGTGTGCACGAGGAGGTACCCGTCATGGGGATGTGTGGCAGGAAGAATTATAGATACTGTAAATCTGTTTAGATATGATTAAGCCTTGTAAACAGTTATGTGGAAGCCGTGTGATGGTTTGTATGTGTGTGTATGAGCATCAACGCGTATAATGTAAGTTATGTATGACACCCATACCATGACCTTGTATTATCCTTCGCACCCCCCCCTCCCCTCTGAGTGACCAAAACTCAATAAAGTTCAATTTTATTACAAAAGGGGGTTATATGAATGCACTCAAAGCATAACAAACAACCTCGATTGTAAAAGCAAAACATGTCCATCACAAGAGACGCTCAGCTACAATCTGTGTCTTCTTTTGATGGACAGGAAAAAAAAAAAGAAAGAAAGTTCAACCAGGTTGAACTTTAATCAATCAGGGACTTAGATTTGATATTGACGTAGGGATGGCGTGCCTCCTAATTCACAGAAGTGCCAACTGTTTAAAAAATTGATCAGAGGACAAATTCCATCTTTCGGTTCCAGGAAGATGCCACAGAGGCATAGAGCAGCTGCACTTCACAACTCTATGCAAAAAGCGTAAATATTGTGAAGAGCAATTCCTGATTCACTAGTATTCACTAGTACCCCATACACTAGTATCGGGTAGTGACAGTCGGGCAAAATGCATCTTCAAGAAAGCTTGTTTGGTCCTTGAACATGCATCAAAAGCCTGGTGAGTAAGTAGCTTAGGACGAATAAATTCTGAAGGAAAACCAAAAACAAGAACGTCACTACTCTATGATTTTTTTGTAAAGAGATAGACCCAAACACATAAAAAACTTCTTTCAAATCTGTTTTTCCTGTCAAATCAAGGTCAGAAAATAAATGAGGCAAGTTGGCTTTTTAAATTGTCATCACTAAAACGAATACCTGTTGAAAGATGTAAATGAGTCTGCGCTTATAGGAGGACGCTTGCAGACCTTGAAAGCTGTTGCACCTGGCTGAGTGACGGGAAACATGGCCCCAACAAGAGAGCTGTCAGCTTAAACAAGGGAAAAGGATTAAATATCTCACTCAGGAAAGCAATTGAACATGCTGTGTGGCAAAAGACACGGTCGCTGCTCCTCAGCTGTGTCTAAACTTTGGAACAAGAACAACTAAAGGGTAGGGGGCTCTGATGGTAAATATTTAGAGGGAAGAAACCAAAAGAAGGCAAACATCTGAATGCATGAAACAAAGAAATGTCAAACGTTATGGTATTAATGTTTGCAACGAAATAACCAAAAAAGTGTGGAAAAAAACAAAACAAAAATAGCCTCTCTGAAGTAAATAACGCTTTACGCTTCAGAGAAAATACATTTAAAGTATATTTAGGTTTAGGGCCCCAACAATGATAGGCTATCTACTGAAATGGAATCAAAAAAATAAAAGATATATTATTTTAATCTGTATTTAACTGTCAGATTGTCATATTAATTGGTTAAATTGACATTAGACAGCTTTAGTGTATTTAAAAGGAATTTTCATTTTAAAATTAGAGAACTTTAAGGAGTGACTAAAGTAAAACAAAAACAAAAAAAGTTTAAACTTTTTTAAATTAAACCAACTGATTTAATGTATGACAAAAAGATACTTACACTTATAAAACATGGTAAGTTACAAAAAAAGAGATATAAATCTAGTACTATGACATAAGTGATCATGTTGCCATGGCGCAGCTGTACAAAGAAACATTTTTCCTCTGTTGGGGATGTAGTGGAATAGCAAATAGTAGATATAAAGATATAGCATTTGTTATAGAGATCTTCTCTGAAGACTCCAGTCTAAAAACTCACAGATCTTAATTATCATCACTTTTGTTATTTGTACAAAGGAAAACATTTTTTGTATTGTTTTTAGAAAAGAATAAATCTACTGAGCAGTGAAGATAAAACAGAGACTGCATCTCGAAAAGCTGATCTGTCAGTTGCTGTGTATGTAAATGAAGTCCTGATCCGTGTTACTCAACAGTAATCTCATGCCTCAAAGAAACCAAGTTCCTATAAAAGCCATGGTTCTGTATTTTTATACATTACATAACCATTTATTTTCCTTGATTTAAATACAATTTCATTTTTTACTTCGAGTTTTTTTTTTAAACCCAATGGCCCATTGATTTACTATTTTGATACAGAATAAAATGTTCTGAGATCTATTCAGTCTAAAGCGCATCTAAAGTACATTCTATTTGTGAACTTCTGTTTTTAGCAGGAACATAGTTTGAATTGTTAGGGCTGCAAGCCTGCAGATTCATTTAAAAATGCTTTTTGCATTTCGAGACAACTGATTAGGTTTCTATACTAGAAATGTTATGTTTGTTTCATTGGCATCGACCTTGTTTTCGATAACTACCATCTCCTTTTAGCTAAGGAGCTTTGATTTGCCTGAGTGTAGTTTTTCATCAGAACTGACAGACAAATGCAAGCTACTGTTGCTAATGGCCCCCGACATTTTCTAAGGACTTGTTTGCCTTGAAAGCAAAGTGAATATTGGCCAAACACTCGCAAAGTAGACTGGTGTAAATTGTTCTAAAATTAATGTGAATGTGGTTGCCCATGCTTGATGTACATTTATCTTTCGTTATTGAGCAGACACTTTTATCCAAAACAACTTACAAACAAGGTTCAGAAGCTAAAATGTGGTCAGAGTCAACAAATTCTGAGCAAGAAAAATATCACAGCTGCAGGAAATGTCAAAGAGGGGATGGAGGTTTATTTTTTTGCTTTTTTTTTGCATATTGAGAGGGAAGAAAATGTGCATGAACGGCTGAAAAGGTTGTTTAACAGTTCTGGGATGACAAAGCTGAAGAGTTTAGCTTGTGGTTTTGTGCTGGGTGCTGCAGTGAGCAACAGTTGCTGTTTAATAGCAGGAAGGGTTGGAGACCTGAACATTCAGGTAGAAAGCTGCTGATCTCTCCTTTGGAAAACGTTTTATGTTTCATTCTGATGCAGGCAGCCGCAGGAAGTCAGAGCACAGATCTAACAGTGGTGAGTCCTATGAGCTGATTACGGTTGGATATCGACGTATTTGTTCAGATGTTTCCAAAATTGACTTTAACCGAACGAAAAATGTGTGTAGAATTAATTAACCTTACACACATTTAACATGCTTTATTGGCAGCAAACACAATTCTTTTTAATGTAGTGTTTGGGAACACTCAGATACTTAAAACTCTTGCACTGACTTGCATCATCTTCTCTTTTTTATGTTAACTCTAAGATTCATACATTTCTCATAAGAATGTCCATGTGTGTAACATTTAGAATTATACTTTGTTATTTATTTGTCAGAATTACATGAAAAGGGATGCTTACTGTAACAGTTCCTACTGGATTGTGAGGAAACGTCACCCTAACTTTTGCCCTGCTGCTGAACGCACAGTTTTAAATTGAAGTGATGCATAGTTTGGTGGATTTTGTACCTCCTTGTGTTCATTCACACTTTTTTTTTTAATGTCACCAGTTATAATCATGCTGTTTTTAGCGTAAATAAAAAAATTTGAAAAACATGGCATTTGCTAGGACATCGTTTAATGCATAGCGGCAGGAGATCATTTGAAACGCACCACTGGGTTGTGGGCGGGGCCGTTGATGCAGAGCAACACTGCTCCCTCTTCTCCTCTGTATTGGGGAGTGGAGCAGGGAGCTAGTGTCCCGCCCAGCATATTTTGTACATCACAAATATGCTTTTTCCAATGACATTTTTTATCCACTTCTGATTCATAACAAATGCATTGAAAAAGAAATGCAACTTTAAGCACAATTTTCTTAAAATATTCTCCATTATCAGAAAAAATGCTACAAGAACATGTTAAAAACATGTTTTTTATCGGAGTGGGTCTTTAAACTTCCAGCATTCGCACAGATTTTATACATCTCTGGTACAGTATTGGTCAGTGGTGATTCTTTGACTTCCAGATCGAAGCACGTTTTGAAAGAAAAGTAGCTGGAGAGTGGGGAAGTTCACAAAGTTGGTGTTGGTTGTCAGTCTTCAATCCCTCTGGTATTTGATCACACAGTGGAAAGCAATATCATTTTAGCTTGATGGAAGATAGATGTTAATGCTTCTGTGACTACATTGAAACACAACTGTACTGAGGATAAGTATGTTTAGGGCAGCTGCGGTGGATGGTAGAGCTGTTGACCTCTGATAGGAGGATCGCAGGTTCGGTTGCATCCCTGCCTGTCCATGTGTCAAAGTGGGGGAGACACTGAACCCCACATTGCTCCTTGTTACCAGAGGTTGGTGCCTTGTGAATGTGTGTCCGCATAAGTAAATGGGACTGTAGTGCAAGTTAAGCCGAAAGACAAGTACACGTCATAACTATTAAAAATATCAGCTTGTAGTTGGTCACAAATAGAGAAATGATCAACTGACCAAAACAACAGAAACACCAGCATTTTATTTGTTGCACTCATTTTTTTTAGGTTCTTTTTTTTATTTGGTTAATATTTGCCAAGAAATGGAAAGTGGAAGAGTGTGTTCGTAATACCAAGCTGCCCATTTTGTGTAGAAACCATGCAGTTTGTCTGAAATAGCTAGTATAAGTTATTTTTATGATTGTTTGCTTTTTTTGGCTCAGGAAAACATGTTTTAAACAAGGCATGACATAATTAAAGTCATTACTTGAAGTACTATGCTCAAGCATAGCTATTGATCAGACCAAATGTATACTGTATCAGTCTTTTAAAAGATGCACTGATCAACTTCTGAACAATACCAGTATGGAAATACATCAACCACAAATAAGGCTTTAGGTTCATAACTGTTCATTCTGGGTGTGTTTTTAGAATATTATGTGTTTTCTCCTTATTACCTCTTTTAAAATGGTTTCTGTTATTTTGTGCAGGAAAGCCCAAAATACTCTATCATTGATTTTTGCTGTTGCCTTAATGACCAGTCGCCCTCAGAGGCGTATCAGTCATTACAATCGAAAGAGTAAATGACATATTTGATTTGTCAGGACATAGTCTGACCTCCACTTTCTGCGGTAGCTCGTTTGACTTATGCGATTCATGACCCAACTGGACATCGCAAAGGTGAGAGCAGCTGCTTCCACCTGCCCCTTAACAGTCTGTCATTTCTGAGATACAGCAGCCTTCTTTTTTTTTCCTGCTTTTCCACCTTTTAAACCAAGGTTCCAAGTCAGAATTCTGATCTATGTTTCATGAGAGATGACTTGCTCAGTTGGTGTCTAGGGAGGGTGGATGTGGTCTGGAATGAAATGATAAACAATGGGAGGAAATTTATGGACAGAAACTAGCTTGTTTATGGCTCCAATCCACAACGGCAAATATACTGCATTTCCACAGAGGAGGCACCATGACTTGGCAGCTTTACAGAGGCTGTAGCTATATAGCCTTCCACTGTGATGTGTTTGGATAATAATGCAGTATTTGTGGCCTTAGATATGGTCTTGTGAGAGGATATGGCAAACCGATTTTATAAATTCTCTACTGTCTGCTGGGTAAATGCAACTGTAATTCATATTAGCAAAGAAGGTCACTGCTAACACGGAGCTGTGTGGAGCAAAGACGGACAACCTGGTGAAGGTAAGCCAAACAGGCATATTTATGCTGGGATTCTCCCCTCGTCTCAGGAATCTGAGTTCTTGGATTTCTCCTTGAACAGTGAAACAGATGAGCCACTCATTTTGTCAGTGATAAAGGGGGAGGCAATTATATTAGAGCTGGGTTTTTGCAGTGTGGCCTCAAATCAACCCCTTCTTACAGCAGGCAATGAGGGTGTGGAAAAGAAGCTGCATTATGATGGGAATGTTTTCCACCTGCACAGCGAATTCAACCGCATCCTGTACTGCATTCTGATCATTAAAACTCCAGCACTTTGTGGATTCCAGTGAACATTAATTGTGCATGAAAATGATCAGAAGCTGTGACTGCCTAAACGAACAGTGAGTGTCACTTTGATTTATTAGTCAGACTCCTGACTGGCAACGTGCAGCTGAGTGACGTCTGCTGTCACTCTGTGACAGATGGACAGAGAGGTGGTTCAGAAGACAGACTCAGTTTAGCCCAATGAAGTCAGGCATTTCTGTTGGGATTGGTCTCTTTCTTCATCTCTATGTTCAATCGTCCGCCTTGATAATAAAGTAATAAAAAGTGCTATCTAAAGTATTAAGAGGATGAGGGAAACGGTTGTGGCCATTTGTGAAAAGCCTGTGTCCATGTTGGTCTTTAGGGGCTGATACCAAGGAGACGAGGATTTATTCCACTATTTTGAGCAGATAGATTTGATCAAAAGCAGAAAAATTAGAAACAAAATGGATGTGCCAATTCATTGGAATCTTTAAAAAAAAAAAACATTTTACTGTCAGACTACATCTGTTTTACAGAAACATTCACTGAATTGCCAATTCTGGGAAACCAAGGCCTGGAAATTAGGAAGGTTCTCAAACAAATAAAAGTCAGGGACTGTGATGAGGCAATTGAGCAGTACTTTATCTTAAAACTTTCAAAAAAATCTTATAAAGCTTCATAAGAAATCTTTTCCCCCTATTATAGGGGAAAAAAACAATGATTGCTTCTTTAAAAATGATTATAATTGTTTTGCGTTCTTAAAAACTGATATTTTTTAGTGAAACAGTTTTTTTCTTGAAGCATACAACACATTTGTTATTGCCCAAAATTCAGTGACTGACTCTTCATCATGGGTGGGACACTAAGCTATAGACCACAGGCAGCCTGCTTTTCTGCAGACCAAATTAACAGATTTTAATTAAATTATACAGTAATTTAATCAATTCAGGCAAAGAACTCATGGTTATAATTGAGCATATTAGGAATACTGGCTCTGATAATCAGTATGGCTAATAATTAGTCAAACTCCAATTTGTAAAATTCATGGCTGCTGAGTAATAGTGGAACAGTCCACATCCGCTGTGTGAATAAACACAAAGCAATTGTTGTTGCACTCATGCAGGGAGCTTACACTCTCAACATAAGAGGATTTTACAAGCTGCAAAAGAATTTCTTCGTGTTTTCTTTCCATTTGCAGCTGAAACAGCAGACACATGCACTGCAAGCCTGATTGCTTAAGATCTGCTCTTGGCCTTGCATCGTTTGAAAACACCTCAGCTTGAGGACAAAGCAGTGGATGAGGTAACAAGATGAGCAATATGCAACGCTCCCTCAGTGGTGCAATTTCTTTAAGGTTGCTCTGTGCAGAAGGATATTTGCAAAGGACATGTCAACTGATTGGACATTTTCAACTCAGTCAACAGCTACCATGTTGTTCTAGTTACCAAGATGTTGACATTTTCTAACACTGTAACACACCCAAGCTTAAATATTGTAATATAAACAGATTAATTATGGGATTTCCAGCATTTGTCGTTTATGATCCAATAAAATGCTGTTCACAAATTAGAACTAGTCCATCAGCTCTTCCTCAATTTCTGTCATTTTTGCAGTTTTGCTTTTAAATAAAGATGTTTTTTTTTTAACTGCAAAATGAAAGTGCTGCAACACAAAAAAAGTGGTGATTTTCCTGCAAAATGTATAAGACTTAAAGTCCCACTCTAATCATCTCTTAATTTATTTTAAAATATTCCCAGTGGTATTTTAATTATGTTAGCTGTTTTTGGGCAAAACAGAAAAAAAAAGCTTGCTCGGTTTTCTAAGACTGTTTCTGCAGAAAAGCAGGAGTTCATAAGAAATTCATCTCTGAGTTGTGGGCAGGACCATTGGTGGAGAGTAAGCCTGCCTCTACTTCCCGTCATCCAGATTTTTACAATCTCTCCCGCTAGCTTACATCCCCTCACACCCCCAACCCAACATAATCAGTGCAACAGCAAAAGGCGAGCAACATCAGAGGAATCCAGCCGTACAGTTTTGAGCCAGATTCCAGCTCAGACAAGGAACACCAACACGTACATGGATCTATTTGTCTGCAAGTGGATGCATCAGAATACAGCAGAGCAGAATGTAACATCTACGTCACTGCTGCAAGCTTTTTCCAACTGCAGTTTTTTGTCTTATCCTGCTTCACAACTATTTGCATAAAGAGATAGTCAGAAATGCAATTTTAAGCTTATTTTTCCTTTTCCTCTATCTTGAGAAAACACATGAACACAAGAAACATGTTAAAAACACAAAAACATCATTTTAATTGGAGTGGATTTTTAACCAGCAGAGTTCTATCAATGTGACAGTTTTGTGGCGATATCTGTCTTAATTATGGTAAACAAATGTTGACAGTTTCCATAAGGCAAATGTCTTACCCACCAGCTTAAATCATTATCTTTTGCAGCATAAACATATAGAAATAAACCAAAATGCAGTAATTGTACACAAAAAGAGCAAACTTCTGCATGAAAAAACAAAACAAACAAACTGGCTGTTTGGGTTTTTTAATGTGCTTAATTTTCAAAGTAACAAAATGAAAAAGGAAAGAAGTTTCCACAAAGTTGAGGAGATAACAGGTTTCTGTTAGTGCCATGCAGTACAACAAAATGTTCCAGTTATCACTTTTTAAAACAACAATTTGTGTCTAAAAACTTTACAGGAATAACAAAGTACAGCAAAATAAAGTTCTATTCCTTCATCATGCAAACAGAATTTCAAAACAACCTTTCGCTGCTGCCGTTGATCTGCAGCTGATGAGGTAAACATGCTCTTCAGGCAGAAATCTGTTGTTTCTGTTTCTGAGCATCTGTTTAGTTCTTTGCTGTTATAAGCTATGATAGAGCCACGTGCACGACAGAGTGCAGCTTCTCCCTTACAGAAGATCAGACAGACAATGCAGCAGTGTCAGCGTGTGGCATGAGATGCCTTATGGAGCTTCCCTGCTTCGAAATAAAGCTTAATCCCAGCAAGCTTTATTAGGGCTGAACCCGGGATATGATTTCAGCTCCTGGACACATATCGCATTGTGGCAGACAGAAATGAATCTCCCTCTCAAATGACTATCTTCCTCCCTCCAGTGTTGTTTTCCACATCAACACGACTGCCAAGGCATCAACCCACCCGAACTGCTGCACCTTTCTTCTCTTGTGAAATAAATTGACAGAAAAACAAGCTACTTCATGGATGCTCCTCCAGTGCCCCGAAACAGATGCACAGAAAACACTCTCCACCCCAAATACAAAATCTAATCCTATTTGACTGTGTCAGTGTGGGGACCTGTGGCAGAGCAAGGGAAGCAGTAAGCTGCTCTTGTCTTAAGGGCAGCATGAGGAGGGTATAGGCACATTAATCACAAGGGCAAAAGGAAGGAGCGCGGAGGAGAGGATTGGAGGGTAAGGTGGGTGGTTGAAAGGTTGTTCTGGCAGAAATTACCATCTCTTTTTTTTTTTTCCCCCTGCTGTTGTCTCACATGCTGGAGGCACCTGAAGATCATGTTGGCACTGATTAGGTCCCCCACAACATCAGGTTGAGGATGACTAATCACATTACAGCTTTTAAATAAAAACATGCAAATGATGGCTTGTACACACGCACTCGTACAAGGTATTTTGGTGCAGGAAAATGTCTGCCAGTTCGCGGCTTTGTGCTTTCAGAGAGTCAGATGCTTGCAAATGTGAAATTTGCTTTAGATTTGTAATGCTGAGAGCACCCTGAGAGCTCAGAGAAAATGTTACAATCCAGTGAGAATGTTAAGAGCATTCCCTGCTGATTTCACCAAGCAACAGTGAGGACTGTTTCCAAATGGGTTTAGAAAAGTGTACAATAAGATCTGAAGTGTCCAAAAGAACAGAAGTGTAGATTAGAACATGCATGTCTAGAAGAAATGAACACAAACTTCCACAGCTAATAAAAAAATGTATCTATCTCCAAAAGGAGAAGCAGTACATCAACACATTTATGTTGAGGGGAAAATTGGTTCATTAAATTTCCAAAAAGCAATGATATAGGAGTAGATGTCAAAGTAGCACAATGGTACCAACTTCTACTTTTAATAGGATAATTTGATGATCAATGGTATTTCAGGTTTCTGCTGATTAAATTTCCAGGAAAATTACGTTGTGTGAATATAATAGTGGCTAATCCATTGATCCACATGTGGAGAGCCTGTCAGTAAACTGAAACCAGACTATCAAGAGAGGTAGCATTATGACAATAAAGGCAGATCTTAAATCTTTTAAATTAAACACTTTTCTACATGTTCTTGCGGCATTTTGCTAATGGAGGACATAAAGTATTAGAAAAAAATAAGCTTAAAACTGCATTTATGAGTGTTTCCATATATGGCATAACTGCCATATTGCTCACCATGTTTGTTGGGTTGGGGTTGTGAGGAACTGTAAGCTAGCAGGAGAGCAAATGAACAGATGGATGATGGGAAATAGAAGCAGGCTCACCCCGCATCAATCTTCCCGCCCACAATTCAGAGGGAAGTTTCTGATGAACTCCTGCTATCTCCTATCCTTTAAGTGTCCAAAGCTGAAATTCTAGCCTTTAAATAGGATCTTTTTTTTTAAAACTACATTATGCAATAGCAGGTAGGATCTACAGGAGCGTGAGGATAACACATCCTTCAGAATACAATTTGGTTGTTTCCCATCATTTGAGAGAAGCCAAAAGCTCGTTTTTCTAATGCTCCATTTGTCTCAGGCATATTCATTTTAAAATCTTGATGTTGCTGTGATGCACATAAAAATGAACTATGTTTCTAACATTTTCTGTACATTAAGCATTATTAAAGACCAGCATTTAAATGCCATCATTGGCATTTTGGAAATTGTGCAGATGGCACAAACAAAAACACTTCTCAGTTTCAATTAGTGCTGCTTGACAGCATGCAATTTGGTATTTGGGTTTTCCAAATAAAAATAAAAAAAGCATTCCTCTTTTTTTTTTTGCAGATGGTCATAATGCCACCAAAGGTGTTTATATTCAGTGTTTTTACCTTTTAAGTTTTCTGGAGGGTGGCAATAAAAACAAGCTGTCAAAATCCTCCCACAATTCTTCCTGCTCCAACACAAACGTGCTCATAAGCATCTGCTGAATTAATTAACATTGCTTCTCTTTTTTGCTGCCAAAGTCATCAGATCTACTCTCTCTACATTTTAATAATCTACTTTGTCTTTGAGTTATGTGCACAGTGCATAGTGAAATTATAATTATTACAGTTTTTAATGTTTTACTCAATATCTGAAAAAAAGGCATTTTATTTTATTGGTGTAGGTGCTCTGAAATTTGCTCATGAGCTTCTGGTGACATTTATAATACATCAGCCATTCGTTTTACTCAATGAGTTCCACAGATCAGAACAAAGCTTCATTTTTTTTCTTCTTTAGAACCAAAGAAATCTGCTCTTTGTTCTATTTCACACTAGTCTGCTGGCTGATTTCATGACATTTGCCTCGGGGAAAAGACCTAAAGATGTAATATTTCTATGAACAAGTAATTACAACATCTTTCATGCGTTGGTTCTGTTAATCCTTTGTTAGTAACGGAGCCAAGAAAGAGAGAAAAAAAAGAAAGGAACAGAAGAGACTGATGTGTGCTGTGACCAGTATGAACGGCTTGCAGATATAGTCTCAATCACGCTCACCATGGCGACCTGCTTGCTCCTGCTGGGTGTGATGCTGCTGGCAGTAGTGCACTGGGTTGTTGGTCTTTTTTGCTTCACTTCTTGAATATTAAGCCAAAGGAAAGGATTTGTAGTTGGTGGTCAGATTATTTTATTCTATCCATCTATCTACAGATAAATATATAGATGTAGTATCTTAGCTGTTTCTAGCACTGCGCTTTTCTGGACTGAGAAGCCGGAAGTCTTTCCAGGTATCTGTTGTAGCCACTCCTCCAGCTTGGGGGTTACTGCCCCGAGTGGTCCAATTACCACAGGCACCACTGTCACCTTCACTTTCCAAGCTTTCTCCAGATCTTCTCTGAGTCTCTGGTATTTATCCAGTGTCTCATGTTCCTTCTTCCGGATGGCAGCACCATTGCTTGCTACTGCCACATCCACCACAACAGCTTTTCTCTGTTCTTTGTCCAGTTCTACAATGTTTGGTTGATTATCATCCTAATCTTAAAACTGCATTTCTGAGTATTACTCATCTATTATCAACATGTCAGTCTGGAACTAAAAATAAGGTTAATTTTGTCCGTACGAAAGAAAAGAAAATATTGATAGTAAAAAAGAAAAAAAAATTTAAAAA
Source organism: Oryzias curvinotus (assembly GCA_023969325.1). NCBI lineage: Eukaryota > Metazoa > Chordata > Actinopteri > Beloniformes > Adrianichthyidae > Oryzias > Oryzias curvinotus. The sequence continues at coordinate 23,757,177 of CM043725.1, read as the reverse complement.
ACTGCTCAGTTTTTTAGTATTGTTGCTTTTCAGCAGAAAAGGAGCTGCTTTTTCCAATAAAAAAATGAATAAATAAAAATAAAAATCAACCACTTAAACCACCAATTGCCTTGCACAAGCAAGACCGACTTAACATTGTCATCATCTATAATCAGATGTTTTTTTACTGAATATGGCAAAAGGAGCAAGCAAGGCTTTGACATCTCTTTGACTTTGGAGGTCCAACGTCAGCACAAACGTTTTGTTGCCTGGAGCATTGCTGTGGCTCTGTAACGTCATGCAAGGACAAAGATGCACTGTTGCTTTAATACTCTTATCTATAATGCATCTGGGGTTGTATCCACAAAGCTTTTTATGTCCAACATTTGCTTTTAGTGATAAATGCCAGAGAAAATTCATAAAATTGCAACAGTGTCTAAGAGTTTTTTTGCATTTAAAACTAAATTCTAGTAAAGATTAATAAAAAGATTTATGAAACATTTTAAGCCCTTAAAGGGCAGAAGCCATTTGCTGAACTCTAAATGTTCAGCAAAAGGTCTATCAAACAGTACAGATTAGACCTTGAATATTAGTGTTAGGGGTTGATTCTGAAAGAGATGGACTCATATCTCCCAACCTTGAGAAATTCAACACTAAGAAATTTGGCAAATGGAAAAAAGCAGTGGTGCAGACATGAGAAGTTGTGTCTGCTGTAGATTGATTGTCTTACAATTATAATGAGTCTGGCCATCCTTCTAATTTATGAAAATATTATCCAGTTTAAATTACATTTGATACATTTCTAAAAGGTTTGTATTGAACCAACTCCATGTTTTAATATGCAATTTCTTAATGCAAAGAAATTTTATAATTTTACTGTATCCTTATTTTCTAATGATAGAAATAGCACATTTAATTCCTATATAGTCTATAGTTTCAGTGTTCTGCCTGAAGATCCTTTATCTCTTTTTAGAGCTAACCAACTTCACATTCAAACTAGGGTTCTTTAGGCTAACACAAGGTATGAAAGAAGAGAGCATTTTAAGAATTTCACACCATGATAATCCAGAAAAGTCCGTTTTGTTGGGCTAACTGCTGAATTTACCAGACCGTCATTTTGTTGGGTTTTCTTTAAAAAAAAAAAAAAAAAAAAAAAGACAATATAGATAAATAAACGGTAATCCTGTTGACTTTCGTCGATATGAATTTGCCTTCATCTTGCCTTTATAAGCTTATCAATGAAATATTTAAAACATTTGGGGGATTTGCTATTCTTTGAAAATGGCTGTGCCCATTTTCTTTTTTATTATTGGCAATTACTCTGCTTCAGACATTTACTCTTTTTTCTCTTACTTCTAGTCTTTTGTTCCTTAAATATTTCAAGCGTTCAACAAACCACACCAAGGTTCACTTGCAAATAAACCAAGATCGCTGTTATCAGGTGTACTACTGCAGAGTTCATGGGAGGTTCATTCGATAAAAAGCCTGTGAAATGAAATCTGTGCAGTAGGGTTACAGATGTTTAAGGTTGTAACACATTCTGACTACATACTTTATACACTTTTGTCAGACAGACATGAACACCTACACACTTTCATCTCTTTTTTTTAAATTCCCCAGGTTCAAACCCTCTTAGAAAATATCAGCATGAAAACCTTTATGTAGTTATGTCAAGCTGCACATGCAGTGTCTCTGGACAGAAGACTTGCCACGAAACAGATTGATTGACAAGATCTACAGCCAATGAGAATGCAGAACACAATGCACTATTAAAAAAAAAAAAAAAGGGAAAGCATGCAAAGTTGCACAGAAAAAACTGTAAAACAGCAAGCCTGTGAAGGGTGAACCGTGATAGAGCGAGTGAACACTATACTCTGTTGTGGACCAAACAGTGCAATGTGAATGCTTCCCAAAAGGATTTACGATTATGTCTGTCTCTAAAAAATGTGGATCAAACAGACAGATAATCATTGCCTTATTTATTTCTGAGTTGGTGAAGAATCCATCTGGATGTTTACATATACATCAAAAAGTTTTGTGCGTTTGAGTCCACTTTTGCGGTCACACACATTTCTGTGAATCCCAACCTCCTGAGGTAGCTGCACTTCCACTTTTTGGGCAGTTTTACCTTTGTTTCTTGCAAATGAAAGAATTGTATTTATTTAAAAACACAAGAATACATGCAGATCTTTAACAACCTGGCTTCCTTCTTCTCTTATTGCTAACACACATTACCGCTGGGCCTTTTACACCCTAAACAGAATAATAAATAAATGATTACAGGCTTTGTTTGAGCTGCCTGTTATTTCTTTTGAATCTGGATGCAGACAAGCATGAGTAAATGTGTGAGCAGTTCAAAATGAATGCTGTTAGTTGTACCAGTTTCGTGGAATAAATCACTTAACTGCTGTCTCTGAAAATGTGAGGCATCTTTATGAAAAGTTTGTTCTTGCGCCTAATTATGAGAACAAATAAATCATAGATGTTTTGTATTTTAAATTCATAGAGCTATTCCAGGGGGACCACGTTTTTGGACACTAAAAGTCGAAATGTTTGAAAAGTGGGTAAATAATTGATGTCGTCCCTGGATCTATGCACAACACACAAAAACAAACAGAAAGACGCATGAATCATGATTAGAACTTTTTGTATATTTTCAGTGCAGAGCAACTTGGCGAAAATGTATTTTGTGAGAGTTATTGTGCATTCCTCCAAATCACTTTGTCCTTGACAACAAATTACTAGAAGAGCTGCAATGCAATTCAAGCAGCTTACTCTCTTGGGGATTTATTCAACTTCCTTAACACTCTTAACACACTTACTCAGCCTAACACAGCATTTATAATAATAAGGACATAAGCAGCAGGCATTCTTTAGTCGCTCTTATACAAATCACATGATTTATCAATTACATATATGTAGAAAAACACTGAAAAGAGGCGGAGTCAACTAAAATAACAGCTATTAATACAGAAAGATGCTACGGGATGTGTAAAGCAACGATTGTACAATATGAATTATTAAAACTGCTTATGTGAGATCTTCCAAAAAATAAAAATAATCACCGAAAGGCTTTTCACTGCATATTCACACTTCCTTGAGGCCATACAGAGAAGATCAAAGGGAATTTTCAGGCATCATCTCTGCATTATCATCAAGTTTGCTTTCCATTTTATCGCTCAGTGAGGAACGCCCAGCTTTTCATGACAGAACAGCATTTAAGCAATTTAAGAATAACTAACTTACCTGCCTGAAATGTTATGAATTCAACCTTCTTTTATAAGAAATTGGAATATCTGAAGTTATACCAGTAAAGCTGATTAAGTGGTCATAAAAGGCTAAAATGTAGTGCTGGATAATCTACATGTGTTTCTTGACATTTGAACTGTCAATTTGTTTTGGTGCTATAATAATTTTAAAACAGATTTTCTTTTCACATTGCCTCCCCTCCTGTTATTTGATTACATATTGGAAAAGATTTAGACTGATGGAACCAATATTGTACAGAAAACAATAATTTATACATCTGTAGGTGATTAATTTAGAATCTTCAGCATCTTACTGATACTCACTTTTTTATTTGTTGAAAGCGCTTTTTTTTCTCCTTTTTTTGCCTTTCCAATGTTTATCTCAAAGCCATGCTATAGAATATTTACGGCCATGTCACACAGACACTATGTACATTTTACGCACACGGATGAAAATTGGTCATGTGGGAATATATGTGGAAATAGTGAGAAAAGTTGTAGTCTTTATGTGAAATTTTCACTGATGTAACACGAATGAACCATGTTACAGCCACGGAAGAACACAACGCAAAGAACACCAGAATCAATGTAGAACACAAACCATGCATGATTTGTTGCACTGTTTATATGCAATTCGTTAGTGATTTCTCCATCAATTACATAATTAACATGTGATTTGTGTGCCATATACGTGGTATAAAAGTTATACATCGGTGGTAGATGCATGAAAAATCTGTTAGACTCCCATGGACATAACGTGGGAATGGTCAAAGCCAAAAATGTGTGTATGCATCTCATGAAAATCACACCCAATATAATAAGATTTACGCAATAATTATGTACAAACTATGTTAAATATGCATAAACTGCCTAATTCTCAACCGACCTAAAATGCTGATCAGCTCAAAAACCGAATTCAAAAAAGAAGAAGCAAGAAACACTTATGAATTCAGTTTATCAATCATGTATCAAGGAAGACCAAAAATGTATACGTGGAAAATGCGCAAGATGTGTGTTGTGGCTGTGTGACATGACCTTTAGGAATGCAATTACCTTTAAAAAAAAACATTTAAGCACGACACTGCTTATCTGTAGGAGTATTAAACCGCAATAGCAATCTGTAGGTGTTTCATAAAAGAAACAAAGAACTGTTTTTTTTCTTTTTAATCCTCCAAGGTTAAAAAGAAGGGCTATGAATGCCCAGCATCATCATAATTTCAATAACACTTCAAAGTTCTGCCAAGTTTAAAGAAAAAGAAAAGCACAAGAATCGTGTGAGCATAATTTATATGTTTATATTCCAAGAAGGTCCAGTGGGTTAAAATCTCAACTATCTCAGTCCAACAAGCAGCTGTTGCTCATCGAGTCGTGTGTGTCCAATGTGTGAATGGGGTAGCAGGGGATTCTAGCACCCCTCTAAATAATTCATGGTACAAGATCTTGCAAAAGCGTGATGTGAAAAAGAATGCTTCAGTTTGAGAAGAGATTGTTTTATTAATTGTGCAGCTTTCAGAAGCCAGGGGAGCAGATATTTAGATATCGACCACAAGACTAGGAGCACTCCGCTCAGCGGTTCTGTTTGTACATTAATTCTGACTGGCAGTTTCTATGAGTGCACGCTGCAAACTTAAGTTGAATACTTACTGAGTTTAATCCTCAAGGAAGTGAGGCATTAAAAAACAGAGAGAAAAGAAAATTGCCAAGAACTACAAGGAGATTTACAAAAAAAAAGAAAAAAATCCTCTTGTTTGAAAACAAATTCTCATTTGTCCTCCCCTCAATAATTTGTGCCCATATTCCCAAAGCTTTCACCAGCTTGTACGGCTGACATTTCCTCTGTCCACTGTGTATACAAAGCTGTTCTCAAGTCGCCAGTCGTGCCAATGGCGGATGTTGTTTTCTTTTCACGGTTGCTCTGATTGTTATGCAGGAACAGCAATACGGTACCTAAGTCCCAAGGTCAGACTTAATGCTTTTCTTTATAAGCAAGACATCAGCAGGCTTTGTTGTTGTTTTTCTAGCGATAACTACAATATAATTTGACTGTGAAGACGTTGGTCTACTGTAGCAGCGATTTAATGAGGCTGAGTCTATTTACTGAAGCCGATATTTTCCATTTTAAATGCTTAGTTTTTGCCTCATGTAGGGAATTCTTAAAAGACAAACCCTTGTATTTTTTATGTCTTTTAAAAACAGCCACATGATTGAACTACTTATCACACAGAAAATCATTCGGATTATTCACTATGATCAGGTCTTTATGATTCTCTTCTTTTATTTTCATTTTCCCTTCTAACCAGCCCAAAAAGACCATCACTTGATGTTAAACAAAATCAAATAAAAGAACAGGCAAAAAAAAAAAAGAAACTTTAGAGGCTTTTGCTGTAAGAAATTTTCTTTTGGTCATCTTCCTCTGAAATTACACAACTGTGTTCATTTTTAAGTCCAATGAAAAAATTAAGCCTCTATTCTTATAGACTGCTTATAGCAGCTGGATGGCTCAGTTGGCTGCAGAAGGGACTGGACCATGAGAAACCAGGGGTCATTTCCCAGGGGTCACGATCTGCTTCATCTTTAGGCTAGACCCACCACGCTAATGCCCAACTATGCCGCCACAAGAGGACCCAAGTCTGGGTCTCGCTGTGCCAGTCCCCAACCCAGCCAAAATGCAGGGTTGAGTCAGGAAGGGCACCTTGTCTAAAAATGTCTGCCAAACAACCAGCGACTCAGTGAGAGTGGATTTGCTATGGCAACCTGTGACAGGATATGCCAACAGGTAAACAACAACACTCTTGTAGACTGTAAGAATCTCCTCTGAAAGGTCAAAAAGAGGCATTGCACAAGGAAGCAGAAACCCCTGTGCTACTTTTGTTTGTTTTATTAAGCCTGAGAAAGCGTCTTTTTATACATCTGAACTTGTGACTACATAATGTTCATGCAAAGAAAACTTAAACTGATTGAAGCTCAACTAGAGCCTTAGTGACATGCATCCGTACAAGGGTTGATCCAAGTGGGTGCTGCAGGTTTTTGGATTGTCTGATCCCGTGGAGGATTGTAGAGAGGAGTGTCTTGTGCCTTGGAGTTTCCATAAGGTGAGTTCCATTGAGGCCTTTACAGCCAGCTTTAGGAGTCCATAATAAAAATGGAGCCTACAAATATCAAGCGTGTGGTAAGTGTATTGTGAAGTGTTCGTACAGCTAATTGTGAGTTGCACGCACTAATAACCAATGGGTGATGCTGTTGTATGGTGCCCATATGCTGCACTCTATTCGTTAGAAAGGTGCGAGTGCTAAGCCCTTGCTGACCATGCACAAATGTGCGTGCACAGAGTGTGCACACGATATGTAAATGCCTGTAGGCCGCTCAGATTTTTCTCACTTCTAACAGCCAGGCTGTGTACTAGGAGCACTTATCGCGTTTAAAGTCTTCTTGTGCAATGAAAAATCCATAGGAAACACCAGCGTCTCACCTACTTCACCTTTACTCACCCTGGCATGTCGTTGTATAAGTGTTAGTTACGGCCTGTCGCTTTTAGCATAGCTGTAGGAAAAATGTGCATGAACATTTTTGCTCTACGGGCTCATCGAGCAGTTAATGACCTTGATATTTTGTGGGGGCCACCTGTGTGCCCCTTCGAGGTTTGCCCATTTTTTACCCACAGACAGCCCGTATCCACCCATGAGGGTAGTTGTGACTAAAACTCAATTACAAATTCTGTTGGAAACGATAATTGTTGAAAACAATAATTCTTTAGCTATGTATAGTTTTCCTTACCTGAAGTCATTGCCTCTCTTTCTTCAAGTGCCCAACCAAAGTGGAAAAACAAATTAACGGTATACCTCAGTGGTGGAGTCAGTCATCTGTTATGTGTCCCCTCCCACATCACTTTGAAATGAGGTGCAGGCCACTTTGCATTCAAAGGCACAGGTCTCCTCTGAGCAAAACATAAAGTCATTCAGACTCGGAATGATTTGACTACCCTGACCTCTTCTGGGACGATACCTTCTTAATGCACGCAATTACAGTCCTATTGACTTGCTAAACAACATTCATCCGTTGTCTGTCGGGACTGAACAAGGAAGGGAGAGTCTGACAACTGTTGACAGAATAGATTGGTTGTTTTTATTGTTATTTTGAAGTTATTTTGAACAGAACTTAAGAAAGTACTCGAGAAAACAACATAAGGAACACAACGAATAATGAAATAAGTGACTAATTCTGATAAACGTCCACTACAAACTTTTTACAAATATCTACTGAAAAAAGAGACCCTTAGAAAAGTAATGTCATTAACTTGTCCAATGTTTATGCCACTATAGATAGGAACATTTTTGCTTTGTGCATCACTTGTGAGTTTCCAAAGTATACTATTTTTGTTTTTCCATATTCCATGACAATTTGAGAAACTAAAGAGAAGCTTGTTCTTGTCAGTTCCAGAGCAAAACAGTCACACATCATCAGTAAACAAAACATGTTTCAACACTTTGGATACTTCACATATATCCTCGATGTAAAACAACACAACGTAGTGTAAAAAAGTAAAGAGTTTAGGTCTCAACATTTACACCTGTGGGACGCTGCACCTAACATTTTGACAGTCAGGACAATAATTCCCCAACCTTACAAAGTGTTTCCTGTTATTCAAGTAGCTCTTCATCTATTGTTATCATACACCTCTAATGCCATACGCTTACACTTCACTCAATAGAATTTCATGGTTTAATAACAAAGGCCTGTAGTTTGGAAATTCATGACTGTCACCACATTTGTGTAGTTACAATTTTAGCCATTTTACTGTTAACTGTAAAGACATCCATAGTGAAAAAATAAAAATAAAATAAAATGTTCATGAATGGTTTTGAAATACCTTTAAAAACCTTTTTATCAATTGACACGTCAGTTTCAGTGTTTGGTTTGTATTTAATGTCTGTTCAACTTTTCTTACGTTGTATTATACTTCTGAAATAATTTATCTTAATGTTATGTTTTAGATTAAGTAAATCTATATTAAAATCTCAAAAAATATGAACAGTTTTATCGCCTCTTGTTAAACAGATCTCGTCCATTGATTATTTGAATAGTTCAAAAACAAACCATAATGACATCAAACACAGCTCACAACAAAAACATCTTTTTTTATGGTTATACGTTTTAACATGTTTCAGTCAGACAACTCTTGCAGTAAGAAATATTTATTTGACATTTTCCACATACTTTAGTTGGCATTCACATCTTTTGGTTTGGCATAAGGCTCCGTTCAATTCCATGAGAGATTCCATAAAACTTTCGGGTAACAAAACCCCCTTTACGGAGCCCACAGGTGGAAGCCGGGGAGAAGGGTGGGGAGAAGGGTGGGGCGAAGAATGAGTGCTGAAGGTAAGAAAGAGAATGAACGCCTGCGCACCTGGCTTAAATAGGACGCTGAGCAGGTGAGTTAATTGACTGAACCGCCCTAGGGTATTAGCTGTAAACACTGCTACGAGTTATCGCCCGAAACACGATAAAATCGTCATTTTCTAACATCCCGAAAATTAGGAATCTTACCGACAAAAACAGCTACATCTCTATTACCTTCGTCTGTCTATATGGAGGAATCCAGTTCTGATTCTGTCCTTTTTTCTAGGTTCATAAAGATTTCAGAAATTGCAGTAATCTTCCATGCTCTGGTGAAATTATTAAAGTAGTCCTTGATATGTATGACATTATATAGGACATAAATGGGAATAGTTAAACATTGTATATCAATGCTGATGTTTTCATACTATTTCTCTGTGTAATAACAATCATCAACAATGTTCCTAGTCTATGATTCAGTGTTTTCAAAAAGACTTTGCTGTTCCTGTATGTTGATGAAGAAGTAGTTTATTTTAAATGTAATAGCTTTATTTTTAACTTTAAACTTACAGTACTGCAGCCAAATCTGAGGAAGGCAATATCCTTATGCCCTGCTTCTTTAGTTCACCAGCTCCATCTCTTTTTTGTGAGTAATATCTTTGTTTTTAAAAATTGTTTTTTCTTTTATTTTTTTACAGCTTTTTAATATTGAAATGCTGTTCTTATATCTGAGGAGCTTTGCCACAATAGGTCTTGGTCTGCCTCATCCAGGTTTTCCAGGTATGCCCTGTCTTGTTGTATTTCTTGTTGCATTGATTGTTTTTCTCTAATAATCTTTCCTCCATCAAGGACTAGGTTTCTTTTGAAGTCTCCTCCAGTCGAGAGAAAAAACTTTGTCAATGTGCTTCTGTTCTTTTGGATTTCATTTATAATTCTAGCAAAACAAAATTTTTTCCTGAAGTATTTTTCATGCATTTTTTTGTTTTTATTTGTTTCTTTTTAGTTAGAGAATATAAACCCAATCAAGACTTGCAGCATAGTGATGTTGCACAATCCAATGTTGGTTTCATTGCAGAAGTTGTCATGCTTAATTTTCAGTAATTAATTCATTAATAATAAAAAGAATCTCACTCAAATGATAAAACACCAAAATAAATACATTGGATTGAATTGCACCTTTTAATTTTTAAAAGTTTTAAGTTTGTTATTTTTGTCTCTTTAAAATTGTCTTTGTCATTTTGCTTACTTTCTTAAAATGTAATTGTAAATAATTTCAGTGAGAAGGATTTTTCTAACCTTGATGCACAAAAGTTTAAAAAAAGGTGCTAACAAATTTCAAACAATGCAAAAACTCAAAAGTAAAAATACTTTTTAGTGGTTTTGTTTTCTTATTCCTCCTTTTTCTCTTTACATTCTAGGTAATTCAAACTCTGGAATGGTTATTATCAAAGCAGTGACTGGTAGCACATTGTAAGTCTAAAATGCTTATATTATTATAATTACACTCCACATGAATCACAACAACAACTAAAACTCACTGTGAATTAATCAAAGCAGACCCAACAGAAGCCTTGCTTTAACAATCAGCCAAAGTCACAATATTCAACAACACATTAGACCGGATAATCAGATTTATATTTTTGGAACTCATTTTGGTGAGACACTGCTGGAGACAAGTTTGGGACCCTTCCCAGTCGACTGGGAAGGGTCGACTCATGTTAGCGACCACTCATGGATTTTCTTGGTTTGGAGAGTGTATTTTCATTTCCAGCTTTTGGCAGCAGAAAACGGAGGAGACCTTGTTTAAATATATAAGCTTCCATATAAAAAACTGTGATCCATTATCATCTTTACTTATAGTTACTGTAAAATTCTGCTTTGTCTTTTGTTTATTTCCCAGCTCAGGTGATTTTTTTTAACTTATTAATGTATGATATAAATAAATTCTGAGAGAGGTATTTAATTTGTACTAAATATGTCCTAAGTGCAAAGAGAGCTAAATAACTTTCATGTGACACAGCAGCCACAAACGAGCCAAGTGTAGATTAGAATAGGCAGTTTGATTAGGTAAGGATTTTTCTGTCACAGGGAAGCAAAGGTAGAGGTCTGTGCACAGATGCTGGCACATCCCTTCTTTCTCTTATCCCTACACTGATTAATGGCAGAGGCTCACAGTCCTCTGACAGATCATTGTGGCCCAGGGAAACCTCCAGAGATGAGGCTCCCTGCCAATTACCTTCCTCAATAATGTCTGCTCAATGTCTTGAATGACAGGGAACCACCTCCAGGGATATAACTGCACTGCTATTAAAACCTAAAGGTGCAGGCTCTATGATTTGTGTGGCAGCATATGGACACATTTGTTGGTGGGACAGAAATAAATCTGCATCATTATTACATCATTGTCACAACCCAGCATTGCCGATGCTCTGTAATTATGTATGCAAGGATGCAGCGAAGGGAATCTGAGAAGACGTATCAGAGAAGGAGACACTTAGATCCTTGAACTGAAAAATAAAGCGAGTTCGTGTTTAATGATACAGCCGGTGTGTCCAAACTTTTCACAGACACCATAGATCTCGGAGAATGATAACCTGCCATTGGTACAAAGCCAGGTCTGGAAATAAGAGATGAAGAGTGAAAAGTGGACGAGGAAGCTTTTTAATTACACGTCTTGGGAGCAAGGTGCAAGTCTTCAAGGGCGGGGTTGAAGGACTTCCAACTGCCCCATCTTTGGAAAACTTCACTCTAAAGTGATGCGGATAAATTGGTCTGAAAAGACAGATTAGGAGCTTGAGGGAGAACCTCTCCTTAGAACTTTACAATATTCAGAAGCTTGACCTGGAGACACACAGGGATCCTGAAAGTACAGAGCGACTACTCCCCGGGAAAGGAAACTGCAACCATTGGGAGCATCAAAAATGCATTACCTTTGCTCCTGTCTGCTCAGCATTCTCATCAGTATCAGAGCTTATTGTCAGCGTGGTACATCACTGACAAAGGAAGTTGATTGCCGCCAAGAAAGGCCAAAAATGGAGAGAAACAACATCTAACCTATCCACTAGATTCTGGAAGGGCTAACAAATCAAAGGAAATGTGTGCAATTATTGGTAATTTTGTAGAAGAGACTTTTTTTTTCCACATTCCAGGATTTGATGCTTAACTCCGTCCTATTTCTTTTTCCAGTAGACAGATCGATTCTCAAACTGAAATCTCATTAATTGCTCCACTGTAGAGCTACTTACATCTTGCCTCCCCGAGAGTGGGACCAACCAATCCTGTAGGGTCGACAGACACTAAAAAAAATCAATTCCAAAGACACCAAAGGTATAATGTCAGCGACTCTGATAAGAAACCTCAGCAAGAAGGTGCAATTGAAAATTATAGAGCTTTGTCTTCCTCTGCCCAAAAGTTTTGGCTTTCCCTGAGTGTGGTTCAGCATTTGCTCTGGTTTTTGCACTTTGTTGTATTTTAGTTGTGTGCGCGGGTGTAAAGTGTAAACTGCTTCCAGCGAATATCACATCCTCTGCCTTTTCCAGACTGGTGCCAGCATGTCTGGTTCCGTCTTGTGAGTCCAGTAGCAAAATGATGTAATTAAAAGAAAAAGCATGAGCGACAGCTGGACAATGTTAAGTGACATAATGCTCAGGGAATTTTGCAAATAATAATATAGCACAAATGGGGTTAACCACAAAACACAACAACACATTTTTTGTTGGACTAATATTATTCTGTTGAGATGTTTTTAAACGACTCACCTGAAATTTTGTGATACATCTTTTTTATTTAATGTATTTATTTCAAACAATAAAAAAGAAATCACATTTATCAAACTCATTCCAGAAATGATGAAATGCATAAGTAAAAAACAAACAAAAAAGACAAACTTAAGTCACATTTGATTAATTTAATATAGTGATTCATTGATGTTATAGCTTTGACACTTCTCATCTGTAAAGTAATCTGGGTCTGTTCGCTTTTTGTCCCATTTTTAATTATGTCATTTAAAATTTCCCAAACTCGCTTCACGTTTTTTTTTTTTTCATTCAGTAAATCATTAAAGTGCACTTATTTACTGTGCCGTGTATCTTCAGCTTATTTTAGTATGGCATATCTTTGCCAGTTGCTCTTGACCTTTGTTTTAAGAATTTTTTTATAGAGGTATTTTTTTCTTTTTACAAGCATTTTGTAGACCAGTAGTTAACCAACTTGGCTAATTTATTTATAAATTGGACAGTTCTTATTGTAAAATAAGCTAAATATTTATAAAAGAAAACATTTAGAAGTGATGTCCACAACTCACTGTGTGTTTTTTTTTTTTCATTTCTTAACCTTGTATTGACTGGTTCTTTTATTATTTTGTTTGTCTTCACTAGATGTCAAATTCGTAAATGATTGTTTATGTCACATATAATTAGTCCACTAATGAGTGTATTATATATTATTTGTAAGTATACTGTCTAGCATTTTGTGTAGTGGTTCTGCTGGGTCTGGTGAGATAATTCAAACGATGACCTTCAGTCATGGACAGCAGTCTGGAACATTCAATATTATCCACTTATAAGGTTATGACCACCGCCATTTTTTTAACCTTTTTGATTCTGACCCTTTTGGTAGATTTGAACACATTTTTGCACATATAGTTACACTTTCATTTACTTGATGTCATGATTGTGAAGGGAACTCTATTTAAATTACTCTAAGCACAGATACATTAAGTGATTGTTTTTGTCTTTTGCATCCTTTGTCCTTAATAAAACAGATGCTTCAAACTGTTTCACAGCCTGTATCTACTGAGAACATCCTCATTTTGTGAAATTTCCTTTGTGTGATACAATCATACCCCCCCCCTCCCCCAAATGGACCAGTGCAGTCCTGACTGCAATGCTGAGATGGTTGAAAAGTGTTATTTGGGTGATTTTACATCTGATCTGCCGAATAGTTTTCTGTTGATGCTTTTGTTTAATGCCTTTCTTGACATTTCCATTGATTTCTGGCCTACAATGCTTTTCCCCAAAGAACAGTTGTTTGTTTCCTTGTATTAGCTATGACAGTGATGTTCAAGGTCTTTTTCATTTCTTTCCAGCAAATATACACCGATGGAGACATTTTACTCCAATGCACCGATACCTGTCTTTTTTCTGCAAAAGGAGAATGATGTAGCAGGATTGCACTCTGGATTAATTTGCACACAATACAAGAAACACTGTGGCTAGAATATTAATGTGTTTCCAGAGTAATGCTTCAAGTATACAATCTAGCCTTTGAGTTCAACTGGGGAGGAGGAAAATGGAGAAAGAGATATTGGATGGGAGTGATTTGTTTACAGCAGCAGGAATGTAAAATAAAAATTTGTACAATCTGCACTGAACAATTTATTTTTGCACCCAGCTGTTAGAAGAAAAGATATCAGCTAATTGGAGTGACTCCTTTTTTAATACGTCACCAGGGAAGATTTGTTTTTCATTCTGTCTGCTGTGATTTGTCAAAAATCGATGTCGGGCTTGGGTAAAGCAAAGTGCACAGGGGTACATACTGATTCTGACTAAAGACTATAACCCAATTGTCTTGATCATCACACAAACAAATATACAGCAGTGTGGCTAATTTTTCTTTGGTGAGTTAAACCTGTTCTCTTTGACCGTAATCTAGCCATCTCTGCTATCAGTGATAACAGTATTTTGTATTTTCCGTCTTCATATATGATATAGAGTATACTTGTGCAACACTTACACATAATTGGAGGGCCTGATATGGACTTCATGGATTGCTGAGCTTGTTTTAAAGACCCAATAAGATAAAATTGTGTTTTTTGTGTTTTTAACATGTTGTTGTAGCATTTTTTTCATGATGGATGAAATAATAATAATAAAGCTTTCTTTCTTCAAATTGTTGTATATCAGGAGCAGACAAAAAAATGCTGTTGGAAAAGGTTTGCAGGTATGACGTAGATCTGACTTTTGGATGCAAGCTCCCTGCTCTGCATGCATCCACGTGTAGACTAATAGATCCATGCATGTCTTTGTTTTCCTCATCAAAGCTGAAATCTGGCTCAAAACGTTATGGGTCGATAGCTCCAATTTTTGCACTGTAACAATAGGTTGGGTTGTGAAGGGCTGGAAGCTAGTGGAAGAGAGTGTAAACAGAGAGATGATGGGAAGTGAGGGCAGACCAGCACCTCGCCAACTCAGAGGCGAATTTCTAATGAACTCCTGTCACTCTGCAGAATCTATGCCCTACAAAACAACACAGACTTTTTTATTTTGATTGAAAAGGGCATAATTATAATTAAAAGACCACTGAGTAAGCTTTTAAAATAGATCAAAAGATGACAGAGTTGGACTTTATATTAGGTCACTGCAAGAAAATGGACATAAAAGTATTATTCTTCACATTATGCTTTTCTTTTATGCTTTTCGCCATTTTTACAGATATTGAAACATCGTGCCATTTCATGCTCTCATACATTACAAGGAAATGCTAAGAAAAAGGATGAAACTAGATAAAGGAGGATTTGATTGCTCTGTTATCTTCCCAGCTAGTTGAACTGTCTGCTTTGCTTCAATTGATCTCATTGACCTTCCTTTTCCCTTCTACAAGAAAATAGCAAAGGTGGCACCCCGCCCCTCTATGTGCAGCAGGCTGATGAAACTAAAGGAGTCATCAATACTCTGGGATCACACTCAGACCACAGCAGTAACAAGCCTGAAGCCTATAAACATCACTATTGGGGACAGTGACAGATGCGTTCATATTGCGAAGCTAAGGTTCTTTTCAAGCTTCATATTATGCTGATTGTTGCATTTCCAGATTTTTTTGTAAGCGTGAAATCCCACAAAAGCACTTCTTCAGCCGCTCGAGTACGCAGCAGGTGTGTGCTGATCTTTTGATACCCCCCCCCCATCCTGTCACTTAGGGTTTTGAGCTATTCCGCTCAATTATTCTCTTCCCAGAAACAGAAGCGTTTTTACCACTCTGCTTTACCCACATTGGGGCATTTTACTATAACAGTTTGTATAATATTAATAACTTTGGTGATGCAGATGTAGTTTCTGACTAGATTGGCCCCCTAAGAAATGTCTACTTTTCCCACAACTGTTATATAAGAACATAAAAAGAAAACTAATCTGGACTTGGATTTATTCACTTTTTAGTTTTTGCTGCTTAGCAAAGGATGTTATTGTATTTACAGAGAAAAGCCAAACATGTTTGTAGGACCTTATTTGCTGGGTCACTGAAAAGTGCTTATATGAGATTTAAATTTCAGTAGTAGACAAAGCTTTGAAGACTTTATAGGGGTGGATCAAAAAAGTTAAAACATCGATTATTCAAACAGATTTGTCCCTAGAAAATATAACCCATTTTAAACCAGCCACCGTACAATTTAGTATTTTTCAAGTCAGCAAGTGTCTTAATTTGGTTGTATGTTTAGACCCTCAAGTTTCTACAACAAGATTAACCTTTTCTGCAAAGATTTATGGATTCACGGTGATATGTTAACTTCAAAGAAAATATATCACCAATGAACTTGCTTAAATCTGGAAGAAATTGCACAGATTTTAGAAATTCCGCCAACTCATTATCATTCATACACCATAAAGTTTTGTCTTGTTTGGGTCATTTAGTAGCTAGATTTAAACTCTGTGCTATTGGAGATCACTGGAGATATGATGTTACCTAGGTTGCTTGCAGAGGTTCCCAAAAGTGTTCAACTCTTGAACTGAGCAGAATAAAAACGTCTTTCATCTCAAACCAGTTGGAGCACCAGGTAGAGATGCCCAATGGCCTCTGTCATCAAACCTGTTGTTGGGGGGTGTGCAACGCCCCGCCCCGCCTCTTACTAAGAGCGCGCTTCAGGCCGTCTGTCTGCGCGCGCACACACGCACACTTTTAACCGAACAGGATTTGTGAAAATATATTTAATATTTAAGTTGCACATTACACAAGAGAAGAATGCATCAAAAGATGAGGCTGGAGGAGGACATGAATCTCTCTAATAATATCAATACAAATACGTGTTTTTTTTCTGCGGGACGGGGGACGATACAAAATCAATGCATCTCTATTACTGTGCGGGACTAAATTCTCTGAGTTTTGCGGGTGCGGGCGGGAGTGGACATACATATTGCGGGAGCGGGCGGGAGTGTAACGCATACGTTGCGGGAGCGGGCGGGATTGGTCAGAAATTCAGCGGGCGCGGGCGGGAGCGGGATGAAGAAAATAGTCCCGCGCAGGGCTCTAAGTTGGAGTCTGGGGATTGTGCTGACTGCTCCATGTTTTTGAAAGTTACCATCAATGTTATGTCGTCCTCTGGTAGTTCTGGCAGTTTGGATTGATGTTTAGGGTGATTATCTTGTATCTCTGAATAACAGGGTGCATACTAGAGAGAATTGCATGGTGCTGCAGAATGTATATTGTTTCAGGGTGCACCTCACTCTATACAAGTCATAAACTATGAAGCCAAAAAAACAGCCCCTTACCATCACACTTCCTCTTCTATACTGGAGTCATCCTTTGACCTTTGTGATGGCATACAAGGATTCTACATGTTGAACCAAATATTTTCCAATCCACAATAGTATGTCCCAGGTATGCCCCTGTCTAACTCTGACATCTTAGAAATGCATTTTTTGCAGAAACTCATGCTGTCAACCCTGCAGCTCAAATTCTTCGTTTCACAGTTGAACCACAGACAGACTTAAAATGACTACAACAAAGCTTGAAGCAGTTGTTCCTGTGAGCTGCCTAGCATTCAGGTGTTATCAGATACGTGTCCTCTGGTTCAGTTGTGACTTTGGTTCTGCCAGACCTCTACCTGTCAGAGTTTCCCCAAGTTTCTTAACAACTTTTGGAAGTAAAAGAAGCTGTATTCACTGACACCTCGTCTTTCTTTGCAAATTCTCTGTAAAGAAGAAAACTTTCAGTTGAATAATTGTCTGTCTGTCCATCAATGTTCTTGCATCTTTTGAAA
This sequence comes from Oryzias curvinotus, assembly GCA_023969325.1. NCBI lineage: Eukaryota > Metazoa > Chordata > Actinopteri > Beloniformes > Adrianichthyidae > Oryzias > Oryzias curvinotus. Next base: position 23,739,645 of record CM043725.1, on the reverse strand, counting down.
TGACACTTCTTTCAGCTGCATAATGCTGTTCAACTAAAGATCCCAAGGGTTTGTTGCCATACTGTGTTCCACTATTTCCCACACGGACAAAGAATGTTGTAAATAATCAATAAAGGTTGAAACACCACTAGGAATGACTTAAGGCTTGTTTAACTTCTGTTGCAGATAAACAGCTTCAATCTTATTTGCTTCAAAGCTTATTAATCTATTTTGTGTTTCCAGGATTATACGTTTTTTGGTAATTCAGAAATGTTTACAACTTCCAGTTATGCATAACCATATCTTTTTTTCAACCTCCTGTAGTTCCCAACAGCAGTTTGTACAGTTAGCGTTTATTGGAATTGGATCAATGTGGCATCTAGAAAAAAATTCAAAAGCCTCTTTAGAGCCAAACCTTAGTTTGTCTGCAAGTCCTGCCGACCATCTAACACAAGAACATGAGTTTACCTACAGGGAACTGGAAAGCCTTCAAGCGAAGGCTTTTTTAGGCTAAGGATTGAGGGGTTTCACAAAACAACACTTTTCTCTACATCTCACACAAAGACTTCCTGTCTTTTTAATCTTATTGATTGAATTGACTAGACTGAGTAGCTGCAGAATGATAAATAGAGACCATCTATTTTTAGGCTGTTTCTTGCATAAAAAACAAGGGTGCATTTATGGCTGCCTATGCCACCCCCAGGACCACCAGTGTAAGGGCTTTTAAGAAACTCCAATTGCTAAGCGCAAGAATAGCATGCATCTGGAATGTGTTGCTTTTTAATGAAGTGCTGCAGTGCACCTACATATTTGCATGTGTAATGCATGTGAATAATAAATGAATAAAAACTTGTGCTGCACCCCTCTAGGCTCCAGAGCACCTGTGGGCAGGATGCCCACACTTCAGACACTCTTCAGGATGAGGGCAGGTTTGAGCTTTAATCGGGCCACACTGTTTTGCTAGTGTGCACACCAACCTCACAAGTGGCTTCAAATAAAGGTTTTTGTTGGGATCAGTAATCTGTCAGCAAATTTCCCAGTATTTGGTGATGATCTTAAAAATGCTAATCAATGAATTTCTATAAACCTGGAAATGCCACTCATCCATGAGTTGCGTCTACTTTCATAGTATCTTGAACTGTCATCTCTTCCACTCCAATGCTTTAATTAATTAATTAAATAATTATCTTCCTTCCTTGGTCCAACAGGTTTTAAGCCCATATTTTATTGCCAAGAAATTCCAATTTCCTTTTCCTTAGACAATTGTTTGTTTAATCTTTTCAGTCAATTGCCCAAGAATTGAGTTAATTGTGACTTTTCCAAGAGATCTTCCTCCTGATGTTTTTCAACCGGAAGTTTTCTGAAGTTGTTTTGGACTCATGTCTGGTAACCTTTAGGAGATCAGCCATCGTGAAGCTTCTGTGCGCACAGGTGTTCAGGTCTCCTTACACAGTTTGTTGATACAGCCACCACCCAGCTTCTGGTTTAAAGGTGTCCATTTGCAAGACCTAGTAGATGCAATTGGGACCCCAGAATTGGCTGCTTCCTAAGGCACCTCAGTTATTCAATCTGCTGTGTGAAGACTTTTATGAGCACTGTTGCCACCTGAGTCCCTCTTAAAGCACAGTACACTGGGCGGATCCCCCTGGGGGCTGTTTATTATCACCTCTAGCTCAGTGGGCTCATAATTTACCAATTGGTTCTTGGCTGCATCAGCAGATAGATTTCCCTTAATTCTTGCTCCTCCCTTCCCGGTCCCTCAGTGGCTAAATTCAAAGATTCTACTGTAAACGTTTCCTTATGTGCTAGAATATTCTTTCAAGTAAAACTTCTATATCTGATCTCACTGACATGGTTATAGGCAAACAAATGGTCCACTGGTATAATGGTACTTTCAAAGAGTCTTTGCTTGTTTGTTTTTTTTATTTTTCTAGTATAACTTAAGCTTGTCAAATATTTCTAACATGTGCAGTTCCAAATAATCCCTGGATGTAGATGTTTTCCCCAAGGATAATAACCCAAGTGGTTTGATTTGCAGTCTGGTTTTTTGATTATCGGGAATAAAAAACGTATATATTTTTGTTTTGTTTCGTGACATCTACCTCAACTAGCATTTGCTCTTTATGTCATTTGTGCTAATTCCACTGGTGCATTTCTCCATGTTTATTATTATATATTATTATTATTATATACTTATAGCTGCTGCACGCATCAGAGACCCATTTGGCTTTTCACTTTTGGCTCCTTTGGTTACTAGTTTTTGGTCTTTGTGTCCCTTGATGATAGAGGTTTTAAGATATGCCCCATTCCACCCGGCAATGTTCTAAATAAAAAGAAAAACCAATGCACAACATGCTGAACAGACTGTTCATTGCCATGTGTTATAATTCATATTTTTTAACCTTCTTTATCTCCAATACTTCAATGAATCTATTGCTCAAGGGTATTGCTAAATAATCCTCTTCATTTAAAGATAGCTGCTAGCCTCTGACATTTTTCATCTTGCGATCCATGATTGTGGCTCTCTGGTTTGGCCTGTTTGGCTTTCACACCAGCACTCTCCGAAAGATTGCATTGTTAGCTTTGAACGGCTTCATCCACTCAATCTTTAATCCATGCTTGACGTTTGTTTTTCCTGACCTAACATGTCAACCTCAGTTCTTAAATCTGTATTTAATTGATTGACTGCTGCTTCTGGCCTTATGCTTTCACAAAAAGAAAGCTTAAAGGTAGAATAAAAAACAAAAGAAATTACACAGTGTACTTCAGTTATTTCACCTCTCTTTTGACACCTTTCCATTTTTAATCTACATGTTGCAAGACACAGCTAAGTGCCTTGGTTTAAGTTAGATATCATTCCTCTTAGAATCCAACGTCAAAGAGTATGTGCTTATAATTAGCATCCTAACATTTTGCAGACATAAATGTCCTAACTCCATTTGGTTTTTGTTTCATCTTTTACAATGTTACCATGTCTTTTTCCAGCTTTAAATAAAGTTGTCAAAGTAAATGTTAATCGTTCATGGACCATGGCGCATGTTTTATTTTAAAGCAATAAAGGAAAAAAAGAGAAAGCTCCAGGCGTCTTTGCTTTGTTTCGCAAGAAAAATATATCCATTGCTGCCGTTCTAAAGACTAAAAGCAACATACACATTTGTGATGTCACTGTGGGCATCAAGGGCAATAAGTGACCTGGAGTTGGGTCTCGTTGCAACCCAGCCCAAGTTATCACGGTTAGAACCACAGCCTCAAACATTCTATAAAAAAGTACAGTACTGTAATGGCACAAACAAAATAAATAAATAAGCGCAGAGTAAGACGGTGCTGGGCAGAAAAAAAAAAAAACTAATGAGAGGATCTGCGGCCATGACAGGCCTTTCCAGACTTTCCAGTCCATATAATATACACCCAACCCAACATGGAAGTCACCATTGACTCCTGGGTGAATTACTTTTAAGCTGGTGATGGTTACGTCACATTTATGTCTTTCTGTGTTTCAATGCTCCAAAGTCCTATGTCTATTCACATGTCACACTTTAGTAAATGTCTATTGTCTTGCAGTAGAGCTTGTTTTTTGTTGTGCTTTTCTTCCACTATTTGCAAGCTATCGGTAATACGAAGCCCATCATGAGCGTACTTGGCTGCTAGGTTTTAGCCATTTCGTCTGTGTTATCCAACCAATACATGTTTCCTCTAAATTTCACTGTTGTCTGTGTTTCCACATTACAGGCCATTACACAGCCCCTCCTACTCCTCCACTCAACCCCTCTCTTCTCCTGGGATGCATCATCAGTTTCATGGCAGCTATCAGACTCTGGGGTCTTTCACCTAAGGCCCTCCATCTGATCTGAGCTTGTCAGACCATGTTCCAGAGTCCAACAGCCTAAAGTCTAAACTTGAATTACAGTTAACATTCAATATCTTGTAGTTCAAATAAATCTAACTTTTCTGTCTCCAAGAATCTGTCCTGTTGAAAATTAGAGGATTTTTACTCCTCTCCTTTTGGGTGTACTTCAATACCATCTTTTCGTTTTTTATGGTAAATTTTGGAAGAGCAACATAGATGACAAAAAATGAATGAGCTGTGAACTGAGTGCAACATATCAATGTGATACCCTTCACATTTGATGTCAGAAAATCGTAGATTTTGTCAAGTCTCCTTTCTCTAGATCTCTCCTAAACCAAATCTCTTCAACAATTTTGTTGTTGGAAAAATGAAAATGATTCAATTTAAACCCACTTTTGGCCTTTAGAAGCATCATATTCAAGGTAATAACTTCTCAAGAGTTAGGGTAGTGCAAAGAAGCAACCAAACAATGACCCCCTAGAGGCAGATGTATTATAGAAAAAGGTCCTAATAGCCTTAAAGTGACAAATGTCATTGACTGGTCTGAGTAATAGGGGCCAGCCAGTGCTAAATAGTTCACCAAGGCTAATAGGCTCTGAGTTTTTCATTGATTACAATTCTGGTGGGACTGGTGAACAAAACATTTCCCAACAGGCTTTGCTTTCAACAGCTGTGCCTTCCAATGTAACAGTGTATTTCATTTCACTGTAGAAAAAATAAAAGAGAAAAAAAATGGCCAAAGTAATCTTGAATGTATTAAGGCCATTCGAAGAGGGCCAAAATGTTACCAAGCCTTGCTGTACTACAAGGAAATTACTCAGATTTCCTTCATCTTTCCTTCTTTTCATCCAGCATATTTTTATCATCACTTGGAAAAACTGTAGAGAAAAAAACCCATCCTGTTTCACTTTAATATTGACACAGTCATCATGCCCCTCCTTTGTGGACTTTCTGGAGGTTAAAATTACACTGGATGTTTGTGTTCTGTCCCTCTTTAGACCAAGATAAATACTCCCAGTCTGGCCTCTGCTGCTTCTTCTGCTCAGCTCATCGTCAGCAGCCACAAAGAAAAATAATCTCTTTTCCACCAAGAAGCAGCAGCAGCAATAGAACCATGTGCACAGCCTTTAAGACAGTGCAACTCAGGAATACTGTGGACATTGGGCTGCACATTCTCTATTTCCAACCCCAAAAATGTCATTTCTCTGTGCACCCAGAGCCACCCGTTGGGTAAAGATGGCTTTGTCTGTCTAGATGCAAAAAAATGGCACTTTAAGACACCCAACTAAAACCAAATGTTTGGAGTCAGTCAGCACAATAGCTTAAATTTTGACAGCAGGGTGCATGCCAAGCCCTAAGAGAGTGCATTCTTCAAGTGAAGCATTTTTAGAGATTGCATCTACCATATGCCAGATGGAACAAGATTATGATGCACGGTTTTTCTTGACAGCATCTGGCCTTGTGCTGGCAAAAACAGACTGCTAAATCTGTTCACTTATTAATATCTACCTGTCTTTCCAGTCAAAGAAGCATAAGGACTTCATTATCCCAGCTTTGAGTGCAAAGAAGGGAAATTGTTTGGTCCTTAAATTGATAGAAAAGCTAAAAACCTGCTTATTTTAGGCAGAATATAAAGAATATATATATATATATATATATATATATATATAAATATATATATATATATATATATATATATATATATATATATATATATACATATATATGTCTTAATGTGTATAATTAATTTTTCTTCCAAACAAAAGCTGACGTGAGGAAAAAGTTTGAGTGGCCTGTTACTTTATAAAAGGTGTCAAGACTTGAATATGGTGGTGAAATCTTGGCTTCAGTTGGAAGTCTAACACTTTCACCATTGTAATTAGCCCCGCGGAGACATAAACAACGTGCTGCAGAAGAAGATATCATTACTTCCTTACTGCCATGCATGCTGTCCCAGTTGAATAAATGAACTAAAACCAGCACCTATATTAAGTTGCAATGCAAAACAGGTCATTATAATATCTGTCACTGTGTTCATATCCATTTTCTTCAGATCAGACATTTTAAAATGCGCATTTCAACACAAATTCCCATTTTTGCTTCAGTACTCGCAGTTTCCAAAAGGGGAATGGAGGTTCAACATAAAAAATACAAAAGCTGCATTTTATATATTTCATGACATTTGTTTTGCGCTGCCTTTCTGATGTCTCATGTTATACCCCAGATTAAGTCACTGGTGCCCAAACACACATTGAATTAATAAACATGAAACAAGGGCAGAAAAAGATAAAGAGACAGTCAATAAATTAAAAACAGAGGCAGAAATCACATTCACTGAATACAAATATGCCTGATTCACTATCTGGCTCTGTAAAAATAAATATATGTCGTATTGAAAATAAATCCGGCAGAAAAGAAAGTAGGAAAAAGAAAGTGGTAAAAGATTTGTCAAAAATAGAGCAAGGCATGTGGCAATACAATTAACTCTATAAGGAAAAAGCATGCAAAGGTGGGGAAAAAAAAGGCTTAGTATAGAAAAGCAGGTTCACTTGTTTGATTTCCAGATTTGTCTTCAAAGGAAAAGAAAAGAGATGTGTAAAGTTCTAACAATGCTACACTTAATTCACATCAGTCTCAGATAATGAGCCTTTTTGATTTTGGTTTGTAACCTATAGATTATGCTGTAATTACTGGAATAACTACAATTCTGTCCTTTACTCAAGGAAATTACCACAGCAGTTATCATTTCTATGGATTCAAATTTTCACAAAAAAGAGGGGAAAACAAGAGTTTAAGAGAAAATCTGTTAGTTGTCCTTCCTGCTCGTTCTAGGTGGATTTTTTCGTCTGTGTGTTTTGATGTGTTTCTGCCTTGATCTCTCATCCTCTTGTCTGTTGCCTGGTTTGTTCAGACTGAGAACAGATGACTTGCTGTCAGATCGAAAAGCGCTTTTTTGGTTTGCCATATTTTGTTTTGTGTTACGTCCTGGATGGATGTAAGTGGCAGCCAGAACAGGAACTGGCTATTTCCTCTTCAAAGGGAAAAGACGCCTCAGTTTAGTGTCACACACAACTCTAAAAGGAAAATTAGGTTATCCATTTACTGGAACCATCTCAACTGAAAGAGTTAAACATACATTTTCATTACCCCTCAAAGCTTTGTTTCATATTCCTTCAAGTTCATGAAAAATAACTTTTTTTCCCTGTTAGCAGTTAGTTCTTTTATTTTTTTAATACTGTTGTTATGTGTATTTTTTTACTCAACATGTGTGCATGCAAAAAACTGGAACACAGATTCCTGTGCAGAGCTGTAAAAACACACACACACACAGATAGACGTGTTGTCTTACTTTATGAATGACGCTTGGAAAGGGAGGGGAGGGAAAAAAATGTCTGAATCAACTGTTTGGCAAAGAGGATGAAAAAATAAATAAACATTGTGAACATTCATGAATTTTTATAGAAACGTGTTACAGGTTGTAATCCGAAAAACTTAAATATATAACATATATGTATAATATGTAATACCACGTTCTGAGTCTTGATTCTGATAAGCTGAATGCCTTTTAGTCTACTTGTGTAAATCCCCAAAACTACTGCATTTAGTAAAAAAAAAAGGATGTTTGGCAGAAGATGCAAAAAAAAAATCAAAAAGAATAAAACAAGAATTAATGAGGAAACTCTGAGGTTTGTACCACAGCTTAATCATAGATTAAATAGAATCATTTTACAGGTAGATTCCTTCCCTGAAGCTGTTATTCAGCTCCAGTTTCATTTTCTGAATTAGTGATAATGTAATGTTAAACAACGGGTAAAGAAGCACAGGCCCTGTTGAGTAACACATTCTAAACCCTCTCAGAAGCAGTATTTCCAAATATTAACCAACTCTAATGCAAAGTGTAAATGCAATTAGCTAAGCAGGCTGATATAAAAACAAATTACCTGCAGTGTGTCAAACAACAAACAATAAATTATCATATTCCCCTCAGACTGTGCTTTTTGCGTCTTCAAATTGAATTGCAAATTGCACTTATCACAGCTGAGGAAACCAATAAATTCTGGTCCAGCTGGAACAAAGGTGCAGACAATAAATTTAACTAATATCTTTCACTGTACTTAAGGATATAGAAAGAGGGTGGCGAGGGGGTGTTCATGCGGGTGTTCTTAATGAAAATCCAGAGTTTTCCAACAATGGGGTAAAAAAGCAAAAACATTCTAAGAGAAAATGACTCAACTGGGACTTGAACAGCATATTTGTAAGAGTGACATCAATAGACAAAAGAATACTATCATAGAGAACTATCAGAGCAACCCTAGTTAATGATTTGGTCTTTTCTGAATCAAAATCCTCAGAAGATGATACAAAAATCACACAGCAAAAAAGGAACCATGCTGATCTTTTTGCTAGATTTACAGACATTTTCAATCTGTTGTGAAAAGTGTGTTCTGGAGGCATCAAGCTCAAGGGGTGGAAGGAGTGTTTCTGGTACAGAAAGCTGTTGCAAAGGTGAGTCCATTAAACCTAGCCGTCTTTGGCAAAGGTTTGAAAGCCATCAGAGGCAAAACCTCTACAGACTATCCGCACAGAATCCATGAAACTGATGTCTCCAGTACCCAGGGTGGTCCTCGTTGGCGAGCATTCCCTCAATAAAGCCAGTCTAAATAAATCCACTCAGTATTTGTATGTGGAACATCTATGTTGTCAAGAACTGAATGAACTCTTGGGATGTGGTGTAAGCAGCATGTTTTTGTTCTGTCTGTCAACTTTGAATCCAAGCAAGCACGTTCCAAAAGTGTAGCATGTCTGAGAGCGATCCATTCAACAGTACTGGAAGTCTACACGTATGGTTTTATTTAGAAAATCAAGTGGATTCTCTTTGTCTCCTGAAATGTTTGTACATCTATTTTTTTGAGAGTTTATTTTACCTACAACAGAGCTGCAAAAATAAGCTCAAAGTCTGTCCCAGTGGGGACAAACTGCATTGAATGACAGCTGGTTACAGTATACACCAAGGCCAGTGTTTTTGAGGCATTCATTTAGTCCCTTTATCCATTTTATCCCATCAATTGTTTTTTGGTGTGTACAATTTGATAATAAAATCAAGCACAAATTCAAAAAGAACAACAAAAAATACCTCCAAGCCACCAGAGGAGGCCAGAGCCACAAAGCAGAGGAAGGTCTGACTCGAGAAGAAGAGGGGAATATTGATTTTCTATGTAATGCTTCCTCTTGGACATTTGATAGCTGGCACATAGGAGCAGGGAGGCTTACATCAGCCTACCTCTTGTGTGAGAAACAAAGCCTATATAGCAGTTGGTAGACCAAGGATTTGTTTGTCTAATTTGTCCTGCAAATAACTACGTCCTGTTCTTCCTGTTCTCTGTCTGAGTAGAGTAACCCATAGAAGCAAGTATGCTCCATCCCAGCTTTTGGGGTCTTGCCATTATGCAGATTTTTTTAGACAGATTTTCCTTTTTTTCTTGCAGTGCATTGTGTTCTGCATCCTGATTGGTAGTAAGCTATTGTCAATCAATACCCTTCACACTGTGTCTCCTAGAGAATGCGTTCATCTTGCCAAATTGGCGCAAATCTTTGACTGCTAGCAGATCTTTTTTTTTAAATTATTATTATTATTGGTTAATTAGTTTATTTTGCCATTTGTATTATTTATATAATATACAATTTATGTGTTGTATTAAGTGTTGTGAGTGGACTCTAGCTTCTCAATGACAATGTCTAACAGCTTTATTCATAAACAGTCTAAAGACATTTTGCCAGACTGCTTGGTGGTCTTTATAGAACATCTTTCATAGGCACAGCCATATTTTCTCTGCCTTCCACTTGAAATGTGAAGCAATGACTGAGTTCATTTTTCTTTTTCTAACTGACAATTACAATTTGAGGCACTTGGCTGTGATCACCTGAAGGCAGTCGACAATCTCCTTGTGCAACAGTGAGCTCCCTCCCACTCTTTATGACAAAACAAAGTGCTGCTTCTAGTTCACACTTCATTACCCACAGTAATGCCTCAGCACAATGATGTATGGAAGTCTTCACACTCCCAGACTTGCTTCTGGCAGCAATGGCTCAACAAACTTGTAAAAGCACAGCAACAAAAGAATTTTGAACTTCTTTTTCAGAGTTGAGACTTATTTCTAAACTACTATTTAAAGGTTTTCAGTTTAAAATAACAGATTATATAAAATGCTCATTACCCTGAAAAGTTGGTAAATGAAAATACATGACGAAATATCTTACATAATCAACACATGTGCAGGCCGATGTGTTCCATTCTTTACGGACAAATAAATTCTAAATAATTACTGACATCTTGCACCCAGCTCAGGTCTTCATCACAAATCACATCCCACATTTCTTCTCCATCTTTTACTTTCCTATCTCCCTTCATCATGATGTCATTCATCATCCACCCACCCACGTTAATCACCCTAAAGAGACCACTGCAGGTACGATAATTGGAATTGTGTGATAACCCATATAAAATGCAGATTGAAGACCCACTAACAAAGAAAAAGAGGCAGAGGCTGAAAATACATCTTTGAATGGCAGCATAACATTAAAAAGGAGTAAAGGAGTCAGTACTTTATAAACCTTTGACTGTCTATGGTTTTATGCTTGATGATTAAAATCACTGTCACGTCAATAAAAAAACATAAATGAACTGTTATTGTGTGTGTATATAAAGTAAAAATTGAAACAGATAAAAATAAAAATGGATAGAGATTATTTTGTAACCATTTCTTTGATGAAACTCAGACATTTTGAGTAGGATTTTAAAATGTCGTTGAAACTTATATAAATGTAAAGACCAGAGTAACTGAGAGCCCCTGAGATATTTTTCATAGAAAAAGCCTCCGTGTGTGTGTGTCCAACCACAGTCCCTAATTATAATCACAACCAAGAGCCCTCCTGTGCTCTATTTTATTAGCAGAACGGAATCTGATTTAAACTTACAATGCTAAATGAATATAAATGACCTGAGAGAACAGCAGGGGAAAAATCTGCATGACCACAGACACTTTTCCAAGAGTAAAAAAGAACTTAGTGACAAGGAACTAAATAAATTTGGTAGGAAGCAAAAAAGCTTTGAATAAATGGGAACAAAATCAATTTGTTGTTTGGGTTTGATAAGTCACTGTATTTTTCTCTACAAACATCTAATTCCTTTTAACTATCACAAAATAGCATTTGAAAAACATCTTATAACAATCATTAATGGCAATGACAGCAATAAAATAGCCATTTAATTTTGTCTGGGTAACAATCTAGGTTGTCTGAGAAACAAACTGTGAAAGCTCATTAAAAAGTTTTGCTGTTGACATGGAGCTTGGAGATTCATGATGACTAATTGAGCAAGAGTAAGCCATGGGGTGACTAAGTAAAAAAGCACAACTATTTCTATTTCTTTAAAAGCTGGAAGTAATATATTACCCAAATGTGCACTATTTAATGGATATCTGTACATAGCGAGTATAAGTTTAATCATCTCAGGATACACTCCTGAATCCAGTAGGTGGCAATATTGCGTGTGGAAACGTATAAAATGCAAAGAAAAATACGACAATTGCAGTGACGATGAAGAATCACATACAGTGGCCGGAGGGAAACATGTTTAACCCCGCCCCCGGTCTGTAAACTGCAGCCAGGGTTAGTTGCTCTAATCTACAACACTGGAAATTGTGGGTAAAACAAAAGCAAAATTATCAATATTTTACTTTAACGTTCAAGTAATAACTTTCCTTGATGAGGTCACTTAGACGAAGGTAGAAATGTTTCAAAAAAGAAGACCAAGTCCACATGCCATGACTCGGATTCAAGTTGATGTCACCTGGATAAATAAATAAGACCTTCATCAATAAACCTCCCTTTCGGAGAGAAAAAAAATAAACCATCAGTCATCCTCCATCTGCCATGCTTGACCATTTATTTAAACCCTTTAATAAGCAAAATGGAATTTTCAAAATTGGAACCCACTCGATGAAAATTGTGCTTTAGGCTTTTTAACATGTTCTTGTGGTATTTTTCCGATGGTGGAGGACTTATTTTAAGAAAATTCATATTTGCACATGCATTTCTGAGTATCTCTGTATTCAAATTGTTAGGAATCAGGAGTAGATGAAAAAAAATGCAATTTTAAAAAGAGCATATGATGTAGAAAATATGCTGGGCGGGCCACAGGCTCCCTGCTCCGCTCCATTTACAACTTGCAGACAACTAGATCCATATACGTCTCCCTTTTCCTTGCCTGAGCTAGCATCTGGTCTTAAAATTCTACGGCTGGAAAGCTCCAATATTACTCACCAGTACTGCTAGGCTGGGGATGTGAGGGGCTGTAAGCTATTGGGAGAGTGTGCAAACAGATAGCTCAGCAGTGGGTGATTGGAAGAGGGGCAGGATGCCAACGATTCTGGAAGACTCAGGCAAATTTCTAATGAACTACAGCCGCTCTGCTGAAACACTGTCCTGGAAAACACTGTTTTCTTGTTTGTTTTTGGCTTAAAACAGCAACATCATAATTAAAAACCAATGGGAACACTTTCAAAATAGATCAAAAGGTTATCATAGTGGGACTTACATATAAGCTGTATCACACAAATGAGAAACTAAAAATGCATATTAGTCTTTCTCCCTCCAGACCTTTAAGGACAGAAATTACAAGGTGGTAAAATAAAAAAGGAACCGTTTTTATCTCAGAAATATAAAAATTATGAATAAAATGAAAATTACTTTATTGTGAAAAAAAAAAAAAAAAAAACTAAAAAGAAACAATAATCCCTACCATTAGGAGCAAATTAGTTGGTAATTATTGATGAGAATGAAAAAAAAAAAACAACAGATTAAAACACATGAAGACAGCAACCTAAAAAAGCTCAATCAGGGAGGAAAACACATCACGTAGCTTCTGCTTTTTATATCATGCAGGAAATGAAAGCAGGGCACATATGTACAGGCTTGAATAGGTGTTGATTTATTTTTTCAATTAAATCTCTACGTGTTGATTGGAGTACAGCTTTCGTGTTATAGCAGAAAATCAGAACAATCTGTATATCCTTGTTCTTTTCTTTAAGTCGTATTAGAAAGGTCTTTGACATCACCAGAACTGCAATCATTATTCCTAACAGGCAGCAATTATTTATAACAGCCGCAATTAAACACAAGAAGGTTATAATTTGAAAAATGAAGGTACAAAATTGGAAACCCAAACTACTTTAATACTAAGTAGTGAGATGTAGGACATTTCTTTTGATTTTGTTTGCTTTGTTATTAAGTCTGAGTTGTTGGGAGAACCCATGGGGTCCATAAGTGAGACGCTTACATTTCTCCTCATAATTACCAGCAGAGGTTTAGGAAAAGGTGTTTGCTTGGTTTTATACATTTCTTATATCTGGCCACTAAAAGCTTGAAAGCATTGAGCTGCTAGACCTTTGTAAAATGTCCTGAGGCATTTGAAACTTAAAACATCAAGAGCATGACTTTGAGGCACTGCAAGCTGTTAGATAAGGTAAGTTGACCTTCATTTTTTAAGTCATGTACCATATATTTTCAATTTCATTGAGTTTTGAGTCATTTTTGCAGTGTGGCCAGACAGATAATATGTATCAAAGCAATGACCCTACATCCATTGGCTGAACTTCAAGATCCCAACACTTTAGTGCACCATCATTTTATGACATTTGTAACCAGATAGCAAAATGTCTAAGCCCCTTTTCAAACAGCCATTGCACAATAAAGATACAACTGAACTTTTTATTCTACCTGCCACCTCAAATGTTAATTCACACAAAAATCCAGTGAAACTAATGGTTTACATATTTTGTGTGCTCCTTTCTGGAACTAAAAAGGTAAGGGTGTATTCAGACTGGAAAATTGCATTGGGCCTGACCAAGTCCGCCTAATTTGGTCCGGATTGAGTCCTGAACCTTGCGTTGGGTCTGTATTCAGACTGCCGTCTACCAGACATTTCTGTTTCAGACCAAAGCTTGTAAACAAAACCATGTGACTAAGGTTCTCTTTGGTTATTGGCCAGGAATTACGAGGGCGAGGCAAAGCAACAAAAGAAAGAATAACAGAAATCCCTGGCTTTGCAATCCTTGTTGGAACAGTTCACTTATTTAAACTTTATTATTCGCTGACCGCTTTTGAATGTCTGTATCAACATCAAGAACACCACTTTTTACTGCTACTTGGTACAGCGGAGACATGCTTCAAGATCGGTTAGTATAAAGGTACGCTGATAATTGTTTATGAAATATTAATAGTCAGAAAAACAGTGTGAGAAGCAAAGTCTATCACATTAAAAGTTATTTTAATGAGTCTGCATTCATCTGACCAAATTTCAATAAGTGTCTGTATCTCATCGCCATCATTACTTGCTTCCTACTCTGTTTACACTTTAAGAAATGTGTCCAATCTGAATAGACTTTCCTGTTTACGCTAACTTAAAAATCAGATATTTGGGAGAAATACAATACATGCGTAAATACAAATATCGGAAAATCCTGGTACGTGATTTAGTAAATTTTCCGAGTTTTTTTTAGAGAACGAAGTAATTTCAAACTTCCTATTATTTCTAAAACCTCCATAAGTCCATACAAGGAGGTGCCCACAATCATAGATTCAAGCTTTGCTTGTGAGATAACTCTTAAGCCGGCAAAACAGATACATGTTCCTGCTGTTCTCTGTTTGTACACCAAGAAGGTGCTTTCATGCCCTTCCTATGAAGGCAAAAAAATGTTTTTTAAATTGTTAAATAATCTGTTTTTATGTAACAATTTTCCCTTTACTGATGCTGAACTTATACAGCCACGATGGAGAAAAAAAACACATTGTGAAGTCTGTCTCTTTGTAATACCAGATACTTTTCTGAGATCAAATACTCCAAACGATTATCCGTCCATTAACCCACAGAAGCCTCTGAACAACATTCACATGACAACATCAAAGTAGATCCCTTAATAGCCCTTTGTTGGCTGGAATCTGCGGGAGACATGGCTTGACATTTTAATGCAAAATGAAAGGATTTTTTTTTTCTGAGAATTAACTTGTCATTTTAATGCTGTCCAGAAGAGACTAACCTACCGACAAAAATCTGAAAAATCTCAACGGAATGATTTGAATGCATATCTGGTGAACATGTTTTATCTGATCTGAATTACTTGCTTTCCAGTGGAGGGGATGAATTGATCAGTATGTGTTTGTATAAGGATAACATTTTTTGTCAGACATAAACTGGCAAATATATATTTTTTTACTTATCTATCTGTACATCTGTTGATGTTCTCCTCAGATCAACAGCAGTTGATTCGGCAGCTCTGGCAAACACTTTACTTGCGGTAATGAATTAAAGCGCTCAACTTCAGAGGATCAAGACGCAGATAATCCAAGACAGCTCAATCAGTTTCCATAAAAATCCAACAGAAAACAAACTAGATCAAGGGAATTAAGCAGAAAAAAAAGGCAAAGCATGTGTTTTGGCTTGTGGGTCATGGTACATCTGCCTCAAAAGAGAGGCAGTCAGAACTATCTGAGTTCCAAACATTACAGACGTTTTTTTTCTCCTGTTTTTTAAGTTTTACGTTCAGGAACTTTTTTCCCCACACACTACAGCTTCCATAGACTGCTGAGTGAAAGATCAAAGAACCTGCTGTGTGTACCTAAATAAAAAGAAGTGCTTTTCAGTTCAAATTAAGCTGGCAGTTGAAAATAAGGGATGAGGATATAATCGTGTTACTGCTGATATTTGTGCACTTCTGTCAAGCTGTCTCACGGCTTTACCCCCTGGATTAGGCTCTCGACTGAAAACCAATATTGGCCCATTTAACCTTGTATCCAAGCAGCCGATAACATTTCACTCAATGTGAGTGGGTGCTAGAATACCGAGCTCAAGTGCATTATGCATCACAATATAGTCAAAGCATCGACATATTCATCATAACCTTAACAAGCAGCCTTGTTTTTCAAGGATTTGGATCCAGGGCTTCACATGACAGAAGAGCACTAAGTGTTGCTTTGTTGAAGCCAGAGTGGTGAAGCTGGAGGTGGATGAAAATATCTCCTTTTAATATTTGTTGCCAAAAATGTAGGGGTTTTTTTTTTAAGCAAAAGCTTAGTCGAACTTGTAACAATGACCATAATAATATTTGGTTCTAATCAGGTTGATGATGGTTTTCTGTTTTTAGTCTACTGTAATCTAGGAAAATACTTGGGAGAGTCCAGTCTTTATGGAGCTTTAAATGCGGTAAACTACTCTGTTACCAGATTATTACTTCCTTTCAGCCCTGATCCAAAGCTTTTAGTGTCTATTGTTAACATAAAACATTAGCATTTGAGTTATTATCATGCCCAAAGGTGAAACTGTGGATCAAAGGTAGCAATATACTTTTTAATATTTCTGCTTCATGGCGACACGAGGGCTTTTGATTACTAGCCTTTGTGCGTCTCTGTCAGTTTAAGGCATGGAATTCCTTTCAGCAAGATGTGCAATATTAATAGCAGCAGATCACTTCAGAACAAGAAAAACACTAAAGCTGCAACATAAAGTTTCATTCACAGACCTCGTCTTTACATACCAGATAATAATATTTAGTCATAGTATTTTAGAAAGTACTGTAACCATGAAATTTTGTGCATTTGTTTCTCTAACTCCCCCTCTCCAATTCTATGATGGTTACCTTTGACCCCCTTTAAGGCACATTAATGGTTAGATTGCCTGTTAAACGCTACAATTTTTATATCTTTTTGTCTAATGTCTAAAAATAAAAAAGCAGTCGTAGTTAGGCCTGAAGTTATCTGTGCAGGAAAACTGCTGCCGTCAGCCACAAATTTACATTTACGTTCATAGTTGCCACGTAAAGCTTTGCTTTCCTCAGCACACTGTACATTTGCATGTGCTTAAGTAATCTGGTTGCTTACGGGAAACACTGTTTAAAAAAATAAATAATTAAATAAAATGCTTACATGCATAAGAATAATACTAAATTTGGTTTACTTCCTTCTTCAAAAGCTCTAAGAGCTTTGCACTTACACTCCAATTCCAACATTAAGTCATACACAAATGGATGCACAATTGCTAGGTTTTTCCTAATTCTTAACTTTTCTGCCAAAGCTAGGTTTTTGGTTTACATTTAAGAAATAAAGATGGCTGTAGTACTTTGTGGAATGATTACATATTTTATTATGTTTTTATAAGTTTTGATTATGCATTTACTTGGTTCTTTATATACAGGAACATTGTATGCGTGTTGTAATAACAACTGTGCTCGCTTGCTGCAAACTGAACAAGCGCCATCAGCACGAATCGCCATATAAGGACATGGAAGTGCTGAAAGCTGTATCTGTTTTTTTGTCTGTCCTGAAGGGATGCCGACCCAACTGTCCTACCAGGAACGGCTGGTCTCTTAATCTCGTGCTTATACGGATATACACAGAGCCATTTTATGCAACCACTTGATCTACACGTGTTGGGTAGTAAAAAACTGCTTGACGTGAGGCGGAGCTCAGAGACGAGGAGATCAGACCTGAAGTGGAGCGCTTCTTTTCTGTAGACGCCCTTGGCTCTCCCTTTTGCAAAATGTTTGGAACTTCACACAGACTCTTGTGTGATTCTTCTTTTCCCATTGCACATAAGGTTTTTGGTGTCCTTAACCATTCCATCCTGGGAAGGCCTTACGCGGCCGCAACACCTTACAGCAAAAACGCTCTGGTTCAAATCCCAGCTGGAACCCTTTTCCAGTTCCCTCTGTCCACTCTCATTTTCTACTACTGTCCAAAAACGGGCTTTATAGATTGAGTAGTGACTCCAAAATGTCCCCAGGAGGGAATGTGAGTGTGTGGTTACGTTTCTAAAAATACGATCGGATCAGATTCTCTGGAAACACCAGAAACGGGTTGCTGCCAGACCACCGTGCCTGACTCTAAAAACACTATGTAGGACTTATCATGGCATCTGTACATTGACTTAACATTAAAACTTGAAGCCCCTTTTTCATTCATTCATCTTCTTGACTTTCGGGGTCACGGGGTTGCCGGAGCCTATCCCGGCCACTTGGGCATAGGCACTTGGGCGTAGGCAAGGGATGTCGCAGGGTAGAATATCTTCAACCAAACATCCATTCACTCTCACACTCACGGACAATTTAAAGTTGCCAATTAACCTATGAAGCATGTTTTTGGACAGTGGGAGGAAGCCGGAGATCCCGGAGAAAACATGCAAACTCCACACAGACTCCAAACTCAGACTGCAAACTTCACACTGATGTTGTGTTTTTCATGTCCCCCAGCCGGGACTTGAACCGGCTTGCTGTGAGGCAAGAGCGCTAACCACTGCGCCACCGTGCACCGTCCTAACTTGAAGCCCCTGATGCGCAAAATCACGTATAATGTGAATGTAGCTTTACACTCCTAACACAAAGTGGTAAATGTGCTCTTTATGTTGGTTATGTATCCACCAATAACCAAGGAGGGAAAAGACTGAGCATAATGAAAAAATAATTATTATAGTATTAAAAACTTAATTGATTTTTTTCCACTATGGTCTTGTGTATAAACCCCTAACACTGTTTGCCACTTTGTTAAATAGTGAATCTAAGAAAAAAAATTTGCCGTTTGCTGTTGTAACTTTACAGAATCACACCAAGGCCAGGCATGTCTGTCCTTCACAACAGATGACACAATAAAACATAAAGGTTGCCAGGTACAATTTTTCCGTTGCGAGTGCATGCTAACTTTGGGTTTCTTGAATGTGTGCATTGGAACCCATGATGTTTAACTTGAGTCTTTGAAGCCCCCATGCCTTAAAAATTCAAAAGGGTTCATGATTTATCTATACATAAAAGTTACAGGTGGTCAGAATTTTCTGTAAATGATGCATATGGCTCATTTTTATACACATCTGTAGGTATGAGCAATATATCTAATGAAATCTTAAATGGCAATTTTGTGTTTTTAGCTATTTGACACCTGAGTTTATTTTATAACAGCAAGTCAAAAACTTAGAACAACGTTAATTTATTTCACTCCGGTACAACAACCCATGCAGTTTATTAGAATGTAAACACTGTTCTGATCATTGTAATCTTATATCTAGTTTTCATATTAAAATCACTTCAATAGAGTTTAAACATGGTTATTTTCAAATAAAAGTAATATTTACCTAAGTGATACTTCATCTACTCCAAACTTGTTACCAAGCAATACATCAGGAAGTATTTTGTTCCATGTTCCACCAAAGGAATCACAACATCCTCCCTGTGAGCTGGAGCACTTCAACCTTATCCCCTGTCAAAATTATGCACACGACTCTGTTATCTGCGCATGTAGTGAATTGTGAGAATATTGGAGGAGCCCCTGAAGTCTCCCTTCGTTCATCGTCAAAAGCCACAGCAAAACTATTAAAGTCCCTATATCTCTGCTCTATATGCCTGAGTAATTATAGGAAGAAACTCAGGCAAGCATGAAGACTGTTATTGTTTACAATGGATGAATAAACAGAGTGATGAGATGGGCCGGGTGACTGATGGCACATGAAGTACCCAGGTGTCGATGAATTGATTCACTCGCACTCTGAAGCCGATAGCACCGAGATCCACTCTCAGCCCCCGCCTCTTTCCAAACCACAAACAATCAATTACTCAGATGCAGCAAAGAAAACACCATCTTTCAAAGTATTTTGTCCCTTTCATGTGGTAATATTATAGACTGTGCAGACGCAGTGTATGCCATATTACGGCAGATGATAACATCCACCTGTTGGGTCATGCAGAAGTATCGACAGCGTGAGCTTAAGGACTCGTGGTGAAGCCTGGACTAATTATCTGATTGAGTCCTCTGCGCAAACTTTGTCTTTTAGAAGAAAAAAAAAGGTCAACGACGTATAGAATAACACTAAACAACAGAAACCACTGCAACTCCTGCTTCTACTCCTTCCTTCTCTGCTTGACTGCTCTGTTCTCACACCAAATAATCAATCTGCTGGTCTTCAGCACTCTTTGGGGATAAGTAATCCCTAGTCCTCTTTCTTCTTGCTGAATTTGAAGCAATAGCTGTGAACTTTTAGATTTATGCAAAGTAAATCAACATAAACAATTTAAAAACAGCTACCTCTAATTAACCTAATATTTAAAATATGTTGGACTGATCCCAGAAAGAACATCTTTATCTGACTCACCAAATCAAGGAGAGACTGGACGTATAACACTTGCTGGTTGCATAGTGTATCTAAGAGGCACATAGTTTCATTAAGTGGTCCCTTCACAAGTCTTGAAGGGTCAGCTTTAATAAGGCGCATGAAGAGAAGCAAAGCAAATGCACATCTGCGGACTCACTCCTCCTTGGAAAGGCAATTACATTTTGTCAAATTTATATACAGCAGGTAAAATGAGAAGACAGCTAAAGTGCACAATCTGGACACATGTAGGTTTTTCTTTGAAATATTCTAGTCAGTGTGCAACTCCAAAGCTTCACTTTAATTGCTAAATTTGCAGCTACAGAAATATTTGATCCAAAACAACTATCTCTCTTGATGGAATGACCATTACAAAGCAGTAGTAAACTTAATACATTTTAACAGCTAAAATTTCAAACTTGTGTTACGTTGCTTCGTTCACATTGAACGGGATTTGCGTGTCAAATCTGCATCTATCATCTCTGCTTTGACGTGCGTTAAATTTGCTGCTCTCCGTTTGTCCAAAAGTGTGATTATGAACCTGCCACTCCCGCTGTGTGTGGGAGAAGCTATACTGTCAAAAATGTTTTGTGTCATCGCTACATGGAAGACACGGACGATGTTGAGAGCTGAGGTTTACTTATTTTGTAGAGTTCTACAAAGACGTTGGCAAGAATGTCGCCATGTCTGTTTTCATGAGGTCATTCAGAGATGCTCCCACTGTTGAAGTTTACCACCTTCTGCAGGAGCTGCAGTCGGGTCGGTACTTCCATCTCTTTGCGATCCAGTTTGACAACTTGCTATTCCGCAATAGTCAGAGGAGGGAAAGAAAAAAATACAAGAAAAAAACACTGCCCCTAGATAATTGTGCTTCACCCAACACTCAAAACACGCCGCAACACCTCTGATCAAGTCTACACTTTGACTCAGCTTTGAACTGGTGAGTGAATTGGATTTGGTGTTGTTGCATTGGAAAAAAAACAACGAATGTTCAATAATTAATCGGAATGTTTACTTCGCCTCTGCCATGTCTGTCATCTTTCCCCAGCAATGTAAAACAAGCTTTACACAGAAGTTTAATTTTTTACTACGGAAGCCAAAAGTTTAATTTTAGAAGTACAAAAACAACATTGTTTATGACACAAAACATGCATTTTAGAAGGACTCAAGGAGGTAGGAGAGGGCATGGGGCCTAATTGCCAAAGAATGTTATAAGTGTAAGTAATATTACAAATACTTCATGATAGACTTAACACACGCACAACAATGGTACGTGCATTTTTTATGAAGTCCCTTAAGGTGGCCGCACAAACCTCGAGGGCCCTGCAAGCCCCCCATGCCCTCCGCTCAGGAAGCAGTCCCTACTCTCTCCGACCCTCCACAGGCCCAGACAATCCCAAAATCAGCAGCCCTCGTACGGGTCAACCCCTGTACGTGTGCATGTGACTAAAGCATAAAGTCCTATGTGTTGTGATGCAATCGAGATGTGAAAAGTGTATGCAAAGTGTGTAATTTTAATAATTAATGACATTGTATCTGTTCTTTTTTGTTTAATTTCACAATTAGTTTCCTTTAAAAGTTAAGTGGCAAATTTTCAGAAGTATTTAGGCTTTTAATGCCCCCCGATAATGAAACAGGCATTTGATGCCTGAGTGGGTGTTACATAATTAAAAGCTTTATTTCTGCATTGTCTCTAGCTCACTTCATTTAAGTTGGTGTTCCACACTTTATTTTATGAAATCCAAGTGATTCACAGCACACTTAATGCCTCTTGAAATACTTATAAAAATGCAAATTGCTGCCTGTCACTGCTTATTACTATTATTTATATTTTATTGACAAAAATTCCCATTGTCAGCAAATCAATGCCACTAAAACAATTGTATCCATGTTTTCTTCATACTCCTATTAACAGAAATTATTTTAAAATGTCCAAATCTCTAATCTTTATGCCTCATTATTTTTGCATGTCGACTTTTGAGAAATATCAGTAAAGAGAAACCAAACAAATTCAAGCTGCCCCACAAACAAAGCACCGTACGCCGTTTATTAATACAGATCAGAGGGCCAACTTTTCATTGTGTGGGGCATTAAAAGAGGCAGATTCCCTGTGATGTCGTTATCACCTCATCCCGCTCCTCTCCTGGGTCCGCTAATGCCTCCCCCCCACTGACGCTTAACAGAGCCAATGCAGCCTGGAATGAGCTGTGCAGCTGCCCCAGATATGACAGAAACGGGCACACTGGGGTCCTCCACCCAGCAGGGATGGGAGTAATTATTGGCAATATTATCTCCGGCGTTGGGCCGCTGCCTTTTTTCTAGACTTGTTAAAGCCCGGAGGTCTGGTGGACGTCTCCTTGTTGTTTTTTCATTGCCTTCTTCGTTTTACTGCCACATTCATCATGTTTAAATACATGGCAAACCCTGTGTGATACATTATACATACTTTGGTTTAAATACAGCAAGCAGAAACACACAGCATCATAGTCATTCAGCATTCCAATTAATAAGGTAAATAGGAAAACTGCTATACATGCTTTAATGCTGCAAATGTTTGTGAGTATAAATTGAACATAAACGTTTTTAATCAGAGACCGTTTTTGACCTCTGGGAAATTATTTCTAACCAGCAGAACTCGTATTGACAAAAGGCATGTCAGGAGACAAATCCATGATGGCTAAAGGCTAAATGAAATGTCTTTTGACGTTTTTTTTTTTTTTTATTAGACGCAGTGTCAGCCTCTCATGTTTAAGAAAAAAGAACCAATCGTTCAAAGATAACATACCAGTATATTTTAAGGCTTTTCCCCTATAATGGTGAGTTGACCATGAGCATCACTCTGCAAAACTCACGAGACTTCCTTTTCTGTAAATGCAGAAGTCAAAGGATTATGCAGCCCATGTAAGTGTAGAAATGAAAGCAGATCTCGCTTTCCTTCAGATTTGCATGTTTGTGGTAACTGAATTTTGAAATAGGCATAAAATAAAACTATGGGGGTCAAAAAGGTCAGAGTTATCACATTCACAAGATCATATTTTATATATGATTAGGTTTAAAGCTTTAGGCTACCTATAAATGTGTTAAAGGTGTCCGTAAAGAATAGTTTGACTTTGTTTAAACTAAAGGGACGCCACAAAAAAAAAAAAAAAAAAAAAAAAAAACTGTCTAAATTAAATAAACATTATTGTAGTTCATTATTTGAAGTTTTAACTTCGGTTATAAACAAGCAAACATTTACTCATTAGGCTTTTAGAAAATCCTAATTTTCTTGAAATAATTAGTAATGCATAAAAAAAAAGTTACTTACAAAAATGATAAAAGTTTTCAAAACAACAAAAGCATGAAGATCTGCCCTGGCGGCATATACAGTGGGTGTTCTGTGAGCCTGCTGTTAAGCTGAAATGACAAATGGTGTCAGAGGTGTGACATCGAGACTAAAAATAGGTCAATAGGAAGTGCTGCATTTCTACACAGACTGTCCGAGCTCACATATGTGTTTTGTATGGATGCATGTGTTGTAAGTAACCTCAATGAATGCACCATCAAACTATCAAGGCATACTCTACACTTTCAAAATGAAGGCTTTTACTTTTAAATAAGGTCCTGTAAAGTTATTAAACGTCTGCCTAAATTTCTTTTTTGTTTTTTCCCCAATTGACTAACAAGCAAAATAATTTTTAGAATTATGTAGAAATACTCAGGGTAATAAAAAATGAAATATTCAAAAAATTCTATTAAATGTAAAATAAATAAGCTACACTCATTATGCTGCTGTTTGTTTGTGGTTTCAAATGACCGTTTAGGTCAAGAACCAGGCATTTGGGTTGCAAATATGTGAAATGCAGCAAGCATGGATCTACTCGTAAAGTAAATTCTATCCTATCTCTAATCTTATATTTTCTAACAATCTGTCAAAAGTTAAAATTTCACATGAATAGTACTTTTTATTATTAATTTACTGCATTCCCCTTACAGAAAACTTATGTATCCACAATTTCAAGGCATCTTTCAACCAAATAGCTGCATCTTGCAGTTCAATTTAATAACAGAAGAGGTTCACAAAAGTTGGCACACTTTTGCAGACCATTCCCTGCTTGCAGATAGAAATAAATAAGCTACACAGCATTAAGCCAAAAGATGGTGGACCAGTTAAAATCCTAGAATGCCTCTGTCAGATTTCGGCTCAACAAATCTTGGACTTTACAATCACTTTACTTGCGTGCTCGCTTTGGGTTTTAGAGCCTGATGTTAAGGCAACATTTTTATAACACGCCTGTTTGCCTCATTTTATATGCAGCTTCTGTGGTGGGTTATAAATGGTTTATTTCAAAATAAAAAAAAGTCCAAGCTGAAGAAAGAAAGAATGAAAAAATGCAAAAGTTGAGAACAATGTTTATTAGTTTACTTTATCCCCAGAATGTCACTGTGAGATTTAACACGTTTGTTTACTTTTCTCTTGTTGTTTTACATTCAAAATACTACTAAAAGGCACCATGGATACTTTTGTGACAGTAGAAGCTCAACTGCAGCACAGGTCTTGGGACTCTATTTGTACTTGTGACCAAAAGCCTGATTTAGGTTTGCAAAGAGGAACAACGCAGTTGTTTTATGAGTGTAGTATCATCTGCAGTAATAAAGACACAAATACAAAGAGCCTTAAGAAACTCCCGCAGTCTTTAAAGCATATTGGAACAGTCAGCTCAGCCACCCCGAACCTGCACTGCTAAGTGCTGCCTGATGGATTGAACAGCAGTTTGCATAGATTGATCATTTACACCCCCCAGGAAGTACAGTATCTTTAAATTAAAGCGTATTTACTGGACAGTGTGATCAAACCATATCACATGCCTAAGTTACTGTTTCTGATCCTTTACTAAAGCTAAAAACATACTCTAAGTGGGCTCTGACAGGTATTAATGAGTTGCATCAGCTGGAATTGATCAAGGCTTTAGAGAAGATTATCAAAAGCATTTGAGAGAGAAGGAGAGAGAAGATATTGATTCTCCAGGTTTGTAGCTTAGCTATTCCACTGAAATCTCATTAAGGCTTGAAAAGCTCTGCCACAGTTGGCTTTGAGCTGTGTTTACCATCTTCCACATAGAATTTTTTTAATTACGATAGCTCCCTAGCTGCCAGAATCGATAGTTACAAAATATCACTTGGGTGAATGTGGGGAGGAAAGCCACTTGAGTGTAGAACTGGAAAAATGAAGCAGATGGAGAGGAGCTCTTCATAAAAGGCTGTAATTCACTGCGCTGTCCTTCATATTTTATTTCGCTTTCCTACAGTGTGATCATGACAAAGAAACTGTAAGACAGGCAGCATGAAAAAGATTGATGAAGCACACATATATCTATTTTTTTTCCATGCTTAAACATTTGCTTATGTTCAAGAAAATAAAAAAAAAACATTCATATCAATGTAGTTGTGTGTTTTTTTGTTGTTAAATAATTGTAATTTCATTTTTTATTCCACGCAAAGGAATGTGGAAAGAGAGAAGCTTTTGTGGCTCTTTATCCCTTTCATGTCGTAATATTATAGACTGTGCAGACGCAGAAGAGAGAAGCTTTTGTGATGCTGCTGCAACAGCAAACTAATGCACGCTCTTTGAACTACTATAACTCTTAAAACCGTTTACACATTTAACGTAACCCTTATAGATTCTGGTGTGGAGAACAGCGGCTGTGCGCTGATGCACAGCCACTTCTCCCCACATTAGAATCGGCTTCTTTCTGTTGATTGTGTAAACACTGTGATAAGTGTTGTATATTGGTGCAAAGTTGTTGTTTTTCCATGTCATAATCTGTAGTAATGGCATTGATTGCATAAACTGTCAAAGAGTTAAGCTAGTATAAAGACTGTCAACACTAGGCTAAAACTCTGGTGTTAAAGGACTTGTTTAAATCTTTTCCTTTCTTACTTTTCCTCAGAAAAGATATTTTTGAAAGATTCTTAGGTTAATTACATAGGAAAGATGCTGATCTCCACTGTAGAGACCTGACTTGGACTGAAAGACCTGGGTTGTGGTGTGATTGCAGGGTTATGCTCACAACACTGGAAATGCCAGTCATCAACAGGACTGCAGGGAGGCTGTAAGGCAGGTGAAGATGCAGCACCACAGACTGACTCAAAGTCTATCTTGGCGCGCTGTTGTGGCTAAATCCTGTGAGTTTACATAAAAGAGGAGGCAAAATCTTCAAGGAAGCAGGAAAGGCTGATCTAAGAAAATTAGCTTTATTTTTTAGACTTTTGCTGCATAGCACAGCTGAAGGTAGTGTGGTTAAGCGTGAAATTCCCAAAGAAAACCTATGGTTATTGGGACATAAATGATCAAACTGACATTAAAATTACATTGGTGAAATGAAATGTCCCCCCCCCTCTAGTTAACTCTTTAACACTGGACATGTCACAGCCGACACCTAAATACCACACGCTCTTTGACATATTGTAAATCTTCATGTCTCAGTTTCAGAATCAGCTGGAATCATGTCAATTGCATAAATGGTTGGAGTTATGATAGTCACAAGAATTTAAACACTAGAGTTAAAGCTCCAGTCTAAAAGGGTTAAACACTCTTCAACCTTTCATGCATGGGTGGAAAAACCGGCTGAACTTGATAATGACTGGAGTAGCTGCTGCTGACCAGAAACCATCACTGAAATCTGCCATTCTGCAGGTATTAAAATATAAATGGTACAACAGCAACAAAATGATGGACGTTTGCATTATGCAGTGCAGCACATAATACAGCCTGTCCAATTACATTTTTTGTTTTGGTCCATCTTTAGGAACACAAAGATGGTGTTCAATTCACAAACTTTTATTTGAAGAAAAAAAAAAAGACTTTAGATAGGGGTCAAAATAACCTCAAAGCTTTGAGTTTTTTTAGGTTGAGGATTAAAACTACAAAGCATGAAGTTGATGAAATTAGAAGGAATAACTCTGAAGACGTACACAGAGGTGAGATAATAAATATTTTACCAAATTTACTGAACAGTTCTGAAATTCACTCCAAGCAGCAAAGTAATGAAACAACCGGGACCATGTCAAAATGTTTGACTGTGCTCGGAACCTGTGGCACGGACACAAAGACATGAATGAAGAGGATGAGGCAGCCGTAATATTCACTGTGTTTGCTGTCTGCAGGCTTATCAAAGCAGCGCACAGACACGTCAACACTTCAGTCTCCGCATTTCAGTACATTCTTAACATATTGATAGGTTTTACGATAGCCAATGTGCCGAAATGTATTTAAAATAATGAGCGCTTCAACGGCTTACATTTTATGCATACATCATTCAAATGGGTGTCAATAAATTACTCATACAACATGTCAACCTTAATGAGGATGGATGCTCAATACATTTTCCATTCCTAGCAAAAGAAATGTAAAAAAAAAATTAATAAAAACTTTCAGATTCTCCTGAGCAGTTAATGAATCCCATGGTGCATATGTTGAAGGATGCTGCTTTTACTTTAATCATTTTGGCCGCAGATAAAGTGAAGCCTTTAGCGCGACTGCACAATGCCACTCGCTCACTGGACACTCACTCTTTTTTATGGCTGGTGAAAGCCATCCAATATTGCTGAACACGGTGTGAGAGTGCAAGAGGGAGCAGCACAAACAGTATCGACACACCTGCGTACATGTTCTCTTGATGTTCTCATCAAACTGTCTGGCTCGAAACCCAGATGCTCTAATTAGCTATAGATTCTCTAATACAGTGGCTCTTCCTCAATATTTGACATGATGTCTCTTGTCTAACCAGTGGTAATTTTCTGCTACACAGCGAAGTGAAACTTTAAAAGCATTCGCAAATACTGCCACAATTTATGCTGTCAAAGACTTCCAGAATGGCCTGGCATACTGTATAGTGCCTAGGGAATATTCTTTCTAGAAACAAGACTACTTTTTCATACTGTGGTTGTACAAGTAGAATGGAAGACTGGAAAAAGAGAACATGAAAAAAATAGGAAAATAACATTTTTTCCATGACAGAAAAAGCTGTAGAAATCCATTTTGACCTTTTTCTAATGAGTGCTTCAGGGCAGATGCAAAATTATTCTAAGTCTGTTGTAAAAATAATGAGAAACTGGAAAGTACTTTTATATTTATGCTTTTAAAGATCAACATATGGGGGTTGACCTGTATGGGTGCTACAGATTATTCGGTTGTCCGGGTCCGTGGAGGGTTGTAGAGAGAATCCACATCTGAAGGGGAAGGCAAGTGTGTTTTACAGTTCCCTTGAGGCGTGTGCGACCACCTCTAAGGACGCCATGATAATGGAACGTAACATTGTCATGCATGTGATAAGTATATCATGCAGTACCTGTAAGCATTATGGAAGTTACACGCAGTTATGACGTACAGGTGATGCTGTTGTATAATGTCCTTATGGGACAGTTTAGTCATTAGTGAGGTGCAGGTAATGGATCCTTACTGAACATGAGCGAATGCTGCACAGACAGGTGCAGGTGATATGCAATACCCATCAGATGCTCACAGAAACTAACAGTCAGGCCGCAACCATGGAGTAAGCAATGCGTGTTCAAGGAGCTTCGACTTATCACTTGAACAGCAATAACCCGCTCCTTCCACAGTGCGCAGTTTACGGTGAGGTTGAAAAAAAGTAGAAAACTGTTAGACACACCTGCATCTCACCTGCTTTACTCTTAATTACCCTTACGTGTTGTTTAAGCGTTGGGCTTACTGGGTTTTTTTTCACACAGGTTTTCTCCGTTTTTCCCTGCAGACAGCGTGTTTCCACCTGTACCGTTAGGGCAGTTGTGACCAAGGCATCATATGAGAGGATATCAATACTCCTGCTTATTTTAGCCTGAATTAGGAAAGAGTTTTGAACATTTCCCATGCAGTCAAATGAGGCAATCATTTGTTGTTTGTAGAAATCTGTCTGAAATTTTGTGGAAGAGGTTGCATGGGCAGTCCACCATTAAAAAAAAAAAAAAAAAAAAAAGTTTTGCATTTTTACATAATTAAAATATATTTATATTATAGCTATCACAGTAAGAAGAATAAAAATAATTCTCCAAAAAGGTGAAAAACTAAGTCATTTCATGTGTGAACTTTCCTGGAGACAAGTTGATCCGTAATAAACCATTTTGTACTCAAAAGTTCAACTGTGTAACTTTCAGAAATAATTCCTTTAATTTACAATTCCCAAAGGTTTTACTTACTACATCTTCAACAAGGCAAACTACTGTATGTTTGCACACTCTCTGGTTTGACTTCAGGCAACAAGGCAAAGACAGCCGTCCTGTGATCAAGTCAAAAACATGGAGGATGAGGGCGCTCTAATGTTTGGCATGTGCATGAAGTGAAATGTCAACAACCCTCTGAAACGTCTGACAGATAGAGTCTTGCTTTATGCAAAAATGTAAGAAAGGGATTTTAGCTAGCAGTTCTCTATCAAATCATAGTGTCTAAACAAAATAAATAATGCACCTTCATTAGGATTGCTAACACTAGTAATCTTTGTGCAAATCAAGATTCTCAAACTGTTTGACAAGGTACATAAAAAATAGCTACATTAGGAAGCTCTTGATTATCATTTTAAATTTAATTTTAAATGGGAGTCATTAAAAATTCGGTCATATGAATGCTGAAGGAAGACGGAGATGTCCTACTTTGACTTCTTAAAAATAACATGAAAATAAGTTATTCTCAATACGTTTTCTTTCATAAACCTGAATAAATTCTCTTTTATACTATTCTCAATAATTTTAATGGAAATATTAACTGTAGAAATATTGAAAGCTGTTCTTTTCAGTTAAACTCTGACCTTCTGTCAGACATGAAATCCTCCAGATAATCACTAAATTTTACACGTTTTTTTGACAAAATACATTTAAGTGGAAAAAAAAAAGTAATCAATCAATCAAAACTGATCAACCGGATGTAACATAAATCTGCGAGGATGGATCTACCATCTGATTGACCCACATGCTTCAGCAGACTTTCCCTCGACAGAATAACACATTTGATCGACATTATCCAAATCCTCCTCGACATAAATAGCTTTTTTTTCCACTTGTAAAAAAAAAAAATCTTTTGAAATCAAGATATAAATGGGGCACATTTTGCTTCTTGAGTTCAGGAATAAGCTATAAAAATACCCTAAAATAATCCCTTTCCCTCACCAGCAGAAACTCTTTGAATCAGAACTGTTTCGGTTTGTAGCAACACCGCCTTTTATCTAAGGACATTATTCCACTCACTTTGTCATTGTGCTCTGATGAAACTGGTATTGTTTGGCACTTGTAGGCTTTGAAGTAAGACGCCAGATGCCTTTCCTTTTGTGTGGCGTTTTGCTGTGTAGGTTATTTTCCTGCAGCTTAAGTGAAATATCAAGCAAATGTGGTGGAGTAAACATTCTTTTTTTTTTCTTGCTCTCCTGCAGTTTGAAATAATAGGTCAGCAGCGTCTATTTAAGGCTGTTTCTATTTCCAGAGTAATTTAATGCTGAGGCTCCTTACAGGAACACGCTTGTCCAGCACCTGCACTGAATCCTGTAAAATATCCCACATGCGTTTCTGTGAAAAGCGCCTCTCACTCCCAGTGAAGTCTAAATCAGCACACATTGTTCCCGAGCATCCAGGTTTTTTCAGCCCTCTTGGTTCTGTGTTGTCCATGTCACCCTAATGCTTCACTCCTCCAATCCCAACCCGTCCCAGACGCAAACCTCTTCCCCTCTGAAGATTTCTAATCAATCAGCAATCTGCAAGCCCTCTCATCAGGGCAGTACTTTCTTTCCCGGCTGGGTGAAAGGGAAAAAAAGAAGGTATTTTTATGAGTATACAGTGAGCTGACATGCAGAAGTCTGAGGACGGGCAACTAGAATGGAAGTCACTAGATGAAAGCGGGCGCAAAACACCGGCTCCCCAATAAAGGAGCTTTTGAGGATCAGTGGAACCAAATAAGAAAAAAATTCTCAGTGTTCATCTGAAACGTACAAGAGAGGTGAAACAGGGATCTGAACGCGTCACATACACGAAAAGAAGTTATTGAATATTAAAATTAAATATCTTTTTACACACAATTGGAACTAAACAAACACTAAAAGAGTAAAATTAGTCCCTCAGATGCATGGCTAAATTCAGGTTTTAGAGCTTTACATCCAAGACATCAGCGTGTAAATAGTCACACACACAAAAATGCTAATTGAAATGGAAACAAATACAGACATAAGAAGCTACATCAACCATTCCTGTGCTTGATTTAGTTCTTTTACAGAGCCAGCCCAAAAAAAAAAAAAACGTTTTTTGGTATATTTCTTGTTCTTGTGGCCTTTTTCTGATGATGGACCATATTTGAAATAAAATTAAGTTTAAAATTCCATCTCTGAGTATGTTCTTATTCAATTTGTTGTATGTAATTCAGGAGTATACAATAAAAAAATGCAAAAACTGCATATTCATAAACATTTTTTAAAAAGATCAAAAGATAATTGGAGTGGGTTTTTCTAGGTAACTTCCTTCATTTTTTATCTCAATCAATCCATCATATCTCATTTTAAAAGTAAGTTTCTCTGATATTCCTACAGAAATTTCTCACCAACTGTAAAAGTTTCCCTGAAGTCAATAAAACAACTAACAGAAGACAGTTTCAGCCTGAAAGGAAAAATCTGGGAAAACTGTTCACATTTAAAGGCAAATTGTGTTAAAATGGTTCACTCGTCACCATTGTATTTCTTATTCACCAAAGATTGGAGATGCAAAGCCACAAATATGAGTGCAGGTCTTTCATGCTAAATAATTAAAGGACAATTTCTCTGGTTGGGAAATTATTTAATTATTGATTACTAGATGTGACTGCAGCCTTTGATTTAGCTGATTATAAAGGGCAACCATTGAAATAGATTGTGTCTTGAATGCAAGAGTGATGATGTTTTTTATGTGAATGTGTGTAGAACCATATAGTGTCTGTCCCTACAGTGAAGACATTTCATGATGGAGAACATTAATGGCAGTGGGGCGCTTATCCCTTCAGCTAAAGCCCAATGTTCTATTTTATGTTATATTTTTCCAGATGAAACTGAATTTTGCATAACTGTCAACAAATGGTCTTCAGGTTCTTCCAATAAATTCTTGAATGCAGGTTGAGTTTCTATCAATGAAGCAATTACTTGACAGAAATTTAATCTTGTTTATTCTTATTCAAAACAATTTGATATTTACTGATGATCTTGTCTCTAGAAAAATCAAAACCAAAAAAATCAGAGTGGAAATTATAAATCGGGCCTGGGCTTTGGAGATCCTGTAAGCCACACTTAAATTGAATAATTTGCTCAAAAGCCTCATGAACAAAGAAAAATCTATGGAAGCTATTTTTTTTACAGCAGACTTGACCCCCACAAAGGTTTAGAGGCTGCAGTTCATTTTGAAGCAGGAGAACAGACCACACCCATTCCATAGATTACCAAACTATATACCCTATAGCTGCAGAATTTATTGTATTGCTACCATAAATGTTGAGGAGACTTAAAAACATGCAGTTTGTAGTATAGGGATATACAAGCATGGTTCTGCTAATTGGGTCGGAACCAAACAAACTGGGTTGGTTTTAGCTGCTGAACTTTTCAACCAAACTTCAAGCTGTTATGCTGCACCATCCTGCATTATTTTTGACATCACACTTTTTTTACTACTTTGTTGTTTCAATGCTACTAAGTGCCTGTAAATCACTGGCGTTTGTCAATGAAAGCTTCTGAATCCATGAAACTGAGTGGACTCACCTTAGTCTGATTTCTCCAATCAAAGTGAAGCTGTGGTCTGTCAGGGTTTGGGTTTGGGTTTTCCTTCTTCCTCTTCTTCTTCTTCCAATGTTTTCCAGCAGGCTGTACACTGGTGGCTGTAATGCTGCCTGGGTTTGGGATTTGGTTCCACTCCCTGGTTTTACTTTAGTCATGACTCAATGGTGCCACTTTCTCTTCTTCTGTGGTTTTCTTTAGTGATAAGCAAACCACTCAATACCACAGTACTGCCACCAACTGGTTTGGAGTAAAGAAAATTCCCCTTTTTCCTTCTATCCCTTTCCTTTGTTTATTTAACTTGCTTGTCCTTATCCTCTAACTTCATATGGCTCAACATTGCCTTTCAATTTTGTACACCTTTTATTAATTAAAGTTAATTAGCCCCTCAGATTATCGTCAGGACATGCACACATTCGTTTTACCTCTTTTAAAGACCCGCTCCGATCATGGTTTGATCTATTTTCAAATTCTTCCCAGTGGTCTTTTGATTATGATTATGCCATTTTTAGCCAAAACCAAAAAAATAAAAATAAAAACTGTGTCATTTTCTATGATATAGTTTCTGCAGAGCAGCAGTAGTTCATTAGATTTGATTTTGATTTGTGGGTGGGACTGTTGGCACAGAGTAAGCCTGCCCTTACTTCCCATCGTCCGTCTGCTTATGTGCTCCCCTGCTGGCTTACAGCCCCTACCACCCAGACCTAACATTACCAGTGCAACAAAAATGGCGAGCGATATCAGAGCTATCCAGCTGTACAGTTTTGGGCCAGATACCAACTCAGATGAGGAAAACAAAGACGTGCATGCAATAGAATGCAGAGGAGCCTCTCTGGTTCTACATCACAGCTACAAGATTTTTCCAACAGCACTTTTCGTTTGCTCTTGATTCGTGAGTTGAATAAAGCAATACTCAGAAATACACTTTAAGATTATTTTTTTTATGTCCTCTATCGTGGTAAAAATGCCACAAGAACACATTTAAAAAAACACAATTCTTTTGATGAGTGGGTCTTTAAGCCATCCAGCTGCCTCCCATTTCTTAATTCTCGGTCTTCACTCTTTTATGATGCACCTAACTTCCCTTTGCCTATTCATGTGATCCACACCACCTAAAGCCTCCCTGGTTGTTCAGCTCTATGATAAATTCAAGAAGCTGTGCTGACATTAGCCCACCTTGAGCTAAGACAGTGACGAGGAGAGACACAGGAGAGAAAGCTCTGGTGAAATTCACCTGCAGGGCAGCAAGAAAGTTAATCACTCATGAAATCTGAGGGCTCGGGTTGAGGTCGTTTTTGTCTGAAGTGACCTTACTACTTTGAAACTGATTTCTTCAAAATGACAAGAGGCTGTCTCAAGTTAAGCCACTGTTAGAGCGATGGTAAAGGCTGCATCGCCTGTAAAATTCTGCCTTCCTTTTAGATCATAAGCCATAATTCCATTAACGTTAAATAACCGATTCGGGGTACTTTTGTTGTCAAAGATGTTTGGCAATCTTTCAGAAGCTATGCTTTGCTATGAAGTCTAATATTTTTATTTACTGCCCGAGGTGCTACCCTAATTTTCTCTTCTAATTCTGTGGTGCGAGGCAATGGATAGCAAATGTAGGAATCATGTGATATCTCTGCAAGCAGACAGTATACTTTCTGCTGTTCAATTACATTGACACACTGCGTCGGATTACTGCAACCTCTCAACTTGTCGGATTTAAATGCAGATTTCATTTTCTGCATATGAGGTAAATGGTCCATGATGCTGCTTAGCATGCCCCTAAGTGTGTTTAGGGCTCAGCTGAGCATGATAACTGTATTTTTAGTGAAGCTAATTCACTCAAAACACCAATAACAAACTGCTGTTCTGCATGAACTCACACACCATAGATTTCCTCTGTGACTACTTGCCCTCCGCATCTCTGTCTGTATCCAGCATGACAAGAAGTAATATTTACATTTCTTCAAAGGGTTATTATGGATTTAATTTGGTCCCAAAATTTATTTTTATTCCCAAGTATATTTATATGAAATACATTAAATATTAAAGTGCTAAAGGATAATTAAAGTAGCCTAAAAAGTCAAGTAAAATTACACTAATCCAACTGTTAAAAAAACTGTTATATTTATGTAAGATTTGATTTGTTGGCTAAAAATGAATAACACGAGATCGTCTTTGTTCATTTATCTTAACAGTGATGTTTTTTACTAAATCAATCAGAAGTGCTAACACATTGTCGAGTACTGCAGTAGAAAACCCTCTCTTTTTTGTAAATTACCTTCAGTAATTTAAAGATTCTATGACCCAGAAATTAACTTTTTTTTTGGCTAAAAATTACATAATTTCTTTTTAAAAAACACTAGGAACATTTTTATATAAATAAAAAATGATCAGAGAGGGGTTTTATCCTCCGGCTTATTAGCTAACAAAATTCTCTTGTACTTTTTTGGGTGATTCTTACTTTTTTGCAGCCGCACACATACATATACATACATATATAGTCACTCACACATATATGCCGTACTCGCACATATACATCCATTCTCATTCACACAGATAGATACTTTCTTACTCTCACATTCAAACATTCTCACTTGCATATATTTGGGTGGCTGTGGTGCAGTGGTAGGGCGCTCGACCTCTAATCAGAAGACTGCAGGTTCAATCCCCGTCTTGTCTGCCCATGTGTTGAAGTGTCCTTGGGCAAGACACTGAATCCCACCTTGCCTCTGGTGGAAGGTTGGCAAACCATCAGTGTGTGCATGTGTGTCTGACTGTGGGTTACTGGGACTGTGACTGTAAAGCGCTTTGGGTATTCGAGTAAGGTAGAAAAGTGCTGTACAAGTGTTTACCATAACGTATACAGTTCTCAGACTTACATACATACCTTCTAATAACATGCTTCTAATGTCAAACTCACTTTGATGTCAATTTCAGTTCAACATTTGAACATCAGATTGACATCTTCCACACACACAAACTCTTTAACACACATATATACTTCTGCCACACACACACACACACACACACATATATATATATACTTCTCTTACGTACATATATATCATTTACATATATGTATGTGAGTGAGAATGTATGTTTGTGTAAAGGAATATTTATGCATGTCAGAGTTAGAATGTATCTATGTGAGTGGTTAAGAATGAAATATGTCTTGCACAGGTCCCCTCCATAACAGAACAAGCAGCAGGTATTAAACCCTCTCCATTTTTTACTGAGTTAATGTGTTTTTAGTCTGAAAAGCATTATGGGAGTTTTGTGCCACTATGCAACAAAAACTATTTTTGTCAAGATGATCTGGCACAGTTTAGATACCAATCAGTAAAGGCTTGATCTTTTTTCGTTTTTTTATCAAATAATACAAAAAATTTACATTTTTAAGAGGGTTTTAAGCTGTTCTTAAATTGAAAAATTTACATTTAATGTTTCATTTTTGCTGTTTTTTTACCCAAACGGTGAGTCACTGTTGCAGTAAGAATGTGCGTGCTTTACACACTGTTACATGGTGGTTAATTTTCCTGAGTATGTCCATGACTGTAGGCTCTATCTGCTTCTGGTAAGAATAATGAGCTGAAGTACAGGATTTCTAAATGTTAAGCCCTAAAAAAAAGCAGCCAACAGGTACTTGTGATGATAAAGTGTTGTCATTATGTTCTTGCAGAGCTCCTCCCAGAGTGTGTTGTAAGCCTATTGGGTCATGCATGCTGTTGCATTTCCAATGCACATTTTTTCATCAACATGGAAATCTTTGCTTTCATTGTTTAGCTGAACATTTTACAAATTGGGGTCATTTATTTCCAGGGACTAAAATGCATGTTCCTTCTCTCTGCTGATAAAAGAAAATCCCCCTTCCTTTAGGCCTAAAGTGAAGCAATATCTACATTACTTGCTGCAAGAAAGCATTAAGTAAAGCTAATTATCGCTGCAGCGGCGGGATAATAGTCAGACATGAGAAACATCAAAATTTAGCTTGTCCTTAAAGCGCTAGATGGTAGAGTAAAATATTTTAGACAATCCCTTTTTAAGAATATTTTCCAAACTGAAGGATGAAAATTAAAGTGACTCACTATTGGTCATTTGATTAAACAGACACTTCAATAATAAATAAAAAGAGCACAAGATAGGAAATGTGTTTTCATTGAGTTGATAGGATTAAAACAAGAGTAGATGTGACAAGGACTGCATCACCAAATCAGAGCGTCTCCAGAACAACTGGTATTATGGGTTTTGCAATGAAATGCAACAGTTAGCGTTGAGCAAAAAAGCCTTTAAAGCAGCACAGCTGGTGAACAGGTGGCCCATTTGTCAGCATATA
Organism: Oryzias curvinotus; assembly: GCA_023969325.1. NCBI lineage: Eukaryota > Metazoa > Chordata > Actinopteri > Beloniformes > Adrianichthyidae > Oryzias > Oryzias curvinotus. The sequence continues at coordinate 23,702,545 of CM043725.1, read as the reverse complement.
AAAAGGCAGTGATGCATATAAGGCAACGAATGCAGGTAGAAATTCCTAAAACACAACCTGACTAAGTGACTGCTTACATTCATTAAAATATTTAGTGATTTGTGGGGTCAACATTTTGATGTTTATGTTCTTCTTTTATTCGTATACTAGATTTTATCAATCAATCTGGGAAAATTCTCTCTTTTTGTGAAGAAAGATCCAAATGTGCAGGCAGTCAACTGCAGAATGATTGTCTGCGAGTGTGCTGGCTGATACCAGATGCAGCGTTTCTCTTCTCATCTGTATATTTCTTTCCAATCAATACTGAGAATATGTCCAAGAAGATGTAGTATTGATGGTGATGTTGTAACAGTCTGATGGCTTGTAAGTCTTGTGTGAATCTTTGTCGTGCTGTAAAATAAGAAACAACAAGTAGAGAAAACGTCTAACACTCAGAAGCTGAGGGTATCATTCAAAGTGAATCTCCAGATTTACCGAGAGCTTGAGTCAGTGCATTAACGCTTCCTGGAGGATTTTTTTATATGAAATGGACACTTTATAGATGTGCACCTCTAAAATATAAAAAACTTTTTAAAACTTAATGAAAACAACAACATTATAAAATTATATTCCCTATGTTACCATCCATCCTGCTGTTTTATATTTGGATTATAAAAGGGAAAAATGGAGTAGGCACCACTTCAAGGAACTATAATGGAAGGGGTTATGAGTAGTGTAGTTTAGGATTCTGTTGGCACACATTTGTGAAGTTATTAAGTCAGCTTGGCATCTCAGGACAGAATAAAGAGGCACTTTCCGCTGAATGGATCTCCATTGTGATGCCAATAGGCTATGTGATACAGTTTAGATTAGATTTGCACCATTGCATCCAGGGGCAGCAATACATTAAAAAAAACTATGTTGAAATATAGTTTACAGTTTATGCAAATGTAAATTATATAGCTTGCAAATGTTCCCACTGTTGTTATTTTTAACCATACATCTGACAGTGGCTATACATAGAATATAGCTATAAGGGTACTAACCCTGCACCAACACCAACCAAAAAGTATGAATTGAACGTAAAAATGTTTATGGTATCCTGATTTCCACTAGTCAACAACAATTATTTAATCAGAACTCCTGGACGGGTTCTGAAAGAAAATAAAAAAGTAAAGTAATTGCAAGATATTTTCACCAACATCTTTAACACATCAATCAGGCAGGAATTGTACCCACTGGTTTTAAAACCGCCATCCCTAAGAAGTCAAATCCAGCATGCCCAAGTAGCTTTTACCTCGTGGCCCTCACACCCTTTGTGACTAAATGTCTGGAGCGCTTGATCCTAAAGCACATCAAGAACAGTCTTCCAATAAATATGGACCCTTTACAATTTGGATATAAACTAGACCTATCCATAGAAGATACCATCCCCACCACTCTCTACCTGATACTGTCACATCTTAAGAGGAAAAACACCTACGCTAGAGTCCTCTTCATCAACTTCAGCTCAGCTTTTAACATGATCATTCCAATGCAGCTGCTGGAGAAGCTAAAGCCACTAGGCGTGGACACTACAATCTGCAATTGGACCCTTGTGGTCAGCACAGGTTCACCACAAGGGTGTGTCCTGGGCCCACTGCTGTTCAGTCTGCTCACGCACGATTGTATTGCTAGACTTGGCACCAACCACATTGTTAAGTTTGCAGATGACACAACAGTGGTTGGTCTTATAAAAAGCAACGATGAGTCTGCTTACAGAACAGAGGTGGAGCAGCTAGCAGTACAGTGTAAATCCTGTAACCTTCAGATCAACGTTGACAAAACAAAAGAAATCTTGATGAACTTCAGGGCATCTGGCAATCACCACCACCACCACACACATCTGACCGTAGATGGTGCTGCTGTGGAGAAGGTCAACAGTGTCAAGTTCCTAGGAGTGGATCTCACTAATGACATGTCCTACTCCACCAACTCCACAATGGTCATCAGAAAAGCACAAAAGCGCCTCCATCCTCTCCAGAGACCCAGAAAGGCAGGAATTCCAGCACCATCTACAGGGACACAATTGAGAACGTCTTAACACAGAACTTTACATCCTGGTTTGGCAGCTGCAAGGTTCAGGACCAACCACGGCTCAGCAAGATTATTAAGACTGCGAGCAAGACACAATATATACATACAGACTCTCACAACCAACTCCTTCGTAAAAGACTGCTGCTAAATGCGCATACTCACTTTAATGATGGAATGCTAATTTCTTTGTATTGCTATTTGATTGCTATATTTTCTTTTGCACTTTCATATTAGTGAGGAACAACATCTCGTCTCACCTGCAAATACTATGAGTGTGATGACGATAAACGAATCTTGAAGATGTTCCCAATGGTCTTTTTTTATGATTATGCTGTTTTTAGTCCCCTCCAAAAAAACAAAAACCTGTCATTTAGGACATAGTTTCTGCAGAGCAGCTTTAGCTCATCAGAAATTGGCCTCAGAGTTGTGGACGAGACTTTAGCCATGAAGAAAGCCCACCCTCATTTCCCATCATCCTTTTGTTTGCACTCTCCCGCTAGCTTACAGCCCCTCACACCCCCAACCCAGCATTATTGGTGCAACAAAAATGGTAAGCCATATTGTAGCTATCTCTAGGTGAGGAAAACAAAGACATACATGGATATTTTTGTCTGCAAGTGGATACAACACAATGGAAAAAAAATACTCAGGAATGCAACTTTCAGCCTAACTATATATCCTTCATACTGATAAAAATGATTAAAAAAAACACACAAACATGTTAATAACTCAAAAAACAGTTTTTTATCAGATTGGTTCGATTCCCGCCTTGCACGCCCATTAGTCGATGTGTCCTTGGGCAAGACACTGAACCCCACCTTGCCTCTGGTGGATGGTTGGCGCCAGTGTTCGGCAGTGGAGCCGCGGCCAGTGTGTAAATGTGTGTGTGAATGGGTGAATGTGTGTGTGAGACTGTGAAGCGCTTTGAGCCTTGTAGGTAGAAAAGCGCTATATAAGTATATGCCATTTACCCTTTTAACTCTTGCACTGACAGTTCTGCATCCTCAGAAGCAGTTTGCCCTTAAAACACATCGTTTAACTATGAATCTAAAGGCTTTGACAAAAGGCATACCACTGAACTCATAGACCATATCCACGCTGTTATGTAACGTGATTATTTTTTTAAAGTGTTAAAATATTATTTTTGTGACCAGGTTTGATTGTAGATAAAAACTTTTTTTGTTTTTGCTTGACTTTCCCTAAATAATACAATAAAAATGTAAACTAAAAAAAAGGCCTATATGGAAAGAGGACACAAAGTTTAGATAATGGTAGGAAAGCTAAAGCAAAAGGAGTGTAGACCACGTCAGTCATTGTCAGAGAGAGATTGGCTGCACTTGTTTCATAGCGAAGCCCTCCCTGCAAATCAAAGCTTACTTATAATCGTGAGCACTGCACTGAAGCTTATCCATGTAGCAACCGCTGCTGAAGTGCTGAAGTCAGTACTGCACATCAATAAATTCACAACGCTGCATCATTTGTCATCCATACTCCCCAACCCACATGTGTAGTCAGCACCAACACCAAAACACACCCTTCACACAAACGGCTCTGTGGTATCATTCGCTACAGGGAAACACAATTAGTAAAAGTACTGGGTGTGCCTTAGAGAGCCATTTATTAAAGTAACACTTGATGCTTTTAATGGTGCATAAAAGATTTTACATAATCACAGAACACTGATCAAATACATGTACAGTGTCCACTTAAACTAGCACAAGAGAAAAGAGGAATGTTGATGTTGGGTTACATTTTGTGCCTTTTGAATTATGCTGAAGAGTCCTTTATCACAGAAGCCTCCTTTCCTGCAGCCTGTCTCAGATTAACACTGAATGTTAGGGGCCCTGACAGCAGGATGACACACGGTGACAGTTAAGTCCACATTGTATGTGACGAGAATTCAGTTGAGTTCCTCCCGACTTGCCCTTTTGTCCACTCTTCCAGCCTCTCACTTTTCTCCTCTTTTGCTCTGTCACTTTTTATTTGATCACAATATCAATATCTGTTCTGAGTCCATTTCCCCGCTGTCTAGATGCCACCTGCACTATCAAATTATTTCTAAAGTGATCAAGCCCTGCTCTTAAGGGACTTGTCCCTCTGATATTTCTACAAATTGTCTAAATTTCCCTCACACAATCTCCGGATTCTAATTCGGTGGGTTTCTTAGTGAGTGAGCGCATAAAATTGAAGATTCCTAGACTGTATGCAGGCTGAGAACCAAAGGAGTCGCGGCGTAATTCAGCACAAAGGCTAAAATGACAGATGCTGGAAGGGAACCACCCACCATGTAATTGCTTCCACATTGTTATTCCCCATTTGTTCTGCAAGAAAATATGCAAAATGCAAATTAAAGTCGTTTACATGATTACAGGCTGGTTAGAAAAAAAAAAAAAAAACTTTAATCAGATTTTAATAAAAAGTAATAGATTTCTATTACATTGATACATTAGGTAACCAAAACAATTTAATAAAAAACTTAAAGTTAAATGAAAATGAGTTTGAAAAACTACACAGGAATCAGGAGAACAAGTCTTTGTCAGGAGCTTCTTACCTTGTACGCTTCATAAACCGCTTTTTAGTGACGGCGAACCTTAGCACAAGACTCCACCATTGATCTCAGATTATGGAAGCAAATGTCAAAAGATTGGTAATAAGCTTTGATCCATTTCCATAAAAATAGGAGCTAATTATTTTAAAGAGAGAAGAATTTTTTAGGGAATAAAAAAATGTATGAATGAAATGAATAAAAAATCCTCCTTTGAGTAAATGGAGCAGATTTTTTACTACAGGACACAAATTTGTGATCTTGAAGTGAAATTGCCCAAAAATGACATCTTGGACAGCCAGTAGGAGTTCATGTGCATGCAATCATTTATAAACACGTTATGTTGGATAAAACCAAACTGGGAATCTTTGGCTTTAGCCACATTTAGGAAAATAAAGGCAGGACGGATCAAAAAACTTTCAGTAAGGGTGGCTGTTGGGTAATAACTAAACTGGTCTACACCTCATAACCAATCTTTAGAGGGCTTCAATCAAGCACTTGATGTGATTACAGCTTTATGATTTACAGAATCATTGAGAATAATCCCATCATACAGATGATTACAGAATATTATTAGTGTCTCTCATTCTGCTCCTTTATTTTGTTCTTACTATTAAAAGTTTAATCTCATAAAAACATCACTTTTAATCTTGAACTGGATTAAACGTGGTATAAATTAGATCATTTTTTTCCCCACACGTCCCTATATTTAAAACGTTAGAGTTGAAAAAGGGTGGACTTTTCACCCCCGAGACTGAAGATGGACATTAGTGTCATTCAGAAATTAATGAGTAGGTTTATCATATCATTAGAAACTTTGGCAACCTCAGAAAGAAATAATTTTCAACCTATTCTTCCTGCTTGGAGCAATGACCATTTATCCACCTTTTGCTTATCTATCTTTGAGCTAGAGAATGAGGGAGATTGCAGGCACTGGGAAATGGTCCATATTTCTCCTCCTGACACTCCTTTTAAAACGATTCCCCTGAATCTCTTAATCAAAGCCTCGGAACGGTTGAGGATATTTTGGATGAATGTTTTGCACTAAAGCTAAATGAATCGCATCTTTTGTCATTAGTAAGTCCTCCTTGGTTCCCCTCCCTCTAATGACACTTTTGATGAAGAACCTTGTAGGAGCGCGAGAGGAATGGTCACTGTCACGTGGGCCATTCAGCTGGGAAGCATGTACTGCAGCCCCTCAGTTGAATGACATATCCCTCTGTCTCTCAAACAATGTCGGCTAATGATGAACAATCCTGTAAGTGTCAAACTGGGCTTGTATCTTCTTCGCTTTTCTGATTGCATTCTGTTTGAGTCTTATTGTTAGTGATGGAAATAGCGTGGTATAATAGCAGCAAACTGGGCTCTAATGGAGAGCGACATGAAATGATAAATCTGAGAACCAGATGAACAGGAAGCCCATCATTAATGAATTTATGCCACAATAGTGCCAAATATTTTATTTTTTTTCTCACAGCAACTTGGGAGAATCATTGGCAATTTAGCTCAACACAGGCAATAATGAAGGGGTTTTCAATTTCATTTGTAAATTTAATTCTTAAAAAGCTGTCACATCTACAATAAAAAACAATAAAATGTACTTTTTCTGCAATAACCTAACACAACATTTATCCAGCACATTAAGGGCAGAATTACTCAGTGTGTTCTTACCCTATGACTTTATTAGTTACATAACACTTGTAGCTAATATGCAAACTGGTGTCACAACCATTGGAGGACAAACATTCCCGTCATGTTCATGTGTGTGCAGTGGCTGGAGTGTTTTTCACCTCCTGCAACCCCAAACCCTGTGTTCCTGCTGGAGCTGTGAGTCACTCACGCTGACCTAGATGTCATCTCTTCGTGAACCTTTGCCAGACATTCAACATGACCAGTGGACCAAGAAAAGGAAAATGAAGTCAGGTGTTGTGTCAGCCTGAGAGGACGCTGCACATTTGTGCTGTGAATTCAAGGCCAAATCAACAACACATTTTCTTTTTGTTGTTTTTTTTCTTAGACATTTAAGACTTGATGTCAAACCCAAAGTAGTACAGCAGCCTAACCATCCTGCAAGTTCTGCTGCTGCCTGTATTTAATGTTTCCAGATTATATTTAACACAAGTACCTGTCAACATGGAAAGTGTTCAGACACCAAGTCTTGTCATTATTGTGTTTTGGTAAAATGGCATAACAGGACAAAAAATTGTTACATTTACTCAAGAACTAGCACCATCAAATATAGAAAAATGAATTCTTAATTAAAAAAGAAAATATACAGAGCTTTCTGTGTGTGAGAAACACATAAATACACCAATGAGACATTCCCTTATTCCAGCTTATTGAGAGAGATCTATAAATTTGATCTGTACAGCACATCCTGGAAAAATGGATTGAGATCTATGGAATTTGAACTCAAACTAATTGTGTCCATCAAACTGTGAATCTTTTATTTTTTTAAGTTGATTGAATTCTTTGATGTCAAGAAACATTTTTCCGTCTAGTTTCTGTGAGGGTGAACGTTGCCTGCACCAACGACAAGGCAAGTTAAAACAGCACCCATGAGGATGGACAGATTGAAGGTTTTTCAGCAGAGCTTTTGTTTGTAGCACTCACCAATTTGTCATCTTCGCTGAAGAAGAGAATCCTGTGATAGCATGATGTGGATGACAGAGAATCTCCACATTTCTTCTGTGTTTGATGCAAACACCTGACAACATACATAAAAGAAAAAGGTATAATATATACAGTATATATACTGTGATATACAGTTGTGCTTTTATAACAAGCCATTACCCAATCTGTATTCTGACATCTTTATCTCAGAGCTATCATTAACTTACATAACCGTTTTAATGGATTTTACCACTCTGGCCAGCTTTTAGTTTTAGTTTTAGCCCACCCACAACCCTGTTCCAGGACCACCACTCTTAATAGACCACTGTGGACCAGAATATTCACCATAGCTGCAGTTCTGGGTATTCTGTCCTCAATATTACACTGTTTTCACCATTTACAGTCTAAAAAATTATTTTTATACCTATGTGCAAAATAATTTTAATGAGCACCTACATTATTTGATTCTTTTCATGTTAGTGGTACTTTTTCCTTTACCTAATAAATCTGTAAAATACTAAAACATTTAAAATCCAAATCTGAGTTAGCCTGAGGCAACATAGAGTATTCCTCACCAAGATATTAAATTGGGACCATTTTTTTAGACTGAACAGGAAAGAGCGCTCTGATTTTCTGTTGGCATACAGTGAGTCAAGTGGCACAATGCCAAATTGATTTTAGGCTCCTGGAAGGCCCCTCTTCTAAACAGCTATGATGAAAAGAGCAAAATTATTTAGAGTAACTCAGATGAGCTGTGCCATTTGTTGCATGTTTGACTCCCTGGGGCAAAACAATCAATACAGTGTCTTTTTGCAGTTGCTGGAAAAAGAGCTGTGTGCCCAGCACAGGCTGTGTTAGGCTTTGGAGATTTTTCTTTTTTTTTTTTTTTTACCTTTTGCAATAAATTTAGTAAACAGTGAGGGTTGATTTACTTGTTATATTCATCTCCTGGAAAACAAATATCCCAATTCCACAAAGAAATTGATATTATTCATTTACAGTGAGATGAGATGGTTCAAATGTGGAGTTTTATGAGAATCCTTTAGGATCTGTATTTCTGTGTAGTGTTGGAGTGCAGGCAGCATTACCCTGGAGCGCTCACAGATTGAAAAGATGATAAGCAATCAGAATACTTGACATTTTCCTGATAAAAGTGACAAAAATTCTGTGGTGGATTTTCAGATTGAATAGTTTTATCGCTGCAAACATGGAAATATTTCAGATCATTTTCTGCTAGACTTCATGGGTCATTTGTCTCCATTTTCACATGTGGCCACTGTACAAAGTGAGGAATCTACCATCAGAAAGACTGTCAAAGATAGATGTAGTCACATTGTCTTTACCCAATAGGAGACAAAAGCTCTACATGTGTCATACTGTGTATGGATTTCAAAACTGATATGGTTTCAGACTACAGAAGCGTTTGTCTTCGAGTTACCTTGTTTGACAATGAGGGTGACAAAACTTTTATTTTATGTCACAGGGGTCTAACTGCAGCTCTCAGGCTCGATGTTCCCAGTTTTCTTAGCTAACCAATCCCTGAATGAAAGAACACACCTGACACAGGCAATCCTCACCACACAGAAAAGGGGATTTGCAAACAAATGCATGTCCTCAAGATTAAAACAAAGTAGAGAAAGGGAAAAAACAAACAAACAACATGTCTTCAAAAACAGACAAAACTGCATTAAATGTATTAATTTAGTTCATTTGTTCAGCTCAACCAACAATAACCCATCTCATTGTTCTGTTTTGTTAGATAGGCCTGTGTCTTCTACAATCATTTCCAGCTGGGAATCTTTTTTTTTACTATTATTTTGCTGTGAAAATGAATCCTTTGATTTGTCTGGTCTATGACACAGATTAACCCATAGCTTGGCTAAAAACAAGCCTCTTTTTAGGACTAAAAAGGATTCAGGTGCAGGATAAGATAATGAAACTCACCTGCTGTTATCTGGTAAACAAGGAATGTCTTATGAATTGGGACAAAAAATCCATATATATATATATTTTTTTAAATCTTTTTTATTTTGCTAAATTGACAGCAACGACCAGAAAATAAAAAGATAAATACTCATCCTTCTATGTCTGTCTGTAATCTGAAACAAACTTTCTTTCTTCTCTAATTTTACGCCCAGCATCCTCTGCTGGTCTGGAGGCCCTCAGGAATCTTTTCAGGTGCTAACCTTCAATGTTTTAGACATTTAGTTGAACAGAATACATGAGAAAAAAGTATTTTATTAAAAAAAAACAAAAAAAAAAAACAAGTCATTACAAAGCTAGTGACAAAACCGTCTGGAAGGAACATACCATCTGACTTGATGGAAGCTATAATTACAATAGAAAAATGAAAAAGTAACTTTTCTTGTCAGTATTTAAGGCTTTAAACACAGAGACCTTTGAGGCATCCCAGTGGCAGAGCTGCATTCTGCCATAGTAAAGATAGACATCTACTGTTGTAGAGGTTGCAGAGGCTAAATGATAAATGATCTAAACGGACAGGAAATCTGCATGGAAGAGAGATGTTGAAGAGGATTTAGATATGGATTTTTTTTTTTTCAAATAAAACAAAGGTGGTTTCTGCATGTTGCCTTTGAGTTTAGGTAGAGTCTTTTCAAACAGAGAGCACAGTCATTAACTTTCTGTAAAGCATGGAGTGGAATGTGGAATTTTAATTGAAAGTGCTCCACATTTGCTGCATGCTAAGACTACAAACAGTGTTTCAGGGTCAGAGCACGAGAAGAGACCGCTGCATGTTGACATTCGGTCTTGTACAGAACTCTGGAAACGCTGTATTGTTCTGGTAACAGTTTGTGAGCAGCTATAATTCAAGAAAGATGCAACAGCCTTGAATCAGATCTAGATTTGGCTGTTTTAGCCTTATTGTAATAAATTCACAAATAATAAATGCTTGTAAGAAAAGAAAAAAATCTTCACCAACTAGACCTAAGTTAATACTTCAAAATCGCTCAAGTCACATTGGTCTTAAGGCCATTGGTGCTAAAAATTGTGACACCCGCTGATGACATCATCTACAACTGAAATTTTACCCAATTTTGTCATTTAACCTGAATTTATTTCCTAGAGTATGCGATGATGGAGCAAACTCTGTCCAGTAAAATGTCTTTTTTAATGTTGCAGATGATGAAAGAAGAAGTTAGGAAATCCCTAACTTCACACACAGACACAGAGATAGGGGACAACTACATAGAAAATAGAGAAAGATATATTTTCTGTCTTATAACTTGCAGTCCAGAGAATGCAATTCGTCCCTGTTATTTTGATTCTTTTTTCACCTCTACATTGCCTGCTTCTCTTTGGTGGATGAACATACCACTTCCCCCTCTGCCTCCTCATGTACCTGCACATTCACTGACGCAGCGAGTGTATGATCAAGATGTCCGTCATGTTAAAAATAAACGCTGGAGACGATCAGGTCGCTGGAAAATTATAAACTCCACTCAGAAGTTGATAGCAGTTATTGTGGACAGTCGCATGCAAAAGTTGCCAACATTAGTATGAACTATTGTGGATGCGATTGATGTGATGGCTGATCGCTGTGAAGTATGAACCATGCTTTAGAAGAACCAGTCAAGGTGTGAATGTAAGTAAATATAATTATCTGTGTGAAGACACTGTATCAAAAAGAAAACAGAATTCCCTACTAAAGGTATTTGTGTGGATTTCGGGCTTAATGAGAAAAAGTTATCTGTTTGAAAACTAAAGAGCAATTCTTCTCACCCCCTTTACTTTATTTATTATTAATTTAGACATTTTTCACAAAGCAGTTGCGCTATATTGCGCCAGAAAAGAGGCTGCAGAGAACCTCAAACAGGCTTTGTGAATAGACTTCATGGCAAGACTGAAAATATTTAGTGACTATCCTGTTGTGCCTTCTGCAATGGGACGCCACTTTGTTTTCTGCACAACTACTCAATTTAGTTTCTTTTATAATATTTTTTAAATTTAACAAACAAATACAAGCAGATTCAAACCTTGCCCTCCTACTGTTGCTAAGCTTGTGTCACACAGCGTATATGTGTGATCAATATTCACTTGTCTAACCCTCTTCTGCCTGCCCTCTCACTTTTGAAATTATGGATCTTTCTGACCATTGTACAGTATGTATTACATTCTTCATCGAATTCTTCCTCTACAACCACACCCTCCATCACCACTGAGCTCTTCTGCAGAGCACAGATCAATTACGAGCTGGCCCTGCCAAGCGATCAAGTCTATAATAACACAATCTCTCCATCTTGTTCTGCTGCAGTAAATTACCTGGATTCCAGGACAACCCTCATCTTTCCTTCCTCAACCCATGAGGGATCTTTATTAATGCCCAGGCTTCATATCAAATACAGCCAGGTGTTCTGGTAATGAGATCACAGCCAAGTCTGGCCTGATTTAAATGCTAAAAACAGGTCAAAGCCAACCAGTGACCCAAACATGCTTTCATAGGTTGGGATTAATTATATTCAAGAACAAGGTGTCATGGGGAAAAAAAAGCAGATCATCAGATAAAAAGGCTATTCTGTGTGTGTGAGAAGGGGTTGAAATGAGGAAATGGATAAGAAAACGAAGATATTGAAGAACTGATCGATAAAAAAAGGGAATAAAATAGTTTGATACCCAAATCTACAAGACCTGTTGTCTCATACAAAACTCTCTGTCACTTAGAAGGCTAAAATGTGAGCTGCCTGAAAGCTGAAAATGAAGAAAAGGAGCACATCAGAACGAAAACAACAAACTTGGGGTAATTAAACATCAAGGCTTTAAGAAAAAGGAAGTTCTAATCCACCCAATTTAGCTGATTTCACTATTCCAGATGCATTTACACTTTCATTAAAGTGATCAGCCAAGTGGAACAAAATCATTTGGAAGGCCGTGCATAAACACCAGAAGTGAACTTGTGGCTGTCTACTCAGTACAGTTCAGAATGCAATAATTAGATCTCGTTAAAGCCACGTCCATAGATTCACACAGAGAAACTTCTGAGGATAAGAAGTAAAAGCTTAGACACACCAAAGGAATTAATCACCCCTGAGGTGCACAAAACTAAACCTCTTTTTTTTTTTTTTACCAATTATTTGACAGGGTTTGTTAAAAAATAAGTTTCTGTAGACATCTTAAAATATTTTGAGTGCATTTGTGCAAGCCTAAATGTGTTTCTTTTACTACAATTATTTATACAATTTCACATTTTTGTTTTAAGGTCAGTATAGTCTGGATCAGAGTTTGTTTCCTTCTTTTGGACAGACAGACCCAACAATTTTAGGAAGTATATAACTTTTGTGAAGCACTGCTGTTCAGATACCACTGCAGATTCCTGTAGTGTACTTGCACGCTTTAATAAAATCCAGATGCCTTTTTTCCAGTTGAGTCCCATCTGTTAGGCTGTGACGCAGTCATCAAGAAATCAGCTCCTGACCTGGAAAATGAGATAAAATTATGCATAGTCAAGTATTACTGCTCGGTTTATGTTCTAGCATATTGATATTTTAGTCTGTTCGTCTCAGGTTGAACAGTTAAACATGTTGGTTAAACATGTGACCAATTGAACACAATAATCCCTACTCATTTTGCTAAACTTTCTCGAGGAAAAAAGTCACAAAAAAACAAGTTTACATAATTGGTCAATGATTTATTGTGAATTTAATACTATTTGTTTTTTGGGAAACCACAAAATAATTGATAAAATGCAAAACACCTTCAATAACCATAAGATGCATTCAGTCATTCAAGTGAATTCAGATTGTTTGAAGGCACAATTCCTGCTGCATCCACACCAGGTTCACTGCCATCAGCTCATATGTTTGTTTTTAAATGATATAGAGGTCCCTGAAACTGCATGCAGGGCAGCACGTCCATGATGTGTGTGTGTGTGTGTGTGTGTGTGTGTGGTTTATTGACAGGAAGCAGGAAAAAGATGAGAGAGTAAACCTGAAAGCCTCAACCGCAGAGTTCACAAGGAGAAGTTCACGAGCAAATGTCTCTGAGCTGCTGTGTCCGGTCACATCAAAGTCAAATTCATAACAGGCATGAGCGGCTTGGACAAAATGACTTCCCATCGCCTCATGCTGTGACTGCAATATTTCCAACTTCTAAAGCCAAAGGCCGACATCTTATGATCTTATTTAAACTTTCATATAAACTATCATACATATTGATCAGTCTAAGCTAAGTTCTAAAATAAGCAAAGGTACCAACATCCCTACTCGAGATTTTATATTGGAGGTGGGACGGGGGCAGAAGAGTTTTAAGGGTGGCAAATGAGACTATAGAATGGAGTCAGATCTTGTATGGAGAGAAATTAGTGTAACTGGGTAATAATCTTAATTTTTTACATAAATGTCCTCCATCATGAGAAAAATGCTACAAGAACATGATAAAACACCAAAACCCCATTTTTTTGTTTGTTTGAGTGGGTTTTCCGAGATGCGCATGCATAGGAGTAGTTTTGAATTTGCAGTTAGTTTTAAGCTGCTGTCATTGCAAGTTGTGAGTGCGTAAACTGTATTTCATATTCATACATTTTTAACATATGAGTGTACATGAGAATACACAATTGTACACAGTTACGCACAAAATGTATTGCACGAGTTACAAATCCAGTATTAAGCACACACAAAGTTATACACAAACATGCAAACTTAAGTTACAAATCAAGTATTGCACACACACACAAATCTAGTGAGTCTAATTTATATCCATAATTACAAATGAGAGGATCCAAAATATGTCAAAGTAAAATAACATCATCTGAAAAGCTCAAGATTTCATTTCAAAATATTGCCTGTTATTTTTGCAATGCCTAAAGAAGCTTGTATTGACATTGTTTTTTAAATGTACCAATAATAATGCTAATATTGACGCAAAAATGTGCGTAGCAAAGGTAAGTGCAAGTAAACTACAGATAAATATATAGTGATCTGTGTTTTACTGCTTTGAAGGTGCGAATTCTGTATTTTTTAGAACCTAAAACAATATAAAGTTACTAAAATCTAGACCCAGAGATAAGAAAGGAGGTCACCTGGTTCCTGATGTGATCGTAACAAATTAGATTTAGATTACCTGATATTTTTGAGTTCTTAAAGATGGCAAGTAGTCATTCATCAAAAAGTGGCAAAAACATGACGTTTAAGACCTGAAGAATGTCGATTTTATTTGAAATATCTTTCCATGTAAACACCCATGTAACAATAATAACCGGCGTTGGAAAAGAGCCTTTTCAGTGCAATTTTGACACTTCTAATACTGCCTGTCAGCTGATGTAGTGTACTTTCCACTCTATGTTTTCATCTTTTCTCCAAACCCTTCTGAGCCATCTGCATTTTCAAGGTGTGTTGCTCCATATTTTTGAACAACTAAACAAAAGTTTATCTTTTTTAATCTAAAAATATTAATGTGAAAATAGGAACTATGAGCCATGAATAATTGATGGTCATTTTGTTTCGTGAGTTGTGGTTTGGAGGGAATTGCTTTTTTCACCTTCATGTTCTTAGAAAACAAGATAAACAGTAGCGCAGATTTCACAGGAAATACAAACTTGAGAAAAAAATACAATTAGTTTCAGTCTACTTTGTTCTTAAAGTGTCTAATATTGTATCAGTTTTCTGCAATTAATAAAAACAATTATGCCTCGACATGCATTGCTGATCCCAGAATAAAGGATATGTCAAGCATCAATTGAATTTGCAGTTTACTATGTGTGGATAAGTAGTTTAAGCAGCTTGACAGTCCATTAGTTAAATGTCACTACAGTCACTTGAGCGACTTGCATTAACATTTAATGTTATATCTCAATGTCTTTTCTGGGAAGGTGCACCATGGGACGTTGCCTTTTTGTCTCAGAAAGTGAGACATGAGACATTTTATCACAAAGATCTGCCTGCAGGTGCTCAAAAATGAGGGCCGTGTTAAATCATGAACCATTGTAAAACTTGTCAGATTCAACACTAATTTGTATAAATCTTTTGTCAAGAGAATACAAAAAAGAAAAAAAAACAATGAGAAGAAAAAAAACAGGATAAAACAAGTTATTCTTTCTGCGCAGGGTGTGTTGAAGTCTATTCAATTTGTTCAGCATCAGCTTTTTGTTACTACTGATAAATGAAGCTAATATTGACCTTTCCTCCCCTCCCCCTTTTATTAAGGCTAAGGAAGTCACATCGACCAAGATAACAATTAGAGACACTGTAGGACGGTTCTATTAAAGGGGTGGAGTGCATAATGGAGATTTTCCTCAATAGATTTTAAAGCTCTTAAGCTCAATGAGGGAACGTTGTGAAGGTAGATTGAATCACACAATTTGAAGCTCATAAATAAAGCCTGCATGACACCTTCATTAGTTTTCATTTGGCTGACAGCTGGTGCAAATTGACCCGGCAAACGCAAAAATTGGAAGACGGCTTAACTTGAGAGTTTTTGGAGCTAATGACAGGGTTTGAGTTGAGCTGATGTGTATGCGATGCTCAGTGTTTTGCACTTTCCTGCAAACGTTCAGTAAGTATTTATGCCCGGTTTCGGCTGGGTGGCAGAGGTTCATCGGATTGAGCAACAGAAGAGATGCAGATGAAGTACAATACAAATAAACAAACGCTCCACGTGTTCAAGTGTATTCTTTGCTTGCTGAACCTAATTAACCCGAAGTACTCCTGCAGCAGAATCACCTCGTTCTTATCCTGGAGGTGCAGGTACACAACAATCAATGCCTGCCAGTGGCCTGGTCAGTTTTTAATTAGACCGCCTTTCAAAGGTATTACATCAGAAAAAAAAGCTGTGTACCTCTCCATGTGAGAGAAACAGCATGTGGCCAGATTATACTCATATACGGTTACGGTGCCGCACATCCATCTGCAGTGGGGGCTGCAAAGCTCATATCAGTGGGTGTGCACCACTTAAAACTGCACTGTTACCACTCCTGTCCAAAAGGAGACAAATGACAGGTAACTACACCAAACAGCCTGTCAATGCACTCATCTGCTGCCCATTTTTCATTTCATAATAACAATGCAGGAGGAGAGTCCTCTTTTTGTCAAGCCTGCTGGTGCGTGAATAACTTGGTGAGGAAATACGGCCAGTAATTATTCTTTCCTCCACTTGTCCCTCCTGTGGCGTCCTGCCATCGCTCACACAAACTGAAGATGGAGGGAATTGAATCCTGATGAAAACGCAGCTGAGAAGCAGCTAGTCGGCGAGTCATAGAGCCATCACTCTGCCCTGAACGTCCTGTTTGACACCAAAAGGAGTGGGGATTATTAGGCTTTTATCCCCGTCGGTCAGCATGCGAGACAGCAAGTCGCATAAATTGACCACCAACCTTTTGGGTCACAGATAGTTTCGGAGTCCCAAATGATAACAGCCATTCACCCGTGCCAGGTCCTGACTCTATTTCTGAGTGTTTGCAGCACTTCTTTATGCAGCATTAATAAGAAAATACAGAAATGTACATTAAATGTAAACACAACAAAGACAGAGGCTCACCTTGGGACCCAATCTGAAAAGCTCTACAGCCCATCAACGCATGACAAAATCTGCTTAACAGAGTGAGTCATGATGCAGAGATAGGAAAATTATGAAAAGCAGCAACAGTGACCTTTCCTATGCTAATGCAACCCTGTAGTATAGTAATGTCCTACAAGAGGCAGCAGTATGACTGTGCTTCTCTTACATCCTGCTGTATTTTTCTGAAACAGAAGTAAATGTGTGATGACCTGTAAAAGGTCACTGTCCTCCAAGAAAATCTCCTCTGGCTCTTTTGGAGAGAACTGAGCAAATATCTATTATTAATCTTTAGTTTTCCGAGAGAACACTTCAGACTATTATAGGAGGGATTTTTGTCTGTTAATGGAAACAAATGTGCGTGTCTTCCGGTTGTTTGGGTGAGCAGCAGTAGAGACCTTCCGTACGCTGCGGTTCAGATGTAATGTTCACCGCAGTCCTTATAATCACGCGTACACACTTGTGTGTGCGCACAATGCTAAAAAGAAACAGCGCGAAACACAAGGGATTACAATCAAGGGAGCAGGACAGAGTACACTCCAGATGGCAATGGAACTGGTAATGTTAACTGTATGGGCCATGGAAGGAAGGGCTAGCTGGGAGATGAAATCATTTATTTGTTTTGGGACTCAGTCTCACAGGGAGTCAACCAATGATGGACAAAGAAAAACCTGTAGCGAACTATTACTGAGGTTTTCAATCACAGGGACTGGTGCTTTATAACTATGGAGTAGACTTTGGCTGAATCAGAATCCTTCCCCTACCCCTCTGGCTTCTCCCTATCCCTCCCGCTGTAGTGGTATTTAGAGGAATAGGGGTGTCCAAAATAGTTTTTTGAAGGACAAACCCTTGCGGTTACGCACCTTCTCCTCACGGCAGAGGGCTCTGTATCTGCAAGGAGGAGGTGCGTTACGCCGTGCCGTGGAGGAGAAACGCATTTCTTAATGTGGGTGTGCTCGGAAGCACAGAGGTTTACGTGTAAATGTAAGTGATGACGTTTTGTTTCAACATTACTTTTTTTAAGTTAGAAAACTGATACATTTTCTGAACACTGGCAGCTACTTGCTAATGTGGATGACCGACAACTACTGATGACATCATCAAGGGGTCTAGTGCCCTGGGTTTTTAAAGCAATTCAGACTCACTGTTTTTTTAATGGCAAATTTGATGTCACCAATTTCATGAAGTGAAAACCTAGTAAGTACGAGTATTTTACAAAGACCATTGTAAATCCACTACGTTCTGATGATGAAAACATGGATGGTTTACAAAAAAATTAGTTAAAATACTTTTGTTTTCCACAATAATTGTTCAAACTCAGGTCAATATAGTCTATATTTGCCAATCTAGTGAGCATAGATGCTCACTGGTTTTACGCTTCACTTCTTTGAAATCTCTAGGGCACTCGTTTTTGGAATTGTAGATTTGGACAGCACCACAAAATGGCAAATGCACTATATAGTGCACTATGTAGTGAGTGGTAAAGGAATTCAGACACAACCCTGGTATCATGTACAGTGAATAAAAATGACTTAACTTTTGGGGCGGCCGTGATGCAGCAGTACGGCGGTCGACTCATGATCGTAAGATTGCAGGTTCGATTCCCGCATGCACGCCCATGTGTCGAAGCGTCCTTGGGCAAGACACTGAACCCCACCTTGCCTCTGGTGGGAGGTTGGTGCCAGTGTTCGGCAGCAGAGCCGCCGCCAGTGTGTGAATATGTTTGTGCATGGGTGAATGGGACTGTGACTGTGAAGCGCCTTGGGCCTTTGTAAAAAGGTAGAAATCGCTATGTAAGTATACGCCATTTACCATTTTGAACTTCCTGTCACTTCGTGCCAATCTGTTCTTCATAAACACTAGTGCGATGTAGGTTGTAGCTTTAACTTTACCTTTGTGGAAACCGGTATGTCTAAAAAAAAAGAATAACATGTTGCTGTTTTCCATTTGTAATATGCAAAGAAAAAAATGGTCGTTGCTTTGGTTCTGGTCTCAAGTGACTTGCATTTGCCCTGTTCATTCACACATGCAAAAACACAGAACAACCAAATATGCCAGATAAAGGTGGAAACATTCTGGAAAGAAGTCTACTTGTGTTCATCTGATAGCGTATTATTGAATAATGGCTGTTATCAGATAAGGATATTGGAAGTTCTATCTGCATGCTGCGTCAAAAAAACAATAACTTGATAAAACAGGTTATGATCAGATGTTTGGTGTCATGTAAACAGGCTCAGCGTTGTATAAACTATTATTTAGCTACATCTTTTGAACAGTGAGAAGGAAGTTTGCTCTTCTCTGCTCATTTTCGGGATCACACTGAAAACTATTTGACGTACTAGCGGTCACATATCTAAGAAAATATACGCAATTAGGACAATTTGTCAATTTAGATATATTGGAATAGTTTTAAACGTTTGGCCTTACTTTAATTACAATGATTGGAAACAATTTAGTTTGATTTTATGTTGTTTTAGTAATTTAAAGCAAGAATCTCAGTTGTGACCTGATGTTTTTTAAATAAACAGAAATAAAACTGAATGAATTCAAACAGTTAAAACTAAATTGGCATCATTTTGAGTTTCCTTAAATCTTAAAGTGCATAATACTTTCTGTCCCTGTCAGCCTTCATCCCATCCATCACTTCCAAGACTTCTGACTACAACCTACTGCCCTTTTCCAGAACCAAACGTCACACACTGCGGCACAAATAGGGCATTAGGGCTAACCCTCAGCAGCAGAAGGAGCCCAGGGAAATCCTGTCATGGCAAGTGACTTGGAAGAACTTTCATTTGCGCTGGTGGAGGCATGCAGCCAGTCGGGGGGAAAAAAAAACAAAAAACGAGCAAACAGTTCACAAAAAAGCCCACAAGCGGACTTTTATACACGAGCTGTCATCATTTCTGGTTATCCCAGGGCTACGTCGCAGGGTAGATTTGTTGAAATTCACAATTAAAAGGCTGATGAACAGAACATGAAAGGACATGACAGGAAAAGAGGAGAAGGGGATGCGTTTGTTAGAACTCGAACGAAGTGAACACCCTTCAAACACCTCCACAGGTTGATTTGTGCCTTAGGTTAGGTGCGTAATCAGATGTCAGGGTATGTTAGAAGTTACTCAGTGGGTCGTCCACCATTGTTTACCACATGCTCTCTCTGCAGACAAATTCACAATGCAAAAGCAGCAGCCTATGGGGCTCGCTTGTGTTCTTCCCATTCTCCTGAAGCTTCCCTCGTTTCAGTCACACTTCTTTAACTTCTTTATGCCCGGAGTCCCTGTCCAAACTCATGTATAACCTCATATCTGTCATAAGGCCTAACAGACTCTCTCTAAAAGATTTGTTTGAAGTTTCTAGAAAGAAAGAAAAAAACTTTCAAAAGTCACAAAGTTGAGAAAACGGAGAAGAAAGTCACTGAAGGCTGCAAAAAAGCTGATTTAAACATCTGTTTTCATTCATGACAATTTAATAACAAAGACGTCTAGGTAAATTTGCATTTACATCTAAAAATATTACCTATCCCAAAAAATGATAATATTTTCTGATATTATATTCTTTATTAGAAAAAGATTAACATATTTTTACCTACATTTTTGATTTACCAACATTGTTGTATCTTCTTAGTTCAGTGGATTTTGATTAAATACGTAAATCCTTAGTCTACAAATATGAATGAAAAAAAAAAAAACTAGAACATGAGGCATTTTTATTTTAAATTTTAAAAAAGTTTTGGTTTAACATTTAGGTTGTTTTTTGAGCCAATCTAGGTAAAGGTCAGGCATTTACCTTAATGAAAATAGGGATGATCATAATTTTCTTTTTTGAACCTTTTGACATTTTTGATGTCAGCTCTCATTAGTTTTGGTTTTACTCAAAGAAATGGCTTAGCAAAAAAAGTGTTGTAATCATCCAGCCACACAGCATGTTTATGTGCTCAACTCTGGGTTTAATTTTCTAACCAAGTAAGATGCTAGTTGAAATAAAAGTAGGATCCGATTCTTTGGAGCTATTTCATCCCATAGGAACCCAGACCCATTTTTTCCTTAGAAATAAAGTTATGTGGAATTTAACACAGATCAATTGGCCTACAGAGCACATTTCTGATATTTTTACACTGATATTTTTTTTTATATTTTTACACTGATGTGACTATCGGTTTAAATGGTTAAAAGCATTCTCAGTGGTCTTTTAACTATGATTATGCAGTTTTTAGCTAAAATCCAAAAACCTGTGTTGTTTTCTAAGACAGTTTCTGCAGAGCAGAAGTAGTTCATTCACAATGTTTCTATCAGTTGTGGGCGGAGCCTGCTGCGTGGAGCAGTCCCATCCCCTCTTCCTTTCCCTGTTGTTGAGAACTCTCTGTTTAAGCGGAGCAGGGACCTGACATCCCACCTAGTGGATTTTCTACATTACAAACAAGCTCTTTTTCAAACTGCATTTCTGCATCTGCTCCAGATTTACAACAATTTGAATTAAAAATACTCTGAAATGCTATTTTAAACTTTATTTTCCTAATTATGCGTCCTCCATCTTCGGCAAAAATACAACTAAAACATGTTAAAAACACCAAAAACATCAAAGTGGGTCTTTAAAAATTCAGTCTTAAAAATTAAATGTTCACTTTTAATTAGACATGTTAATGCAAATAAAGGCAAAAACAGGTTGACAAGGTTTGAAAGACATAATATGTAAAACAAACTAAAAAAAAAAAAGCTGGAGAACATCCACAGTGTATCTGTGGTTCTCTGTAATACCGACCAAAACCTGTGACAGCAATGTAAATTGCTCGTAGCACATTTGTCTTATTTTGCTGAACGGAGCACAAATGTCTGACCCATCAAGTGCCCACAAAGAAGGAAGCAGTTTCCAATTATGCTTCATTACAAGCAACCATCCCTGAAAATGATCAGCGCGGATCATAAACCTCAGTGAATGCAGGTTTAACTCTAACCCAATGAAGAACCCAACAAATATGACCTTTGTAAGTATGCAAATCCTTAAATCATTCACAGCAGCCATTAGTGTTAACAAGCTCAATCCCTCCATTTGCTCACTATGCTGCCCAGGTCTGGTTGTAAACAGGCTATTAAAAGGGTCTGCCTGTGTCTCAAGCGGCCTCTGGCCTTGGGCTCCCAGCACCTGCAATAGAGCTCTTAATGAGGCGGAAAATTAAAAGGTTTGGCCGGACATTGAAAGCTTGTTTCCTCGTGTAGAGTTTTTGTTTTCCATTCATCTTCCCTATGTGGCTTCTTTTCACCAGACCTTTCTGCCTTTATGTGGCTGTCATATTCAAGTTGCTGGCAGTCAGGAAAGAAATCGATGCGTCAAGCTTTCGCGTGTAAGCAAAGATGGTAAAGTGGCTGGGCTGAACATGAGGGAATGTACAAAAACATGTAATTAAGTGAGGGGAAAATGTGTTGAGTTATCACAAAAAACGAATACAGTGTGTGGAGATTTTCTCAGCCTTTAATCAAGTGGTGCTCAAATGAAAATGTTCTGTGAGTTTTAGAGATCCTTTGGGTCTGTCAGCGTCCCCTCTAACCGGAACGCAAACTCTCTGCAAAATACAATCTCTGAGATTCATAACAGTTATTTGCATAGCTGAGCAGATATCTAATAAAGTATGAAATCAGAGCAAAGAGCTGCGATTATGTTCCTCAATATTTGCCATGTCAGTGAGATTCCTCCAACCAACACTTCGGGGTTTACCATGTGGCACTAAGTGGTGCGCATCATGCTCACATGAGAGTGAGCATTCAATGTGTCACCCTCTAATTTGTAAACAGACCTCGTTTAAATGGCACTTTCCTAATCCCGTTGACCACTCAAAGCATTTTATGCTACAAACCACGGGCAGTCTAACAGTTCTTTATCCAATTCCGTTCACACTTACACGCTGACACAATTGGACCAATTTGGAGTTCATTGTCTTGTCCAAAGACTCTATCAAATGTCTACTTTTCCAACAACTCTTCATCTGCTGAACTGCCTTCCCTCCTCCTAACTGGGAGATATAAAGGAAAACCATCACATCCTGTTGATCAATTGCCATAAAAT
This sequence comes from Oryzias curvinotus, assembly GCA_023969325.1. NCBI lineage: Eukaryota > Metazoa > Chordata > Actinopteri > Beloniformes > Adrianichthyidae > Oryzias > Oryzias curvinotus. The sequence continues at coordinate 23,679,772 of CM043725.1, read as the reverse complement.
ATTAACCGCCATTCCTGCTTTAGTCTTATACAAGAAAGATCCACTTGTTTAGCTGTGAGGCAGGATCTTACGCCAAGCTTGAGGAGCCAGTCAGGGCCGAAAGGCTCTACCGGCAGTCATGATCATATGTCATTTAAGGAGCCTCTCAGTCCGCTTTTTAATAAGCCTGGGATGTTGGTCTGCATCCGAAGAGACCACTTAAAAATTAAGGGCTGGTCAGAAACATGCCCGGTCTTTACATGTTGCCGCTTTTTCAAGAGCGTGCCAAGAGGATGGTGGTCTCAAAGGTTTAAAAAGAAAAAATCTTGAGCCCAGGCAGTGGCTTTTCGGAGAGAAAATGTGACAGATGTGTCAACATCACAAGCTCACTTGCTTTAATTAAATTCTGGGTGGAGGGGGGGGCTGAGCTGAAAAAGAGCCTTGATTCTTTTGGGACGAGTCAAAAGGCACACAAAACGGTTTGATTGGTAGCCAAGGGACAAGAAATTGTTTGCCAAAAGGTAGCAGGAACTTTTGTCTGAAAAGGACTTGCTGACCTTTTGCATTGACCTCAATCACTCAGTCTGGCTGTGGCCCACAGACTCCCCAGTGCTTGGCAGGTTCCCTGGGTTACCACGGTAATGGCCTGATTTGGAGGGGGATGTGAGAGAGGAAAATGAAGACACCTATTGTAGGCAAGGACTTAAGAGTTAAATCAGAGGGTTTAGGCCGGCGACCTTTCTGCTTTCAGTTTTGTTTGTGTCTTTGCGTTGGTTAAACACGTAAAAATCCGGAAGACTTTTTATAAATTCGACCACATTTCCACTTGTAACTGTCTAAAAACAAATGTTTCGTCTTTTTGTCTCAGTGGCTTTGTAGAACTAAACACACTTTCTTGTAGAAAAACAAGAGGGACTTAGAACATTGTCATTTCTGATCAAAGTATTGAAATCACAAGAAATAGAAATCCCAGTTGCATCAGTCCATAGTAGATTACAGGGATGGAGAGTCTAATTCAAAGAGGTTTTGGAGAAACATCAACCACAGCCACTTCTTTCAACCAGAGGATTCAAAGAAACAGTTTTGTGCTTTTTGAAAACACTTTTTAGAATGCAGAAACAAATTTCAATGCTTTTATTTTTGCAGCGTTTAACAAAATTCACCTTCACTGATTGTGTGGAAGCATCCTTGAATACATATTCCCTGAGTTTGTAAACTTGTAAAACTAAAGGGCAAAGCAAAAAGTGCTTGTATTGAAAAAACTTTCCAAAGTATCCTTGCAAGTGTTTGCAACTCTGTTATCAAGCTGAAAAGAGAATGCACAAGTCTATTCAATAATAAAAAAAGGTGCATGTGTGGTCGACACATTTATATGAGCAACATTTTCAATTCGTCCTGCAGATTAAAGGGGAGAAAAAATCACATTGTTGCCTGAAGAATGTAATTTTAGTAATTCTATTATTTACAGAATATCTTTTCACAATCTGTTTCTTTGTCCAGAAACAAGTTGTAATGATTCAGTCAAACAATTAAAGCGTGAAAACCAATTACTAGCTCTGCTGCCTCACAGCACTAAGTGCCCTGAATCTTCAACTGATCGCGCAGTCGAGGGAGTTAGTCGCTGAAAATGCCTACTGGCGCTGAGGGACAGGTCAGCACACGGACCTCTGCGTGACCCATGTCATGTCAAGTGTGTTTACAGTTCTTGTCGTCTTTTCCCCCTGACACAGGCAAACTGGTCCTGGGGACTGATGCTCTCAGAGTCTCGAAGATGCTCTCCTCCCCTGCAGATGCGGGCCTGTCATTTCCTCTCTTGTCAATAGTATAATATAACGGCATGAAGTCCCAAACAACACTCGCCGTTTAAAGGGCCAAAAAAAAAACACCACGAATCACTCCACGTCTCCAATCGCCTCCACAGCCAGGCTGTGATTTTCAACACCTAAAGTGTTTTCCACCGGTGATGTGAAAAAAGTATTTGGACTCTGACATCAGCTGCTATTTGAAAATATTAATAATATAATAAAATATTAAAAATCTGACTACTGAAAAGAGACATTGCGTTTTTGTTTCATGTTTTATCAGCAAACCTATTATAAAATGAACTTGAATGAAAAAAAATATCATTGGTGGAAAACCTGACAGTCAGAATATAAATGTATTTAGGTTGATTGATTTGTGATGAGCGATTTTTTAAACTAACTGTATGCTGTAGGTTTCTGCCTTTTAAGTTTATAATTCCTTAAGTACCAAATATAAAAAAGCCTCAATCAATTGTTAAAAAGGGTTTATAGTAAAGTTGAACTTTTCTTCAGTATTTTTCCAGTAGTGATTTAGCCACATCAATCAGCAGGACTCTATCTTTTAATTGTCTCAGCGTGTTTCTGTGGTGTTAGGAAATGAATGAAGATTATTTTTTAGATTAAAAACAAAAGTCATGTGACAGAGAGAAACAATATTCAGAGTTTGCCAGCTTTTCCTGGCATTTTAAAGGTGATGTGTCTGTCACGGGTCTGCCGTCAGCTGCCTCCCTCCTTCCTACTCACTGGAACCAGCTGCACCTCATCACCTCATCACCAGCAGACCTTCTTAAGGAGATCCATCCCAGCATACTACGCCAGTCCGTTACACCCTCTCCGGTGCCTACGCCTGGTCTCTAGTTAAGTCTAGTTTTTGCCAAGTTAAGCCACGTACTTACCTTGCCTTGTTCTACGCCTTCAGGTCCGTTCCTCCTCGGGTGCCGCTGGTTCCTCCTCGTCTCAGGCTGTCTACGCCGTCCTGGGCTCCACCACTCGCTCCAAGCAGTGCTCGCCGTCCTCGGCGCTTCTCATCGTCTCAGGCTGTCCACGCCGTCCTCGGCTTCCCCACTCGCTCCAAGCAGTACTCGCCGTCCTCGGCGCTCCTCATCGTCACGGGCTGTCTACGCCGTCCTCGGCGCTTCTCTTCGTCCACGACTCCCACCTCTCTCTCAGATTAAAGCTTCTGACTCTGCCCCGTCTCCTGAGTTTCTTCCGGGTTCCAGCATCTGGGTCTCCATAGAGTTCGACCATGACAGAACGGACTGGCCAGAGCCCGGACCCAGCTGACCCGGAAGGACTCCGCTTGGCAGTCACGCAGCAGGGGATTTTCCTGGGACGCCAAGCAGAATCACTGAACCATATGGCCACCGTCCAGCAGGATATTTCCCGTCGGCTGGATGGAATAACTCATGCCCTGATGGAACTTACCGGACAACAATCTTCCATCGCCGCAGCCAGAACCCCCTTCTCCGCCACCGGAAGTCCGGGCCCCGCTATCGCTAACGCAGCTAGCGAAAACATCCGGCTTCAACCCGAGTGCTTCCTGGGTGACGTCGCAGCATGCGGGGGTTTCCTCCTACAATGTCGGCTAATTTTCCAGCAGGCTCCGCAATATTATCGTGCCGATCACAGTAAAATAACCCTCATCGTGAACTCTCTTAGGGGTAAGGCGCTCCAATGGGCGCAGGCTTTTCTTACTGCTAATCCCATACACCAGGTCCCATTCGATCGTTTCATAGATGAATTTCGTCTGGTGTTCGACCAGCCCCGCAAGGAGGAAGAAGCTACTCGCCGACTACTAGCTCTCCGGCAACGCAGCAGATCAGTGAGTGACCATTTAATTGACTTTCGTATCCTGGCGGTGGAGGCAGGTTGGCCGGACATCGCTCTTAAGGGGGTGTTTTACCAATCTCTTAATGATTCCATCAAGGATCATTTATGTTCTCAGCCCGAAGCCAGTACCTTTGAGGAGCTCGTCACAGCGGCCCTGCGGTCTGATGTGCGCCTCCGAGAACGCCAGGCTGAGCGTCCCCACTTTCAAAGGAAAACTGTGGTCAAACTCCCACCTCCGACATCAATCACTGAATCTCTCCATCCCGTTTCTCATGAACAGGCCAGAGGACCCCCGGAGGAACCTATGCAAATCGGACACTCTAAACTTACACCTGAGGAGCGGCAGAGACGTAGAGACGAAGGTACCTGTTTCTACTGCGGACAGTCGGGTCATCTCGTTCGCCAATGTACTTTACGTTTAAACGCCAGGACCCCCCGTTAGAAGACAGGCCGCGGGCGGGTCCCCCTCCTCTCACCACCAAGACTAACTTTTTGTACATCCCTGTCAAGCTATGTAACCTTTCAAGAACCCATGTTTGCAAGGCTCTCGTTGATTCTGGTTCCGAACAGAGCTTTATTGATAACCATCTCGTGTCTGAGCTTGACCTTCCTACAGAACCATTGGAACACCCTGTCAAGGCGGCTGGACTAGGAGGCCAACTCCTTACCCACATCACCCACCGCACCAAGCCCGTACAACTCATCACTTCTGGTAACCATCATGAATTCATGCAGTTTTACGTCACTCAATCCCCCCAATCTCCGGTCATCCTAGGTTTTCCATGGCTGTGCGCTCATAACCCGCAGTTTGACTGGGTCAACCGGCACATCACCAACTGGAGTACTGCGTGTATGGCTAATTGCCTTCGCTCCGCCATTCCTTCAGTTCCCACTGGTCCCTGTCCTACTCCGGAGGTCATCGACCTTTCAAAGGTACCATGCTGCTATCACGACCTTAAGACTGTTTTTAGTAAGGCCAGGGCTGGCGCTTTACCACCTCACAGACCCTATGACTGCTCCATAGAGCTTTTAAAGGGGGCTACTCTTCCCAAGGGTCGTCTGTTTAATTTATCCGGCCCTGAAAAGCAGGCAATGGAAAAATACATCCACGAAGCTCTCTCTTCCGGACACATACGTCCCTCCTCCTCTCCTGTCGGGGCTGGGTTCTTTTTTGTCCAAAAGAAAGACAAATCTTTACGCCCCTGCATCGATTTTCGAGAGCTAAATCAGATCACTGTTAAAAATAAGTATCCCCTTCCGCTAATCAGTTCCGCCCTTGACTCCGTCCAAGAGGCTCGGGTCTTTACTAAATTAGACCTTCGTAATGCCTATCATCTTGTCCGTATGAGGGAGGGGGATGAGTGGAAGACAGCGTTTAGCACCCCCCTCGGACACTTTGAATATTTGGTCATGCCTTTCGGGCTCACTAACGCCCCCGCCATTTTTCAACATCTCATAAATGATGTGCTTCGTGATTTTCTCAACCGTTTTGTTTTTGTATACTTAGACGACATTCTCATCTACTCCCGTGACCAGGCCCAACACACCCACCATGTCCGGCAGGTACTCGAGCGTTTACTCGAGAACCAGCTTTTTGTCAAAGCGGAAAAATGTGAATTTCATGTCTCCACCATCTCTTTCCTCGGTTTTATTATAGGAGCAGGTAACATCCGCCCTGATCCTGCTAAAGTCTCTGCCGTAGCTAATTGGGAACCGCCTGAGTCCAGAAAACAGCTCCAACGTTTCCTCGGTTTCGCCAATTTTTACCGCCGGTTTATCAGGAATTACAGCAGCATCGCTGCCCCTCTCACTAAGCTCACTTCGGTCAATCTCCCCTTTATTTGGACTCAGGAGGCTCAGGCAGCTTTTGACAAGCTCAAAGCCTTATTCACCTCGGCTCCCATCCTCATTCAGCCCGACCCTCTTCGCCAGTTCATTGTCGAGGTTGACGCCTCCGACTCTGGGGTCGGGGCGGTTCTCTCCCAGCGTGAGAGCAAGACCGGCAAATTAAAACCGTGCGCCTTCTTCTCTCGCAAACTCTCCGCTGCAGAGCGTAATTATGACGTGGGGAATCGAGAGCTCCTTGCTATAAAACTCGTGTTAGAGGAGTGGCGCCAATGGCTCGAGGGTGCGGCTCAACCTTTTATTGTGTGGACGGATCATAAAAACTTAGCCTACCTCCGCTCCGCCAAACGTTTAACGTCACGCCAAGCCCGTTGGTGCCTCTTTTTCGACCGTTTTTCATTCGTTATTACTTACAGGCCCGGAAGCAGAAACGTAAAACCAGATGCTCTTTCACGTCTCTCCAGCATCAGTGACAGTCAGGAACCCTCTCCCATCATTTCCCCCACATGCATTATTGGTCAACTCACGTGGGACATTGAGACCCGGGTCTTACAGGCCCAAGACGAAGAGCCCAATCATCCTCCAGCTCCTGCCAACACCCTTTATGTCCCCTCCTCGCTTCGTTCTGCGGTTTTGGTCTGGGGGCACACCTCTCGCATTTCCTGCCATGGAGGTATTCAAAGGACTCTGAAACTCCTCCGTCGGAGGTTTTTCTGGCCCACCATGGAACGCGATGTCAGAGAGTTCGTCGCCGCCTGTGAGGTCTGTGCACGCTCCAAATCCACTCACTCTCCTCCAGCCGGTCTGCTCCATCCTCTGCCTGTTCCTCAACGTCCTTGGTCCCATCTCGCCATGGACTTTGTCACTGGTTTGCCCCCCTCACAAGGTAACACTGTAATACTCACCGTCATCGACCGTTTTTCTAAATCTGCTCAGTTTATTCCTCTTCCCAAGCTACCTACAGCCACTGAGATGGCCGACATTATGGTCCAGAACGTATTCCGCCACCACGGCATTCCCAGTGACATTGTTTCAGACCGTGGCCCTCAGTTTGTGTCGCAGGTCTGGAGGGCTTTTTGTTCTGCTCTAGGGGCCACGGTCAGTTTGACTTCTGGACATCATCCCCAATCTAACGGTCAGGCAGAGCGCGCCAACCAGGAACTCGAGGCTGCACTGCGCTGTCTGGCCGCTCAAAATCCGGCCAACTGGTCCTCGTTCCTGGTCTGGATAGAGTATGCCCACAACAATCATCCCTCATCAGCCACTGGTATGTCCCCCTTTGAGGTTTCCTTGGGCTACTCTCCCCCTCTTTTCCCCTCTCAGGAGTTAGACCTGGCCGTGCCCTCCGTTCAGCACCACCTCCAGAAGGTTCAGCGCGTCTGGCAGCAGGCCAGAGCCGCTCTTCTGCGGACTAGGGAGAGCAACTGCCGGATTGCTAACCGCCGCAGAGTGAGGGGGCCAATCTACCTGCCGGGACAGAAAGTATGGCTTTCCTCCCGTGACATTCCCCTTCAAGCCACCTCCCGCAAGCTGGCCCCCCGGTTCATCGGTCCCTACACGGTCGAGCGGATTATTAATCCCACCTGCGTGCGCCTTAAGCTTCCGGCGGCCCTCAAGGTACACCCCGCTTTCCATGTCTCTCAACTCAAGCCCTTTCAGGAAAGCCCGTTGTGCCCACCGTCCTCTTCCCCACCGCCCGCCCGGGTTGTCGACGGTGCTCCTGCTTTCACTGTCAGTAGGGTGCTGGATGTTCGCCGCCGGGGCCGTGGGTGTCAGTTCCTGGTGGACTGGGAGGGTTACGGTCCGGAGGAGCGCTCATGGATCTCCCGCTCCCTTATTCTGGACCGTTCCCTCATCGATGACTTTTATCGGGCTCATCCGGATCGCCGCCCTGGACCGCCTGGAGGCGGTCGTTGAGGGGGGGGCACTGTCACGGGTCTGCCGTCAGCTGCCTCCCTCCTTCCTACTCACTGGAACCAGCTGCACCTCATCACCTCATCACCAGCAGAACTTTTTAAGGAGATCCATCCCAGCATACTACGCCAGTCCGTTACACCCTCTCCGGTGCCTACGCCTGGTCTCTAGTTAAGTCTAGTTTTTGCCAAGTTAAGCCACGTACTTACCTTGCCTTGTTCTACGCCAGGGGTATTCAATTAAAATTCAAAAAGGTCCAGTTACTAAAATTTTCTCCCAGCAAAGGTCCGGATCTTATGTTGTCATTTAACATAATGTGCCCTCATGTTAATAAAATCAATAACGCACATACATTTCTATATAATTTATTGTTACATTTCAACTGTTTTCAAAGTAATATGCTTTTAACATACCGAAAAGTCTGAACTTGTGTGGCACTTGAATGGAAAACAATACTGTAGTTGTCTTTACATGTCAAGTAACAGACACTGAAATTATGCTGAATAAAATAAATAAAATTGCAAACATAGCTTTGAGCAGCCTGAACTTAGGGCCTATTTCAAGTAATGTAAAACATTCAGAATCTTTTGTATAAAATAAAAGGGCTTTTAATCTTCAAGAAAAAAAATAAACAAAAGACATTTGAGCTGCCACCTTTTTAAAACATGAACTACATTTAAAAAAAATAACACAGGAAACTTTTCAAGTAAAATAGAACAGGGCAGAATTTACTGAATAAAAACAGTGCAGAACTTTGAGCAGCTCCCTTTTTCATCTCTCCTTTCAACCTTTCCTTACTCCCTTTCAATCGTTCTTTCCTAGTGAGAGAAATGGGCATGTAACTGTCCTGCCAGCAGTTTGAATCTTGGCTTAAATGGGGTTAGTGCAAGTCTCATGCTCATGTGGAGATGCTCATTGGTGAGCCTAGAACGGTACTTTGTTTTAATAATGTTCATTGACGAGAAAGCTCTCTCACAGCTGTAAGTTGATCCAAACATGGTTAAGGTGTGTAGTGCTACTTTGGTTAGACCAGGGAACATCGTTTCTGGCACAATCTGTAACCAGAAAGTAGCAGGGTCAGTTGTTTCAAAATGCCCTCTTAGAGCAACATCTGCTTGCAAATCAGTGAGCTCTAACTGTAAAGATCCAGGATGTGCCCACTTGAAGGTCTGTGTCACCTCCTTTGAAAATCCTCTGATTTCTCTGATAAGGAATGGATTCTCAATTAGCAGGAGGAGCTGGTGTCCAAGGTTGAAGCAGTCAAATCGTTGACAGAAGTTTTTAATCAGCTTGTCTATGAAGCCGACATAAGGGGAAATGTCTCTCTCACCCTGAATTTGTTCACGCATTTGTGGGAAATGCTCACAATCTGCTTGGAGATCTTCTTTGAAAATGTCCAGCTTAGTCTGGAATGAGCGGACAGTTTTCATCAAATCGCAGATAGAATTTTTCTGACCCTGCAGCTTTAAATTGAGCTCATTAAGGTGTCCTGTGATGTCCACCAAAAAAGCCACCACATCCATCTTGTGCTTATCTTGCAAAAAGTTTGCAAACTGTGTTACTTTTTGACTCTTGAGCTGCTGTAAGAAAGCAGCTATTTCCTTTCGGATGGACCAGAAGCGTTCCAGTGCATTGCCTTTACTCAGCCATCTCACGTTGTTGTGGAGTAGTAGGTCATTCGCATCTGCATCCATTTCCTTCAAAAATTCTCTCAGCAGTCGATGCTGATGGGATGAGGATGCCCTAAGGAAGTTTATAAGTTTCATCATGGTATTCATTACTTCAGCAAATTCTTCAGACAAAATGGCACAGAGAACAGTCTGATGTATGATACAGTGGTAGGCTATGAGATCAGGGTTGTCTTGTTTCATCCGCGCAACAGCCCCCTTCTCTCTCCCAACCATGGCAGGTGCACCATCTGTGGTGACTGACACTACTTGCTTCAGATTGATCTTTCTTTTTGTGAGCATCTCCTTTATCCCCTCATATATATCCTCTCCTCTTGTGTGTGTCTCAAGTGGTGTTGAACCTAACATGTCCTCACACATCTCTTTCTTCTCTTTGTGAGGAAATCTGACATACACCAAAAGCTGGGCATTATCCGTTACATCTGTGGATTCATCAATGGCTAAGGATATGCATACTGCGTTTTGAACAGCTGCATCAAGCTGTGCCAGTACATCCTCTGCTAATAGTTCAGTTTTTCTAGTTGTTGTTGTAGCTGACAATGGGATTTTTTTTATTTTTTCACACATGTCATCTTTTAGTTTACCGTCAAGTAAAGTTTCTGCAGCCGCATTTAAGCACTCCTTTACAACTGTCACATCGCTGAAGGCTTTCTTGTGTTGCGCCAAAATCCACGCGATCTTTAACGAACACTCATTTGCACGCTGCTGCCCGGTAAATGCATGCGCGATGACACGAGTAGACCTGTCATACTGTGCTTTCAATTCGATGATTTTACTTGCCCTCACTGCTGACTTCGGCGGGTACATTTCCTCAAACGACCCGTGTTTGGTCTCATAGTGACGCTTAACGTTGCCACTTTTGATTAACGCCACATTTTCACAGCATATGAGACACAAAGGTTTAGAACTGGCTGCAGGCAGAATAAACATGTATTTGTCCGTCCATTCATCTTTAAAAGTTCGGTTTTCGGCATCTACTTTTCTAATTTTTGAGCAAGCCATTTTTTCTCCTCTCCTCTCTATCTCTCTCCCTCACACTCGCTGTTGCTGAAAGGTAAACAATCGATTTGATTGGCTTGGCTATTGATGACGCTCCTGTCATAATTACTAGATTAGCTGCGCATGAACAAATGATTTATATGTTTATTAATATCAAAGATTTTAACGGGTCCGGGCAGACTCGTCACTCGGTCCGGACTCGGACCGCGGTCCGCCATTTGACGATGCCCGTTCTACGCCTTCAGGTCCGTTCCTCCTCGGGTGCCGCTGGTTCCTCCTCGTCTCAGGCTGTCTACGCCGTCCTGGGCTCCACCACTCGCTCCAAGCAGTGCTCGCCGTCCTCGGCGCTTCTCATCGTCTCAGGCTGTCCACGCCGTCCTCGGCTTCCCCACTCGCTCCAAGCAGTACTCGCCGTCCTCGGCGCTCCTCATCGTCACGGGCTGTCTACGCCGTCCTCTGCGCTTCTCTTCGTCCACGACTCCCACCTCTCTCTCAGATTAAAGCTTCTGACTCTGCCCCGTCTCCTGAGTTTCTTCCGGGTTCCAGCATCTGGGTCTCCATAGAGTTCGACCATGACAGTGTCACTGAAAAAGAAAGATAATTATAATTTATTCTTAAAAGATCATTATAAAAACATTGAATGTTTGTATCAGGGGGCAAAATGATTAATTGTAGGTTATCTAGCTTTGGCTGGAAGCTTTTTTAATGTCTCAGTGGTCACGTATTACAAATGCGCTGCAAGTTGCAACATGCCACGAAACCAGCAACCCCAAACCAAAGTAAACTGTGTGAAAGTACTTTTTCAAGTTTTTTTTGTTTCATTTATTATTTATTTAAATGTCAGCTTAGTAAACAATAAAAAAAATGTGTAATGATCTGAAATGAGATAAGGAAATCCAATGGAACTATAAATCACATCAACAAATCACTCAATGCAATAACGTGTTCAGGGGCCTAGATCATGGGAAATCAACTTGTTGAGCTTTCAGTGAAAGCTGATTCGCTGTGGCGACCCCTAATGGGAAGAACAACATAGTGTTAATTCCTCCCAAAAAACAACCCCAAAGCGGGACACATATTCCTTAGTATTCCTCTAAAAACCTGCGCTCTGAGCACCAGCCCCTCCCAGTCCACCAAAACCAGCGGGTCCTCACATTGTGATGTAGACAAGTGAGAACAGCCCCTCCCAGACAGAACCCTGCCAGCACTGCCCCCAGACTAACACACACACTGACTTCCATAACAGAGCTAGCAGCGATCAGTAAAAATGCTTTCATTTAATATACACAAAATGCACATCCATCTTTGCAAAAGTTCAGATGTTGTTTGTTTTCTTGGGCAAAACACAGAAATGCTGCAGAGGCCGACTCTAGGTTGACGGCATAAAATGGGCGGCACCCACAACGAGCAGGGGGGCGGTGCCTCAGAATCGTCTTTGCATTTAGGGGATTTTTTTTTTCTTTAATTATGTTTTGTGTTTTGGAATTTATTTTGATTTCTGAAATGCACCGTTGCTTTTTTATTACCGTAATCGTTTGGCTTTGTCAACTGTTGTTGTGATCTATAAAATGGGTTTGCATTGATGTATTTGTTGCTGTGATTTTCACTTCAGGGTTACAGTAAAATCCACGTATGACGCCATACGAACTTCTGACTGCATTTTGAGCATCGGCATCTGAAGAAGAAGATTTCTCCGTTCATTTTATTTAGACTTGATAGCTGCATAAAAAGAGAATGTACAGACCAGAGTTCATGCCCACTTCTCGGAGCCTCTCCCTCAAAGTCCACAAGCCTGTCAATTACACAGCGAGCCAAAAAGCTATATTTTATCATAAAAAATTGAAATCTCGCACGCGGTCTAGTCTGACAAATTTTTATCTTAAAACGGACTGAAGATGTTTCAATATTTTATAAGGACAGCATATAATCATAAATGTCAAATTGCTGGTATTAATGAAAAACCTGAACAAGAAAGGTATTAGATATGCATCACTGACTGACAGACTGAAGGTAATGTGATTTGCTCCGGCTCATATCATAAGTTTGATATAGCAGGCTGAGGCCACTGACAAACACAACGCTTGCTCTTTTTTCATGCACTTCATGTGATAAAGCCCTGGGTGTGATGGAAAATCCCTCTCATCCTTTACCCAGTTAAGATGGAAACCAAACCAGGAGGGAAAGAGAGTGACGACCAGCCCCTATCCACCACTCATGCATGATTGAAAGACATCTGCAGGCTTTGGATGACTGCGTCATTTCTATCAGGCTGAAAAAGATGTAAGAGGCGAGCTCCAGTTAATATTGACAAAAGAGCTGACTTGAAATAAAGGATCGAAGGCAAAGTCTAAATAAAGTGCAAGTGTATTCCCTCTCGGGCAAAGCTTAGACTTTTGTCTCATCCTCTTCCTCAGCTCCTACTCTAATCTCTGAGATGGATTCAGCTAAATTGTTACAGTCTCCCATGGAACATAAATGGAGAGCATCCAGGGATTTGGAGCTGCTATTAGGAAGACAAAATGATCCATCAAAGCAACTGCGGAAAGGAAGTTGGATATAAGGATCATGGGAGAAAAAGAGCTATTTTTGGAGTGGTGCTACAACACGTGCTTGTGGCTTTTTATGTTCCAAAGCTTTCTTGGTAACCCTGATCTGGCATCACCACAGTGAGGACTCCATGTGTGTTCTCCTAGTCTTTAAATGCCGTCCATATCTTAAAATGACGACTAATAGTGATAAAAAGCTAAGCTTTCCAATCCACTGGAAGCAGCAGGACCTCAGATTACAGTGAGACCCACCCCCTTCTGCACTCCTCGAGAATCTGCAGTTTTTGATCAAAGTAGAGGATTCCTGCACATCAGTCAAAGTCCCAAACGTGTCTGAATCTGCATCAGAGTCCTGGCTGCTGCAAAGACAAAAACACAAGAAAAAGTGATGGGAGGTGGAAGATGAGGGTCAGTGTTCTGATTGATGACTGAAAGCAGCAAAAGCACCACACACTCCATTTCCATCCTCCCACAGCATCTTTGGAAAGCGGAAGGACACATCCTCTGTGTTATAGATGCCGGGGATGTCGTCCTGACTGTGCACCCCAACCCTTAAATAAAAAGAATAAAAAGAAAAGATTGTCAGTTTGTTTTAGAAGCTTTTTTGCTACTCTATCCTGGAGCAAGAAATGGATAGCTTGGACTTGTCAGTCACAGCTGCAACTGGGTTTTAACACCTTTTATGTTATGATATAAGTCCGGAACCCGGGCTCGGGCAACTCCCCCAGAGTTTCCAGGGGGACACGGAAGCCACTGCCACATTTTGGAGTTTCTGCAGCCTTCCTGAATACAAAGCAAATCCTAAACAACTACACACAACAAAAGCCTTACCTCTAGAGGGCCAGCTCTGCGAATCAATACTGATTTCCTCTGCTTCAAGTCAAAGATTGTGCAACAAAGCAGCAAAAGAGGTCATAATGACACAAGCAAAATGCTGGTACAAAATTCCAGTTGAGATTTTTTACCGACTAAAAGTCTCTTCCCGTATGAAACAAATTATTTTTTTAAAACTGCAAAGATAAGATTGAATTTAATGAAACATGATGCAGGAAAACCCTACAAAAACAAATCATACAGCAAACATCTCCACTCGAATCAACCTTTTTTTGAATAAACACAGTCAAAACCAAGATTCTGTCTCTCTTAAACCCATTTAAGCGTGAGGCTGGTGCACACGCTTAAAGGGTCACGTCCTTCAATACTGCGCAGTTCTGCGATAACTCTTGTGATAATATCAGGGCACCAGATCAAGAATCAGATGAAGAAATCCTCCCAGATGCATCAAAGAAAATGTTAGAAATCAGTTAGAGTAGTAAAATAAAACTCAAATTTGATCAAAAATGAAAATAAAACTTCATAAAAATAATTATTACTCATTTAGATATGATTTTTATTTGGTGACATTTTCTTGTGAAGAATGGACGATTTGCATGTTTCCTTCTTTATTAAATGATTATCAGTCACCTTCAGATGATTGGACTACCCAGTTTTTTGCACATCAAAGTAGGAACAGAGTTTAATTTAAAAAAAAAAGAGGAATCCGATGCAAACTTTCTTTCTTTGCCTTTCGACGAACAAAATCTTATCATCCAAGCCTCATGAGGGGATTATCTGTGATTGATTGCTGCAGCCAAGATCTCAAGGACTCACCAGAAGGATGCATGAGGGGACAGGTATGCCTAGCTGACCTCCCAGGCCGTTGATTAATGCTTTGTGAGCTACTGATTTGTATCACTCCTCCTGAGAGGGGCTGAGGAATACTTTGCCCACTCTGCCTTGATAAAACCAGAGCAGGAAGAAACACACACTTTCAATTTTCCCTCAGTAGAAAGAGAGGAGTGATTTAGATGGTAAAAACACTGCAAGTACTCTACCCCGGCGCTCTAACAATCTATATCACTGCTGCTTCCAATAGGTGCCCAAGATGTTGCCTGAAGGCAACCGTAGCAAATAAAAAGTGGATCAAACAGAGCTTGCTAACCAACACGAAGCAGAACAGAAGAAATGCGGGGAAACTTTTATGCAAACATAAATGCATGTATTTCACAGGCACCTTCCGGGGGGGAGATTTAACTCTGCATCTCTCCAATGTTCCAGAGGATACAGAGGCCCATGCTCAAAATCACATCCAGGCCCCCCTAAGTAATAAGGCACTGAAAGGAAACAGCCTGTGTACACGCCACACAATCCATTTCATGTGTTTACACTTAAGGCCAAAGAGCGAAAAATGTCTGCACCGTCTTTCCCCGGGCAAAGGGCTTTTCTTTGGCACCTCGGCTTTGTTTATCGGTTCCTTGATTTTCTATTTAGCTTCCTGCCTGCACAGCTGCAGGGCTAAACACGTGTTTAGCTTCAGAGGCTCGGTTAGATACTGAAAGTCCCTTGGTTCAGAATTTTAGCTTTTTGAATGATAGGCAGGTTCCCCTCTGGTCTTTGTATCCTTCCTCTCTGCTAGCCAAATCTCAGAGCATCCGACACAAGCCTGGAAATGCTCAACAGGAAAAGTCTGAACCGAAGGGAGATCCTTTGATTTTTACTTGGACTGTTTTTGCAATTTTTTTGCCTCCGTTTTTCCCTTTTTCGATCTCTTTTAGTAATCTTCAATTGAGTAAATACTACTTGCTGGAAGACTGATTAATAAAGCAGAAATAACATGCATTACTGCTGCTATTTCTGGTCACACAGTGACTGGTTGAAGGCTGTTATTAAAGTAATTTCAATGTGCCACAGTTTGTACTGATGCTGCCAAGAGTCATTTTGCACAACATTTTTTTTTCCACATGATGCACCAGCATCAGTGGACCCTCCAAAATAAACTGTTACCTTGGGTAAGTAACACTGACTATGAAGGAAAATAACTTATTTTTGCACATTCGTCCCCATAGCAAACTGGTGCAATTTTCACCTTTTAATTAAATTGCCACCTTTTTTTCCTGCACTTTAATTGTTTTGCTCACTTTGAAACCTGAGGCTCTTGAAAAATAAAGTAAAGAATTCAGAAACTTGGGTGTACATTGCTTTTTAACCTTGGAAAACAGGAGCTTGTACGTTTAATCTTCATTTTGGATTGTCTTTGGTGCATGGAAACATGACATAAAACTGGAAATCTAAAGCTTTCTGCTGTCTTTTGATTGCAAATTTTGTCTTTAGTTTCTATAGAAAATATTTGGTCATCAGGGCTGAGTGTCACTGACACTTTTCTGAAAGTATTTGATTCAAATTCTCAAAATGTAATCAAATTTCATCTGATAAAAGAATTTGTTCTTCTGATTTTTTTTTGTCAAATTTTTGTGAGGTGGGTCATAAATGGAAGCGTTGGCTCAATTTCATTAAGGGTTTTAGTTCCAACTGCTCTTAAGGGTAGAAATGGGCTGTCCTGTACTCAAGTGGCCAGCAGGAAATATCGAGGACTGCTTGGTGAGCCTAGAGCAAAACTGTTCATGCAAAGCCTTTCCACAGGCATGCCAACAGCAACAGGTCAGCAAACACTTACACTACGCAGAAAGTTAAATTAAAGGTGAAGTAGGAGAGATGCAGTTATGTCGTATGGATTTTGACTTTTGTCAACTCCCCCCAAACTCCAGGCATTGTGCAAGGGGCCCTTTAGTGCTGTTCAAGTCCAGCCTGACTTGGAATTTTAGGAAATTAGACAATCAGAGAGTAGTTTGTGTGGACAGCCTACTGGCCTCCTGCAGATATGTATTACCTACAGCATTTACATGTGGTCAGTAGGGAGCCAGTATGCACATCTTATGAGTGACTAGAGTGTGATGTACAAAAGCATCGGCCATACGTCATCAGTACATTTGCCTCATAAATACTTCACTATATATTTACAACATGCACAAAAATGGTATGTTCCATTTTTCTGACATCTCTTGAGGTGGCCATATGCGCCTCAAGAGAACTACAAGACACAACTGCTTTCCCCTTTAGATGAAGCTGTTCCTCTCTACGACCCCCCATAGGCCCTGATAAACCAAAAACCTGCAGCACACGTCTAAGTGGTTAACCCATTTGGGATCATGTGACTAAGGCAGGATTGTCATGCCACTCTACACACCATTATCATTAGGCCTTCACTTTAAATCAATAACTTTACAGCCAATCTAAATCATGTTTTCCTTTAAATTCATTAATGGTTGTCTCTATTTGTATTCCAGACAGTTTGCTTGTCCTCCATTCCATTCCTCATCTAGATGGATGCTTTGTTATGGCCTCCTACCACCTTCAGCAGCTAGGTTCTGCAGTATATACATTTGTGGTCTGAGTACATCCCAAGCACACAAGACGTCATTGGCCCTAGAACCCAACCGCCAAAGAATATGGACCTAATTCATCACATTTTTCTGCAACAAATGATTTTTCTGAATACCCCATACTTTAAATTTACAAGCTTTGGCAACAAAATGTTATATTTAATAATCTGCACTGTTAGAAATAGAAATAAACAAAAAATCTATTATGAGGAAACATCTGAGACAAACTGTGGCTGGAAAATGTGAGAACCAGACTGACAGAACAGCTGAAACTGCAAGTGGGAGTCGGGGGCTTGTGTGGTCACAGGCCATGTGGGGATGTGAACACCACTCAGCACCTCCGCAGGAATAAATGGTCAATGAAAATGACAGATCAGTAGCGCTGATAGCATGAAATGGCACTGAAGATGTGGGAAGAGGATGAGGCCCCATCCATCCAGGTCTGCAGGTGATCCATCAGAAAATGTTGGGGTCCAGAAAAGGCCAACCCAGGAGATGTAGTGCAAAACAAAACATAGTCCAGCAGATGCTACACACTATGCCAAGGATGGATCGTCTGGGAGCTTTGTGTGTGTGTGTGTGTTGTGTAATGCATGTGAATTAGAGCCAAAAATGATGGGAGAACATTTGAATGGTGGTGCATGTGAATTAGTTTCTGGAAGAGATGTGAGAGATCCAGCTGCGTGAGCCTGCATGAGTGTATTTAAGCAGGAGGTACGGAATATTGTGGGAATTCAAGCGAACTAAAAGCAAATGTGAGATTTGCATTTGCTTTGTTTGCATGTGCTCTGGAGAAAGAACAATGTCTGAACAAATGCTACAACTGCAAGACAAAAGTGGAGGGGAGAAGCAAAATTTCACAGCTCAGTAAAAGCCACAAAAATGTGTAAGCATGAAGTTTTACACACAAAGTTTTTAGTCTAATTTCAACACGTGTGTCTGCCAGATTGGAACAACAAAGGTAAGCAAAGGGTTAAAATGGTCTGTTCCTGTTCTGTAGTCAGACAAGGCAGCCACTTGAATGCATGATCCTACTTTCGATGGCCTGGGAGTGCGTGATAAAATGACAGTTTTTGCTTTCAGCGCCCACCCTCAAACTCATATGCACTCATTTAGAGCTGCACTCAAAACAACCGAGCTGTATGTGAGTGAGGCAGAAATTCCAGTAAACCTTTTTGGAAGTCTGACCCACAGCACCTTCTGGAGTGAGATCAAGAAAAGTTTGTCAAACACTGTTCAACATTTTTAGCATCTTTAGATTTGATGCATTGTTGTCAGGGCTGAATGGATCGAGACTTGGATGTGCGATCAGTTTCAGGTTCATGGGTGTTGTGTCTGACAGCACCGCTCATTTCCTTTTACGATCTTGTTTCTAGACTTCTTCATTAACCAACAAATATACATTAGTAAAGTAACAACTTTGAATGCAGTTATTCCTGTTAAGTTGAAAGCAGCAGAGGTGCAGGCTCATCTTTTGACATTAGTGGCATGTGCACTGGTTAATGATGCCTTCAGATTGCGGGGAGCTGATTAATTGATTAGGCCCATTAGGAAAGGCGCATTAGAAGTGCGATTAATTTTGCAGCAGCAGCGCCCCTACGTGTGTGCTCCCAGAGAGCAGATGGCAATGAATGATGCATTTTGTTAGAATAGTAAACATTGACAGGAGTGCCTGGGAGCGTTCTTAGACTCCACATAAAAAGTGTAAATGAAGGCCTTTTTAATTAACTATGTCCAGTCAGGAGAACTCTAAAAAACTAAAGGTCTCAGCCATTCACTGCATGAAGAAACTGGACTGAGCGATATCTCCTTTCTGGCGTTCCAAACAGGAAGTACCCGCGTGCTCCAAAAACCTGAAATCCGAAAGACTTCTATTGAGAAATAACCAGCTATTATTCAATGATGCTGTCAGAATAGCCGTTCTTGCTCTGCTACTTGTTTTTTTTTTTTTACATGTTTTTGGTAATCCTATTATTTTCGCAATATTTTTCTTGAGTTCAAGTTATTCAAGTTATAAACTGGCCAATCAGAAGCCTCAAAAAAGTAGGTGGTACCTGCTGGCCCCCACACTGAACATTCAAAGCGTTTGATTGACAGATTCTCCCAAGCCTCCTTTCCAGTGGTACGAGTGCGGACATCAAGAAAGATCAATCCTAATTGGAATGGTTGCCATAGAAACTTTGACTTGGACCGATTCAGACAGCTTTTTATTGACGACATCTGGTTCCAACATGGTGGCATCCATAAAATGGTGACTGAATTGACTTCATTTCGTTGGAGCCAGAAGTAAGTCATTTGACATCAGGATCACTCGGTTCAAGTCTCATATAAAGTCAATAGTTTCCAATACGCAGCACATTACTAACATTACTAAAGTGTTGTCAACGGTGCAAAGATTTTTTGGGGGGAAATAGATTTAGCTGATTTATGTGTAACTGCTGTCGAGTGTTAAGTTAACTGCATAAACAGTTGAGGATTTAGGGGGGTCTAAGGAATGCCAACACTGAATCTAAAGCTCTGGTGTTAAAGGGAAAATTGCATTAATAAGCACACTTACTTTTTGAACAAACTTTTAATACTTCAATTTCTTTTCCTCTGTGTTTCTTTCTAGTTAATGTCTGCTTTCGAGTAAATCACCCTACTTCTTTATCTACTGCCCTAGATAATTGTAATGGAATAGCATTTTGATGTCCCTAGATCAACACCTCTCATGTTATTACTGTCAGAACTTCTGAAGGGCAGTCTTATCAGCAAGATTTTTGTGGGCCCTGTGAGAACAGCTGACAGGCTGCAGGCTATGCATCTTTGGAAAAGGCAATCGATCAATCCAGCACCTCACGTTGGTCATTAAATTCAGGTTTGATGCGTTGCAAAAGTCACTAAAGGCTATTTTTAAGATGATGCTGAGTGATGCGTGGCATCAGTTGTATCATAACTGGAGAGAATGTCTTAATTGGATGAGAAGACCACACTGAAGGCTACTCTGAAATGAAAAGGCATATTCCATCTCCCAGACTGGTCTTGGCAGCAGTTTGAATTAACAATTAACTTCACTTAGCAATCTGTTTGCTTCAAGCTAGTCTGTAAAAGTAGGCCACAGACAGATGGTTTATTTAGTCATGTGCCATCCTCATTTTATTTTATTTTTTTGCTGACCTTTTTTTTATCTAAAAGTGCGTACCTCAAAAGTACTGTGACACTTGGCCTATCATTTATTTTTCAATTCACAGAAAACTAATGCAGCACTAAACTATAATTATGGATGTTTTTATTTAAAAGGACTCTAAAAGCTCTGGCATGTGTGGTTAAACTGCAAATGGAACATACTAAATAGGTAAATTGGACTTTTTCTCCTGCTACAAAACAAAAATGAATATCTATATATCTATATCTATATCTATATATCTATCTATATATATCTATATCTATATCTATATCTATCTATATCTATATCTATATCTATATCTATATCTATATATCTATCTATATATATATCTATATCTATATCTATCTATATCTTTATCTATATCTATATATATATATATATATAAATCTGTAGATAAACTCTTTCCACCGTCTTCATGTTTGATGCTAACAAGAACAAATCTGTTTTTATTCCCACCTTATTCCCTCATTTTTACACCAAAGATTTATCTTCCCGAACGCTTCTCAGTCACACTTTTTAAAGAAAAACAAACACGCTGATTTGAGAGTTTCACTTTTCTCTGTTTGCATTTTCTTCACAAATATGTGAAATAACAACTGTGAGCTTGCACATTATGGCCTGATAGGAAATTAGGAAACAGTAAACTGCAATTCTGCATAAAACACATACTCAAGTTTTAATTTAAACAGAAACACTTTACTTTTAGCAATATGCAGTTTTGTTATTGTTTTTTTCTGTATTTTTTACTTTATTAGGGCAAACAAAGGACTTAATGCATTCTGGTTTCCTGCGGTGTATATATAAATACAGAGTCAGATCATAATATCTGATCCTCTTTTTCACTGATATGTGTTTTTGTTATCTATGCAGTTGCCAGCAGCCTCCAGCAGAAAACAAATGAAGCTCTTTTGAAAGGAATAATGGTTTCCTTCATCCTATACCTTTAGGTAACGGGATTTTTGAGGTCCTACTCTTGCTGCACTGTATACTATTTGGTTTTTCACCTTTTCCTGTTTCTTCTTGTTTTTTTTTTCCCTTCTTGCTTAGCTAATTACAGGCTAAACTCAACAGGAGTGTATGGATGTTTTATGATTCAGCTGCAAAGTTCTTAAATGTGAGATCAGGAACTGGATGCTTTTTTCCCACATCGATTGAACAGCAGTAAACTTTCAAGCAAATACAGATCTCAGCCAATTATAAAGTACCCTGTTGACACTTTAGATGTACATTCACGGATGTTCACGCTATGTTTTGTCCCAAAAATTCTGGAATTGAAGATTTTTCTTTTCCTCACACCGTTTAGGATAATAATTGTGCAAGAATTCGGTGACCTGTACTGTTCACTTTACAGATAGCATTGTTTTTCCATTTTGCTGATACTATATTGGCAGAAAAGATGTTGATGGGCGAAGTGGTGTTTAAAAAAAGGACAGCCAGAATGCACCTTTGAGACTTTGGGCTTCAGATTTATTGTTTTTCTCAAGTATTTTTATTTTCTTATTTTTAAATCATGATTTCTATTTGGAGTTTTTACGGACTTCTATTCCCAGCTGAACTATCCTGTCACAATAAAAACCTACTGTTGAAAATATCATCAGCTAAAAAGTGTCTTCCATTGATCAACCGCACCCCAGTGGGGCAAAGAAGCAAACAAGCACGATCATCTCCAAACTGTTCCACCCTTCATGCAGACTCTTTGAACTTCTTCCCTCAGGCAAAAGGCTAAGATCTAAAAAAAACACAACCAGCCACAGACCCGCATTTTCACAGGTGAAACGCTTCTGCTATGCAGCTGAGTGGTACCGGTACCGTTCAGCTGCATGTGCACATATTGAACTGATGGTCGGCAAATGGATCAGGTACTTTTTAGAAGCACGGGTTATGACTATTTTGAGGTCGAGAGCATTCAAGTGTGTGCTAACAAAATGCCAATAAAAGATACCAGTCATAATCTTAGCCTTGTTTATTCTGTAAATCAATGCAGGAGAGCTTATAAAGGCATTTCCAAACAGTTACTTCATCTTTGCACTGTAATGAACTCTGTTTACTACGGTGGCCGAGAACCGACGTTGCAGCCATAACAAAAAGGAGCAAAAATAAAAAACTGTTGTTCGTTTTCTGTATTCCTCCTTTTTGCAGCAGTGTATATGGGAAAAGCCAATCCACTTCTGGTGTTCTTTCGCCAAACTGATCCTCCAAACTGATCCTCGATCTGTTGATAGGCTGATTCCGTGGTGATGTCACTTCCGTCGTGGCTTTCTTAATGTAAAATGCATGTAATATGCTCCCCTGACATATCTGAAGTTTACTTTGTAAAATTGTGTTTTGTATTGTACTTCTGTTTTGTACAATAAAGTTGAAAAAGAAAATTACAGCCGTTTTTTTTTAATGCATCGCTTTTTTTATGTTTGCATTTATTTATTTATTTTTGCATTGCTTTTTTTTGCTAGTAGCTTTTTTATTTTTGCTCCTTTTTGTTGTTGTTGCTCAATGGCGGTTCTCGGCCACCGTAGTTTACCATTAAGAAAAGTAACTAACTGAACTAACTGATCAGTCTTTCCTGGAGCTGTTTCTTCTCAGATGACCTTATCTATTGGCTTTAACTGTAAAGTCCAAGATATCCACAGTTAGAGTAGACTGACCAACAAAAGTCTTTTATTTTTTTTTTTTTTTACTTTTATCAGGAGAAATGTCTTCTCCCTGAAAATCCAAACTAAACCAGCTTAGTTTCACCACTGTGGGATTCAGTTCAGTCTTTTTTAAGAGAGCTCAATTCACAAAGTTACCCAGGACTACTAGAAAAAAAGCCAACCATGTCCAGAACCATATGGAGCTTATATTTAAAACAATAAATTTCAGTTTAGTTGAGGTCAAATTAACTTTACCAAAGTTATAACGCTCCAGCCCCTTTGACAACAGGATTCAGTGGATATCCTGTCCGAAATGTGACAAAGCTTTTTTTCCATGAGTGGCATGGTACAGTACAATTTACTGTCTGGTATTTTGAATGTTTCCATTACAAAATGGACCCATTATGCCGGCACGAACCGTAAAATTTTTTGGCCCCCGTTGGTTGTAGGTCTCTTGAAAAATGGAACGGACCACTTAAGGTGCAGCTACTGTTGTCATGTGATAAAACCAGCTGATTGACGGATGGTCATTATGACAAAAGAACATGCCAAACCAGTGCCAGCGTATTCCTCTTTGTTGTTCGCAATCCTCTACCAAACAACCTTAAATGACTTGTATCTACAAAGCAGCAAAAGCCAAGCGGGAAAACACGATGTGCCGGAGGACCTCCATTGTTGTTGTTGATAGGTTTGCTTTTGCTGCAGTTACACTACTATGGCGCAAAATCTGTAATCGGTCTACACCCTGGATGTGACCATTATGAACAAGACTGGACCAGACTGCTTAGTGGAAACAAAGTTTGAAAGACTGTAGACTTTCTAAAACTAGTTAAGTTCCATCTTTTTTCACATTCTTTTGTCACCATTAAGTGGAACATTGTCATCGTAAACAGGATTCTTTCCTTTCTTATGATAATGTCACTCTGAGGCCATAAGTAGTTTTTCTTTATTTTTATATGAGCAGAAAAAGCTGAAATTTTTTTTTTTCTTTTTTTTCTTTTTTTTTGGGAGGGGGAAATTTGAAGAAAAAATGCTTTGGATTGTCATCATTGTGACATTTAAGTGATTATGAAGAATAAAAGGAAGGAGTTGGATAAAAGCTCCACTCCAATCAAGTTTTGATCTATTGTAAAAGTGTTCTCTGTGGTCTTTTAGCTATGATTATGCTGTGTTTAGCCCAAATCTGTTTTGTTTTGATTTGTTTTTATCAATATTGATTAGTTTTGTGTTGTTCTTTTTTGCTAACGTTTTTTTGTCTAAAATGTTTTCTTTGTTATATTCGTTTTTTTTTATTATCATAATTTCAAAACATTGTCTTCTCAGAGACATTCCATTCATTGTTTCAAAAAACGATTTAAACTTCAGCTGCATATTGCAAAAATGCCCTTCAAGCTAATAAACATTCTCTCAACATCCTCATTTAGGAGCAGGAACTCATGTCAGAGCACTGCTGCTGTAAAGCAGGGCTCACAGAGGACAAGGTAAATTGATGTGAAGATAAAAAGGTGAGCCCGCCTTTCGTTTCATCTTGATTTGATAGAAACAAAGTGAACATAACTTAAACATTATGTAAAAAAGTGATTGAAAACCATGGCCATATCTCAAAAGTCTAAAACAAAAGGATAAAATAAAGTCTTTGTCAGCACTTAGAGTCTCTCTTTTCTGTCCCTCCTGCTTGTCTTGAGATAAAAGAATCAGCAAAGTCGCATAATGATTAGTAATGGGACCTTTATTAACCAAATTATTGGCTCACAGGTAATTTTCTCTCTCAATGTCATGTAAGTCTTTTACACTGCACTGAATTAAAGCTGAACATGAGGGGAGTTGATTAGCCAACACTAGCATAGCTCCCTGCCAGCTCTTTGATTGGAAAAAAATTCTTTCAGCTTTGATATATTAACCTGTTGGGTTCGGACAATTCCTTTTCCTGGGATGCTTTCAAGACGTCATCAAGGATTTTAATGTCGTTTCTTGTTTGGCGGCAGAAATAACGTCCAGTTTGAGGGTTTGCAACTACCACTGCGTGGAAGATGTATCTGCTCCGGTTGAAGCTTTTTAGTCACAACTGCCCATAAGGGTAGATGCGGCTGTCTTCGGGTGAAAAATATGCAACAGGACAGAGCATGGAGATGGCCCACATGAAAGATCTGGGTCGTAGACCACTTGGTGAGCCCATGAAGCAAAGATGTTCGTACATGTTTTTTTTTTTTTTTTACGGGCATGCTATGGCATGGTATGACAGGATGTAGCACTTAACACGCAAAGTAAATAGGGGTGATATAAGTGGCGTGTCATACAGATGTTTCTTTTTTTCCCCACCCCCTCCAAAGGCACTCCTTGCATACAGCCTGAATGTTGGAACCTACAACCACTTGCATGTTATCTGCACAGTCCGTAGAGGCAGCATTTGCATGCGTTCAATGGGGAGCCAGTACTCGCACCTTAAGAATGACTAGAGTGTGAGATGAGGGCACCGTACAACAGCATCAAAAGTGCAAACAGCTTTTATTTGCATTACAAAAACTTTACGACACATGTATCTCATGCACGACAACCATCTTATGATAGCCTTTAAAATGTCCAAACAAGTCTTGAGAGAACATCAAGAAATATCAAGAAACTCTTGTGCTTCTGTCATTGACCCTATACGGACCCTATACGTACAGGTGCATGTGACTAAGGCTTTGGATTAGGTTTCATGGTTCTAGGAATAGGCAACTCCAGGCCTTGAGGACTGGTGTGACTGCATGATTTACAGATATCAAAACCCTACTAATGACTGCTTACGTGGGTCAAATGTGACCAGCCAACCAGAACATGCCAGAGCAAAGTAGGGCCAGGAATGCGGCCCTTAAGGCCTAGAGTTGCATACCCCTGTTCTAGCTAATTCCATGGTTTAAGTTGGACATCTATCACTGTAAATTCCTAAAGTATGATAGTGTGAAATCAGGAATCGGTTTAAAAGAGCATTGCGCTGCAGAGAAATGAGCTTTGCGTCTTTTAATTAGTGGCCCAGCGGACTTAACCCCACCTCATCATTTGTCTGAACCTAGGCCCTCCCATTAATTGAGTCCTCGGAGTTGTCGTGGAACTTCATTTCCTGGGGACATTTGGAGCACACCTTAAAGTTCACAACACATTATGCACACACAAATATTGAGTCAGCACCCGTGACTTATGGTTAAGTCCCACAGGGGTTTTGATGTAAAGTTTTTCAATCTCCCTCACAGTGAGGACTTACATTCATCTGTCTTTAGCCGACTGTGGCTTTAACAACTTATCATAAAACGTATCTCCTCATTTTTATGCCTACTTCTCATTTCCCATTTGTTTCAGGTTTAATTGTTCTTTTGAACTGCCAGTACATTACTGCTGCCCTCAGTAGGTGACTAATTCATT
This sequence comes from Oryzias curvinotus, assembly GCA_023969325.1. Taxonomy (NCBI): domain Eukaryota; kingdom Metazoa; phylum Chordata; class Actinopteri; order Beloniformes; family Adrianichthyidae; genus Oryzias; species Oryzias curvinotus. The sequence continues at coordinate 23,653,715 of CM043725.1, read as the reverse complement.
TTTTTTTTCAGTCAGCCTTCAGGAAAATCAGAGTTGCACTTTTGAATTGTCAGAAAATAAAATGTAAATTGGGGGCATTTTCATTAACTTCAGACAGAACAAATAGACTTTATCCACAAAACTATTTGTGCATATTTATATCTATAAAGCCAAGTGGCTGGCATAGAGTACAGGTACATGTTTGAGGAACATGGACTAGGAACCCCTCCAAAAGTGGTAGAGAATGAGTGTGCAAACTGTGGGACTTTAACATGCTGAAGTTACTGGTAATTACATAGTGGTGGTGGTAGTTAAAGAGAAGAGGAAAGCTGCTGTGGTAAAAAAAAAAAAAAAAAAAAAAAAAAACTGTGTGATGTGGCACTACCAGATGATGGCAACACCAGGAAGAAGGAATATGAAAAACTGGAAAAATGCCAGGGACCTAAGGAAGAAGCTTGGAAGATGACGGCAACAATGGTGCCCATGGTGATGCAGCATTCGGGGCGGTAGCCTCCAAACTGGAGAAGTGTCTGCACCAGATCCTTGACTTCAGACATCTCAGTCCAAAAAACCGCAGTGCTGGGAAAAGTGACGAGACTGCGCAAAACCCTCAAGGTCCAAGGCCTCTGGTGGAGGACCTGTGGGTTAGAAAAGAGTTTTATGGCCAAATCCAGATTCTTCCCCAACCCCTGTGGCTTCCCCCTTTTCTTACATTTACTCCTCCAAATGGAGAGTTATGGAAAAATAGTGTCTTTGAATTCAGACGTTCCTCCCACTCGATGACGTCATCAATAGTCGCTGGTCAGCTATGTTAGCACATAGCTGTTAGCACTCAGAAATACATAAAAACATTGGCTTTATAACTTTAGAAAAGGTCACACTATAACAAAAAGTCATTTGCATTTAAATGTAAACTTCTGTGCTTCAGACCACACCCACCTGAAGAAAAACGCTTCTCCTCTGTAGCACAACACGATGCCTATCACCCTTGTTAGCCCTTAAAAAAACATTTCGGACGACCCTGCCCCTTCAAATGCTCCTACAATTGGAGGATAGGGAGAAGCCTGAGGGGTAGGGGAAGAATTTGGATTTGCCTATGTGTATCTAGAGTAAACAAATACCTTTATGTAAAAAACATACATTGAACTATTTGTGATTTTGTCCTCAGATATGGACACTGATCACACAATGTCTATTTCTATCAATGCTCAATCATAATGAACTGGAATGACAGCTGCATAAATAAAATTAAAAAAAAACAGTTTGTGCTTCTTATATTTATAAAGTTAATCCTAATCACCATTTTGTTTGGTTTGGTTTTGTCTCCTTGTCATTAGACAAAAACACGCTTCCTAAGTCAAGGTTGTCATTGTAAATAAGAACTGGTTCTTAATTGATCTACCTGGTCAAATAAATAAATAAAATGTAAGCAAATGAATACATCCTCCTGCTCCCTTAGATCCTTATTTCCCCTTTACTTGACTGCTCTCTCTGCCTGAATCCCCAACAGCAACAGCATGAACTCTAATTTCAACATTCTAATAAAACCAGCTTCCTTTCACTGTAAATGTTTTTCACTTTCCTGTCACTGTAATTCAACCACTGGCACCACTGTATTTTATTCAAATTTTTCCTTTGGCTTTCAAAAGGCTCTTTAAATATATTTATAATTAACTGTGATGTTGTTTTGTTTTTTCTGTACCATATGTTTACATTTTATACATGAATAACGGAGAAATCATAAGACGTTACATGTGAAAAGGTAGAAGGCATTAAACTGCCAGGGATTTACATTTCTCTTTTATGAACCGTGCTTTTGGGGAGAGAAATTATGTGAAAACGTAACAAATGGCAAAAGAAAAATGGTAAATTCAAGTCAAGGATTCAAATAAGTAGTTCTTTGTGGCTTTTATTTGAGCCCAGGACACAGTTTATTTCATTTTAGCACCCACAACAGTAGCCTTGAAATTCTGATGTGAGTTTTGTACTGAAACCTTTTGACATTAGGTTTTTGTAAATAGGAGGATAAATAAATTCTATCACAAAGTAACAAAGAAACAAGTTTTTTTCTCTCTCTCTTTCAAAGTTGATCTTTATCTGCAAGACTAATTCCTCTTTCCTGGGTTTCAACCAATTCTTTGACTGTAAATCTAACTGTCCTGATCCCATGCTTTCGTTTTTTCAAACTTCTGTAACACATATATCAGAGCTACATTACAAAAATAAGAAGGTTTGATGACGTAACAGACATTTTGAGAACAATTTCTCAAATCTTTTCTTTGTAAAAGCAAGGTTTTGGTTTGGAGCTGGAAGTGGAGGCTGGAGCAGCCTCTGGTCTTTCTCATAGACTTGACTGTGATTACTTTCAGCAGCTGGCGGGGCCAACTGAGCCACCTGTTGCATGTCAAAAAAGTCCAAAATGATGCATGCCTAATGACAGACTGTTCCGAAGTCTAAGGTGAATAAACACAGACTGAACACTGTTGGTTGGACACACCAATGACAAGAAAATAGGAATGTAATGTATCCTGGGAAACAACCCACTAAACAAGTCACTGTCAACTCTCAGCTTCTGCATGAATAAATATCTGAAGGTCAGCAGGTGGTATGACACAAACATATCTATTTCTTTTCAGATTCCAATATTGACTGTGTAAGACAACTCAACTGGGTGACGTCTTCCCCCTCGCATTTCAAACAGGAAGTACCTGCTTCCTCCAGGAAACCAAAATACTACAGACTCTGAATACTCTGAATACCCCGGAGCACTTTTTCTATGGAGTAATTATGGTTGTGCGTATAGATGTCGAAGCAATTTTGCGAGGTACACAGCGCTCTGCCAAAACGTTTGGCTTAGTTTTATTGTAAATTACTGTAGATGCACTAATGCGGCTAACATGTAGATGTGTCAACTGTGTTTTATTTGGAAGTGTTGTCAACAATGTTGGGAGTTAGCGTAGCCAAAGGAGCGTTTGTTTTAGTAGTATCAATCTGGTTTTTTTTTTATCTGCTACAAACAAGGTTGGGAATTACAGGTATTGTTAATATTCCAACATGTCCTAACATGGAGTGTGTTATAAACAAGTTGTAGGGTTTTATTCAGACCGGTAAAACCGTTTAGTCTGGACTCAGTCCATTTAATTTGGTCCGGATCAAGTCCTGAAGCTTGCATTTGGTCTGTATTCAGACTGCCATCAGGGGACTTTCCTGTGCCAGAAGAAAGCTTGTAAACAAAACCATGTGACTAAAGATTTCTTCACTCATTGGTCAGGAATTACAAGCGGTAGTTTGCTCACAAGTTTTGAACGTTTGGGCTCAACACTTTTTACTCGCTTTGCTCCGGCAGAGAAATGCTGCAGGGCGGTTACTGGCCAGAAGACAGCTAAAAACATACTGATAGGTGTTTATGACGTATAGATTGTCGGGAAAACAGTGAGAATAAATGTGTATCACGTTAAAAAATTCTCATCGTTGTGGTGTTATGGCATTATTTTAAGAGAATTCATAAGGAACCACAAAGTAGCATTTAGGAGTACATCACAGCATCGTCTGTCAGGCGCATGCATGTGACAAGACACAGAAAAGCACGTAAGAAGTGTTTTTAGGTGTGTTAAAATAAACGTACTAACAAATAAACAGTTGGACCCTTTTTTCTGTTTGATAACACAACAATTGTTGCTTTATATTTGTCCGCGGCTTATCGATTGCCTTGTTCCTACTCTGTTTACATCGGCTACAGTGGCAGTTTTGGTTCAGTTGCTCCGCTCAGCGACGGATTGTGTTCCAACTGAGGAATCCCAGAGCGAACTGAAGCTGGAAAACGAACCGAGTCCATCTCCAAAGATGGGTCTGACCGTGTCTCCTGGTCTCAGACCAGGGACCACTTGGGTGCAATAAGACTGAAAATTTGTTCTGGATTATCAAGGGAACGAACTCTGGTTCACTTTAAGCAAATCAAATGTGTCCAGTCTGAATCCACCCTAAAAATTATGCAGTTAATAAAGTCTGACTGACTCATCTATAACCCCTTTGTCTTGCTCAATGTGCCTTCGTTTAGTGCGCCTTATAATCCAGTGCGGAAAATATGTTAGATTTGTCAAAATAACCATTGTTGCTCATGCTCCCGATTATTTTATCCTCTTTTTCTGTCGTTCAAGTTATTCAAGGTATAAACTGGCCAATCAGATACCTCAATAAAAGTATATGGTACCTGCTGGCCCCCACCTCCAATGTTGAAAACATTTGATAGATGCTATTGAGCCTGCTGCCAAGTGGTAAGGGCATAGACTCCCAACAAGCTCACTCCTGATTGGCAAGAGCGGTTGCATAGAAACATCGACTTCAACCGAATTGGACTCCTAACTGCTCACTGACGTTGTCTGGGTCAAACATGGTGGCGTTTATCGTGAAAAAAATGGCTTGACTGAATCGACTTAGTTTTATTGGTGCTGGGAATTAAATTCAGCGCGGCCAATGCCCAGGTTCCCAGCGCTCAGTCAAAATAGGAGACGCTCACTTGAGATGAATCAAGTTTTTACTTCAATCCAATGTGCGCCATAGTTTTGGAAGAAATTCCAGAATTCTTTCAATCTGATATCCATCGCAGATTTAAATGGTCACAGTTGTTGAAAGACCCCATTTGACCTCAATATCTCAACACTAAAAAAAAACTGGAGATCTGCAGTCTCAGGCAGCATTCTTTTTTTCAGGCTGTCCGTTTGCTTTCATTTCCCTCTGGGGACATGAAAAGAAACAATATTCTCTTTTGCTGGACATCACCTGAAGCTGCACTTTTAAAGAGCTTTTAGTTTAATTCATTCCCCACCTCCATAACTACTTCTTTTCAAATTAATGGCTCCCTAAATGTCTTTCAGCTGAACACATTTAGCTTTGCTTTACTGTGCTTCAATCACTGCCAATGCTTTCAAGTATTATAATTTTGCTGCTTTGCGTCAGTTAGAAATATCACTCAGTGCCTTAACTGCATCACCATTTTTCCCAGAGCTCTAAACACTTAGAAAGGAAAAATGGAAATTGGCTCATGCAGAAGCACTTACAAAGTTTGTGATTATGTCTTTATTCCATTTCACGCATTAACACAGAAGCTTTGATTAGAAATTAGAAATTGATGTCAATCATTCCTGTTCTATCCAGAGGTGCATGGAGTGAGTCACCTCTCCTGCAGCTATTGCTCAGGAAAATTAGGAACTGTCCAGGTTCTGTCAAAGCTTCAAAATCAAAGCTTTCTGTGGGTTTATATAGATATTTTCGTTTGCAGTCCAAGAGCTTGAAGTATTTTCCAACTTAGACAAAAGAAAATGAAATCAAAAGACCCCTAACTCTAGGGTATTAAAATACTTTTGAGTCCAAGCAAGGTCAGATCAAACATATGGGGACACCAAATGTGTGAGGACCCTGCACACTCACACCGCTTTTCCCTAAACAGACACCTTTCGCTTGCAAGGCATCGCGTTTGCCGCTTTGGAGAGAAGCGGTTAAAAACACTGAGCGGGATCTCTCCAGACAATTTGGCACGTGTGGTTTTAAGACTGTCGAGATGCAGAGCCGTTTAGCACAGCGGTAAAAAAAAAAAAAAAGCACAGAGATTTTTGCAGCTCTGCAAGGAGTAAACAGTCCAGCAAGGTTGTAAAAAATACACAAAACCCTGCAGTACGAAGAAAGAAAGGTGCACTATGGGAGATAATGTTTCTGGGGTTTTTTTTTTTTTGATTGGCTGTCAGGACTTATGTCTTAGTATTTTTGTTGTTTTAGTCTTGTTAATTTGTAAACTTATTTAGTTTTCTCTGCTTGATCCATTTTCTGGCTTGCGTGTCCCATGTTGACATGTCTCCGGATTCTCATTGCGTTTTGTTTTTTAACATTTCATTTGGATTCCTCAAAATTACTTTTCCAAAATGTTTTTCTTTTTTCTTTTTTACAGAAACCTGAAAAGGTAGGCACTATGGGACATCACTGATTGGATGATGTTTTTCCATCATTTTAACCAAAAGTTATTTGACATGAAGCGATACCGAATATTCTCATCAAATCAGCGATGTCACGTGGATCCCACCTTTTCCAGTTTGTATTGTATTTCGATTTTTTAAAATTAATTTTGTTTTCTGGAAATTACTTTTATTTTCCGAAATGTTTTTTCGTTTTTGATTTTTGCTTTTGGGGTCTGGAATTTTGTCTTTTTTTTCTAAAAAAAAAAATACAATTTTTTTACTATTGTTTTTGCTTTTCAATGGTCGCTGTGAAGTTTAAAAGGTTTTTGCTTCGAGTGATTTGTTGATGTGATTTGCATTTCAGGGCCACCGTACCTTAAGCATGGGGGTCCTGCCAAATCCTTGCCCAGGCCACAGAAAAATGTAACCCGGCCCTGAGTCAAAGTTTTCTGAGGAGTCATTTAGTGCCAAAGTGTAGCTCCTGGAGTGCTTAAGAAACTTTGCTCATTAGGTCTTAACGACCACTGTTGTTTAAACCTTTACTATTTAGCAAGGTAAACAGCAGGATGAGAACAAAGACTGAAAGTACAAAGGCAGTTTCAGTCCTGTGGGCCCTCATACATTATCTCAAAAAAGTGTTATTTTTTTCCTTTTAACATGAATGTGGATTGAACTTTGTAGAGATCAAATGTGTCTTTGAAAATTAACAAGCCAGTCGTTTTCCAGCGTCCTGCTCTGCTGCCTCTCATAAAAAAAAGTCACTCCGGCGACACAATAGGAGGGTGTGACGGCTGTCGTCAAGGCCGGCATATGATTTGTGTATCCTTTTGTTGAGCTGTCATGTGTGGATGACACAGATCAGCTGCCGTTTGTTTACGCCAGGAGCCTGCAACGGCAGCACAAGCCGTAGATAAAGCGACACGGCAGGTCTGGGATCGCACGCACGTACGCATACGTAAATACAGCTGCTGCTTCCTCTCAAAGGCCCACTCACATGGATGCACACCTGCAAGTATCACGCTGCAAACTGATTTTTCAACAAGAAGAAAAAGAGGATTTTCAGATTCCCTCCTGAAAGAGAACAGGAAGCAAACACAGAGAACATGTACTGATTTTGTATCCAGGAAATCCCCCCAGGAGTCTCAGGGTCCCAGAGACCATTCACTTACTCTGTCATTGCTCTTTCTCTGTCCATCCTTGGCTAGAAAGAGAGCAAAGAGCCTGTGCCAAGCTGGCAGGACAAAGCAGCTCTCAAAACTGCAGAACCCCTCATTTCCCTTTCAAACCAACTCTTTTTAAACATCAGTTGACCAAAACGCAGGCCAGAAGCAGACACTAAAAGTAACTAACCAACAATTGGATTGATTGAACCATCGAAAAAGAAAAAGAAAATACGCCCATAACCAAATCAGCTAAATTTAAACTACACTGGAAGATTTTTATAGTCTTGTGTGTGGAAATGCATCTAATTAATGAATAAGTCTCTGCTCGTCTGGAGTGGGGCCAGTAAAATTGTCCTTCTGGCTGAACTATTCACATTCATTGCATCTGACAGTTCAGTAGCATACAGGCCTCGGTATGTGCTCAAGGCTGCAGCAAAAGGGAAGACTACATCTAAATTGAGCATGCATCTTATTCTGCTGCCAGACTAAACAGATTTACAAAATCACTAGAAAAAAAAAGTGGAAATTCTGATGCATTCAGAGTTCCTATGATCTCAACCTTCCAAAATCAAAATATAAGTCTTGTCTGTTGCAGTCAAGCGTTCATGTCAGGCTGCTATTGTTTAGCGCTGGTAGTCATTTTATATGTAATTAGCTGTCAGGGATAGCGAAAAGAGGCTAATTCCTGCTCTATTTTTACCTCCACGAGTGGCTTTGGTGGAGCCTGACACTGACAATAATTAAAACTCTGCCTCAATGACTCTCATGTGCTGCGTTACATTTGTTTTCACCCGTGTAATGTGTAATGTGGTTGGACATAACCCCCCACCTCCACACACACAGTCCTCTGAGTAATTTGTTCCTCTTCAAGAGTTTGACCACTTGACAATGGTGGGCCATGATACTTAACCATGCCATCACTCAAAAGCTTAGTTAAGAAGTATGTGAGCTCGAGTGCTTTCAAAGTCACAAGATCATGAGCAGAGAAAGTATTAAGGATCATGGAAAGGACAGTTTTCACCTTCACAGCTGCAAGTTCACAAGTTCAGCTGTGCTCCAAAAAGATTAAACTTTTAGACCCTCAAAAACACAAAACTGTTTTAGCAAAGTTTTATTTCATAGCACTCAGTGTAATCACTGCCATTTTTTTTTATTTGAAAACTAAAATACTTGGAAGACCCTTTCAAACCCTTTCTAAAAACATAGAATAACATGGAAAAGTGTAGCTATTAATTTCCATTATCCCATAATACTTATTTAAAGTAACTGAGACACATGTCAAGAAGGAGTCATAGACTGAAGTGGTGGAAGGAACCTGGTAGCTTTCCAAAATAACATTTCCTTCAATAAATAAAACACAAATACGGTTGACCCACGCTCCATTTGTACACTTTCATTAAAACGCATACAGAGCTGGTCACCACTGCCTTTTGTGGCATTCTTACTTTATATCTTGCAAATAATTAAGTTGAACATAGTCTGTTGGGAGCCTAAAGCAGTCCAGACATTAGATTCAGTGAATTGTTTAATTGTATATTAAATTATCGGCTTCAAAATGTGTTCCCATCTTTTAAAGTGTATAAATTTAGCTTGATGCCCGCACTTTTGCTAATTGAAAACTTGTGTTCCTGTGTCCCTTGATGGAACCCCTGAAGTTCTTCACCTCCAGGATTTTCAAGGAGCAGACGGCTGACAGCAACAATCAGTTTCTGCAGAGACTTTCTGAAACCATTTCAAAGTTTATTTGCTTGCTGCTTGTTTGTGTTTTTTTTTTTTTTACTACATAAGAAAAAAAAACGCAATGTTTTTACTTTAGTTGGGCACGGTGGTGGTGGAGTTATGGTATGGGAAGACCTATGACATAGAAAATAAACACAGTTGAATATCATTGATGGAATTTTGAACGCATAGTCCCTGCCGAAGATTTTGAGGCCCCTTTTTTTCTCCAATTCAAAAACAAACATCAGCACGACGTTGCTAAATCAAAATCCAAGCTGAAAATATTCCAGCTGTTGCATGGCCAGCACACTCACCATTCTGTGAACTATTACTCATGTGTGAAAGGCTCTGGATCATCATATTAGAGACTATCTGGTTTTCTTATCCTCTAAAACAGGGATCCCCAAGTCCAGGCCTCGAGGGCCGGTGTCCTTCTGGTTTTCCAGAAACCCTGCCTTATTTGCTGCTGATTACCTGGATCAGCCAATAAGGAGCTTCAATGGCACGTTGGTTGGAAAACAAGCTAACACCTAAGTGAAAAACAAAGTGAATATTTATTTATTTCTGACAATCTCTTCCTCACCAAACTCCTCAAATTGCACAACCTTTGACAAAAACATATCTTTAGTCCATCTTTAATCAAAAAGAGATGTTGGTCTGGTCTAAACTTTGCATCTGAGGACTTTTAATTTGTCAGGATTTTTCTTACAAACACAAATCATGATCTGCAACATGTACAAAGACGAGTACAGTACTGCAAAAGAAGATTAACGCGAGGGAGCAAACGTATGTCCTCTGTCTCTGTGAGAGTGAGCTATGAGGGTCAGACGGTGGGATGTGTCATGGCTACCCTATATTTGTGTCATGCTAAGTATTTATCTGCCACAAACAACAAAAATCAAAACTTACAGTAAGGAAACGACTTCCTTTGAAAAATGATCCATATAAAGTTTAACAGTTGAGGCTTACCTGGCTTGAACTCTAAATTTCAGAAAACTGTTTCTATAGTAACTGGTTGGAAATTGACTTTGGGGTTTTGAGCGCCCGCATTACGCTGACTAAACTTCTTGTCTGACTCCACTGGCACACTATTTAGCCTCTTATCTTTGTAGCTGCCTGACCCTAACCTAATTCTAAGACTTCCCTTAAAAATTAGACTAAAACTTGTTGAGGATGAAATTTGGTCTTAATGTTTGAAAGATTACGCAGACAAACAAGTAATATAAATATTAAAAAGTAATATATTTGATAGATTAACATGGATTTTAGTTTAATAAATAGAAAAAATGTCAGGCATCAGAGTGACAACCCAGCATCAAATAGACTCCAAATTGGCACATACCAATAGAAAAACAAATGAGAAAAAGTGATGTTGTGCCAAACAGAGAACTAGAAAAGAAAGACTGAGTTCTGTTACGTTTAACTTCACTTTCTTGCAAGGTTTTTAAAGCAGCAAAGCAATCAAAGTGACAACTTTAAAGGAAAGATGAACAGAAGGCGGTGGAAGTATGAGGAACCAGAATATTTTTCCTGAGATGATAAATGTTTGGTTTTTTTTTTGTCTTTAAGCTGCTCGCCACAGTGAATCCCTATCCTCTTCCTAACCTTGGGAGGCATCTCAGCATCCTTTTACCAACTTAATCATCGTTCCTTCTTTTCAATGTGTCCAAACCATCTTAATCCGCTTCCTCACATTTATATCCAAAACATCTAACATGAGCTGATCCCCTGATGTCTTCATTTCTGATCCTATCCATCTTCTTTGAACCGGGTCACAGCCAATCCGACATGGAAGTTCTGTCCATGATTCTCATTTTTGATTTGGTTTTACATCAGATTTCCTTCCTGACACAACCCTCTGCACCTGATCTGGATTCAACACATGAGTGATGGCATTACTGGGCTTTCGGTAAATTTAAAGACCCGCTGTGACTTTTTACTGATGATGGTGGACATTAATAAAGAAAATTATGCTGAACATTGTTTTTCTTCAAATCATTGGGAATCAGGAGCAGACGAAAATAATGCTGTTGGAAAAGAAAAAGAACAGATTGTATTTGTGACATAGAAAATTCGCTGGGCAGTCCAGTGTGAACACAATATGCTAAAAGACAGCTATGAACATAACTTTAAATGGTAATGCAATGCAGAATATATTAGTGGCTTGTTGACTTTCACATCTGCTCAGGGATAAATTCCAACTTTTATCTTCCCAAAAAAAAAAAAAAAAAGATAAGAAGTAAAGTCTACAAGATCTGTTTTTTTGTTCTGCTTTTTTTTTCTCTTGGCCATAGATTAAATATAATTATTGCTTATGTAATTACACATCTGGGAACAGACAGCTGTTCCTCTAATTTATATCCTTACCACTGTTATTAACGTGATCATTAGAGTCCTCATTATCGTCACTTCAATGTGGACACACAAAGAAAAGAAGTTGATGCTAAGCGCTTTCATCCAGTGAGAGAAGCCCTTTAAGACTGTCAGACTCATGAAACACCCTGCATGACACTCTGATATTCATTTTGCAAATTGGATTTGCTTAATGCAATTAACATCAAACTGTAGTCATGGTAACCATTGCAATAAAGAACACACTTCGTCAAGAATTTCTGTTCGGACAGGAGATATGCGGATCTGACTGCTGTGATGGTGCTATGAGTAATGACGTGTTCAGAGCTGCTTCATACACTCACCGGCCATTTTAATGGGTTCAACCATATGATCTAATGCTATGCATTAAAGCTCAGCCCTGGTGTTAAAGGTCCCTCAGCTATCAGGAATGTAACAGATTCATTTATTAACAAGTTTATGGTCAAGGTTTAATGTTGTGACAACCTCATTCCTTTTTAAACTGTAAGCAAAAAGAGGGTGAATGATTTTTTCAAGCCGAATTTTGCATAATTTTTGCAAGCCACAAACGGTTAGTGAGTTATTACACTTTAGGGTTCAAAATTCAATTTCCAACATTTCTGGCAACTTTAAAGTCATATCCCAAAGGAGTTTTGACCAACTTTTAAATAAATTCTTGGGAATTTAAATAAAAAAGCAAAATAAAATTCAAAGTATGAGATAAAAAATACAACATAATACTGATATTTCTTTTGGCAGTAAAGTGTTTTGACCCTGAGACTCCTCTAATAATATAATCATATTCGTGAATAATAAATGACAGCCCTGCTGCACACCGAGATAATCAAGGCCTGAGACAATCAAGCATGTCAGAATATATATAAATACATAAAAAGGTATTGTTTTGAAGCAATCCTCCAGACATATGCAGCAGGCATCTCTTTGTAATTTGCTTCATGTTCAGTATTCAGCTGCAGAGATCAAAAGGACACTTAATTTTCCTCCTCTCTCCAAATTATGTGCAGTGAAGAATGAGGCAGACCCTCAGAGGAGAGGATTTGATTACGTTTTATCAGCACTGTCACTCTCCACAGTGACAGAGGTGCTGATCCCATGCCGCCAAATGTATTAGCAAGAAGACCCTTCATTTCATGCAGCTTTTAACACAAAATTTTCATCAAATAATGAACGCAGAGTTTACTTAAACCAAAGTCCTAAAAGCAGCAGTTACATTTTATGAATTTTTATGAAGAGAGGAAAGGATTTGTGAAAAATTGGACCATTAAGAGCAACATAAACAGCTGTGAATCAAGCCTGCAGACTCATAACGACAAAACGAAGAGCACCTGCAAATGCTGATGCACGCTCATACTTCTACTTTGCAGGGAAAGGGCAAGTGTGAGCCCAATTATCTCTCATCCCGGTTTACTCTTCTGTTTTCTTTGCGTAAATCCACCCAAACCCCTAATGCCGAGCTGCAAATGTTTGTTTTATGTTTATGTGACAATGGTACTCATTTCCATTTTAGAAACACTATACTTTTTATCTCTCAAGTGAGGCTTGTAATATTTTTTTTTATCCGATTTCTTGCCTCTATAACTTCTTTCTTCATCTCCTTATGTGATATTTCCCAGTGTCTACATTAGCATAAGTACAGCACTGATCTGCTTCAGGTTGACGCTTTTTAATGGGGAGGCATTTCCATTTCACAGAGGACACATGTGGTGGCGGGATGTAGAGGAGGGCTTTGGGGGGAGAGCGCTGGTGGTGGGTAAGGAAAGCAGTACAAAGGGAATGGAAGAGAAACTCAGCAGAGTCCTGTCACACTCAATAATGCAGCAGGGACAGGGATGAGGAGTCATCTTCCTCCGTATATGTTGGACGTTGGTTGCATGTACACCGGAGTGCAGCAGTCTAATTATATACAAAATCTGTCTCGATTGTCCGTCGGCATGTAAGCACCACAGACTGAACTCCAGCAGAATCTGGGCGTACAATAAAGTCCTCTCTAAAGCCTTGGGGAGCACAGGTGAAGGGGAAAAAAATGTTCCAAGCCCTCAGGGGACGGCGACAAGGGAGCAACTTGTCATGAACGTCTGAAAGACTCGACCTAGTTGCTGCATTGAGTGCTGGCAACCTTCTCATCAACAGAAAATCATCTGTCAATCACGGTGTGCTAATTTCTGCCGTGCAACTAAACGCTCAGCCAAACATAACCCACGTTTCTCAGGGAGGGTGCGACTTTGGGTAAAACAAAAATTGACTTTTTGTGCCAGAGGCGAGGGAATATTCGGGAGTGAATGACCTGTCGTTTTGCTCGGAGCCTGGCTGCAAAAATATTTTATTTAACAAACTCTTTGGGTTTAGGAAGTTATATTGTGTCCTCACAAGCCCAGGTGAGAAGCAGCCACATGCCTATAGGGTTGGGGGTTCAGTTGCTGGTCACGGGAGTCCACATATTGATGTGTCCCTGGGCAAAGATAATTAACCCTTGTTGGGTTGTGTGCAAAAGTGATAAATAAGCACTTTGTGGGGACAATACAGAAGATGCTGTATTGATCAAGCAAAGTGGACTTCAATAGCATAACAGGTTAACTAGATTTAAAAATATAAATGCTAAATACTTACCCATCCATTCCCCATTTTTAAATTCACAATCTCAAACTATACATTTACTGTGACTTCTGCTTATTGGCTGCATATTTTCATAGGCAGTTACCAAATATACTCACATTTGTTTTTTTATTGAGATCTTGTTGTTTTTTTTAAATCAAACCTCATAAAAGTACATTATTGTCAGTGTTCAAGTTCCTTTCTCAGTTAATAATAAGATGTTCCTATTAGTCGGGGCATCTGGAGCTCAGTGGGTTTTCCAGCTGTCTGCCAATCAACCAGCAGGGATTCAAAGTCAAGACTTGAGAGTGGCTGTGTCCTTGGGTCTTCACTTATAAGGTCCATTTGGAGAAAGGATTCTGCAAAATGACTACATGAAATGCTGGGAATTGGTATCAAGCTCTCATCACTAAAAATGAATTTTTCAATCAATTATTCCTCTTATTTGCATCACTATTGGAATTAGATTTTCAGGTCAGATTTAGTGCAAAGAAACAAAAATGTGGGTAGACGTTAAAGAAAAATCTGTCAAAATTATTTAAACAAAACCTGATCACACCTATTATTCATAAGAGTATTTTTTTTTTCAAATACATTGGTAATATGTATCTGAAGTAAGGTCATGTTTGGAAAACAAAACATCTCAGTTTTATCTTTTCACTCCCACTCCAATCATCTCCAATCCCAGTGGTCTTTTAATGATTATGCCATTTTTTGCACAAAAAAACTGTCATTTTGAAAGAGTTTCAGCAGAGTGGCAGTAGTTTCTGAGAAATTCCCCGCGACTGTGGCCAAGGAGCAACCCTGCCCCTACCTTCCATCACCCATCCGTTTCCACGCTCTACTCCTAGCTTACAGCCCCTCACACCCCCAACATAACATAAGTGGTGCAACTGTACAGCTATTAAGCCAGATGTCAGCACAGAAAAGGAAAACAAAGACTACCGTCATCTACATTTGTGTCACAATGATGTGGTTAAAGAAACTCAGAATTACAATTTTAAGCTTGATTTTCTTTGTATGTTCTTCGTCACCATAAAAATACAACATATGATGTTACAAACAAAACCAAAAACAACTCAATTTTCATCAGATTGGGTCTTTAAAGTTTTTGTTGTGGGGCTCAGACCTATTTTTTCAAATGACTAATCAACCAATACTAATCAATAATGATTACAAGTTAAAGTTTAAGCCCAACATGTTTCCTTATAATTTGCTTGATGCGATACAATGTAATAAAGAACAAATATGCAGCATGAGTCACACTAAAAATTGTCATGGCAACACTAACTGAGCTTTTTTCACCTTTTTTCTAAGTTTGTTTTTTAACTTCAGTAAAGTACCTTAACCTCCTTTCATTTCTGATAGATTAAATCTTATTAAGTAACCTTGCACAAACATTTCTGCTAAATATTTTAAGGCCAGAACTGAATGCGGCTTATCAAACCCATTTTTCAAGCATTTTTACAAATCACAGAAACACCATTTATTGCTTTTTTATTATTTTTTGCCGGCTTCAAACTCTTTATACCAACATTTATGTACTTTGCTTAAATCTAATCCTGGATGAACTTCATTTGAGCGATGTTTTACTTTGTGATCAAAGTGTAAACTAAGATAACTATTTGGAGATTGAATTCTGGAAATGAAATATAATTATTTTAATGACTTACATTACTAAACATCAAAAGCTCACCGCAACCTTTAATTTTCATTATTACCAAAATTTTAATGGAATTGTGTAGCAAAACATCCATAATATTGCATTTTTGTTATTATAATTTGGTTAATATGATCTTATTTGATGTCCAACAGGCTTTAGCAACATTCAGCAGTTTGTTAAACCTCCTACTTTTCTTTTTTTTTTTTCATTTTTATTTAAACTGTAACCCTGCATTTCTTCTCACCTGGGTTTTGTCCCTGTCAGTCAGTTTTGACATGTTGTGAGATAATGACAGAGTCAAACTGAGAGTTGTGTCAGTGGGCCAGCATGAAAACATGCCAGTCTTTAGAGCATCTGGCTAACTTCACAACTTACAGTTTGAGTTCCATAGACACCAAATTCAAAGAGACAGACATCAGTGCAGCTCAGGGTTTGATTAATTGTTCCGTGTGAATTTTTTTACATTTATAAGTTAACAAATGTGTGCTAATAGAATAAAAGATATTACAGGTTCAGGAATTCACAAAGAAATGAATTCATAAGGGAGAAACTGTGTGTTCTTTTGTAAATAAATAAAAACATAAAAAAGCTCAGTTGGAGCAGATTGTATATTTACACACTGTACCCGTGAAGGCTTCCTGTTTACACAATCTAAATAGCTTTTGAAAATTTTCAATAGTTTTTCTTTTTTCTTTTATCCTTATCTCCAAGAAAATTGGTGTAAAATAAGTGTCAGCATTTTTGTTTTCCCATTGACTTTGTTCATAACTGCGGAGTTACACCTTGACCATAATGAAAAATGCAAGTAATAGACTGTATTTCATCAAGTCGCAGTTGCATGAAATCTGATTTGGTTACGGCGGGACTTGGACAAAGTCTTTTTTTGGTTGGACACCAGCTTGATCAAAGTTGTTGTTGCTGCGAAACTGTAACTGTGCACATAGAGTTTTCACAGCTAACGGTTCAATATGTGACTCCCTATTTCACAGTAACATATCCAGGAATACACCATCTGTTTTGCACAAGCTCTGCAATCGCTCCTCCTTTACTCTTGCCATTTTATCCACAAGCTTTGCCAGTACAGTTCGAGACATTGGAATCAGAAATATGCTTTCACGGCCAAGTCTCAGTAAAACACATAATATTGCATGCCTGGTTCTCGTTATGCATCTTCATCAGCTCTCCAAGCTTGTTTATGTTCTTTGCCAGTGATCCTACATTCATCATGTTGATTGGGGGATGCAATGGCTTCAACTTCCCCATTTTCATTTCTGCTTTTGCTCTCCATTTACTCTTTAGCTCTTGGAAATTGGAGTTCCCAAAAAGGCTGATACATTACTACATGCATTGTGTAACATTTGGTAATAATATTTCCATTATTTTTGTAGTTTAATATTTTAAAAATAAAGATAAACATGAAAAGGTCAACAGCACATATAAAAAAAGCACCTTTTATAGCTGGACAGACATATTTGTTATATACATGTGCATGGGGTAACTTTTGCTTGTAAATATGACAAAATGAAAGGGGAGCTCAACATTTGACATGCAAATGTAAGCAGTCTGTAAGAAGTGTTGACTAATGAAGTACCAGGTGTCATTTTGATTGATGTCTGCTCCCAAAATAAAATCCAATTTTGTATTTTTTCCCTGTTTGCCCAAAATCCTCAGTTCCTCCAAACTACATCACAAAACAATAGATTAAAAAAGCATACCCAAATAGATTAAATTGTTTTGACAAGAAATGTTACAAATTGTCGTCAGCATAATACAATGCTTATGGACAGATACTTGGCTTCTACTGACCATGTTTTTAGACTTGCATCACTTCACACTCTCACACCTTTCAGTTTTCATTTATGCTTGAAATCCACACTGGACGTGTTACCGGGAAATTCTGCTTTTTGCACCTAATCTTGCACCCTTTTAACGAGAAATAATCCCTTAGGAATGAATAAATTCTACCACGTTTTCTTTGTTTGACAAAGCCTGAACTTTTTGGCACAATCTGCAGCATTCAAACCAAAATATCAGATGGGATGAAGCCTTGTGTTGTTTTCCAATTTTCAATGACTTTTTTTTTTTTTTTTTGATTTCTCAAATTAAATTTCCCAATAGAGACTTTTAATGGTGGTAAAACAAGAAATTCTGCTCCATTCCCTTAAGGCAGGATTTAAATTAAAGGATAACATTTTTGGCTGGAAGCTCCTTCACAAATAAAAGTAGCTGAATCCGGACCACAAACTTACTTTTACATACTTACCTTACAACGTTTACTCGGAGCCAACAATCCCTCCCACAACTAAGAGGTGAATTTCTACTGCAGCTCTGCAAAAACTACGTCCTAAAAGCAACAGGTTTTGATTTAGCTCAAAAAGGGCATAGTTATAATTAAAGACCACTGGGAACATTTTAAACTAGATCAAAAGATAATTTGTAGTGGGGTTTTAAAGCCTCTGAATTAGCAATAATAGAGTTAATAATAGAGTTTAAAACTGGCTTCTGGTCAGTTTCTTAAACCAATTTTGTCAATTTTTCTGGCATTTATTGGATTAATTCAGCTGTAACTTTGTGTGACACATTTTCAAAGTAGAAAAGAAAACAAAGAGAAGATGGATGGAGACCAGATTAGGAATTAAGAAGCAAATTGCCAGTTTTTATAACTAAAATCCATTGTTCAAATTTGGGGAAATTATTAAAAAAAAGAGAAAAAACACACGCACACACCTTATGCTAGCCATCAAACGTTTCTCAAGGACAGATAAGTGGTCACTTACCTTATATGGAACCAGATCTGGTCGTATTAAACAAAAACTAAAGGAAAGTTCAACTCAATGAATCACGGTGCGAGTGGCTTTGGGTCTAATGACAAAAGGTTACAAAGTAAAACTCTGAAGCTGAATGCAAGGTCAATGGACAAGCTCAGCAATGGCACAACAACTGATGCAACACAAACAGCGGAGCATAATAGAGGCAAAATGAAAATGAACCACAATGAATTAAAAAAGCACAGAGAGCTTTTGACTGAAAGCAGAGTCCATCATGCAGCAATTGTTCATAAGGACATGTTAATTTACTCATCATTGCTTGAATGCTGAAAAGATTGTGCCTTGTTATTAGTTAATAGCTCCTGCCATTATATTCATATAACTCCTTTGCTGAACGTTTGCCCTCATCAAACCCCCAAGTGTCTGTTCTTTTAGACCAGTGGACTTCATTCATTGTTGTTCTACTAGTAAAAGTGCGGTTCAGAGAATACAACTAAGGAGACCATGAAATGGGAGATTTGTTTATCATGGAGGTGTCAGAGCAAAATATAAGGAATACTTTGGAAGAAAGTTTGTTCGTTCACCTATCAGGCCAAATCTCCTGCACTCTCCACCACATTTGGCCCCTTGGGAAAGTGTCTTCAGTTCCATGACCACCATCAGAGTCTGGAATCTGAGTTATCTTAAGACTTTATGCAGGTTTTCGAGGTCCATAACAGAAAAAAAGGTAGAATCAACCAACTTAGCCTAGCTCGTCAGACCTCTACCAGGGGTCTTCACTCAGATCACTCACTTGAAGGGACACATGCAGAGGATAAGCAGCAGTAAAGAGCAGTAAAAAATCTCTGCATGTAACAGGGGCTTAAACATTTTAAATGCATCTCATCTACTTCCCCCTTATTTACTGTTACGTATTGTATAAGTGTTTGCCACGACCTGATGCGGCATGCCTGTAAAAAAAAAAAAAAAAAAAACTGCACATGAACTTCTTTGCCCAACAAGCCCACTAAGCGATCTTTGACTTTCATATTTCGTAAAGGCCACCTGCGTGCTCTATGCAGGTTTGCACATTTTTCACCTGCTGACAGCCCGTTTCCACCTGTAGAGGGAGTTGCTTTTAGGGCTCTAATCTCATCGTTCGGCTTCCTAAATCGGATCACCAGAAGATTTTCATTGTTGCAATTTGGTATCATCTTTTAATTATTTTTTGTCCAAGTAAATCTCAAGATCTTTCCTTATTACACTCTCTAAGAAGGCGGCGTGACCTCTAAATCACGGCGAATTATTTGGTCCACTCTGCAACCAGTAAAAAGAGAAATCAGAACGATGTCTGTGAGAAAAGTCTGATGAATAACTTTGTCTTTTTTTTTCTTTTTCTAAACACGTTGTTTGCATCTTCTTCTACTACCAGACACTGGGAAAAGATTTAAACGTAAAAATTACTGACTTCTATCAAATCAGATCTTTTCCAAAAAATAAAGATATTTTTTTAGTGTAAATGATATGATTGGTTGCTTTTGAGTTTGGTTGCATTGATATAAGTTTTATTTTTCTTAAATTGTTTGGTTTAGTTCTGTTCAAAGGGTTTCAGTTTGTTCTGGTTCCCCCCAGCTTTTTGTTTCCACAGCTGTTGATTTAAGTCTGTGGCGTTCAGTCACTTATTGTTAGGTCGTCTGCTTCACCGCCTTTTTTGCCTTTTCATTCATTGTCTCTGTCCTATGTCATCTGTTTGAGAGTAAATGTATTACATGAGGTTTCTGTTCAGAAGTTCTGCATTTGAATCAGCAGTGACGGAAAAACTTCATTTTTATGAGAAAAAAAAAAAAAAGTGTTCAGAGCACCACTTGAATTTTTTTATGTGGATCTATACCTTCCAACTGGTTCAAGTCCCTCTCTTTAGTGCATTCCTTCAATGCCGCTGCAGGAAAGACATTTATTTCCTTAATTGCAGCTTTGCATTTTAAATTCAAACTAGACCTTTCACAATTCCAACTATAAAACTTTAGAATCGATTTTCTTTCCTGAAAGTTTATTTTAATGGATGGTCTCTTTCAGGTGGTCAATGCTGGCAAAACGTAATTAGCTGTAACTAACCAACTGTTGACACATTCTGGATAGATCTCTGGGATTAGACGTCTTAGCCGCTTTGCTTTGCTTTTCAGCTGAAAGTTATGAGCTGGGGGGGGGGGCACAGACTAACCTCAGGAAGAGAATTTAGAGAATTTGCCTTTTAGGTTAAATTCACTGGAACCGATTCAACTGAGAAAACACAAAACCAAGTTCTTCTGAATGTGCTTCTGGATCAATTTTCCAGATATCTGCTCGATTTATCAATTACTGGTGGTGTTAAGAGACCAGGCCTTGTGGCAGAAATGCAAACATTTAATACCATGGACATCATGACAAAAAAGACGCACCAAAAGTGGGACAAAAAAGAAGAGGACCAAATCAGAATGAACCGAAACACAGACACTTAAATATCCTTAGGACAATTACCAGAAATGCAAACAGCTGTGGGTATTTAACTGGAACCTGTGTGACGGAGGACAACTCACAGAACATGATTACAGCAAGACATTTCACTGAAAAATAAAACAAACTAGAAAGCACAAACCTCACAAGAACGTCTTCAGGATTAAAAGATCCTTTAGCTTCTGTTCAGTTGCCTGTAATGGATGATGAATTGACTTTTTTTGCATACACTTTAAATAATTGATGCAATTTATATTTGTTGCCCTGCAATAGATTGGAAACCTGTTCAGGGTGTACCCTGCTTTTGCCCAGCAGTAGCTGGGTGACTCTGAAAGGGATTCAGTATGATCGGAAGATGGATGGATGGATGGATTATATTTCTGGTTTGAGACTATGATGTTCTGCAGACATGCTCATTTGGTTTGGTTTGGTTTGGTTTGGTTTGGTTTGGTTTGGTTTGGTTTGGTTTGGTTTGCATTCATGCTGGACTATGAAGAGCAGATCACATCACATGACCAACACTTAGAGTCGTTAATACTTTGGGGTAACAGGGGGGTGCCCATAAAATACTGCTATGTTTAAGGCTGAAATAAAAAGAGATCATCCATCCATCCATCCATCCATCCATCCATCCATCCATCCATCCATCCATCCATCTTCCAGGGATACTCCAGTTGCCAAAAACAGAAGTATCTGGATAGAAAGTATGCTGACCTATTTCAGCTGTTCTTTATGATCGCCACTATTTTATGTTTCATATCAAAATTGCACCAGACAGCAGAATATTTTTGACTGACAGATCATAATTAATTAAAAAAATGTTTTTTCTTTTTTTACTGTTGAAATGCAGGTTTATTTATCTATTTATTTTTATTTGATTGAATAGTTTGTCTGCACTCACACTGTTACAGAAAGAACCTTTATTAATATGTCTAATTATTCTAAGTTTGATAAGTTACTGTATGAATGTATAACTGACGATTATATTGCTTTTGTGTATTGTTTCTACTTGATTGCTTGAAATAAACCATTTCAAATCAAATTTCAAATAAAAAAGAACCTCACCAGACTTCCCCTGAAAGCGAAGTCCCACCTTCCTCAGTAGTCCGTATTTCACCTGTTTGCTTCCTCGCCAGCATTTGGATAAAACAAAAGCAAAGCAAATTCTGGTCCAGTCAAAACTGTATGGATGGGCGCTAGAACACGGGTACTTTTACATGAAAGTTGAAGATAAATCCTAATGTCAGGCACATAAAAAAGCAAACAGAACACAGACTGCATGCACTCTACTGATACGTTCACAAGCTTTCATTTTGCATCATCACTTAACAAATGGCTTTAATCTTGTGCTAATGCCTCCTGCTCGAGTTTGTCAGCACAAAGATAAATGGTTATTAAGTGCTTTAGAGCTTTATTGTGTACATAAAATTTATAGGAAATTTAGTTAAGTGCATCTTTTAATAAGGCCTAATGCTGCTTATGAACAATGCACACTTACTTCAGTCATCCGGCAGCTGTAGCTCCTGGAGTTGAGCAGACATAAATCAATGTATTTAGCAAAAGCCAATAAATTCACATGATGATAACTCAGATCAGAGACAATAGTTGGCAAAATTTGCTCCATCTCAGCTGCTACAGGCAGCCTGGCAGTCTCAAGCAGATGGTGTTTTATGTATTTATAATTGTCCAAACATTGTAAGAACCTCTCAGTATTTGGATCCGGTGCACACTAATTAGCCTGATGGATATAAATAAAGTGTTTGAAATGTGGTACCTCAAATGTGTGTGTGTGTGTATGCGCACGCGTGCTGCTTGGAAAGAGAACATGGACTGGGCTGGCATTAAAAAGACTAGGGTATCTATTTCTAAGAGACACCTACCACTGCTGATTATCCCATGGTGCAATATGGTGAAATGAGCGGCGTTTAGGGATGCCAGAAAAGAATTAAACTAGGTTTTCCTGCAAATCATAAAACTACCAAAAGTTATCTGCTTAATTTGTTTAAAAGGCCCAAAATACAAACACCACCACAGTGCTTTGCCTTCAAGGAAATTGGTGGAAAAACTGCTAAAATGACAGGAGGGGGAAAAAAAAACTATAAAACATTTGGCAGTAAGCAGGCCTATATTTTAGGGTGTCGTATTCCTCCAAGCCCCTAAAATTCATAGAAAACTACGCTATCAGTTTATCTGTCCGCATAATCTATCTTCCTTTTTGATATTTTTTACATTATGTGACTATATTTTATTTGCTTTAAATTAAAACAGAACAAAATAAATCTTTTTTTTTTTTTTTATATATATCCGAAAGGGAGTGAGAAGAAGTAAAAGGCACGTACATTTTCCCTCCCATGCCTCAGATGGGGGGTGTCAAACTCCAGGCCTCAAGGACCAGCCTTCAGGTGGTTTATCTGCTTATCTGCTGCTGATTCCCTGGATCAGGTGTGTTTAGCCAAAAAGGTTGATTGGAAAACATGTTAGACACCTGACCCTCAAGGCCTGGATTCTGACGCCCCTACCCAACACACATAAAGATAGATATACACGCAGAAACAAACACACATCTGACACTCATTTGATTCCATTTAAATCTTATTCCCCAACATCCCCAAGACCCCCCCCCCACACACACACACACAATATTTACAGATGTATCACAGTTTATCTGTTTTGTATATGTACATATATATCAAGAATCATGTTTCTATATTTATTCTTGAGTTTCTCTTTTTTTTAGATTGTTTTAATTGTGAACTTACAGGTTTCTTGTTGAATGCTCTTCTTGACTCTATCCTCTGCATTTACCAACACAAGCAGGACACTAGTTTGTGCGCCTTATCTTTGTTCTTCTTCTTATGTTTGTCTATTTGTCTTTCTGTTTTTGTTCATTTTACTATTTTTTTGTCCTTGTATTTTCCTTTAATTAATCTTTTTTGTTTTTGAATAGTATTTTGTGTGTTTTTTTACTTATTTTCATTCATTATTTTTATTTTATTGATTTATTTGTTTTCCTTAAGTAATTCTGGATTGTTGATGGCCATCACATGGGGGGGGGGGGGGGGCAGTCAGGGCATTCGCCTATGCTCATATCTGGCCTTGGCTGTGGGAAATCTTCTTCAACAATAGACCAACCGCGTCTAACTTCCCATCCAAAACCCTCCAACGTCCCGACAAAACCGTCCCAATTCTTGTTTTTGCAAACCACAAATCAGAGATGGAAGCTGGTTAATGATTCATGTCAGCATTTTTAGGACTCCTGCTTGTGTACAAGTAATTAGACAAGAAAGTGTCGCGCTCCACCGCTCTGCTGATGCATTAGATGGCTTTTATGATGATCATAAGAGGGGAACACCTATCAGGCCTCCCTCCCGGAAAGCAGGGTGATTGACACTGCATACACATAAACAACACTCATATTAGTCACGCGGAAATGTTTGTAAAATAAAACACTGGCAGCTCTGAAATAGGAGATGCTGCTCCTGACAGAACACTGCAAAAACACAAAATCACACCAATTATTTTCTCTTCATATAAGACAAACATGAATAAATAAATATCTCAAACAAAGAATGTTTTTCTTTACTTTATAACATTTTTAAGCAGAAGTTTTAATTGTGATGGTGAGAGGTCATTATTCACTTCACTCGTGACACTTATAATTTATCTTATAATGTTTGATTTTATACTTTAAGGGGATTATAACTTTGAAATAAGGATAGCTGGATTGTTGTAGCGCTCAAAATAGGATAATTTGGGGAATAAAGAGTTAAAATAGACCTATATTAAAGATATAAAAGGTTTTAGAGCACCAATGCCTAAAACAAGACTAAACATTTCCAATTACCAGAATAATTGTTTTTAACCTATAACAAAAAAAAATCGTTTTATATTCAATGTTTTTACCTTTATTTGAGAAGGACGATATTTTCAGTGCATTTATGTCTGGCTTGCACCATCAAATGTTGTGATCTGACAGAATAGAGGTTACAAATATAAAGTTCTAATTACATTATCATCTGCTTCTGTTCCTAAACCGTTTGACATTTTCCAAAGGCCAGAACAGCTGTTTCTTATAATGTAAGCTGACTCCTGTGCACCCCCTCTGTGTGTGTGTTAACTGCAGTTTGGGAGGAGCCTCCTCCTCTAACGCCATGCAATAACTATCATAGTTTAGACTGAGTAGTACTGAAAAAAGAAAAAAAAAAAAAAGAACCACAAAAATACTTGGATGAAATAGTTCAGATTTTTCACTTGGAGTCTGGTTTTGAGATTTTGAGTTTTTGTCTTTGTCTTAACGTTCAATCAGCCTCAATAAGAGAAAAAGAGGGAAGAGGCAAAGCATCTTTCCAAGAAGTACCTCTGTGAGTCTGTTCATTTCTTCATCTATAGAGAAATATGCAAACGTTGTTGTGGCAAACCCTGAGAAGAAATGAACACAGACTCATAGCGGAGCTCTTCTTTTTCATTCTGCCCAAACGGGATTTTCTGAATTCACCACACAAACTTAGAGGACTTGTTCCTATAAATGTCCTAAATATTTGTGACTGCAAAGTAGCCTGTATTTCTACTCCCCTCACTGCCTCACTTCCCTGCTGACATGTAGTGTTTGTGCTATATTTACTTGAAATCACATGAGATTGTGTTATGACCTAACATCTCCACGTGTGTCTTGCCTGTCAGGAAAGGTGTTGCAGTACAAGTCTTGCGGTTTATTTGGATGTGATTCTGGAAACCAGGCTGTGCTTCTGTGGTGTTTTTTCCAGTGATTTTCTCCTGACAGTCCTTCAACCCCAGCCGAACTTGTTCACTCACCGTCTAATTGTTCTGTCATGAACTTTGACGTTTAGCATGCTACCTGATGCCTGCTTTGTCAGACCAAAAAAGAAAACTGCTGCATTTTTCTCCCCCTTTTTCAAAGGACGTACTAAGTCTAAGATTCCAGTAAATCACAATTCTCTGCAGTCGTATAATATTCTTCATACATTTTTCAGAGTCTAACTTAATAAAACGGGTTAGCAAAGTATAAAAACTTGTGAATTTTAAGGGAATGACCCTGATTATTAATAATCAGTTAGGCTACTTTCTTAGTTTCTGAAGAAAAATCAATCACCACTTTTTCATTCACCTAAAAAAAATTGTGATGAAAGTTGGGTTTTTGCTGTTTTTATCACGTTCTTGTTGCATTTTTCTGCTGATGGAGGACTTATATATTTTAAAGATAAGATTAAAGTTCAATGTCTGAGTATTTCTTTATTCTAATCATTTGTGTAGAAAATACACTCAGTGAGCCACAAGTTCCCTTCTCCGCAGTAAATAAAGAACAATCAGTTATGGGTGATGGGAAAGGGAGGCAGACTTGTTGTGCTGCATCGATCCCATCCACAATTCAGGATTTTCCAAAGAACTACTTCTGCTCTGCTGAAACAACGCTCCGGATTTTGCTGTATTTTGGCAAAAATGGCACAATCACAAATAAGCCTACTGAGAAAGTTTTTTTTTTAAAAAGCACAAAATGTGATCAAAGCGGGTCTTTTTTGAGAGTTTAACCAAGCCAGTGCATGAAAAGTTATCTAATCTCTTTTAAAAGCTAGAAATAAAAGTGAAGGTATGCTGTAGTCTTCTTCTGACGCCACCAGACTTCAGAAATAAAGCTAAAGGTAAGGGTGTTTTATTTCCTCAGACATCTCCCCGTCTTCCATCAGTGATGCTGAAGGAGGCTCACTTTTTAAGTCACAGTTGGGGGAAAGTCATGAGGATTCATCAACTACCACAATACAAAATCAACCACGGGGTGCTTTGAACGAGGCTTGACTCCTGGATTCCACCAGGACGTAGCACACAGGTATAAAAAATGAAAAGGGGTTTCTTTTGGTCAATTTTCCACCAGAATCAACTTGACTTTTGAGCAATCCTGCGAACAGAAAAGAAGCACTGTAGCTAAAACATGTTTGTCTTTGCTGGAGATGGTGAGCTATAGAAGCTCCTTTGCCTGATCTGGAGAGAGTTCATGAGTGCCAGCAGCATCTGTGACATTCAGACAGTCAAGAAGCATTGTTAATGTCTGCATAATGGCGTTCCACAGACACAGAAGCCCCTGGTGCAAGCGTAATGAGTGCATGATCAACAGAGAGACTCCTACATCACTTCTCATGATGCACAATAAATTCCTACCTTAAATAAATCAACTCAAGCCTCATCCAGTTGATTATGCAAGACGCGGG
Source organism: Oryzias curvinotus (assembly GCA_023969325.1). Lineage (NCBI taxonomy): Eukaryota > Metazoa > Chordata > Actinopteri > Beloniformes > Adrianichthyidae > Oryzias > Oryzias curvinotus. Next base: position 23,626,817 of record CM043725.1, on the reverse strand, counting down.
TCGCAGTAATTATGCCAGTACACCATTGTAATTTGAGAGAAACGTGTCCTATTTGGATGTGGAAGGATTAGGAAGCCTCCTAGGCTTTTTGACACCAATTCACACAGGAATGAATGCGAAGCACACTCCGCTTGTCACCGACATCCAGTTCTGCATCAACAACATTGTGCTGGGTAAAAGATTACACTGAAGATGAGCGTGGAGTCATCCCAGCAGTTTGTTTTGGGTTTGTTGTTTTTTTTTTGTCCTGATGTAAAGCAGAGATTTGTCTGGCCTCATTTCTCCAGAACTGTTCCATCTGTCTGAACAAGGATGTAAACAAGCAAAGGATTCTCCTTTTGAAATGCATCTCAAATGAAAAAAAAAAAACAGTTATTCATGAAAGCAGGTTTACCTGCTGTTTTTAAAGCCCTGGAAGATTGTTTGTAGTTGTCATAGTTTTGTGATGTTGCATTCACAAAGACACTTCCTTAACTATTATCTCCTGCAGTTGCAATGTGACAAAATGACGTTGGCTCATTAAGAAAAAGGTCTACAGAAGAAAAAGGTTATAAATAAATTGGAAAATCCACCTTGATAACAATATTTCATATTCAGCATCCCCTGAAATGAAAAAGAAAAAGAAAAGGTCCTACCTTTTTACATTTGTGACGTGCGCTAAGAACAAAAAAGAAAACAGTTTAACCGAACGGTCTCACCTGACCTTCCAACATGGTTTTGGTTTGCTGCAACAGGAAGCAGTCTCTGGATAAAAGTTTGCAGAGTTGACATAAAAATTCCATCTCAATTGAGAAACATTTTGATTTTAGAAGCCCAGTCATGACAAAGAAGAGAGCTGTGAGCAGCTGCAGTAAACACCCAACAAAACCAGATCATCTTATTTCATTTGCTTCCTTGACTTTAAGTGTTGGTGAATGACTAAATCAAATTTAAAAGCAGAGAAAAATCTAAATGAAACTGCTTCTCAGGGCACTCGATTGTGAGCAAAGTCAGTTGGAATTTTCTGTGTAATGCTGTCTAACTTTGTTACATTTTCCTTTTGGTTTGCAGTCTCACTTCATGCAAATGGATGAATCCAAGCATTTTACAAAGCTAAAGCATCTTTATTTTCATTCATTCTTTCAAAAAATGGGTTCCGTTTTCAGTTTTTTATTGACCTGTTTTGAGATTCATTATGATCATTGTTGTGGTTTCTCCATTGAATGTTCAATCAGCTTTAATCACTATAACAGCTTCTTCTCTCTTGAAATCTGGAGGTCTTAAAAACCTTTTGGTATATTTGATTGGTTTTGCTTATTTATTTATTTATTTTTACTTTTTCTTTCATCTAAAATTCTTCCCTTTTAAATGCAATTTTTAATAAAGTTTTTATTTGTTATAATTGTAATTTTTTTCCAAAATCTTCCTCTCTTCAATCTCCTACATGCATAGCTAAACCATCGCTGCCCACCTGGCCTTTTTTGCCACATCTATTTAGTTAGTTTCTGTTACATTTCCTTACTATCATGACTATCATGACTAACCTAAAAAAAAAAAAAAAAAAAGATTTTCACGGCAGAAATACAGTTAGATCAATGACTGCAACCATGTGGATGTCCCTATTAGAATTTCTCACATATGTCAAATATTATGTTGAAATGGTTTCATACATTTCACTTTAAATGTATGGAATATCTTTAAAACAGTTCTTATTGTAAACAAAAACCTCTGCAAGTTCATTTTTGTCATTTGTGTCAATTGTTGCAGTTTGATTGCAGAATAAATAACAAAATAATATACAGTAAAAGTAATTAAATAAGGTCTTTTTTGTTAGTTTTAGAAGAAATGACTTTTATTTTGCCTTTGCCACCATAAGTTAGACGTTTGCAAAGAGAAGATAGGACACTGGTGATGCATGTTAAGGTCTAACATGCCAAAATATTGGTTAATGGCATTTATTTGTGTGTTCAGTGGCAGTTTGGTTGAGGAATTATAAACTTGGCTTTGATTTAAAGTTTTATGGTTGTACACAAAACGTAGAGTGCATTAAGGGTTGCAGATTCAATCAAATTTCACTTCGGTTGCTGGTCAATCTGTGTTTCTGGCAGATCACATGTACTTTATTTCACTGCAGCTTCAACTGTGTGTATGCTGCTGATGCACTCCTGTTGTTCTCCCTATTATAGTTTTACCCAGAGCTGGTAAAAAAAATATAATAAAATAAAATAAAGAAACCTCGTTGTTGTAGCTTTTCTTCTGTCACTGTTTTTGCTTTTGTTGAATTTAGCTGAAAAATGTTGTTCTAAATGTATCAATTATTTCTCCTCCATGAACAGGCTACAGTTATTGTAGGTTTTTTGTTGTTTAATTTAAGGGTAGGGATCAGATCCTTCGTGTTTTTTTTTCTTTTTCTTTTTTGTGTTGTACAGTTGGGAGAAGCCTTCATTTTCAAACCAGCATAAGTTATTGAGCAGTTTAGCTGGAGACTGATTGGACAAAGCTGAAGCTTAAACAGAAGAGCACTCGAGGAAGACTGGTGTCACCCATGTTAATGAGGTGTAGTAATCAAGGAGGTTTTTGATCTCGATGGAGAACGATGGGAAATGTGCTTGATGAGGTCACAAGTGAAGCAACGGTTATTGGCAGGGAGGCGGCAGGATTGTTTCTCTGTTTCCCCTGACATTGGTCTTCCAATCAAATAACCCCAACTCCCAGTCTATTTCCATCCGAATCCCTTTGTTCTCGACTCGTTCTGTTTCCAACGAAGCCCTTTATGAACCAGGAAAAGTTTTTGACCCCTGTTAGTCAAAACAACACAATTATGGATCAATGATGCTCTAAAACTGATTGGAATTCCAAATTGGGAAGGATCAAAATCTTAAAATTATAGTGGAGCAGAGTTTTAGTAATCTAAGATTTCTGTAAAAGCAGAATTAGAAAAAAGACATCTTAACCCTTTATCACCAGAGATGTCACTGCCAACACCTAAATTAAACGCGCTCTTTGACATATTGTAACTTTGCCGCTTAATCTACCATTGTAACTTTTCCAATCAGCTTTGCACTAATAGGCACCACACTAAGTGTTACATATTGGTACAAAGTTTTCTGTCACAAAATAATATATTTGGTTAACTGTATAACTATAGCAATGTAAGGAAACGTATATTCTAGTCCCCAGGGTCCCCTCCTTCAGGTTTTAGATGTTTCCTTCAACAGGCCCATTACATTTAAAATTATTCTCCCCAAGCTGTGGTAATCCATTAAATCAGGTGTGAATGAATCGATAAATACCTGAAATCTAAAAGGATGGGAGACTTTACAACCAGGATAGGGACTCTATAGGAACAGAGTAGCAATCTATGCCCACAAATATACTGTAAATTAAGGAGATATATTAATGTGGCTACATTATTTAAGTCCTATTGATAACAGTTGAATTGCTTGTAGGATAAATGTTTCCATAACTTATGTTCAGGTTGGTATGCTAACACTGACATTACATTTCCCCCTTGCAACCAAACCATCAACTAAAGTAGATCAATAAATTCCTTATGCCTTTACTGTGTGTTGGTTCAAAACCATTATAATTGGATGTCATTGACTTAACTTAAAAATGTATTACTCACCATATTGGCGGTGCCAATAATACTGGGCGGGGTGAAGCAAGTGGTAGGCAGTGGACGAGTGGTGCATTCAAGGAAGCTCGGACATATGAGTTTTGCTATTAAGATGTCGTTTAACATGTATTGAAAAGCCATGTTTCGGTGTCTTAGGTTGCGGGGCCCCCGGGGTAGCACGTTTGAACAGCGACGGCCCCCCACTGGACACGCCGCTGAGCTCCAGCAGTAGATGGTGAACCGTAATGAGAGCATGAATGACCTTATGATCCCAGACATGCCGACATGCTGACCGGTGGTTCTGTAGAGCTCTTCAAAATGAATAAATCTGATCTCTCAACATCATCGGTGTCTTTTATGGATTGTGTATGATTCATAAAGTCAATGCTTGTTGCAATAAGGCAGAAAAATTTGGAAGAAGCTTCTCCCACACATGGCAAGAGAATTGAGTTTATGAACACATTTTTGGACAAGCATGGGTCTAACCCAAGGCAGAGGATGCGAATTTGAGGTACGAATCGCGTTTGGTGTGAATGCAGCATCATGGTTGTCGAAACAATGTAAACACTGCAGCTAAAGCTCTGGTGTTAAAGGGTAAAAACACATTATTTTAACCAAAATCTTCAGAAGAAAAAAGCAAAAAAGGTTGCTGACCATCAGAATAAAGCAACAAAGCTAACAACAAGATCATCTCTGGGTTGAGATGTTGGAAAATTCAACTTTTTTAACAATTTACATCCTTGCAATAGAAGCAATGCAGTCATAAGTCCTGAGTTTATTAAAAGCTTCCCGTTCATCTGAAAAGAATGAATAAAAATGTTGCACATTAATAGAAATTTTATCTATTGCTACAAAGTCGAGGTGTGTGGTTATATCTTCTTGACAGGGAACTTTAAATTAGCACATTAAATATCTATGGTGTGAAGCCACATTTTACCGACTAAATTAAAACTGGGTTTGGGCTGAAATGAAAAAGCACAACCTGTTCTTTGATGGTTTATTGCAAAGAGCCAAATCCCAGAGATCGTGTGCTCTGCACATGATGGTGCCATTGTCTCATTCTTTGTCGCATTTCCAGCTCATCATTCAATCACTCTAGCTTCATTTTTTTCCAATAAGCAGCCATATTTTTACGCCTTTGCCCCAACCCTTTCTTCCACTGCTTTGACAAATATTGTCACACTGAATGCCTTAGACTCTCCATTCCTTAGTTTATGGATTATGGAAGCCCTCTCGGTTTCTTCTAAAACCCCGCCTTCACTGTTTCCCCCTCTTTTTTTTTAACATATTCTTTTTGGATATTACTTTCCTTTTTTTTTGTTCTTCAAAGATAATAGGCTCATATTCCCAGTAAGCTTCTTACCCCAGAGCTCACCTTCTCTGTGTACTTGTGATTGAAGAATAATCCAATGCAAGATATCCAAGAGAGGAAGTCGATTGTGGTTCATGTTAGCAGCCTCTGTTTGTGCACAGAAGTTTTCCATCCTTTTGAGGATTCCTTTGACTCCAGTACACAGAACTAAGAGGTCACGGTTGCAGTTATTACAAATAAATGCACGCTCAGCACACAAGCCTTCCTGCTTCGAAGCTGTCATACGTGTCAGGGGTTGAAGTATACAAAAAAAAAAAAAAAGAATTAGAGTAGGCAACAGTGACCTACTTAAACCAGCATCTATGTTTTTCCGTTTGTCCTCAAAAATGCTCCAGATGAAAAACGGAGGGTTTTGTGGGTTTAGGAATAAAGTAAACACAAATATCCCTTTTTTTTGTTTTCTTTTACATTTCAAACATTCTTATATAAATCTTAAGAGCATTTTTTGTCTTTCTGTGCCAGTAAATCAATGAAAAATTCCTATCTTTAGTTAATTAAAGGGATTGATTTTTTCATGTACTTGTTCCAACTACTGAACAGTCACCATTTCCTTTATTTTCATGGAAAATGATTGTCTCTGAATGACTCACAGACATAAATCACAGTACGAAAATTCTTTTTTTTTATCTAAGGGAAATGGATTTGTTGAGTTCAGCCATTCATTAAGAGTTCACTTCAATCTTTTTCGGTCTCTGCGGGTGGTTGTGTTTGTTAATTTCTCACATGTCTGCTCAGGAAAGAGAAAGTTGCCAGGATGAAAACGAAAAGCTTCTCCTCCTGTCTTCCCCCCCCCCCGTTCTCCTCCTCTTGCTCAGCTCAGCACCCCACGGCGGAGTGAAGCTGAGCAGACGGCTGTCCAGACTCCCCAGATCATTACACAGGAATCACACTGGGAGAGGTGTGTGGGAAGTGGCGACGACTCTGCGTGCGCACCCGTGTTTACTGACATTCATCTTCATATGTCGTGACCTCAGCCAATCACAAGATTTGTGTTTGACTTGTTTTTTTTTTTCCGTCTTCTTCCTCTTCTGGTTTGAGGAGAATTTGACACAATTATGATCGCATCAGATAAGGCTGTATCTCCACAGTGACAAGTCTTTTACATAACCAACTAGATAAATCTGAGATGTTCACAATGGATCTGACTGGAGGCGACATAAAACATATAATGTTGATGATACAACTCCGGAGGAGGAAGATGAATCTCAGCCGAATGGCCTCAGATCTGAAATGAAAACGAGTAGCTCTTACACCGACTCCAATTACATTTTGGCATATCAGTATGAGAATACACACTCCAGAGCAAATTAAGCCCCTTGCTTAACCAAGCCCCCCACCCACCCCCAGCAATTCACTTCTATGCAGCATTGAAATCACTTTCCTGACTGCACTGCCAATCTCTCTATATAAGAGGAAAGATTCACTCCAGCCTATTTCTGAAAGTCTAATAAGATGAACCCTCACACTTGCCTTGCTTAGATAAGAAGTCACTAGAGTGTGTTGAAGTGTTTACCAGGCCCAGACTTGGTTTCCGCATTCACAAAACCCTCTTCAAATATCTTAACCATTGCATTTCCTCTCAAGTGATGCTGGAAGTAATTCTGAAATAAAGGAGGATGAGTAATTGATTGCACTTCTTTGAATTCCTGACAGTCTTCAGTGAAAGCTCTCTTCCTTTAACGGATATTATTTGATGCTTGTCATGACCAGTGTTTTTTGTTATCCATACAAATATCCCATGAAGAGATCATCTGGAATGTGCAATGATGCTAAAAGCTGATGCTCTCCAGCCTTTTTATCAACTTTGCTATTGGCTTCTGAGCACGGAGTGTCTGGAGTAGTTTACTCTGAAGCCTTTCAGAGTAAACTATATCCATCTATGTGATCATGTCTCACCTTTGGCACACGAAAGAACAAAATATCCATGAAATGTGAGTTATTTCTGCAAGTGAGATGACTCAATTTCTGTAGCTCCGCCTTTCGCTGCTTGAGGAAGTTTGTCATTTCATGACGTCGACCTAAAGCCAGCCTCATCAGCGTCTGTGCGCTTCATCCACAAAAACGAACAACATCCGAACTTTTGCAAAGACGGATGTGCAGATTGCATATCTGCCTTTAGTTGCCCATAAGAGACAGGTATCTGTTGGAAGTCGCCTCACAGACAAAATGCTAACGTGTAATGGATTCATTTTGCAGGGAAATTCAGTCAAGAGAAGCAGACAACAACACCAGATGACCATATCAGGATTTATTGAAATGATGAGAACATTGTTTTATGTTCCCAATGTTTCTGCTCTCCATGAAGCATCATCAATCTCTGTATCAAAAATCCTCTTCGCTTTTATCCGGATCATTTTCCTGGAGACACACGTACTTTTCTGTCTTTGCACAAAAATCCCTGTTCACAACAGTTTCCTTGCACGTCCACTAGGAAATGGTTTCTGCAGCTGTTTACCCAACATCGCCCATCTGCGCGCGGTATTCTCAAAGACGTTTAGGATCCACTCCAAAAACGTCCTGCAGATTCTACACCAGAATGTTTCTTGCCATTCCTGTGTGCAAAGGAGCAATGGACAAGACTTTTAAAAGATAAAAATGTCAATGTAAATATATACATGTAAAATTGTTTCCTCAATTTAATCATTTGTAGCCAGAAATTTGTATTTTTTTGCCACAAATTAGCCTACTATAGCCACAAATTGATATTGCGAGTGCTCTAATTAGAATACTAGTGCAAAAATATAGATTTTGTTGGCACAAATTAGCTTTTTGGCCACAATTTAGTATTTTGTGTGTGCAAATTAATATTTGTTTTACATATTAGCATTTTGTCGCCACCAAGGATTTCTTTTTGCTAATTTACGCCTACAAATGACTAATTTTTGTGTGCGCAAAAATGCTTATTTGTGCCCAAAAAATACTAATTTGTGCATATTAAATCCTTATTTGCATCCACGAAAAACTATTTTTTGTACAGAAATGAGTATTTTGAGAAAACAATTTGTTTTTTGTTTTATTTTTTTGAATGTCATGTCAAGGGTTTCGTATTTACTGGTACCGTCAACCGTTAAACTGCAGTTGAAGAATTGCAAATCCCATCAGCCAGACTGCTTTGAATGTTTTTTTTTTTTCTTGTGCAGCCGAAAATGTCATCCTAAGTTTGGTTCCAAAGTCCTCTGAGAGGAAAGATCCACCTCTTGCTTTAGATGCATCAGCTTCATCTGCCCTCCGACACCCACGCGAGCTGGCATTTAGTTTGTTTTGAGGGGGCCGCGTAAAGCGGGCATGTAAAATGGAGCACAGTAGTTATTCATTGATGAGATTACTCTCTCAAGTGAGCCAAGAGAGGCTGGCAGACCTGACCCCATCCGGTAATTTTTACACAAACTCCCACTCAGATAAGCAAAATCGTCAAAATAATATGTTCTTTCTGAAAATGTCCTTTATTTAAATATGTCACGTGTTTCATGCGAAACATGAAAGCGTTACGGCTCCGCTTTTTTAGGTACAAGTCTTGTCTTTTCATCCTGGTTGTGGATATTTTTGGAAATGGTTTTCAACAAGGACCAACGATTATTTATAGCCAATGATTGCGTGATCAGTGGAACTAAAATCAGTGGCAAAAACATGGGCGTGAAAGAGCGTGTTACTCCTCTTCGAGCGCTCCTTTGGACTGTTGAGGTTTGATTGCCAGGGAGTGAGAGCAGTGCCGTAACTCTCGCTTCTTCAGGATGTGCCTCATTCTCATTAGTGTGGCTGTCGGAGCTGGGAAGAATAAAACAAGTTCAGGACAATGAAGTCAGCTGCCATTTAATCTACTCGGCTCCTTCGTTGTAATCCTCCTTCTTCCGCTCTGACCTCCAGGGTCCACAATAAGACAGCACACACCAATCTATTCAGATAGTATACTAATGATCGTTTTTTGCATCTTGTCCCTGCCTGAACTCCTTCCATCTGGGATTTCTGAGCTGCAGATGGCTATATTTTAGGTGTGGAAAGATTTTTTTTTCTATCTAAGGCAAGAAGATGTCCTAAGATAACAAATTTTAACACCCCAGATGAACATGAATAGCTGCTTCGACTCATCCAAACTAATTGTTAATAATAATTTCACTTTGATGTGTGGTGTGAAAGGGAAACAGATGTCTCTTTGAGGGAGATGTAGGTCACTGTGCACCTCCTGATCTCATCAGGCTGAAACCAAGGCTTTTATTCTGAGGCCACTTCCCACCATTGATCGCATTTTTAGGCCCACCCTACTTTCTGTGTTTGAGAAGAAAAAAAAAAAACGTCTTCTGTGACTGGCAAAGAGGTCATGTCAAAGTAATTATAGCCCCATGATATCATCTGCCCCTTTCATCCCCTTATATCAAAATAAGCTAAATCCTGGCGTTGTGCAGGCTGCTTTTCTGCGATTCATTCGTAGATGTAACAGGATTTTATTTTGAAAAATCTATGGAGGGATCAGAACTAAGGTGATAACCAGCAGGGATGATGGCTGTTGCTGAGGCTGCCAGCTCTTATGCTTATTATCTATTTTCCAGATCATACCAGTGAATCCCTATAGTGCATCCCTCTAAGCATAGGTTTGTTTCATGCATTAGGGTTAACAAGAGGATTAATAGTGTAATCTCCTCAGCTGCCAGCCTCACAGATTGTCCTCTTGGTGATTTGTACCCTGAGCTGTGGGTCAAGGTGCCTAAGATATGCACAGAAAATATCAAGAAAAAGCAAAGACATCTGAGAAAGCTGTAGCATTTCTTCAAATATGCATTTAGAAACCCATATGATGAGAGTTTAAGAGCTTTCTGTGGGGAAACGCTTTCAGGTTATACAGCCTTGACTGTTTTCAGACTTAACCCCACTGCTGACCCTCCCCTCTGCCCCACCTGGCACACAGCCTCTCGCCTCGTCATCCATGGGGGATTATGGGAAAAGCTCTGGGGCAGGCTGACTAGCTGGTTTCACTATCCGACGGATGTGACACACATCCATCTTTCTACTTAATCCCTTTGTTCCTGCGGTATCTGCTGGTCCCATGATTTCTCGGTGCTGAGAAATCTCAGCATTCCTTCTTATTGAGGCTTTCTTGAGGCTTTAGTTCTAGATGGTTAAAAGAATCCCTGCGAATGTTAAAGTCATTCTTTTGTGCATGCTTCATTAAAATGCATCAAATTAGTGGACAGAATAACAACCGTGAGGCTCCTGACTGTCAGGATGCTGACCCCATTAGCTGTGATGAATTAGTAGTTTTTCATAGCAAACTGTTTGGTATGCTTCCACCTTTTTTTAATATTATTATTAATTTATGAGTCCACTTTAATGCAAGAAATGTTATTTCACAAAACTATTAGCAGCTGAACTAAGTGGATTTGATAAAACAAGGCAAATATATATATTTTTATAATTGATGAGACTACAGAAAGCCCTGATGGCCCATCACTCCAGGTTACACAAAAGGAAAATAATCAGACAAACATAAACTAATATCACAACGTTTTCATTACAAATTCAGCAATCAATTCACAATCTCTACCCTCGTTACAAGCTATTATTAAAGTTTGCTTCTGGGGTCGCTGGAGCTAATCTCAGCTGGGAAAAGGCAGGTCACACCCTGAACTGGTCAACTGGCTCCTTACACATATTTAGAATAGAATAGAATAGAATACAATAGAATAACTTTATTTCTAGGGCACTTTTCCCAGAGCGACTCAGAGCTTTACAAAGAGCATTCACAACAATTTAAATGAAGAAATACTCATAAATGCAAATTTGAGCTTAATTTTCTAAATATATGTCCTCCGTCATCAGAAATATGCCACCAGAACATGTTAAAAGCACCAAAAACACAACTTGAATGGCAGCTTTTGTCTCACAGTCACACCAGGTTAATATTAGTCATTTACTCTGAACTGTTTCTGTTCATTGTCTCTCAATACTTGAACTTGTGCTTTTTTGCTGCTCATCTGCAGCTTCGGTTGTCTTCGCCCTTGTATCACGTCACGATCCAGGTTTTTGTTTGAACTGCTCTAATAACCGCTATCATGACAGTCAGGGTTAAATTTAACTAAAAAAAAAAAAATCCTTTGGAAGCTTCCTGTCATAACAAGTTTATTTGTTTTTCTTTCTTTCTTTCTTTCAAAACTCATTCAGCCACTGAAGCATGACATCAACATTTAAACTTTTAGTGACAAAAATACAACTATTGTTTCTTTGGCTTTGGCTGCACAATGGGCGGATATCCTTTCTTTCAATAAATCGCGGTGGCTTTTGAGCTTTGATGTCTTTCTCTTTTCGTTGTAAAACATAAAAATCGGTCACATTTGTTCTCCCACTCACAAGCCCACTCCAAAAACATAAATACATAAGTATTCAAGTGGTGAGAACGTATTTGAAGCTCCGTGACAAATAACCAGTATGGTCCTGAATAAATAGTGTTCCACATCTATTATACATGAATGGCCATATAGAAGAAACACAAACCACTATACGTATTAAACAGTGCACCTACAGTACACCCATTCTCACTGTATCTCACTTTGATAATCCATACTGGTAAAATACCAACTGAACCTCACAGAAAGATTGATCCGTTTGGAAAAAAATAACTTTTTATCAGCAAAATCACTGTGCAGCCTAAACACAAATACTTTCTTTTTGCGATTAATAGAACGTGATAGAAGCTTTTTTAATGACATTTCACCTCTGAAAGGACTATCCATTTCCTTTCACTCCATCAAAACTTTGAGGGAGATTTGTCAAACTTTTCCTGAATCAAAACAAAAGATTTTGCTAAATCTTTCTTGTCTTGTCCAGGTTGTACCCCGCCGTCACCCAACAGTGGCTGGGACAGGCTCCAGTGACCCCATGACTCCAAATGGGGCGTAGCTGGTTAAGAAAATGGATGGAGGGATGGTCTTAAATTATATTTTGTTTTCTATTTGTATAAAGTTTTTCAACTTTAAAAGGTACTATCTATTTTTCATGCAAACATCTAGTTAAAGTCCCACTCCCATTATCCGTGAGTTATTGTAAAAGTGTTCTCACTGGTCCTTTGATCATGATGATTCCATTTTTAGTCAAAATTTAGCACAATCTGTGTCGTTTTCTAGGACATAGTATCTGCAGAGTGGCAGTAGTTCATTAGAAATTCACCTCCAAGTTGTGGGAGGGATCGTTGGTAACCTCGGCCCCCTTCCTGTTACAGAGAGCTCCTTGTTTACATGCTGTCCTGTTAGCTTACAGCCCCAAAAACCATCAGCAACATCACTGGTGCCACAAAAAATTACAGAAATGTTGAAATGTGTAAGCAACAAAAATAATTTACTTTATATATGTCCTTTATCTTCAGAGAAATGCCACAAAAACTTGTTAAAAACACCGAAAATACAATTTCCATCAGTGGAACTTTGATGACCTTTAGGAAAATGTACCTTCTTGGGATTTAAAGAGGTACAACTACAGGTTCCTAATAGAATTGCATTCCATCATCAGTAACATCCATCCGTCCATCCTCTTCTACTAAATCCCTTTCAGGGTCACAGGGCTGCCAGAGCCTATACTGTAGGGCAAAGGCAGGTTACACCTTAGACAGGTCTCCATTCTGTCGCAGAGCACACAATCACTCCCACGCACACACCTAGGGACACTTTTAGACAAACCAAAGAAACTACTGTATTAAGATTAACATTAGGGAGAACATGCAAACTCTACGTAGAAAGGTCCCAGCCAGGATTTAAACCAGGGTCTTCTGCGTCACCGGGCACCATGTTACCCTCAGCAGTAACAAACAAGGAGAAAGTCAAGATAGCATGGCTCTGTGTAATTCATGCTTCACACTTTTTAGGTTGACGATTTTAACACCTGTCCGGGGACGACAGATGAAAAATAGCCTATGGGCTAATACTGGCGCATTGCAGCCATGCTTTCAATGTGCTCTGTCCCTGTTAAATAAACCAATAAAATAAAAATAAAAAATAACACTTGGACAAGTAAACAGGTAAAAATATTTCAATAACCGTTAAGATGCAATTTACAATTGCACTCTTCTGAGGTTGAGCATTGGCTCTTTGTTGTCCGAGCACAAATCTAATCCCCCTTAACCCTTTGCTGATCCACACTCAGGAAAATGAACCAATCTTATCCTGCAGAGTTCAGATTAGAACGCAGATAAGCGGCTCCCACCAAATCATTTGGAGGACTAACAACCAGGCAAAAGATGCAAAACAAATGTAAATATAAATATATTTATTTATAATATATTTTGTGGGAAAAAAAACTTGACTAGTGCTTAAGTGCATTACACACACACAAAATGCTTTTGGTTGAAATATTTTTTCCTGAAACGTTTTTGTGTTTACAGTGAAATTAGTTGTTTCTGAGGTTTTCTTTTCTTTTTTTCTATCCTGTGACATTATGTTTATTTGAATTATTAATAGTTAATGTGTTGTTTTTATTTAATTTTTTCTGTTTTTCTTCCCTGAAACCCCCTTTGTGAAAACAGGCCATAAAGAGAGACTAGGAATTGCGAGCAGATAAAAACGGAGGTCATGTTTGGGTTCACCATATGGATGCACTCACACAGCTCCCCTTGTCTTTCTCGCACACACTTATCACCTGCTTCTTGGCAGTTAAACAGCATAACTACTCAACAAATTGCCGTCCAGCCTGCTGTAGGCCCGTGTGTGTTGTGTCTCAGTATTCCAACGACAGCTTTGAATTGCTTATTAGGCACTTTCTCTGGAGTGGCTTGCTTGAACATGCACGCTACAATCTCTGTGCAGCAGCAGCAGCTGAGTAGGGAAACTGTGGAAATAATTGTCTGTCGTTCCTTGTTGGCTGCTTTGACGTCTCGCGAAATCCCTCTGTGGGGCACTAACAGAGCTGTTTGAAGTCTCTGTCAGCATAGTGGAATAGCACAAACGTGCGCTACATGCTAGTTCACATCTGCGCTTCATCTCGCAATCCTCACAGACTTGCCAGTGAGCGAGGGAGAGCTGGAGGGGAAGAGCAGCACATAATAGCCGCAGGTCTGACCCCGGCAGACGGACTTGACAGCTTCTGAGTGGATGCTTTTTCAAACATCACCCAGCGTTTTCTTTTTCAGACAGGCCAAACACCCAGACGACGGCAAGCCGCAGTGTTAACCTGGTCATTTGTTACCAATCAAAGAGGGAAAAGTGGCACATGACGCCACACACAGGGACAGGATTTTTGTATCTGAATACAAATGTGCAAAAGGTTCAATATCAATGAAATCCTGCTGTCGGGTCTTTGAGCTAAGTGTCATTTTACTCCACATTTAATTGTTTCATTTGACTAAAAATAGTTGCAGCATTAATCAAAACCAAAGAAGATCCAATTGCTCCACAGCTCGCCATCGACTCCGGTGACGGATGCGAGTGTCTAGTGTTTACTCAAGCACAGATGCTCATATATTTACTCCAGCGTTGCTTAAAAATCAAAGCTGAAAGATGGAACCCTTTAATAACTGTAATCAACTTTTTTATCAGGTTTGTGCTTGTTGAAGAAGAACGGCATAATCCTGGATGAAACTTTTCCATCCAGTTATCAGCTTGAACTGAACATCGCTCGATGAGCAGGACAGTCAGCTGAGAAAATGTTCTATTTTGTCCACCCGAGTGTCACTAAGCGATGGCTGCCTCCAGATTGTGGAGGTGAAAAGCACCCGGGATTTTAGCACTGTTTTTTCACAGGCACAGTGCAGATGTCAAGTGAGGTCGCAGAGGAGTAACAGTCTTGAGGAGCTTGCATCAGATGCGCCGTCCTGTCCAACCTCTGGAGGGCACCTCGTCTGAGACCAAAGAAGGGCAAAGAATGGGACTAATGCTAAAAGTGGATTATGGGATTTTCTGTCCGTGCAAGATAGGGTTGAGTAACCGGTCTTATCTGAGTTGGTGTGGTGACGATTCGTCCTGCCAACATTCAGCACCCTGCCTCTGCAGTGGGACCACGAACACTTATCACAATCAGTGCAAATGCCACCTGGTGTCATCTCTGACTTGCTAAGCGCTTATTACATCTTGTCTGAGTCATAGCATGCCATATGGCAAGTAACAAGATTTACCAAAAAAAAATCATATCTCGGCTTCCCTGCAGATGGCCTCAAAAATCTATTGAAATAAGGCATTGCTTTTGAACAGATGCATGCAGATCAGAATTGGATGCACAGATCTAGTGCCTGTAACGGCCGCGATCTTCTGCCTGGACCACCGGTGCGAGTACAGATCTGTGTGCACGGTGGCGGAAATTCAGTCCTTAGTGGATATGAATAGAAATCTGGATAAGTCAGTGTGCTGAATGAGTGATCTTTCTAATCGTTGCCCCAAGGTGTCATCTAATGTGCCCCAGGAGATGGAGGTTGGAGTCTCTCATCTATCCAAACAAGCTCCCCCAGGGCAGACAATAATATGAAGCTAAACCTCTGCACGGGTGGGTAATGAGATTGTGGGCATGCTGGTCTCTCACTAGATAAGCCACATGATAGTTCCAGTGACCTCCTCCCAGAAAGCAGAGTGGGGAGTCAAAGTATGACTCCATCTGGTTTGTCTTTAAGTTGTAGAATTATGGAAAAGATAACTTTGTCAAGATTCTGGATTAATAGCAAAACTTCATGGTGCATCATTAATGTGCAAAAAAGGATAACAGTTTGGGAGTGCCATTGGGCAATTTAGTCTGCTTTTCATGCAGTTGGTCAGATACGTAATGTGTGGTGGGAACAGAAACCAGGATGGGGCGGAGCGACAAACACAGCATACAGACTGACTCAGTGAGAAAATAGGGAGAAAAAGAAACCAGCAAAGACTGCAGAGAGCACAAACAAACAGAGGATAGAAATAGGTTAAGCACAGGGGATGACACAGAGACTGTGCACCTTAACCCTTGTGCTATCTTATGGGGTCCAGATGACCCACCCTTCCATTGACGTGTTCTCCTACCATGACAAAGGTGGATAAAGGTGGAGAGGATTTCATGTAATCCATGGACACCAGTGAAGATCACAAATCATTGAAGAACAAAGGTTCAGCGCTCTGTCTAGTGGGTCTAGATGACCCCACTCCCAACATTAACCTGCCTTGGATAGCACAAGGGTTGAAACACCAGTCACTTCCAAGAGATCATTCTCCCAACCAATAATGCAAGGAAAATTAGATTTATAAGACTTTTTATATGAACAATGTATTTTTCTGTAATAGTGATTTACAAATAATTGTTCTTGATAAATCTTAGTGGCTAAGTTGATTTAATTGTTCAAAATTGCAGAGTCTGTAGCTATAAGTGAGCTGAGCCATTAAAACTGGTTTTCCTACAAATGCTACAACGCCTGGACTATAGTTTGTTTGTTTTTGATTGTCAACCTGTTAAGGGTGGTGTCAAAACTATGCGGAAGATCAGAGGTACTATCAGAAATACCAAAAGGTAGAAATGCAACCAAAGAAAGTAGGTGACTGAAGTCATTTAGGAAAGAAAGACAAACTTGAAATGCACATGTTTTATGTCTACAGAAGTCAGAGCCACTGATGTTACCCCTGTGGAGACTGCGTGGCAAAAATAAAGCCCACAGTCACTGGAGTTTACTCCACCCAATCCAACAATGCTCTAAAAACAGGAATTAGGCCGGACAAAGTATTGCCTGAAGTTCTGCTGGGTTCAGCAAATGAACAGCCCAACTGTCAATTTAAAAAAAAAGTCACTAAAATGTTCAAAATTAAAAACTAATTTAAAAAAGGAAATGTTGGATTAAAAAAATACCCCTCTCAAAGTTTTTAAAGGATGACAACGCATCAAAAACCTTCTGCAACCTGTTCATGGGCTATTATAGGTTTAGACTTTTTAACATGGAAGGGTTGGAGTTGGATTTGAGAACTGTACTAAGTGACCCCTCCCTCTTGCGTTCCAACCAGGAAGTACTCGCTGGTTCCAAGAAGCCAAAATCCTGAAGACTTCTATTGACAAATAAACATCTATTAGTCATTCTGTTTGTCATCATAATTTTTATCACGTTCTTGATCATTTTCTTGTTTCCCTCCACAGTATATTCTTTTCTGTATTGCAAGTCATTGAAGCTATAAACAGCTCTCATCCGTTTTCTCAGCTGTTTGACAGGACGAGTTATAAACTGACCAATCATATGCCTTAGTGAAGGTACGCGGTCTCACACTGAACGTTCGAAACGTTTGATTGGCAGCGTGCTCTCAGTGGTAGGGGGGTGGACTTCCAACAAGCTCTCTCCTGAATGGCGAGAGTGGTTGCCATAGAAATGATGACTCAGATGGTTTCAGACCAATCACCATTGTCTGATGTCATTGGCTCCAACATGGCAGAGTCCATATTGCGAAAAAATGACGACTGATTTGAATTAATTCTGTTGGAGCTGAAAGTACGAGTGATGTCACGCTCACTTGGCCCAGTTCTCTTTAACGGCCAAAGATGGAGTATTGCTGCTTCTGCAGCCTGCACCAGTGATCATTGAGGAAACTGCAACACGTGATACTTTTGTATCAAATTCAGGAACAGAAGGTCTGGGCTTGTTTGGTCCACCTTTTGTGCGGATGGTTTGGTCCGCTTTTAGGTGGGTATCTTGCAAGCAAAGCAGACCAAACATTTTTTTTAGTACTCCTCATCTAGAAGAATGAGCTCTGTCAGACTATCCTAGTATAAAAGTGTTCTTAATTAATGTTCACACATATTCAAAATAGAGAGAGAAAAGGGTAAAAGAGTTCAAAGTCTCCTAATCACACACAGTCATATCAAATTTCATGCAAATTTGCAGTTTTAAAACCTTTTTTTTTTTTTGCATTTGTCAACTTGCGACCTAATTGTGAAAGCAGCTTCTCAGTCTGTTGTAATGACTTTCCAGACATTTCTCCCTGAAAAATCCAACATTTCCCAACGTCCCTCCCTTGTCGACATGAGATTTGATCTCTATTGGTCGTCTGAAGTTCTTTTAAAAGCTCGCATATCTAACTGCTGATTGCGAGACCTCTTCAGCAGCTGGCACTGTTAATTAGCATTCAGATAAATGTAATGAATTTGGATATTGCAGTTAATTTAAAGTCGTCTTTCGTCAACTTGAAAAGGTCAGAGAGGGAAGAGAGAACGGGGGGCAGTGCGACACGCACATCAGTTTGATGGTGGCTCTGCTCGGCAGGGGACAGGCCTCCACCAAGGGAGAAAGAAATTCAAATGTTCCTTTTTAGGAGCCGCGGCTCACTCTTAAGCCACTGAGGTCTTGAGGCGACAAACTCAGTGTGTCAGAAACAAGAGCTGTTTCAACAGAACATGAGCTTTGTCTTTGAATTCTCCTCTGTTTTAAAACGTTTTTCCTCTTTAAAGTTCTGCTTTCGTCTTTTCCGTGTTTTTAAAGACCCTTTCTGGTGAAAATCGTGTTTCTAACATGTTCTTGTGGCATTTTTCTGCTGATGTAGGACATATATAAGGAACAATAAGGCTAAAAATGCATTCACATTGTTATGAATCAGGAGCAGACGAAAAAAATGCAGTTTAAAAAAGAGCTTATTTGTGATGTAGAAAACACACTGGGTGGGCCACAAGCTCCCAGCTCCTACAACAAAGGGGGCGGGGTTTCTGACATCAGTACACCCACAACTCAGAGGGGAATTTTTAATGAACTACTCCAGAAACTATGTCCTAGAAAATGACACAGGTTTGATTTTGGCAACAAAAACAAGGCATAATCATATTTAAAGACCAGTGAGAACAGTTTAAAAATAGCTTAAAAGATGATCAGAGTCTGTCTTAAAAAAAAGTCATCATGTGTAGAAAACTCTTTTTGTTAATTTGACAGAATTCAATAACTCTGATTCCCATGATGCTTGGTTTTGCTCCGTGTTGAACATGCAAACTATGAATAATTTCTTTTTTGGGGCTGAAAAGTGCCCCAGCATTTAAAAAAAAGCACCAGAGTACTCTCTAAATGAGGCATAATAGATGTGAGAGTGACATAACCATGTTGAAGGGATGCAGCCTGACAGGAACATTGCTTCTCGCGGCTCTTGTGTTGCATTAGTGATGATTTTCCATGAGGGGCTCACTGAGTCTTCGGAGCTCACTCCTGAACTGCAGCCAGACCCGGAAAATCCCCAAAACAATAGGCTCTGCGACGTGCAGCCAGTGCAGCCAGTGCAGCCTGGCACATCTTCACACGTTGTTGTTTCCAACCCACCCTTAACAATCACCAAATCTACCCCCACAACCCCTCAGTGAAAATATGGGTCACTCTGGTTCTAAAAATGCCTGCCTGTCCCTGAGGCTCGCCAGAGCATGAAATAGACTTTACATCACTTCAGCCGAGAAACCAGGAAACTTTTTTTCTCCCCTCATTTTTCATTCCCTCTTTTGCTGTAATCAAACATGTGGTTGTCTTGCTCTTCGCTTCTTTCTTTTAGATGATGACCTGAATAAGATATCAGCCATTTTCTTGGTTTAGAATATGACAGGAAAGACTAAAGTCTTGTAAAGATTTAGATAATATGACAGCCGAACACCATACAATACTTTCCACCTCTGCCTTTCATACCTCCTCTGTGCTGATAAGCTGGAATTCAGATGATGGATTTAAAAAATGCTGTAAAGAGCTCTACTATGGGAGTCAAACGACAAAAGCATACATTTAAATGTTTGTGTCACCAATGACTGATTAGCAGAGCTCTAATCTGGGTGCTAAAGAAAAACCTTTATTATTTAAACAATAATTGCTAATGATAGTTATTAAGCTTTTTTCAAGCTTTATTGACAATTTAGGTACCATACATAAAATAACAAACAAGTAACTATATAATCAACATTTCCTCGAATAGCAATCACCATTGCCAAACATAACATATAAACATAAAAATAGAAAAAACGAATGAACATAACACACACACACAAATGAAAAATACATATAAAAAAATAAATCAAATACAATAAAAGAACATAGATCCATCCAAATAGTTTAAAGTTATCAAACATGTAGCACTACTTTCAGAGACACAGTGGACGGTGCTCTGATCCAACCTCTAGCATGTTAAGGCTTTGAGACAACAGGAAAAAACATGGCTTGTTTGTGCTCACTGTTTACGGGCTCCTTTCCTTGACCCTGTTGGCAAATGTCACGAGCCAGAAAAGACAGAATGGATTTAAAAGAAAACAGAAAACTGTGTATTTGCACAATCCTATTCAGCCTTTTTGACTGCTTCTCAAACAACAACGGTGTACAGAGACTAAACTGTACCACAAATGTATGTAGATGGACAACTATGACAGTTGCCTCATTTAAATATTGTCAATTATTTTAGATAATAGGAAGTCCACAAAGCCCCTAGAAAGGGACATAAAGGTAAAAACAAACAAGCATTGGTACTGATTTTCTTGTGTACACGAGAAACTAACCTGTGAGCACGGCGAAGTAACCGGTGCACACGAGAAACTAATTGGTTTGCACACAATACTAACCAGTACATACGAAATACTAACCGGTATGTACGAAATACTAACCGGTATGTACGAAATACTAACCGTTATATACGAAATACTAACCGGTATGTACGTAATACTAACCGGTATGTACGAAATACTAACCGGTATGTACGAAATACTAACCGGTGCACACGAGAAACTAATTGGTTTGCACACAATACTAACCAGTACATACGAAATACTAACCGGTATGTACGAAATACTAACCGGTATGTACGAAATAGTAACCAGTGCGCATGAGAAACTAACTGATGCAGACAAGAAACCAGCTGGTACACACGAAAAACTAACTTTGCTTGACGGTGCCACTGTTATGTTATCCCTGAACATCACCTAAAACGATTTCCAATGTCTCGTGGTTTGTTCTGGAGCAGGGGATACACCAGCTGTGATCAACTGGTGCACTGCACAAGGGTTTCTCTCTTGAGCGCAAGAGATACCATTGTGCATTTTTTGTTTACTTCTATGTCCCTTTTAGGGGTTCTGGGATAAGTCGGACTTTGTGTTTCAATGGCATCAGTTTGGTAAGTTTAGTTTTGCAGGATTTTATGTCATCAGTTTTGGTGAAAATTTCTGTAGAAATTATTTATTATTGGTAGAGACTCTCTACTAATAATTCATTGCTAATGTTAGTTTATTATTTCTTAAAATAAATGTCTCTACTAGAGAGAAACTTTAGATGAATCAGTCCTGCGGATACAGTAAGACTTCAACATTCCTGCAGTGTTGTGGTTGTGACACTTTTTCTACCACCATTGCCATTTTTGTGCATTTTTACGCATCTCCTGATGTTGACCCACACCTTACCTGAAAATTCCCAACAAAAAGCTTTTAAAGAGGAGATTCCCCACAACTCTTTAAGCAGAATAAACAGCTGCACAGCTCGGTGAACAGGAGTAAGGTAGGGCATGAAAAGTTTCATAACAAATCCAAACCAGTAAAGTTGTTGATCTCCCACTAAAAATATAACTACCACATCCATGTGCAAGAAAACATATAGACGTCAACTTCACCACCTCCACCCTTCCATTTGTCGCATTTTTGCTGCTAATATCTCTCACGGAAACCCAAAATGGATTCCGTGTTTGATATTCCAGATTGCTGACGGCTACGAAAAAAAGGGAAAAAGTAGACATTTCATGCTATTAAACATGTCTGCCAAGAACTAAATGTCTTCAGCATCAGGGCACATAGATGAGGCAAAATCTCAAAATAAGAAGTTTGCACAGGAAAAAAAAAAGCAATGGCTTATTTTCTTATTTTGGGATTTTCAGAACAGTAAAGAAGAAGTGAAACCCAGAAAGGAGACAAGATATAAATGTTGATTCCCTGTTTATATAGACTCCAAACAAAGTAGAAGATAACAGAAGCTTTGGTACAAATACATTTGTCCTTTGTTTTAATTTTGACTAAACACTTTTCTAACCGCTTTTTATAGACTTAACTTACTTGAAAAGAACTTTTAAGCCCCGACTAGATTCAACT
The DNA here is from genome assembly GCA_023969325.1 of Oryzias curvinotus. NCBI lineage: Eukaryota > Metazoa > Chordata > Actinopteri > Beloniformes > Adrianichthyidae > Oryzias > Oryzias curvinotus. The sequence goes on along the minus strand of CM043725.1, from coordinate 23,604,861 downwards.
TTGTTTTTATGGAAACTAAGCTTTCTTCTGGCTGTACCGGCTTCTTTGTGGGGATGATTTTGGTATTTTGTTGTATTTTCTTGAATCTTCTAGGAATAAAATATTTTATACATCAGAAAAATGTCTAAAACAATTGATCCTTCATGTTGTGACTACATAGAATTGTGGGACTGGATCCTCCTCTTCCTTTAGGATAGATGGTCTTGTCTTTCCTCGACTAGAACAGATTATAAAGGAAGCCTCGAACCTCCTTTCTTTTGCAATTTGATGAATTTGACCTTCCTTTTTAAAGGAAACATCCAGTTACAGAAGGGCCATTTCATTCACTAAAGATGACTTCTTTTCAAAAAGGACTGCAGACAGATTATTTTTTTTCCATTTTTCAGCCTCTCAACTCTCTATCTTTTGATCAGACAAGACACTATCAAATCCCAACTTTACCCAAACAGACGAATGGGCGGAACAAACATGGCAGCAGTTGGACTACGCCCAGAGTCCAATCCAGAGCTGAGGATTCAGTGGCGTCATGCCTCAATTTTCATCTTACATTCCAAATGTAATGACAGGGTTCATGTAAGACATGATCTATTTTTTTTAACATTGTTTTGTGACTAAAGTAACAAATGACAAAATCCAAACACTTTGACCACTTTTGCTTTTGACACTAAAAGCAAATTGGAGAAGACACCAATGAAACAATCCTGCTTAGTTTTTACAGACACTTCCCCCGTAACCATGTTGTTTGCTGTTTCATCCCCTCCATTCCTCTCTCCATCCAGAATCCAAAACCTCTGGTTTTAGCGAATGGAAATGGCCTCATGTTTATTTAAACCTGTTCATTAAAGCTGAGAGGCTGGTGGCCCATTCATTTTTTGGTGCGTTTTTCTCACAGTTAACCAACCTTGGATCCATTCATCATCCTAACGGAGCGCCACTCGGCCTAAACAGCACTCCACCACATTTAGTGTGACATTAACTGCACGCAAACCAGCGGGTGTATCAAAGAGAAGCACAATTACAGAGGGGGTGGGGGGGTGGGGTAAGTGGAGAAATGACCACTAAGAGAAGGAGGAAGAAAAAAAAGTGGAAGAGCAGCAGAGTGTCAGTGATGTAGCTTCTAATTTTGGTGCGGGCTTGGGCACTACTTCACTTGGGCGAGATGTTGCTCAAGGCAGAGAAGGAGACGCAGAAGAGATACTGAATTAGCAATGCGCACACTCGACACGGCGAAATTACAATGCACACAAATGCAGCGCAGACAAGAGACCATTTCAACATCTGTGCGACATTACTCAAGTGTTTGTAGCGTGTCCTTGGATGAAGTCCTACAAAAAATAAAAAATAAAAAAGGATTTCACAGTTGAGCTCTTTAACTATGGATCAAAAAAAGATTATTTATGTTTGTTCAGTGCAGAGCAAAATTAAAAAAAATGATATAAATGATCAAAACAAATTGATTCAGAGCTTTAATAAAATATATAATAAAAAAAATCAAGAAGAGTCCACACAGTTTATATATTCATAATATATATATATATATATCTTCATTTATTTTAATATTTAAAGGCACAGGAAAAAATCAGACAACGCTGATGTAATACTTGAAAGGAAAATTACAGTACAAAAGTGGACAGCGAGTTACACATGAACAAATCCCTTCAACCTCCGTTCTGGGGATCAACAAACGATGGAGGTTCAAAATCACAAAGCCATTACCCAAACTCGTCTTTATTGCTTTTCCTGGCTGGCAAGTTTCGCATTAGCCCTGCAGGTTCCGCAAACAGAGGAGAGAACAGAAACAAGAAAGAAAGAAAGAAAAAAAAAAAACAACAACACAGGATTTACTTTGCAGTCGTCCCCACAGATAGTGGCTTGCATTCATTTTTCAATTGGCCTGTCCTTCCATTGTCTGTGCTACACACGAATCCACTGGGCGTTCAGCATCTGATTTACAACATTAAAAGAAAAAAACCTGTGAGACGCTTTGAAGGCAGAGGCTGGACTTCCTTCTAGGGTTTTCTCAGCATCGTCTTCTCATCTGAAGCCCAAATGAGCCTTACAGTGATACTGCTTTACTTTTCTTGGTCCGCTGAGTTCAAAGTCCTCCCAACGTGCAGAAACTATACATCTTCTGCGGAAATAACCATCCCACTAAAATTGAAAGTGTAGTTCAGGGGACAGTTTTGGAGGAAGAAAGTAATTCAAGATTTCTTTATTCCCTTTAATATTGTTGGTCTGACAGGACTTCCTACATTTAGCACAAGTGGGAGAGGACTTACAATAGGGTTCATTTATCAATTATGGACATTTAAAGAGAATTTGCCACAAGGGGACACTCTGCTTTTGCTTCTGATCCTTTCTCACCATGTGAGAATGACTTTCTCTTACTTAAGGACTTTACTCTCCCTCATGGAGGATGTTTTTGACCAATCACGTATCAGTTTTGAGGGAGTGTGTTTTGAAAAGCAACCTCTTTTTTTTTTAATTTTCTTTTAAATTCTTCTGAATTCAAGTTTCTTTGGGGTTAAAACGTCTGTATTTAGGCTTGTAAGGTCACAAAACTGTTTCCTTTCCAAAACTAAAATGAAATGAATGGAGGGAAAAGTGCAATCTGTGTACACCTTAGAGTTCTGATTCCAAATAGCCTCTTTGGTTCAGGCACATCTGCATCCAGAGACCAGCAACGTTGAATCTTCCATTTCCTATGAGACCTTCCTATGTCTCAACCGATCTAAGTCCTACAAAATAAGATGAAAAAACATGATTGCCACAATCCTGAATACTTGAAAATTAGTGATTTACAGGACAAAATGTTTATTTAGCAGCCAAGGATTTTTTTTTTTTTTCATTCTTCTATGAGAAAACGGGATCGCCCATCACACCTGCTGTAAAGGACTTCACCTGCAGCCTGACAGGAGATCGCTGCTCCCTTCATCAGGCAGCTATGCTACAGAAGAAAAGCCATGGCAAACATAACAAACAAACATGTACCTACAGACTTACACTCAGCCTCGCTACAAGACAAACAAACAAACAAAAAAACCCTTCAGACTGAGGTGAGAGTGGCAGGATGGACGTCATCAGGGCTCGGGATTGCTGCTGCTGCTGCTGCTGCTCTGCGTTAGCCTGAGTCCACGGAGAGATTCACTTTTCCCCGCCTTTTCTTTAAAGGAAAAGGATACCTCTATCCCTTCTCTATCCTGGGTCTACAAGAACTTTCAAGCACAACGCTCCTCTCACACAAGTATCAAAGTAGAGGTAAAAGCTGGGGCTTAACAAATCAGATTCATAGTTGGATTTTTCCTCGTCCTGATACAACGCTTTCCTGCTCCAGTGCACAAAGGAGAACGAATGACATCATGTACAAGAGCCGGGATCTCAGGAGTCCGGAGAGAAGAGTACAAAAATCCAGTCTCAGTGCGTCACTCCCAACGCAGACTCCGTTCATTACCTGGATGTGGCTGAGGAAGAGGCTGCAGCTAGCTTTGTGAGGTATTCGCGCAGTTCCTTAGCCGCCTGAAAGCGGCCGAAGCGCTTTTTAGGTCTCGTGCACTCGTCCAACAGAGCCTCTAGTTGTCCGTCTTTGGCTATGTGGGCGGGTGGGTCATGGAGGAGGCCCCCTGTGGTGCCCCGCCACGTGGCGTACCGGGACAGAAGGTTCTGGCACACGGCGTAGTAGTTGTGGTCTACGGTAACCCTGGAACAGAGCGAGTCCTTGGAGAAGGATAGACACGCCTCCCTGTCACACTCCTCGAAGCGGCTCTCATACCACACGTCGTAGCTCTCCGGCTTGTCTGCGGGCGGACAGAGATGCAGGTCAATTCATCAAATCTAAAACACAGATGATAACAATTGAAAAAAAAAAATACAGTGTCACACCCGTGATAGGTGAAATCAGCGAATATAGGACTCTGGGTGTTTTCAGGCTGTAAGACCCCCCACTCCACACTTTATCAAACACACAGGTTCACATTTTTCTCTCTTGTTTAAACTCTCAAAGTTAAAACCTTCATAGAAAAAAACGTCCAGTTTTATAGAATAAAAACAAAGATCGGCTTAGACACGCAGAACCAGAGTCCTGAAAAAAACAGCATGCAAAACTCCACAGAAAAAAAAGAATAATTAAAAAAAAAAAAACATTGGTGACATAGTGAGACTGGAAAAGGTGAACTGCGATAAAGCAAGGGAACGACCTTCATAACCTTCATTCCTTAGAAGAATTTTGTAGATTATAATTTAGTTTAGGAGATGTAAACCTCACAAATGAAAAAACTATAGTTTAAAAAAAATGAATACTAACAGCATCATTAAGGCTATTTCCTTGTGTAACAGGAACAGTATTTTAGTCAGCTGTAAAAAAACAAAACAAAAAGAAAAGAAGAAATCTGACACTTTTATGACTATGAACCTTCTCTTTCCAGACAAAATGTATTATTTTTCTGCTGCTTTAGAAGAAATTATTAATGAAATCAACACTAGCTGATAGAAGCGAGGCGAAGACCAATCATCATAGGACATGTTTTTTTATGATCAACTCACCCCCACTTTGGTTTGACAGAACTCAACCCCCCGTTCTTGATTTATTGGGCAGATAAAGTTCTCTCTGCAGCTCATTTCCCATTGCCCCCCCCCCCCTTTTCTTGAGGATGGAGCTGGCATAGGAGGAAGGAAAGAAAATAACCTGGAATGATGGGAGCGCTATTGGTTGGTGCATTAAAAAGCAGATCAATAACATTGTTGGGGAGGAAGGGGGGAGGAGGGGGGGGGGGACCCAGAGGATGCAGACGCATAATCAGCGCATCAGCTTGGTAATGCACTTCTCCTCCGGCTCATAAGAACAACTCAATCAAACATTCAGCGTTGCCCTGTTAGTAAGGGGGTCCAGGGAGAGTACCCCCCCCCCCAGGGGGGAGGGGCACATCAACCTCAATCATTGCGGTTGATGAAGATGGATCCATCCGTGTGTGCGCACATATAAAGCTAGACACGAAAAAGCAGCGAGGGGAGGTGAAAGCAGTTAATGAGTCAGAGCCGGACTCGCATCACACCTCAGCGCTGATTGACAGATGGCATCAGGAGAGCGTCCCGTTCTTTTTCACTCACGCTAAATCACACCGTTAAAAAAGACCCTAAAAAAAGATTTAAAAAAAATGACTGTCTGAGGCAAGTTGTTAATCGCATTTCAAAAGGAAATAGATCGATAATCGATGATGCAAAATACCATTTGGATTGGGACGTGGCAGGTTCATTTTACTATAATGTAAAATGACAACACAAAAATCAGTCCATCATTCCAGTCCAATGTGTGGAAACGTGGAATTTAGCAAAGACATGTGACCAAACAGTCTGGTAGAATGTTCTAATAATGTTCCGTTTGTGGAAAAACAACAGTGAAATGAAAAATAAAAATGTGAATGGATGAACCATTCATTCTTGTTCACATATTTCATTTAGACTTGATTATCGTGCAAGAAATACAAGGAATCTGGAAACTTCCGCTGTACTGTTCAGCACCAGGTATTTATCACAAAATTACACAAATTGTCAACCACAAATTATGATATAAATCGAATCGTTAAAATGATTCATTCCCCTCTTAATTTACTTGCAACACAAGTTCTTCTCTTCCTGCAGGACTTGAATGAACGTGCAACATTTCCGAATCAAACTCGACCATTTCCAATTCAAATGAGTGCAGCAACTGATGAAATAGGATTGTCTGGGCTCCCTCGTCTGGCATGTATCTGCTACTCTCCATGTTAAGGAGCTCAGGTGGGGCTGGAACGCATTCCGCTCACTCCTCCGCCTCCACAAGGCTGCGCTGAGGAGGAGGGACGGCGGGCCTGAACTGCTTGTTAGCGCGGCCTTACTGGTGGCATTCAAGAGAGCAAGTCGGTTTTAACAATGCATGTTAGGGTGCATTATTGAAAGTGGAAAGGAGAATGAGTGTGTGTTTGAAGTGGAGCCGCACACATGTGCGGTGGTGTCTGCAGGAGTGTGTGTGTGTGTGTGGAGGGGGGTAATGAGAGAGTCTGTGTTACATTATAAAAGGAGTGTTTTTAAAAGCTACTGGGAGTGAAGCCACCCACGAACGCTATAAACTCACTGATGGAAAATGTTTCCTTTCGCGCCACTGGACTGTGCAGAGGATAATTCCCCACGCAGCAGGCGTTTTCTCCCTTCAGATCCCTTCACGTCAAGCCTCTAACAAGGGGCGGGGCAGAGCGCGGCATTCTGCATGTTTGATTTGCGAATCAATTGGTTTCAATTTAGACTGATGACATTTGCATCACACACTGGGTCCCAATCACACGCTACGGCGGTGGAGCCTGGGGATGCCGGCGTCCAACGGATGCCAGTGACCTCCTCGTACTCATTACCGCCATCATTCCCCATTCTTCCCTGCCACAACACGACACTTGGCGCACACGCGTGGTCGCGCACGCAAAACAGACTCCGGCAAACAAACACGCAAATAAACCTGAGGCTTATACTCTGAAAGGGCAGGCTAAGCAGCTTGAGTTGTCAAGCTCTAAATGTGTCAGCCTCCCTCCACCTGGACGGCGCTTCAGGACTGGCAAAGAGCTTTGATGAGAGACTGGAAAACTACAGCTTTTATTGCAATAAAACAAATACGTGCCTGTTTGAGCATGGTGCATATATACACACACACAGGCAGAACCTGAAAATTAGGGCCAAACTCCAGGGGGAGAGGGAAAAAAAAATGAAGCTAAGCGACATGCAAGAGTAGCTTTCCGTGTTGCATGTCATTAAATCCGGCAAAATGACTGGAGGTCTTGAGATAAAGCCGTTCTAATAGTTCCCTCAGCATAAAAAAGCAAATTTAAAAAATAAAAAAAGCCCAAACCAACACCAGCGTCAGGAAAAATTGTTCAAATGTGTCAGTAGCACAACTGTGGAACGTGAAGTGCCAAAACAACCGTTAATCACTTTAATGAGATTTCTACAGGAAGGGACAACTCCGAGAGCCTTTCTAGGTGGTCGTCCCTCTTTCTGAAAAGGCACCTCTGGGGGGGGACTGGAGGGGAAATATATATCGCCTTCCCGGTCCTTGTTATGAAGTTTATTCTGGGAAACAAAACCACAAAAAAAAAAATCAAACTAGGGCAGCAGACATGGCTCATTATCCCGATGATCTTTGCTTTGATGGGGATGTGCGTCTTTGAGACGAAGCTGGAAGTGCATCGTCTAAGATGAGGGGAGGGGTTTTCCTACGTGCAAATTTGCCCACAGACGTCCGTCCCAGGAGGCCTTTACTCCAGCCTGAGCTGCACGGAAAAAACTCGTCAGTTTTCCAATCATTCTTTAGGCTTTCGAGGATATGCGACAAACAGGATGAATATGAAAACAACCATCGGATAATGGTGCTGCAGTGAGTAAAATATGCAGCTTTGCAGTGAACCTTTTCTGTTGCCAAACTGAGACAAAGTGAGGACGTTTTAGACGCTTCTACGAACAAAAGATGTCTACAAATATGTGTATATAAAGGTGTGTTCACACTATAAGCGATTCGTGTGTCAGGGGCACAATCAGAGGTTCTGCGGCGATCTGGAAGCAGCGCGTTTCTAACGTCAAGGCGCATTTTGGTCGGTGGATCCAGAGTTTAAACATCTGGACTTTGGTGAAGAAGATGTGTCGGGTCAACCAACCAGGAACAGAGCTTTGGCCCCGTGACGTCTTAATGACGTGATCAGCGGGTGGAGTCCAAAACCCACATGGAGCAGAATCTGATCGGTCTCTTTCTAAACTTTAAGATATTTTTCTTATTTTTATAGAGACAATAATACAAAGATCCTCTAATTGTATTCCTTTTTTTTTCCCGCTCTTCAGGCTAATGTGGGACAGCACATCGTCAAACGGCGTCACAGTGAAAGCGTCCGTTTCTTGCAGTAGATGATGAACCTCACATAACCTTGCATACGCTTGTGATTTAAGTGGCTCCTCCCACACAGAGCGTCACGCTTATGAACACATTTTTGGACGACCGTTGGACAGCGAACTTGAGAGAGAGGAATTAAAATCAAATCCCGTTCTGTGTGAATGCAGCTTACTCTGCTTGATGAGCCTTTTGTCTGCCACCAGGACGTTCTCTGCATCTACGACGATGACTTTGCCGTCACGTGGGCCCACGGCAAAGTTATCAAAGCTGACGTCCAGCAGGTAGAGCGCAAAATCAAAGTCGTTGTTGGTCAACTGCTCGGCAATGTCCATCAGCTGCCGTGCCAGGTCGACCCGCTTCTCCCACGGCGCGTTGTAGAAGTTCCACAGCTCCTCGCCCACGTAGTTAACAGCGACCATGCGCCCACAGGCACCCAGGTACTTGGCGAACGGCCAACCTTCATCAGACGGAAAGCTCTAGGAAGGAGAAGCAAAGACAAATGCAGGTGATTTCAAAACACAGGTAAAAACATCCAGATTGGGCGAGAGACTAACTGTGCCTGAAAAGTAGAGGTTAGCATATGAACCCAGAGAACTTTCAGAGAAGCAAAAGTTATTCTTTCATTTGCACAGGAAAAAAAATACATTTTAAAATACAGAGTGCAGCCAGGGATGAAAGGGAAAGAAGAAAAAAAAAAAATCATAGACACTCGGCACAAAGATGCCGTGTGCAGCCTCAGGTAATTTTTGAAACACAATTTTGAGCACAATAGCAGAAAATCTGCCAGCGGATCACGTGAAACAGAGTCAGCTAGGGGTATAACGAATGAAATTTAATAAAAGGAAAGAGCCAGTGTTTAAGCCCTACAGCTCTGAGCTGACGTTCACTGCTGCACTCGGTGGTTCCACAGCTCTGATAGGAGGTGATTTGTGGTAGCAGCAGTTAGCAGGAGAACCTGATGTGTTATGATGTTGCAGTGGGGCGTTCAAAAAGACTTGTGGTGCCTGCTAACCAGGTTAATTCTGTTTGGGCATGTTGACAAGAATTCAATGAAGGTTAGGGGTTGAAACTGATTTATATCACCAATGTTAAACAGGAAGTGGTGGTTTTACTGTCCTTGTGGCACAAAAGCCTCAACTCTCTAAGGTTTTTCTTCAACTATTGAGGTCAAACTAATACAAGCAAACAGCCACACTCGTCTGCAAGCATCTAAAGGGGAGGCATGCAGGGAACCAGCTTTGAGAATCACTCCAGTCTCTGATTTTTTTCTTAGAGCCATTTTTATGCAACTTTTTCTAAATGATAAAAAGCCACAAAAAAGCTGGACAAATATATTCACACAAATACATAATAAAATAGATAAATGTATCTTTTAGTAAGCATCTGTTTTTGTTTTAGATGGACAGAGAAACAGGATGACCTGGGTTTCATCTGGAGCCGGTTCTGACCGACAAACTGCATTAGAAACAGGACAACACCGCCGGTAAGGTGTGAACTAGTGCGACTGTTAGGTCTCACTTTGTGCTCTTGGCAATTCAATATTTTTCCAGCTTTCAATCTCAATTGAAAGGTTTGAAATTTAAAATGCATGACAGCCCAGCCCCTTCAAAGTTTAATGAAATACAAATTATTTAAGGACATACACGTGTAAACCAGCCCTTCCAACGCTCCCCGTCTGCCATGCAGCTGCTGGATCTCCAGGACAACGTGCACGGTTCCAAGAACCCACCGCTGGGTGAACTGCTGCCTATCAAGCAGCTCTTATGTTAACCCATGTTCTATGAAATCCACTTTAAAGACCCACTCCAATTAAAACTGTATTTTTGGTATTTTTAACATGTTCTTCTTGAGGCATTTTCTCATCTTGGAGGACATGTTTTAAAAAACCTAAGGTTAAAATTGCCTTTTGTGAGTTTTTTTTTAAAATCAAATTTCATAATAATCATATTTGTGACGTAGAAAACGTGCCACAAGCTCCATGCTCCTCTTCATTCTGATGCATCCACTGCGACAGTCCAACAGTCATAACTTCAAGGCGGATATCCAATGAGCTACTGTAGCTCTGCAGAAACTATGTCCAACAAAACAACAGATTTTTTATTTTTATTTTGGCTTAATATGACATAATCATAGTTAAAAGACCAATGAGAACGCTTTCAAATCACTTCAAAGATGATGCAAGTGCCCAATACTTTTTTGTCTGCATCGTTGCAGATGCAACTTACTGGATGCACTTTAACAGTCAGGTTTGTTACTAAAAGGATGTTCAGAGTCTTTATCCAGTGCATTTAACATGGGAATACGACCTTTCACAGCAAGCCTCAGCTTGTTTTGCAACTTTATCTCCGTAACTCAAGCATATCTTTTTCTGCAATCGGCTTAAAAAAAAGAGGAAAATGCTATGATAAGTTGCATGGCGTATTGTTTGAGCCAAATTCCCTGAGGTGACTCAATCAATGAGAAGGAGACAAAAGTCTGTCCACAGCTTTTCCTGCAGCCTGTCTGGGCCTGTCACTGTAAGGCCAGGCAATGACTCGTTCATCTAAAACATTGTCACCTTTTATCTGCAATTTCTGAGTCAACCTGCTTGGCAGGGTTTGTGAAAAAGGTGGAAATAAAATAATACATTAAAAATAGGATAATGGTGGGCTGGCTGCTTTTTCAAATATTGGCTAAAAGGAAGACAATCCTTTAATACTAATAAGCTGATGGCCAGTGGGCATTCTGACATCAGAGATTTTTGGATTAAAGATTTAAAAGGCTAAATATCAAAAATGCCTAATTTATGAGGTAGGTAAAGATGATTTAGCGGGCGCTAGATCAGCTTGTGGTACATCGTCATTATGCTCCTCTCCCTTTGACCCATATTCAATCCTCGCATTTGCTTTTGGTTGCTATAAACCCAGGAAACTCTTGGTCATGTTGACAAAACTTAGCCTGTTCATTGCTCTGGCTAAAGCAGCTTTGTAAAAGATCGGCTTTTCTCTAACCCCCCACAGGATGGACGGAGAGATGTGAGGAGAGGGGGTGATGGAGGCAGACAGACAGACAGACAGACAGACAGACAGCGAGGAGAGGAGGAAGTGGAGAATATGATGGAGACAGCGAACAGAAGAGACAAAACGAGTGGCTTTCACTTCTCCGCTTCACCAGACAGGAGCAATAAACCGGCAAAGACCTGCCCGCTAAACGCATCTCTTTCTTTGTTGTCAGGTTGCCGGCCTGAATAGGAGCAGAAGTAGAGCGATGGCAGATGGGGGGGAGGGTAACTGGAAGGGGAGGAGAGGGATAAATGCCCTGAGGCTACTTTCAGACACTGTCAACGGCTGTTATGAGAAGACCTTCATGTGTGCCTGGCCTTCCGCCATGGTTCTTAACATAGATGTTGCTCACTCATGGCGCTGACAGGTTCATTACTTCTTTGTCAAGTACTAAAAGTCTTAACAGCTCCTACCTGGGAGCCATTTTTAAATTCAACTTTTGTACAAGAAATAGTCTAGGGGACATAAATTACAAACCGTGTAGAGATGCATTCGGATGATGGCAACGGACTCACACTCGCCTATCGCTTAGATGTTTAGATATTTGAGTAGCTTTCCCTCTCTTGGCGCTCTTTAAATGGTTACTCTGCAGAAGTCATTAACGTCCGCAATGAGGCGTTTAGGGAGAGAGGGGGGTGTATATTGAAAAGCCAAGGCTAATATTACTTCCAGCACACTCTTCAAGTAGACCTTCAGTGCATGCATGTGTGTGTGTGTGTGTGTTTGCATGGTTAACGTACAGGTAGTGAATTTTACCAGTCGTGTCCCAATAATGTTACACTGCTGAAAAAACAGCTGAGGCTGCAAAACTGCCAATGACACATCCCAGCAACTTTTACAGCTTTAAAAGGTCACATCACTTCTCAGTACAGACTCTGGTTAAATAAAAATGTATATGTATATACATTCATTAACAATGGATAAGCCACCAAGCATCAAAATGTACATTAAATTATGTGTGTTTTAACAAACTTTTACAAGCAGACATTAAACAATTAGAATAAACCCAGTTAAGGTTTCATTCCAATGAAAACTGTATTTTTTGTGTTTTTTACGCTCTTGCATGGAGGACATAAATTAAGAAATTCAAGATTGAAACTATGTCTCCGAGTGTTTATTTAAATTAGGAGCAGACAAAAAATGCAGGTTGAAAAAACTTGTAGTTGTTACGTAAAAACTACAATCGGCAGGCCGCAGGACACAAGCTCCTTGCTCGGCTTCATTCCAATTCATCCACCTGTAAACGAATAGATCCATGTGCGTCTTTAGTTTTCCTCGTCTGATCTGGCATCTGGATCCAAACTTTATGGCTGATAGTTAAAACTTCACTTGCTATTTTTGATTTTTGTTGCACTGATAACGATACGTTGGGGGTGTGAGGGGCTGGAAGCTAACAGGAGAGAGTGTAAACAAAGGGATGTTGGGAAATGAAGGCTCATTCTGTGGTAACTCAGACGCAAAATTCTGATGTGAAACTATGTCCTAGACAACAAAAAGGTTTTTTGATTTTGCCTAAAAATGGCATAACTAAAAGACCACTGGGAACGCTTTTAAAATAGATGAAAAGATGGTTGGATTGGACTTAAAACACCAACTGTGTAAGCCATTACACCACTAACAACCCGCATTTTAATCCTAGAATACACATACATTTAAATCTGGGGACAAAGGGACAAAAATAAGGCATAGTTAGAAAGCACAAAGTAAAAATATAATCATGTTTTTATAAAGGCAACTTTTTGGTGCAAGGCAGGGCAATCTATTTGTGGAAGTTGCGTTGATGCACTGAGAGAGCATAGAGTGGAGAGTGAGGTGGCTTTTCACCATCAACATGACAGACACTGGTGTCCTCTTGGGGGGGTTCTGAAATGAAACAGAGCCACAGACAAATGGCTGGCCTCTGGAGAAGAGGATGAAACAACTGGACCGAGAAGCGCAGGAACACACACCTGCGTCCTGACATCTGCTGACAAAGGCATGCCCTTCTCCTGGGCCACTCGGGGTGTGTGTGGGTGTGTGTATGTAAGAAGGCGCCTTGTTTGTGTGCGCATGTGAGTGCAAGTGTTTGCGTGAAACTGTGTCCGAGTTCATGTGAATGAGAACATGCAACGTGACCAGGGCTGATAACAACCTCTATTCAGACGGTGAGTAAACATGAGTGACTCCCAAGATATTGGCTTGGCTGCCTTGCAAAGAACAATGACCCATCAAACACACACATGAATGGTGGACGCGCAGCTTAGTCTAATAAACACATTTTTTAAAGGAATTGGTTACTTTCATCCTCCAAGTAAAAGGGGAATGAGTATTTTTCCTCTTCAGTGCTTCACACGAGCAACTTTAAGAGCGGGGTGTGGTGTAAATTCTCGACATTTTCTGTCTTCAATAAAACTCCAGTGAACAAGCTAGGACAGATTCATCTTTTGTCCATCAATGAGAGGTGTAGCTGAGAAATGCATGGGCACATCCAGCCAAAGAACTAAGTGTATGTAAAACGCCTTGATTTGATTTTCTAAAACGGATCATTTTTGATGGGTGCATTACAGGAGCTCACTGCCAAAAGGGGTTGCATCTGCTCTCTGAATCTGTAAAGCTGGAGGGATGCTGCCGCCAAGCTGGACTGCCTTTCTGAGCCGCTCTCCTGTTGACCTTGTGTGTCTGGAAAGAAGTGTGGTGAGGCCCGTCTGGCATTTTGCTGGCCATTTAGGTTTAAAATACAGTCTGTTAGTCCGCGGCGAGCGCTCACACCCCACAGGGGAGCTGGCTTCAAGTCCTCAGCCAAAGCGTACGTGGTGCCATTTCTTTCTCCATCTCACTCGTCTGGTGCTGCTCCTCCAGCTAGCTTTTCTTCAATCCAACCTCCCACCTCCTCCAGAACTCGTAATAACCGGTTAAGACTCTGTCCAAACTTAAATACAAAAGGGTATTTCCGCTTGGAAATAAAAAAAAAAAAAAGAGCCAAAGACTCGTATATGTGTTAATTTAGAATAAGTCAAATATCCCTGTAGTAGCAGGAAGAAAGTAAACATACAGACTGTAAAGTTCATTTTTAAGAGGAAGGAGAGATCGCTTGTTGGTTTAGTGGAATTAGGAAAATGTCTTTTTGTTGCAATTATGCATACATAGTAGGGCTGGGCGATAAAACGATAATTATCGTTATTGCGATATTACCTTTTTTCGATAGTGAAATGAGTCTATTGCGATAAACTTCCGTTTTAAATGAACACGGGGGAAACCCCCGTAAGACCCGCCCTCTTGTCCAATCAGAATTAAGTATCACAGGGCTAGACCAATCACTGAATAAACTGCGCCACGTCTAGTTAGAGTGAACGTTATTTACAAGCTAGGATGCAAGCTAGTATCTGCATGCGTTGCAAATCCTAACACTTGCAGAAAATGAATGTTCCGTCTGAAGAGAAGTTAACAAACTCGAGCCAAGCGGGCGCTCCAGACAGTGAAATGGACCAACTACAGTGGTGGAAAATCCACGAGAAAAGTTTCCCGAGGATTAGCTGCCTGGCAAAGCGCTATTTGTGTATCCCTGCGACCAGCACCCCATCTGAGAGGGTATTTAGTACAGGGGGTAATATTGTAACCTGTCAAAGGGCAGCTTTAAAACCTGAAATGGTTGATACACTTGACTTCCTTGCCCGCAATCTGTAGGCTTTTGTTCATGTAGCAGAAATCACACTGACCATGGTACCTATTTGTTGCCTCACAGAATAGGAGGCCATTTAAGTTGATCTGTTGTTCTTTTTCGACTTGTCTTTGAAAGCTATTCGAAGTTGCACAAAGTATTTAAATAAGAACATTTTTGTTTTAAGCTTTCTTTAATTTCTTGAAGAGCATTTTAAAGAAACTGAGGAGTTTCTTGGGAGTTTTTTTTAGTTTATTGCACTTTTTTTATATTGACATAATTGTGTGTCAATTTTTTGTCTATTTTTCTGTTAAACTTGAAAGTTCAAACATTTGAATTTATGGTGGTCTTTTAAAACTGTGTGCAATAAAGATTACTTTGAAAAATATAGTTATTTGATATTGTTTTTAATATCATTATCGCACAATATGAAAAAAACAATATCGTGATATGAAAAGTCCAATATCGCCCAGCCCTAATACATAGTATAAAAAGAAGTGACCAAATGAAAAACGGAAAAAAAGTAATTCCATACAGTGGTCCCTCGTTTATCGCAGGATAGGTGAAATCCTCAAAGTAGTCAACTGTACAATAATATAGATGTTTTAAGGCAGTAAAGCCCCTCACTACACTCTTTATACACTTGTCTCTCTTGTCTAACCCCCAAAATTGAAGCCTTCATTGAAAAATAAGTCCAGTGTTAAAGAGTAAAACCAAATATTTAATCGTGATTGAAGATATATGTAAATTTGGCAACCTGGATACCTTCTGCACTAGAGACACGACAAGGAGAAAGTTTATTGAAAATAATCTATAGGCAATCAGAATGGAAAAAGAAAAGAAGGGCATGCAAAGATGCATTAAAAAAACCTGTGAAACAGCGAGATTGCAAAAAGGGGAACAGTGGTATCGCGAGAAACCACCGTTCTCTATCATCAGTGGCTGTGACTGGTGATGTGTGCTAAAAGGTCTCTCAAAACTTCCTAAAAGGCTGATCGTGTTGCACTTTACCAGACTTGTAATGTTAACCAGACTTTCTGTTCGGGGTTTTTAGAGCAGGTCAGAAACCAGAGCTCCGGGGCAGCAGAGAAGAACACAATCTGACCCTGCACCTCACAAGTTCATGCTATGAACAAGCCTACAAGACAGATAGGTGTGACAGCCGGCAATAGCTTAGTCTTCTATCATCAAGGTGTCACTCCTGAAAGCCACATTTTAGGAGACTAACCTACATTTTTATTGAGAGTCTACTTTTAGCTGGAATTGAAGAATAAGCCAATTCAAATATATTTAGTAAAAACTGGATTTTTCTTTTTTTGCAATAAGTATATAACTGCTGAATAAAGCTGTTTATTGACCTGCTTACAATGCTGCTGTTTATGTGGAAAAAATACAAATAAATAAAAAGCACAGAATTCAGGGAAAATAACATGAATACGTAAACAAAACCACAAGATCAATGAGGTCAACTAAGACATCCGCTCATCAGACCTGAAACAGTTTACACACACGGTGCACAATTCTGTAGACTTTGAGAGTGTTGAGAAAATAGGTTAGCCGCGTATTGAGAGTTGCAGGCATTTGCTGTGTACAGAGAATGAGAACAGGATACGGACTGCCTTCACAGAATAGTGCCGTTTGAATTTGCGAGCAAACACTGCCTTGAAAGCTGATAGCTTAAACCTCTGCCAACCTGAGCCACTGAACATGGAGCAACACGTAAATCCCCTCAACTGGAGGATGAGGAACGCATTAAGGCACAAGCAGCAGCGGTGGCTCAGTATAGGTGGTACTGCCTTCCTCACAACAGGGAACAAACTCAAAGAATAACTTGGCCTCGGACCTGACAGCTGTGGTTTGAGCCCCACATGAATGGTTGAACACTCCAGAGCAGGCACCAATTATCTCAGGGGCAGCTGGGCGGCATGGTGAGCAGGGAGATTGTTCTCATTGACCTCGCACTATAACCTGTCAACAGAACAAAGCTCAAGGCAAGAGCATTTCTCTTTACAAAGACCAATTAAACACTCAAAAGACTTTAATCTAATAACAGGTGCCTGCCTATGAGCAACACCCAGCACCAGCACTGATGTAAAGAAACTTTTGTTAGCACTAGTAAGGGTGCTAACATTCGAAAAATCTAAAGACGTCACTGCATACTGCTGACCTGTCAGAATTTCTCCAGCAGAAATCAGGTGCTTTCATGCAGTTTTCTTTCTGCGGGTAAGCAGAGGTGCCAAAAAGCAAGTTTTTGCTCTAAGATTAGGCCACAGGCTCTCCAGGGGGTAGAGCACAGTGCACCACTTCTTGTTAGCTTAGCATATTGTATCATTTTAAGGGGCCCAGGGAGGGTAGTGCGTGGCCCTCTTTCCCTGCAGAGCTGTATCTTTAAGAACTGGGCTTGTGGTAGGTGTTGGGTAAGGACTGTAACAGTAGTGACCTCGGAGAGTAAGGGAACAATTTTAAAATAGGCAACTCATGGGTGGGAAAGGGTAGTAGGGGAAGCCACCGGCATTTACCTAACCAAACACAGCTGTGTGGCATCTGTGCATGTGTGTTTCGTTAGGAGAGAGACCCAGGATCATAGCAACGCAATCAGTCTGGATCATTCAAATGAGAGAAAACACCACAAGGCCCTGGCTTGTACTAGACACATTCACAAAAGCCCTCTGCTTCTTTTCATCCCATCTCTCTTTTCCACCAGGGCCTTCGTCCAACAAGGGCAGCCAAAAGACAGGAGTCGAGCCCAGATAACTCCTCGTCTTATCCTAACAGGATTCTGTTGGTACACAATGGTCTAGGAATACTGAAAGAGGGTTTGGGAGCACTTGAGGCAGGGTTAAGCAGCATGGACACTATGGGATTACATTTCTGCCATTAATTGAAAGGGCGTAAAGACAACTGAGCGGGCGTATTTAGGAACTGAGTGAGTGAACCTTACAACCGCGCTGGCGCAATTCTAACTAAGCGACCCCGTATTTTACAATTGAACGGCTGCAATCCTAACTGAGCAGTGATCTTGCTCAGTCAGATCGTTTTTGCGCGCTCACATGAATTTACCGTGCGGTCAAATTGTTTTTGCGCGCTCACATGATTTTACGCTCAGTGTTAAGGGGGCGTTTTTGTCACTTTGTGGGCAGAAACCTTTCTGGTTGATCTGATTGGCCGAAATTTGCATGTCTTATAGTGAGACAGAGGGGCGGAACTTTCATTTTTCAGAGCCGGGCGGCTCTTGAGCTGCATGCAGCTCCCTGCCTCTTAGCATAGTTTCTAAATACAGCACTTTCACAGCCATAAGGTGAAAGTTTGACATTTTCTCCTAATGTACAGAGCAGCCCTAATGTGTTGTTGTGTGACTTCGGAAACCCTGGAAATGCAAAGAGGCACGGCACAGTTTAAACTGCAAGCTATCAGCCACGCGGAGGAACACGGGAATCAAGCAGCTGCAGTTCGGTTAAGTTAGATCTTCACAGGTTCAGACTTCCTGCTTCAATAACTCTTCTGATAAACGTTCAAATGTGTTAGCAAGTACCTCAATCATTTTGTATTAACACAGAGAGTGAACTGCAAAAGCATTTTTAAAGAAAAAAGATAATTTTTATTGCCTTTTAATCAGAATTGTTCGTTTTAAGCCGTGAATGCAAACAGGGCAGCGAGCCGGCTGCTAAGGGACCGTCAATAAAGTGCACACCCTGTGAAACACCATCCTGTAAAAATCAGTAAACTTTTAAAAAGTGAATACATGTCTATATTTATATGAACTGGTAATGAAGACTTGTCAGCATATTCGTGTTACAATAAATATTTTGGAGGAAAGTCCATCTTTTTTTTATCTTGTTGCACATACTTTTTCAAATTTTAATAGATATGAATCATGACTAAAGTTATCAGTAGTTATAAAGATACTGAAGCTACTGTCACCAAACCTTCTGTACGGACTAATATTGACCTTATTGTCATACTAAAATATATATATCATAAATGTCAATAGTTCACTTTGTTCATTTATAGGAATTTTTCATATTTAAATATTGATCAAATTTGGTCAAAAATCCTCAATAGCTCTGAAGATGCTAGATTTTTTTACATAATCTTTATTGTAGTAGGAAAATAAGGTCATGATTAGTCAGTACAGTAAGTTTTGTGTCAGTAAATACAGTATCTTCAGAGCTACTGAGCATGTATGTTATGATTCATATCTCTATTAAATTTTAAAAAAATATAAGCAATAAAACAGAGACTGACTTTCCATCAAAATTTAATGTAATAATAATAATGCAGCATGACTATGCTGACGAGTCTTCATTACCAGTTCATATAAATATAGACATGTATTCACTTTTTAAAAGTTTACTGATTTTTACAGGTGTTTCACAGGGTGTGCACTTTATTGACGGTCCCTTAGCAGCCGGCTCGCTGCCCTGTTTGCATTCACAGCTTAAAACGAACAATTCTGATTAAAAGGCAATAAAAATTATCTTTTTTCTTTAAAAATGCTTTTGTAGTTCACTCTCTGTGTTAATACAAAATGATTGAGGTACTTGCTGACACATTTGAACGTTTATCAGAAGAGTTATTGAAGCAGGAAGTCTGAATCTGTGAAGATCTAACTTAACCGAACTACAGCTGCTTGATTCCCGTGTTCCTCCGCGTAGCTGATAGCTTGCAGTTTAAACTGTGCCGTGCCTCTTTGCATTTCCAGGGTTTCCGAAGTCACACAACAACACATTAGGGCTGCTCTGTACATTAGGAGAAAATGTCAAACTTTCACCTTATGGCTGTGAAAGTGCTGTATTTAGAAACTATGCTAAGAGGCAGGGAGCTGCATGCAGCTCAAGAGCCGCCCGGCTCTGAAAAATGAAAGTTCCGCCCCTCTGTCTCACTATAAGACATGCAAATTTCGGCCAATCAGATCAACCAGAAAGGTTTCTGCCCACAAAGTGACAAAAACGCCCCCTTAACACTGAGCGTAAAATCATGTGAGCGCGCAAAAACAATTTGACCGCACGGTAAATTCATGTGAGCGCGCAAAAACGATCTGACTGAGCAAGATCACTGCTCAGTTAGGATTGCAGCCGTTCAATTGTAAAATACGGGGTCGCTTAGTTAGAATTGCGCCAGCGCGGTTGTAAGGTTCACTCACTCAGTTCCTAAATACGCCCGCTCAGTTGTCTTTACGCCCTTTCAATTAATGGCAGAAATGTAATCCCATAGGACACCCTCTTCTCTTATGTGCTAAGAGCATCACAATCCCCCTCAGACCCAAAAAACAAAAAGGTACTAATCACAGGCTAGAAACTTAAATACCATTCTCTGGCAGACCTCGGGAACTGAGCCAGCCTTCAAGACAGAAGGCTCTTCCTTAAACTCAGACATCATGTGCCGTGTCATCACATGAAATGACATAACAAAAAGGAACAACTAAAATGGGTTGTAATCACTTCCTTTACTGCAGAACACATGAGTTTTTATACATAAAAACCAATGAAGCTTATACGCTCTTTTTAAATCTTAACTTAAGCTAAATGGATACTTCACTTCCCAAAAGCTTTCCTATTAGTTCAAAACAAAAAGTCAAAGAATTGATTTAAATGTCTAATAATTCCACAAATAGCTTTTTCCTTACTTCCTCCTGCATTTTCAGTTAATTTTGGGTGAAAACTAAAAAGGTAACAATTACTTGTAAGTCAGTTCCAGGAATATACGGGCTTTTGTAGCATGTGTGATTAGCAGTAGCGATTAAAATAGAAAACATTAAACCAAAGCTCAGTTGGAGTTGTAGTAGACCTCATTGTAATTTTTGCATCAAATCTAATAGAACTGCACAGTGGCGCAGTGGTTAGCGCTCTTGCCTTGAAGTAAGAAGAACAGAACACCAACAAGGATCCTTTCTGTGTGGTGTTTGCGTGTTCCCCCTGTGCATGCGAGGGTTTCGCCGGAGACTCCCCCTTTCTCCCACCGTCCGAAAACATGCTTCATAAGTTAATTGGTTACTCTAAATCCTCTGTAGGTGTGACTGCGAGCGTGTATGCGATTGTAGCCAGACTGTACCCTGCCTTCGCCCATGATTGGCCGGAACAGCCCTGTTACTCCGAAAGGGACAAAACAGGTTAAGAAGACGAATGATGAATGAATTAAAACTAATATGCTCAATAATCTTGGTATGAACAGGAAATAAGCTAAACCTTTTGTCTTTTATAAAATAAAGCTATTGTGACTAGGAAGTTTGGATGAATGGATGAATAAAGTTCAGTCCAAGTCTGTCTATCTGTTCTTTCCTTCCATTTTTCTACCTAATATTAGTCTTACAGTTGTCAGTTCTAGGCAAAAAAAAAAAAAAAAAAACTTCAGAAAGCCTTTGCTTTGTGATGACAGTGTCTTCATGCCAGGTGAGGTGAGCATCTTAAAAAATGTGGAAGATGGGAATATGTTAATAAAAAGAGGAGAAAGGATGTCTGGGACTGCGCAGATTTCAGTTTAGAGGAGATGAGAGTGCCGCTGACTGAGTTAACCCCACAGGCCTGTCACATCCTATTCTCAGCTTCGCTGAGCACGACAAGGCTGAGGACCAAAAAGGGTGCGAGTGCAGTCACATGTTTCTGGCCAACCCACCAAGTTTAATGATTTGGAAGACAAAGCTGGCCTAAATCAAACTAATTCAGTGATGGAGCAGATGTGAGCAAAACCTCACCTGATGAATCCATCATCTACCTGGAGAAGCGGAGAAACCAAAAAAAGAACATCAATAAGCTTGAAAATGACTGTAATAAAAGTCTAAGTTCTCATGCAAAAAAACACGTTCCTATTAGATTGTGTAAATTCTTCATGTTTGTAAAAAAAACAAGACAACAACAACAAAAAGACAAAAATTCAGAGCTGAATTACAATGCGTTGAGATGGAATAAAAAAGCAAGATCAAGTTGGATAAGAAGCTGCTTATTTCAGATTTTCCCGTTTGCCTGTCATCATTTTGTCCTCCAAACAAAATGTTTCTCAAAGCCAAATTCTCTCCTACGTGACACAAAAGTGGGGGTGGAGTGTTTTGTGTGTGCACATTTGTGAACAACCGAACGCACAGAAAGCGTATTGTTGGCCAGTCCAGACACAACACAGCAGTGTGTTTGTCAGTGACTAAGAAAGTCAGATTTTTTCTAGCGCATCAGGGCTGATTTACTGCCCGGGGCTTCAAAAGACTGGAAACAGAAGCCTCTTTATGAGCGAGAGCAGCTCTCTGAACAGGCGACAGAAAGCATATTTTTCATTACTCAACTGTATAAACCAAAGAAAAAGTACTGACAATATAAATCTTTTAATTATAATCAAATTGTGTCGTCCATTATTTCTTCTACAGGAGGGCTAATCAACAGAGTGATAGAAACCCCTTTTATGAGTTGCTAGAAACCGTTAGTGTCCAAATAAACAATAGGAAGCACTGAGGTAAAAAGTTAAAGAAGGGATCGGCTTACATTTTATCGTGGGTCATAAAATGCAGCCCGCATTCCTCCTCCTATTGTAAAAAAGCAATCCCCAGAGAACAGTCTAACCTCTAGCAAAGAGAAGAAGAAGAAAAAACAGGCGCAGTAGGTGTTCGATCTCCACAAACGCCATTAATTCTTTATGGTCCACTGCTGCTCAACTTTGTGTATAGGGTCTCAAGGTCTCATAGCTAATTTTCCCATCTTTTGAGTTCAGCGATGCTTACGAATAGTCAAAGTAGTCGGGATGTGTGAGTCTTTGAGAAACCTGACACTCTCTGTGTGTTATCCATCCATACCTCCCAACAGGTTACCCCATGGGTCACAAGTTCAGCATGAGATAAACAATTCATGAGTCTCTGTAAACATTTGAAGGCTACAGAGAGCGGTTTGTGAAGAGATATGAGGATAATGGCTGTGCATGTGGTGTTGGTGTGAGACATCTATAGCTGTGTACAAGATAAAGATGAGGAGGAGGTGAGTCACCAAGTCTCTGAACTGGCGTTAAAAACACTTGTGGTATAATCTGTGTAGGGTGCACAAGCAAAGCAGAGAGGCAGGGGAAGACGCAGGCAGAGACAGGTGGCTAAAAGGAAAGAGACAGCAAGCTAACAAACCAGGCTAATCTGATGTTTCAGACTGACCAGACTAAAGAGCTTATTTGCCCGTTGTCCTTCAAAATGCCCTGAGGTGTCTGATTCAATGAGTAAAGGGAAGGGGGTCTGGCACATGTTTTTGAATGTCAACACAGGGAAAGACCGCTGTTGTTTTGTCCACTCACAAGACTCAGTCAATGCCAGATTGAAATTGAAATTGATTGGTGACCCATAAATCAGTTAGGGACAGGAATGTGGGCCATGTCGTTATGGCAAAATGAACAACAGCTTTAACATGCAGGTCAACCGAACTGATAAAAGACTCTAGATATTCACCAACATGCTGGCAAAGACACTATAGAAGAGTATTTTTAATGGTGGCAATAAGCACCATTTGTTAATGCATTAACAAATGAATGTAGAAAAGTGCAGTTCTCAATAACATCTTTGCCTTTCATCTGTTTCCTTTAGGGGTCGTCACATCAAATTATCTGCCTCCTTCTAAGCATGTCCACACTTTATTTACTGTAACTTTACTTCTCTGGCTGTGTCCAAATTCCTTCATTACTCACTACTTAGAGCACTATATAGTGTGTTTTGTAGAGCAGTCCAAATCTATAATTCAAAAATCGAGAAACTTAGAAATCTCCCAAAAGTCTCTGCGAAAAGCCAGTGAGCATCAATTCTCACTAGATTGGGGAATATTGACCACAATCCATATCATTTTTACATTAAAAAAGGGTTTAAATGTATTATTTTTAATAAATCATCTATGTTTACATCAGATAATAGTCCTCAAATGCTCGTTTTGGTTAGATTATCATTTAGTGAAATAGGTGACGTCATGAAAAGGTAGTGAGCATGGCGTCTGAATTGCCATTAAAATCCAGGGCACTAGATAGCCCTGCAGTATAGTCTTTTAGTAGTTAGTGTTTTTAGTTTGTGTTTTTTAGTAGTTAGAGATTAGGGAGGGAATTCTGACATATGCACCAACTCCCCTCGGGTCTTCCTTCACTACATTCATGAACTTCTATTTGGTCTTACTTACCCTAAGCCTTTTTTTTTGGTAGCTCCAACCTCAGCATCATCCAGGTGTCCCACCTCTCAACGTGTCCAAACCATCTCAACCTTCTTCCGCGCATTTATCTACAGAACATCTAACATGAGTCGTTCCTCTGATGGATTCCTTCCTGATTCCATCCATCCGTGTCACTCCCAAAGAGAACTTCAACACCTCCAGCTCTGCCTCCTGTTTGTTAATCAGAGTCTCTAAACCAACAACATGGCTACTGTCACCAATTTTTAAAGCACTTTTCCATTTGTTTTTGCTGACACTCTTTTGTCACACGCCTCTTCACCTGTTTAATGCTGAATAACAGATCAGCATTATCAGGTGGAGTCATCTACAAAAGACAGGTCTAAATCAGAAAGTCGTACAAAATACGCCAATGAATAATTCAAAGCTTGACTTATGCAATAAAGCCAGCAGTCAAAATCTGTTCTTTTGTTCCCTTTACAGAGGCCACAGTATGTTTGTTTTTTTAAGTATTTCCCTTCCCTTCCAAGCAGCAGAATATTTGTGCTTCAGTAATATGCAGCCTTTATTTAGCCCGGATTTCATGAAGGGTGTTCCAGCTTGTCTCAGATCTTTTGTAAAGGAAGGAGGACGATCCCCTGCCCTGTAATTTACCAGAGGCCTTCTGTGGGGCCAACACCCTTGTTTGCTTTGTTCCGATGCTCTGATCCCCCCATGTGTAATTCAGGAACCATACCTTATCAACTAATAGAGAAACACCTGCTGCCACGGATCAGCTGGCAGACGTCTATTTATACCCATGCAATATCTCCTCAAAAAATTGCAACAGTCAACATCATACAAAGAAATAAAGAAATAAAAACATTTAAAGGCTAAAATATTGTAAATCATTTAAACTTTAAGACAGAAAGCTGAACATGTGTAAACTGCATATTACCTGCAGGACGAGAGGCTCCGGGTTGAATGCCAAAGTCATGAGCAGCTGCATTCTCTCCGTGTCCTTCAGGTTCTTCAGCAGGAAGCTGCCAGAGTCCTTAGTCTCAGCATACCTGCGAACCACTCGGTCCAGCAGTCTCTGAGAGGGACAGTGCACCAGGTCTGACCACCCCTCCACAACATCTGGAGTGAGCAGACGAACGTCCCCGTTGATTCGAGCAAATTCAGTCTTGTACATCGCTTGAACAAGGTCACATCGCGGCCTGCCTGTGGCCCTTTTGCAGATTTTCTGATCGATCTCAGCCAGTTCCTGGTTGGAGCCGAGCCGCTTGAGCACCACACGTCGAGTCCCCTCTCTGGGCTCTCCGTACTGTGCAAAGTAAACATTCTTGACATTGAATACATCTAGGAATCGCAGGCGACCCCAAGTCTCAAAGGAAACCTGGCCGTTCATGAACTTACGGCACCAGCTGGTACCAAAGCAGGCGGGGCATTTGTTGAGGTTGATGAATCGCCTGTCGGTGAGCTCATTCTTCTGGAAGGAAGCGAACAGGTTGTGAGTGTTCATCAGCAAGATGACAAACAATCCCACCAAGAAAAGGAGCTTCAGACAGCGGTACAGCCGACCAAGTTTGAGAGGCAGGAAGCGCAGCATGATGCGGATGGGAGGACGGAGGATGCAGAGGGACGAGGGAGAGGAGAGGTATTGAGATGATCTTCAGGGAGTTAACCTCAATGCCTCTCCTTCATGGTGCAAAGGCGGAACTTCTAAAGCTGCCTGCAGCGACACGGTTGGCACAGCTGCCCAACGCCAGAGTTTGGCAGCGGCCACTGCAACATGATCTGTCCTTGCGACTTTTTGATGCTAACTCCAGCCGGCAGTTCTGAAAAGATGCAGATAAAGAAAAAGGGGGGGGGGAAGTCACTACCTTGGGTAAAATAACAATAAACATTTCATAAACCAGAAATGTGAAACAGTCTGAAAAAAAACCCATTTGTATTCGCCTTTCACCGATAACCACAAAACCATACCTGAAAGAAGACAAAACAGCCTACTGCGGCATTAAAAACTTTCTAACATTTGACTTTTAGGTCATTTGAGACATTTCATTACTGTGTGACAAAGTTTCCCAAAGCGAATGCAATAACCTTGTCTGCACTGTCAGGGCCTTTGTTTGAATACTACTTCTTTCTCATTCCCCAATACGAAAGTCCAATAAGAAAGAAAAGCTGAACATGAAAATAAGAGGTAATGAATAAAATTCTCTCCTGACATGAAGAGTTCAACAATCTGAGGTTGACTTGTGTGTGGATTTTCTTTCCCCAAATAAAGGCATCCATCACTTTTCCTCTGATGCACAGGACTACTTTAAGTCAGCTCAACTCAACAGTGAAGTTAAAAATCTTGCAGGAATCACAGTTTGCATTGAAGAGTCACGCTGTGCAAAATGTAACCTCTGATCAGGGCTGCCTTGCGTCCTTTTAATCATGCTTTGAAGTTGTTTCTTTGAAAAAGCCTGGTGTCACTAAAATAACATTTTCAAGCAGAGAATGGGAATGTGTGAAAAACCCCCACTAAGCAAACTGATGTCAGCACAGAAGGGAAGGGGTTTGGGGTGATGCATTGAAGAGGCTGGGAATGCAGGAAGACAACAAAGCCCACTAACAGTCTGCCATAGTCAACCCCCCAACGAAACCATGTCAGAAGAAGCTTTTCAGGAAAGAGTCTTTTATAGCACTTTAGCAGAGACTTGGGCCGTGCAAATTAGCCCTTCTCAATTAGTGCCCATTAGAACACGCCTGTTAAAGCAGACTTGCGAGAACGTGGCTAATAGGAAGGCGTGCTGGCGACGCCATATTGGTCTGGAACACAACGGAGAGTTGAATGGAACTTCTGGAAATGGTGATTATGTCCGGTTTCGTCGGACACCTGCTGCCTCTGCTGATCATGGTGGGAGAAATTTGTGGATTTCAGGGTTTGTGGATGAGTTGCAGAGACAACACACCTAAACATGCGGCTCTGCAGCTGTAACTGGGTCAGGAAGTCAGCTGATTTTGTTGACAACACAGGGTTGTGTCAGAAAGGGGTACCAGCATAAAAACCACCAGTGCTAATCAGTGGAAGCTGATTCGCTGTGAGAAACCCTGGCGGGATGTGGGGAAAGGTGAACAACATTTTTGGTGTTTACAGCATGAACGTAAACTAATCTAACAGTTAGACATTATTGACCTGTTGACTGATCAAACTGATTGCTACCGACAATCTGCATGGGAATATTTTACTAAAATATGCATTTGAAATTCTTTGCTTTTGGATCACTGTATTAACCTCTGCATCTATCACTTCACTGCGATTCACCTTCCGTGGTCATGCTTTGTCGTGGGGTTTTGAATGCTTTTTTTATTTTAACTGTGGATGTATTTTACATCTTGATTGGCTGTAGACTTTTTTCAATCAATTTCCTTCGTGACGTTTCTCCTGTAAAGAATGTTTTTCAGCTTGACGAAGTTACCAAAATCTTCGATTTGGTCTCATTCTAAAGTACTGGACTCATTGTTCTATGAAGGTTTGAACTTTCAGTGTTTAAACAAGCAAGAGGAACGGGAAAATGTTAGAGAAAATTGTGTAGTGAGGGGTTTTACAGCCTTAAAACATCTATAATCCTACTTCACAGATTTCACTCCCGTGATACACACAGGAACACTACATTTTCAGTTTTTTCAGGCTGCAGAAAGAACAATTCTGTTGTCAGACGTTGTGTCACACAACTTTCACTAAGGTAAAACCATGAGCATGGGAATGCTTTTCTTATAGCATATAATATGCAAATATCAGGCAATTGTCATACTATACATCTGGTAAGGTAGTAGCTCAGTAAACATACAGTTTGCTAGTAAAAATGCGTCTAATCGAGTAAAACTTTTCAATGTGATTAACCATAGCTATATCTTTTAAGAAATTAGGGCTAGATCATCATAATCTCAAGTCACCTTGATCAATTTCCTAGTGGGACAGTTCATCTTCGGTTAAGCTAAGCAGCCATCGTGGCCAGGTAAACAATGTTAAATGATTTTGATTACATCAGTGGAAACTCTCAGTTGGGGGTATGGGTCAGTGAATTCCCAGCATTCTGCTTGGAGATGGTTGAGAGCTCTACACAACCAAGAGAGCAGTGGTCTGAGAGATAAGAGGCTGGGGAATTTCTGAGAAGAGTTGAGAACACTTATTCCTAACTCCTCACTCCTATCTCGGTAAAGTAGGGCTAAGGCTCACATACTATGAAAAGCAAAATAAATCCACTTAAAGCAGATTATTGATCACATGCTGATTATTAAAGTCAAGCGCTATTTTCTGTTCAATGTATGAGAAAAAGGCTGGCATGTTAAGGGACAGCTTGTTTATTTATGTCCTAAGTGTAAGAAATTATAAAATAAACAGTCAACTTAATAAAATATAAAGAATATCCCCAATTAGTTTGAGAATATAAAACAGTAAGTTTAGTCTTTGAAGAACCACTCCAATAACAATCATGTTTTTGGTGTTTTTAACATGTTCTTGTGGCATTTTTCTCACGGTGCCGGATGTATATAAAGAAAATTGAGATTAAAAAGCCATTGGAATATTTCTTTGTTTAAATCGTCGCAGACGATATCCGGTAGCAGTGATGTAGAGGCTACAATCAGCAAGCCACAAGCTCCCTGCTCTGCTCCATTCCAATGCATGGACAGATGGATTCATGTACGTCTTTGCTTTCCTCGCCTGAGCTGGCATCTGGCTCAAAACTGTACGGCTGGATAGCTAAGATATTGCTTGCCTTTTTTGTTACATTAGTAGTGTTAGTTACGGGTTGTGAGGGGCTGTAAGCTACTAAGAGAGTGTAAACAGAGGCTTGATTGGACAGGAAGGCTGGCTTACTCCGGCCCAACGGTTCTGCCCACAATTCATGGGGGAATTTCTGATGAAATCCTGCAGCTCTGCAGAAACTATGTCCTAGAAAACAACAGGCTTTTTTTTTTTAATTTGCCTAAAAACTTCATAATGGTGATTGAAAGATGACTAGAAATGCTTTGAAAATACATCAAAAGATGATTGGAGTGGGACTTTGAGACTGAATAATGTGGAGGACAACATTTGAATGGAGTGCTTTCAAACAAATAGACAAAAGCATAAAAAGAGAATCCTTTCATAAATTGAATTTTCCAAAAGGAAAAAAAAAAAAACTTAAATTGGCACACTTTAATGAAACTCAAAATGTTGACAAAATTTGCAAAAAAAAATAAATTCACTACATTTTCAATAAATGTGTTTCTTTGTGTACTAAAAGTGGACGGATTCATATTTCAGACTGAATTGAGTCTCATAAAATAACGCCAGCGAGTGTGTCAGGTACACGTCTCCCCTGGAATAAAAAGAAAAGCCGAAGATTTTCAAAAAAAAACGCCGAAATGATGTGTGTTCCTTCCACAACAAGGAGTGCAAGAAAGCTGATTGCTTGAGAGGCAAACTCAATATCCCTCCGTTGTAAGAGCTTGATTCAAGTGCCATTTACCTTCTGACACAGACAGCAGTCATGGCACAGACGTAACTGCAATATCTCTGGAGCAGATATGACATTTAGCTAGGATAAAAGAAGGGCAAAACAGACCACATACTATAATCTCAACAGGGCCAAGAAGTTGTTCACTAGGCAAAAGCAACAGATGGCCAGGGCAAGCTGGAACAAGTCCAGAAGACCTGCAAACTAAGGAGATGCACAAGCTGGCTGACTGACAGAAAGAGGATCCGTTTCTTCTTCTTCCTTTACAACTTGTGTTACCTGGATCACCTCAGTGGGTTGTACTAAGAGCTTTACTCAATAGTTAATGCATATAAACATTTAAATATTCAGCAAGCAAACAAAAAGGTTTCCAAATACCTAATATTTGCAATTGTATAGTAATTGCGCGACAATCCATTTTCAAATGTTTCAACATGAACCACTCCACATGCATTTACCCAGCGTGCTCACAGTCTACAGGCGTACACCACCCAAGGATAATCCACGTTTGTAAGTATGCGCTGAGACAAAGGCATACTGTGAGGAGCTGAAGCATTAAGGTTACCCGCTTACAAAGGTAAAGTTCACCTAAAGCTTAAAAGTGAAGCCATGTGCTTTCTATTCAAACGCAGATGTCAGCCACTGGAGCACAAGGGCTGGTGAAATCTAAAGCGCTTGTTTTCTTATAGGGCCACTCTCACTGTGCCCATAGGAAACTTGTGTTTCAAATTAGACCCCCTTCACTTCCTCCCCCACGGTGCCTCTGTGAAACGGAGGCAAGCACGCTACCGAAAAAAAGGGGGCGCCCTGTTTAGAACCAAAATGACCTTTCATGCCATAACGCAGAGACTCGGAAAAGTGGGGTATAGAAAGTTTGTCAGCATACTAAGCTCGCAAAATACAGTGAGAGGCAAAGAAAAGAGGGCAAATGAGAAGAAAGCCTGACTCCTCATGCATGGAAGATGAGTTTCACATTCAAAATGTTCCAAGTTTGGCAGATGTTAAGAGCCACAAAACGGCTCATTACTGGGACACAAAAGGCGTGAGATGAAGCAACAGGCTCCGTGTTGACTTAAAACAGAATGACAAAGGTTGAAACAGAGGAAGATGACATGGTAATATCCAAGCATTTTGACTTGTTCGGGTTTTAGATCATGATAGAATACAGAAAAAGAAAGAAAAACTTAGAAGGAGGGGTGGGTGGAAACATACATTTTCATCTTGAATAATCAGCTCTTTGGCTCTTTGTGCATAACTGCTTTAAGATAATGTGTACAAGGACACGGCTGCTTTCAGGCTAAGCCGTTTCCTGTTCTGCACCTGAGGCTAAACTTCATTACAATATAATGAAGTCAAGCCACACAAGAACAAGTTTGATTAATTCTGCAAATGCAAAAGGGGGTGTAGGGTGGATAAAAGGTCTAAAATACAGGAAGTGACTTGGCAAAACGGCGGAAAAAAAAGAGGTTTAAGCTATCGGAAACAGGGTTCCTGCTCCTGTGAGCAAAATGACAGAGTGGCAGTTCTCAGCCTCTGACTGAATGTGCGTATTCGCAAGCCGCCGGCATTACCACTAAGACCTACCGTGGCTCGGTGAAAGCCCCTTCTACCCCCGCAGCCCCTTCCAAGCCGTGCAATGGCTTCTTGCTGGAGAGAAAAACTACTGGTGCCAAGCTTATTGACTGCAAGTCAATAATGTTTGATCACGAAAAACATATTTCAGCCACAGCCGAGCTGCTTTCTGCACAGAAAACAGAAAGAAACGAACTCAAATGACAGCTACATTCACAAGTTGAATGGAAAATTGAGTTCCCAGAATATGAACCCCGATTAGCTGCATCCCCTCAGTAAACAGGAGTCCATTCAGATCTGCACCAAACCAAACCGTGGAGGTTTTTTAATGGGAATATCAATGGCATCCACATTACTATAAAATGACTCGTCTGTTTGGGAGCGGACGCCTGAAATGATGTTTGTTTACGTACAATCAAAGCAGCTGCACTTTTCCTTCACAGCACAGGATCCCTTCCGTTCGAGTTTGACAAATTTGACATTTATTTAAAGCTGTGCCCATGCAGCCGCTAAGCAAACATGCCAGCTAAGTGAGGCCACACTTGAAGTGACAAAAAACAGGCTGTCAAAACAGTTTAAAAAGAGAAAAATGTTTGGCGAGAGGAGCGGGAGAACACAATGGGTCCATTCCTCCTTCACCTCACTTTTGCAGTACAAGCAGCTTTTGTCCTAGAAGAAATTGGTAAGTGGAAAATGCAAAAAAAAACAAAATATATGGCTCCTATGGGAGCTTTTAGGCTACAATTACAAGACGCTCTCCCTGCTGAGCAATCAAACATTCAAATCAACCACCAGCAGAATCTCTTAAGTGAATCAGGGGCTACTTTGTGGTTCTTTTCCCAACTAACCTTGAAAATAAGAGCCTTCAAAATAATTTCCCCACTAAAATATTATCCAAGCACCCCAAAGAATTCATTAAAAAAACAAAAACAAATTAAATTCAGATCTTTATAAAACTGTTTCATGAAAATTCAAGGGCACACCTTTTCCCTGACAGACCAGATCACAGCGGTGACGCAAAGAAACCTCCATTCTTCTACATGATGCTTTTATTTTCCTGTACTGAGGGCTTATTAGCAAGGAAAACTACAAAATATACGTGAAAATGTGTTAACATAATGCTCCAGCTCATTTAAAAATGACAAAGCTCATGAAGTAAAATTATGATGGAGATTTAAAAGGAAACCATGTAAAGAAAAATGTCCCTAATGCTCCAACAGAAATTCATGTCTATAATTGTAGAGGATAGTTGTGAAATACACAGTTTATTGCAGCATTTAAACACGCAAGACGCACCCAGAGTGTATTATTATTATTATTATTATTATTATTATATTATCTAAATAATCAAATAGAAACAACATTTATTCTGAGCCTACAAAAATAATAAAATAGAACGTCCCCTTTCATGAAAAATTGTATAAATCAGACTTTTTGAGGGAAAATAATAATAAAGCTCACTCTTCAAATTGTCTACCAGCCAGTTGTGGGTTCTGCAGGAGTCCGTCCAAAGACAACACAAACTCAAAAGAGACGAGAAACAACAGAGAAACAAACCTTTGACACTTTCCCCCCTTCGGCTCCGTAGTAATGAAATGGTTAGCGCTCACTTGGTCTCATTCTTCAAAGTTGCGACTACTTGGGAGGCAAACGAATGCTACTTTAAATCACTGCCGACATTATCTGAGCGGAAAGGCGTTTGTTCAAAGCTCGACGGAGATTTCTGTCAGGCGGACACTCACGGGCTTCCCATTTCCAGCCCTTTAGATATCTAGCCAGCTAGCCTGTTAGCTGCCGAAATAAACAGTTGGGATGTCACTCTTAACTCTTCGTATTCCGGATCTTTCCGAGTGGACGACGCGGACCTCCACCGAACAAAGCCCAGCCACGCTCGCGTCGCGACTGAAGGTCCATGCCTGTCGGTCTATTAGGAGTCCCCTTGTGGCCACAGAAGTGCCTCTTTTTTCTCCTCTCAGTCAGACGCTCACTCCTCTTCCACATCACAATGGGTTCTGTTTCAACAACAGCCCCCTGACTCTTTACGACACCCGCTCTCGGTTTGCGACAGCACGTTGCTAGGCGATGATTCCAACAGAGTCTTGTAGGGAAGGCCACCCCACGTGGAAAGTTTGACCACATGCATGCTTTGTTTCCTTTTTGTTTTGTTCGTTTCGTCGATTTAAAAAACGTAATTTTGTACAAACTACAGATAAAATTAGATTAGTCTAAATGTAATGTAAATAAAGAAGTAATAATGAGAAATAAAAAATGTATGTGACTACTACTATTACTATTGCCAATTGCTGCTGCTGCTACTACTACTACTATAACAACAACTACTAGTACTACTACTACTGCTATTGGGCTTTATCTGGGAGCATTCGTTTCCCCTGCTGCCTTCAGGCCCTCGCGTCATCCACAAAGTACATTTTTATTCCAAAACTCTGTCTCATATAGATATTTCTCCTAGCAATTCAAACAAATTAGCGCAAACAATTGATAAGCCAAATAAGCTTAAGACTAATTATTATCTAATCACAAAGTCTTACGGATTGACTTGGAAATAAGACAGAGGTTTTGTGAGTCTGAGTGAGGTTGTCGTGTATTAGTTTGTACATCGCGCCACCAACTGGACATGTAGGGAATGACACCCACTTCGTGGTCTAATCAAAGTTGAAGGTTTAAAAAGATTTTTTTTAAAGCGTAAGTGTATAATTTACAATAGTAAGCCAACCTGTCTGTTTTTATTTTTTATCATCATTATTTTAATAATTGGAGACCCTGTTTAAAATCATCACCTGTTGTGTTTCTTGTGTTTCGGTTTTAACATTTTTCTTTAACGTGCATTGAGCATATGAGTTTGTTTACAAAACGTATGTACCTTGATTCTCTTTTTATTTAGACATGTTCGCTTTCTGAAAAAAAAAAAAAAAAGACGAACAACAACAACAACAAACGTTCTACTTGCAAATAGGAGACAGAAGTATCCAAGTGTCCTTGAAGGCAGCACAAACTTCACTGCTCTGCTGATGCGGATGTTTCTTGCAGGCGCAGAGTTTCCAGCAAGTCATTGAAGTGATGGTGATGGGGACTGACACTTTCTGGCAGCAAGGCAGCAAAACGCTGCCTTGCTGGTCCTCGCTGCAGTTAGTTTAGCACTAATAACCATCCTCAGTGTGTGGAAGTTAAAACAGTTCAAGTACAGGCTCGTGAATGAAACTGGAGGTGCTATGTTTTATGGTGAGTAAGTGAAGGAACCCTGGCTCGTTTACGGACAGAGCTCACACCACGGAAGTTTCAGAACACTTCCTGAACTCATCGTTGAACAAAATGTGTGGTTTGTACCAGAATACAAACTGAATTGTGTTTTTTTTAAGTGATATTCAAATTTACAGTTGAAACGTCCACACCAGAAGTTTAAGTTAGAAAGTTATTGGAATTATTTCCTGTTTATAGTATGGCCTTTAGAGCAGGCAATGCAGGAGCTCCAGAAAAGGTTGCCACAAATCTTCATGATTATCAGTTTACCTTCTTTTGTGTTCTAATTAACATTTCATTTAAATGATGATTTGATACCGGGGTACTAAACAGTGGTATTAGATAAGGTTTTCCAGATTCCTTGTAATTCGTGCAAGATAATGAAGTGTAAATTAAATGTGTGTACAAACACACAAGTGAACAATAATTTTATAATGATATAATTTTAAAATGCTATAGGTCTATCTGATTAACAACTTACCCTCAGATAAATCTGGTTGGATATGAATGCATCAATCGATTAAGTCGATCAGTTGTTCCATCTTTAACTTGAATGGTTTTATGTACTGAAAGCATCCCATCTTGTGATTTTTTTAACTTTTTTTTTTATTTACCTCTGCAGGTATGCTTTTAGGTGTAGCTGTGAGGTACTTACAGTTTAATGGAGCGCCGGATATCAATAACCATACATGCACATGTCCTGATCTGAACGCCACTCCACACTTTGTCAAGGTCAACATCTCATCACAAGAGCATGCTGGAAAAATCCGCCCACTGGACTCAACCTCTCAGATGGTAACTATGGCAGCCGAAGATGTGCAGGAGATTCCTGCTTGGATTTTTAGTTTTTTTATGCTTTTTGAAATATTAAACTGTTTATGGTTATTATAATTGGATGGGAAATACTTAAAATCTTATTTAAAAAAAACACTGCTGTTTTAAGAACCAAGAACTTTAACAAACCTTCACCAAAAAATATTAACTTTTTAACAATTTAATAAAAATTTGGTACTTTTTATGGTTAAACATCTTTAAAGACAAGTCCTCTGGATTTATATTGACACAGTCAAGTTTTCAACCCTTTTCTGAATAAAACTTGCGGTCTATGCATGAGGACATCAGATTAAAAACTCATTATTTATCTTAACCAGCTCATTTTAAGCATTTAAAGAACATCTTTAGCTTTGCATTCCTTTACATTTTAATGATTTATTAGTGTAATCTCAGCTACTCTACACTATTTGTTGCCAAAATGCGATTTTATTAAATCCTCAATTTTCTACTGTTTTGCCTCTTTTTTACATTCAGAATTTCTTTCTTTCTTATTTTTAACCTAAACAACATTTACTGCAATCTTTCTGCATTTTCAGCACAGTTCTCAGCACTTTTTACTAATTTTTTTTTAACCAAAAATAAAAAAAGGCCACAAAAATGCAAGGTAGTGGATGCGGCCCATCGAAGAGCAGCGTTTATGAATTGTCAAAAACAACCGCTCCTACTAACACCATTTAAAAGAGACGCATA
This sequence comes from Oryzias curvinotus, assembly GCA_023969325.1. Classification (NCBI taxonomy): domain Eukaryota; kingdom Metazoa; phylum Chordata; class Actinopteri; order Beloniformes; family Adrianichthyidae; genus Oryzias; species Oryzias curvinotus. Next base: position 23,569,348 of record CM043725.1, on the reverse strand, counting down.
TTAAACTCTGCAGCAGAAACAATTATAAGGAAACCATCGGGGGCTTTTTTAGCAGCTAAATCTCATTTATCCTCTAACCATTCTTAGTTGTTGGTTTTTGTGGTCATTATGATGATGAGTTTTTTATTAAAAAAAAAAAAAGGGAAATGGTACAACAGAGAAAAAAGAGGAAGAGCGCAATCTAACACACATTAGAGTGATATTAAGGAGAAGAAGAGAGGTTTTCAGGCAGATGTAGCCATCATTTCCAAGGTGTATTAAGATAGATTGAGTGAGGCAGACGAGACATGAATAAAGCGGCGTCATCAGGAAAAAAAAAATCCTGATAAGTTACCAGAAACTTCTGTTTGTCTTACTAAACTGTACATCCACAATTACATTTTTAAAGAAAATGTTGTTGGACTGCTTTGAACTGCTGAAATTATTTGACAAAAAGCTGTCTCAACTAATGGAGATACTTATCCACATAAAACACATACTTGTTTCTATCTTTTGGTCAAATCAGCACAATATATCAACAAAAACACAGTTTTGGTATGATTTTGGTAACAATTAGTTCAAATGATCAACCCAACACATAGTTTTGATATACCTTTTGTAAAATTAGCATTGTATATCAATCAGATAGGTAGTTTTCGCTTACTTTTGTTAAAATTAGCACAAAATATTACAAAAAACACATAGTTTTTTCATGCTTTTGGTAGAAATTAGCACAATATATCAAACAAACTGCATAGTTTTTGCTTAATTTTGGTAAGAATTAGCTCAAATTATCAACCAAAACACAGTTTTTATATACTTTTGGTAAAATTAACACAGTATATCAACTAAATATGTAGTTTTTGCTTACTTTTGTTAAAATAAGCACAATATATCAAACAAAGCACATGATTTTTGAATACTTTTGGTAAAATTAGCACAATTTATGAAGAAGCTAATAAGAAATAAAATAAGAAATAAAAAAATAATCATGCTTTTTCAGCAAATGCTGTGACTAAAGGTCCATTAAGGAAAGTTATTTTCTGGGAAGAAATCCATGGGATTGAGTGTATTTAAAAGGCCGATGTAATAAAAAATGTATATGTCTCAACACACAGCTTCAAATTTTTGAGCGATTTCTCAGCAGCTTAACGCTAAAAAAAACGAACCTTAATTCAGAGTCTGTTCTGTTTTCCAGCTTCATTTGTCTGTTGGTGTTTTGATCAAAGAGGTTTCCATATCAAAGAAGCCAGAATATGACCCATATTATTTCTTTAGCCATGAAACCTTTTAAAGAAATAAGAAAAAGTGAAAAGAGTCCAATTGAAAAAAAAAATGTCTCCCCTTAAAGGGATATTCAACCAAAGAAATAAAAAACCTGCAAATCTTCTGGTTTGATTGTAACTCTTCATTAATGCTTTGGACTCTGGCCTTTTAAGGATGCTGGGGTCTCATTAGCAAACCAGCATAAGCTGCTACAAAGGCCATTACACTAGTCGGGCTGTGTGAAGCTTTCAAACCATTAAGCCGGATACATATGGGGACCTTGCAGGGAGAGATAAGAATTTCCCTGCATCGCCGAGTCCATTATGTGCCCCCTGGGAGTGCAGCATTAAAGTTTGTGGTCTGATTAAATCTAGTGCTGCTCAACTGAAGAAGCAGTTAGTGCTTACAACACACCTCCATCGTTGAAGATGTGCTGCAGGTAGAGCTCTTAGAAGGAAAACCGCCAGCATATGCATTATTTATGGACTCTATTGACTCAATTAGTCTCTGTCATGCAGTTCTCTGCTTATCAGACCTAACTCGCATAGACTGAAAGAAATGCACGGACATTGTGCTGTCTGGATAATTGCGGCCACAAATAAGTACTTTATTATGAGCTGGTTTATGGAAGCTTTACAAAAAAAAAAGCTAGTAATTTGTTGGCCTAGCAACCACTCCATGGGTGAGTTATTGGGCGAGCGTGGTGGCTCTCCAGCATTGAAATGAAATGGTAATTTATAAAATGCAATTTTTCATAGTTCCCGTGCATTCTGGTAAATGCTCGCTCAAATCCACGTTTGTTTGGATTCCATTTATCTAAATATGCATTCTGCTTAGTTTGTGGTAAATGTCAGCTCCACATTTGGTTCTTTAGACCTAAACTGAAACGGTATGAACTTTTGGGATGGTGGAAACATGGAGAAAAGAAAAAAAAAAAGACATTATTTTGATCTGAATTAATTATCACAGCCTTTTGATCTGAAGAATGCACCTCAGCACTCATGAAAAGGCTTCAAGGTTGAAAGGCATGAAAGGCTACCTTTCTGAGTGGCTTGCATTGCGTCAGATTGATAAGGATGAGAAACAGACACAAAGAGAACAGAGTGTACAAGGATGGCATGCTCTCTGGCTGCAGTTGGGATTGTAGGTAGGGTGGGCTTCTCTTGTGAATTACAGTAGCAGTAATTGCTTTTTCTTCGTGAGCTACTAGCTATTAAATTGATGATAATCGGCGATGCTTCTCACCGTGATGTTTTGCTTTAATCAGCTGAAGTCTAGGCCTGGAAACAATTGGGTGCTTTTACAACATTAGGAAGCACTTAGAAGTGCTTCTAAGGCAACCAAATGCCACACTTGACAGTTTTTGATTACTGCTGTGTTGCATTAAAGCACCAGCTGTCTACCACTTTCTAGCGTATTCTTAGTCAAATCTTCCCAGTTTTTTTTTCTTTTCTCTGAATACGTTGTGTTATTGTCACATTGGGATTCTAAGGAAACCACATTTATGCAGAAACAGGGCTTCTGCCGTGAATAATGTGTGTGTAATCTCTGTCAGTCAGTCCCATTTGGCAGACCGGATCCTCCTGCTCCCCCTGTCAGTGGCTAACACACCAGCTCTGTCTTTTCCAGGGGACCTTTGATCTGGATGTGCTTTTCAATGTGTTCCTGCCACCCATCATCTTCTATGGAGCTTACACCCTGGATCAGGTGAGGCTGCTGTCCCGAGAGACATCCTAAACGCCGGAAAACAGAATCCAAACACTTTCTCTGTAGAGTGAAAAATGCCAATCTAACGTTTCTGGTCTTTTCTAACTCACGTTACTTTCAATCGATATTTTAGAAACGATTTATTGCAAACTTGGGATCTGTGCTGACCTTCGCCTTCTTTGGTACTTTGATCAGCTGTTTGTGCATTGGGTAAGTCTCTTAGCATCTTCACCCACATCAATACACACTAAGCCGTTACACAGGAAAACTGCTTTGTCATGTAACAGGGGAATTTCCCTTTTTTTCATTTTTATTTATTTATTGAAGACATAACTGCCTATATAAGACATAACTAATATATATATATACTTTTTAGGTTTTCTATTTTTACCTTTTTCTAATAGACCTCAGCCATATCCAAAAACATAAGACACCATTGTACTATTACAAAACAAAGTCTTAATAAAACTGATTTGTGGTGTGATTGTTCTCAATTCCAGCTTGTTAAACTGCCTTTTTAAGACTTTTTAAGTTTAAAACCATTGCTAAAATCATAAACTTTTGGTTCTAATACCCTTGTCTCTTGCTCCATGCCAAACTTTACCTTTTATCCAAAATAATAATCTTATTTTGCATAGGAAACTGCAGTGCAAATGGCCTTTTCTTATTAGATAAGTTGCAGAAAAGTCCTGTTCAGAATAAAATGTAGGATGTGAGAACCCAATACAGAATATTCAAGATTGTGAGACGTATGATGGTGGGCAGCAGTGGCTCAAGCGGTTGAGCAGGTCATCCAATGATCGAAGGGTCGGCGGCTCCATCCCCGCTCCCCCTAGTCAGCTATCGTTGTGTCCTTGGGCACGACACTTCACCCTCCCTGCCTCCAGTGTGGCTCCACTGGTGTGTGAATGTGTGTGAATGTCTCAGTGGTGGTCAGAGGAGCCGCTGGCGCGTACTGGCAGCCACGCCCCCGTCAGCTTGCCCCAGGGCAGTGGTCACAGTGCCGCGAGCGTTTAGAAACCCACAGATCAATCCAATCCATTATTATATATACGTGGTGCAGAAACTTTCTGTATAAAACAAACATGAGAAAACCCATTATGACTTTTTTCATCAACTGACCCAGATTGCTTTTATTTTGTAAACTTTTATTTGAACTATTCTGGACTATCTGAACATAATTACCGCTCTATTAGGATTTGTGGCTAAACTTGTGTAATAAATATAATTCACATCCAATTTTAACAATGAAACATATGATAAAAGTTTAAAAATGAGACCTCAGCTGAGAAAATTGTTTTTCAATCTTAAATCCTAACAGTTTGTACTCATACGGGAGTTCTATGGAGAAAAAAATGTCTGGAATCAGGATGTGATGGACTGCTGAAACACACCTAAACTCGCTACCAATGATGTAACTTCATCCCAAAATGTGTTTTTCTTTTTTCTGGGAAATTATTACCATACAAATGTATGCAGTGGTTTGTGTGCGATTTATAAGTAAACTAAACGAGGGAGTTACAGAAAATGCATCTGATCTCTACAACCAGGCTGCAGCTGTTTTACATCCGATGTTTAACCAAGTCCTTTTTTTTTGTCAAATTAGAGACCTTTGCAGAAAAGCAGGGACTGTAATGACTCGTGTGGTGTGTGTAGTTAGCAGTTTTCCCTCTTATCCTGTTTTTTTCCTGTTAGCAAAATGTCCACAGCTGTTTGTGTTTTTCCCTTTAATGGCAGTTGCAGCACAGGTGCAACAAATCACTTTCATTAGTGCCGAGCCAGTGACCCCGTAAGCATTTGCAAAGCATGCGAGGAACCCGGGACACCTCTGCCTTATCACTGTTCTGCTTGTGGAGCTGTTCCACCCAAACGACACCAGGTGGCACTGTCTGCCTTTAAAGGCAGATCATTGTCTTCTTATGCATATTTATTGTAAATGTCCCTCCAGAGTGCCCCTAAGATTTGCAGCTCCTTGACTTGCAATTTCTGTGCTGGCATGGAACCTCAGCCGCAGCCTTGAATGACTAAACAACTTTCTTGGCGTTTTCTGATTTGATGATTTTCCAGCATAGGCAGGACTCTGCTAAACACCACTGATTTGCATAGAGGCAAAACTTTGTGCAAAAGACTGATTAGACTAAGAATAAAGAAGCATGGAAATGATCTACTCTAAACATGTAACATCTACAAGGATGCACATTTATTAATGTGTACAACTGAAGGTTAGATTTTTGCATAACACTTTTGGCAAATGAGGAAGCCATAATTCCGTTTCAGTGATGCATAATCTCACAATCTGACCTCATTTACAGTCAGTGAGAATTATGATCATAAGAAACCACTTTTATAATGTGTATTTCTACTGAAGGAGCTTGCTGGTAGTAGTTGTAAACATGGTCTCAGAGCAGAATTTGATTATTATTTGGAGGTGGAAGGGGGTGGAAGGGTATAATTAATCCCTAGCAAATAGGGAAAGTTTGAATTCTAATCTAGGCTTGCAGCATTTTAGCTGCTGCATCCATACTTGGTAAATGTGTATGTTTGTACATATGTCTCCAATACTGTGATTCAAGATGAGATCCGACTAAACTGCTGCACAAGGGTTAATAAGGAAGCCTTTTGCTGATGAGTCTTTGTTCTTTAGAAGTGTAATTATTTTTTCAGTTATGGCTCTTGCTATGTTTAAGCATTTGAACTGCTGAGATAATGCATTAAAGCATATTGTTGGTTAATAAGAATTTTATAATCATTTTCTGGATGCAGACTTTATAAGAGGGACCCTGACATCATTACAACAAAAAACATACAACTTACCCTAACCATAACCGTAGCCCTAACCGTAAATCTAACCAGAATTGTAAAATGAACTTTTATTAAAGCTTAAAATGGGGGGGGACCCTAACTGTTAGTTAAACTAGGTTTTTGGGGGTTTTTTTGAGAAAAAAGGTGGGGAATTCCGGTTCCGTTTGAGGAATTCTTCTGGTCGTTGATATCTACAGCCAGGTCCTCTTGGACTCTATTTTTATTTTATAGACTCTAATGTTGATATATTTATATGTTGCCATGGTTATGCAACATCATATAACATTTGTTATAAAAAACAAATGTCATTGTAAACCTACAGTTGGGGCATTGTGTTCAAACAGGAAAAATATGGTGCCAGGAGGGTGATGAGAACTTAAACCCCATTGCTTTCCAGTCTCTGTCAGCCTGAGTCTTTCGGCCTTTCCATATATGTCACATAGACACACACATGCATGCACACACACACGCACTCTAACCTCAGATCTCCCTTTAAGATTCATGAATAAGGCAGCTTAGTCGCTCGGCCTGAAGATAGTCTTTTAAATCCCGGTTATAGGGACAGGTTGTGTGCTGTCACCATGGTAACTGGGAAACACTATTGAAAAAAAAAAAAAAAGGGTTTCCCAGAGGATACATTAGCCTATCGATTATTATGGGTTTTGTCATTGCTAACTAGATCACTGCTTAGCATACAGCAGTTTTCACTCAATAGTTAGATTGCAGAGCCTATTGCGGGAAGAGACGTTTTAAAAGTTGGACTGTTTCAAGGAAAGCATCCCGATGGATTGCTCTGGGATGCTTTGAATTCAAATTTTACTTTAGCATCATCCTGCAGAGTTTATAAAAAAAAGACTTTCTAACTCAATGACCTTCAGTTTCCAGACAGTTTTTGTAATTGTGTTCAAAATACATCAAGAATTCTAATGAGCCTTTAATAGGCAAGCCTGCATAATAGTGTAAATTCAAATTTGCTGCATGTCTGAGCGTGTAAGCACATTTCTCCAGATTTAATACTGCACTGGTGGTGAGGGTCTTACATCAACCCACATAAATATTAGAATAAGTGGAACCGCGTTGTGTCCATTTGTGGTGTGTAGCAGCAGCGCAGGAAAGGGTCATCATACCTGCTGGTAGCTACGGGCCCCATTACCCTGCCTGCTGTGCAGGAAACCTGGTAGTTATTAGAAGGATGACTGATGGGCCTGCTGCTCTTTATGACTGCATTGTCTCTGTGTTGTGCATCCCAGGGTCTGCATCTACGGCTTCACCAGGCTGATGGTGCTGTTGGGCCAAGCCGCAGATGGAGATTACTTCCTCATTGACTGCCTTCTCTTTGGTGCAATCACCTCAGCCACAGACCCCGGTATTTGACTTTTTCACTCTAACTTGTATGATAACCTCCAAATTGTTGTGCAGGAAATACTAAAAGGATGAAAAATGCTAAAGGAAAAAAAGGAGCTTTGAGCACTTGAATAGCTTTGTTTATTACAAAAATCTCTGAATAATCATCTAATTAACTGTTAATTAATTTAGCAAATATGTGTCCTAAAAGGATCCTTCCTGAACCTGATTCTACAGAACAGAAAAACCGAATAGTGCTCAATTTGTCACAAAAAAAGGATCTGCAGTCTCATGAGAAATCTTTAGCTCTGCTTTTGATCTCATCCAGATTGTCTTTTTCTTTTCTTTTTTTTTTTGTTGTGGTCTGGAACAGACAAATCTGTGTTCCTCAAAAGCAGTCAAGAGGATTTGTCATGTGGCATTCTGTGATGACGCGCCTCTGTCTCAATGTGAATGTCATCCCTTCCCTTCCAGTTAATTATTTATGCCAAAAGGTACCTGATCTCAGTTGGTGTCAAAGAGCGGCTGCAGATATGGTTTAAGTTGTCACATTGAGTGATGCTATTTTGCCATTCAGAGCCGTGCTCATCCCTGCCAACCCCAGTGCGCTCGTCACTTTGATTAGCCTCAAAATGCAGTACATTGAAGGCCCGTGAACCAAAGACCCGTAGGCTGTCTCTGTATCTCTCAGTCCAAATATAGCACCAGCTCCCAGACTTCCTAAAAGAGGGTCATTTACATTTTTTTGCTCCTTCGTTTTCCCTTTTATTCACTAGGAAGCAGTCCAGCAGCAGACACTGAACTGACAGCAAAGACTCATTTGCTAGTGCGATCATATTGCTGACTTTGTCTAAATGTGAAATTACTTTTTAATCGGTAGTAAAAAGGGCGATACATGTTTTTGTTTTTAAACATGTCTGTGTTGGACCGACTACCAGCAATCTCTGCAGAGGACATTTCTAAACCTAAATACCTCCCAAGCACTGCATACTACTGAATTAGCTCCTTTTGGTATCTACAGAGGACATTTGGAGCTTTTCGGTGACACCAAATATGAAGTGGTGGGGCTCTAGGATTTGTAGTTTTAGGTGGACTGAAAAAAAAATGCCTGGACAAAGTATTTTTTCACTGTTAGTAAGGAGAGTAAAAGCAAACATTTCTACAGGAGAGGCCCATATAAAAGCAGAATGGACTGCAGCAGTTTGGGATAGCTGTCATTTAAAGAACATTACTAGCTTTTGAGATGTGGAGATGTGCAAATTATTCATGACACAGTAGAACCACAAAGGCATGTTGGAATAAATTCCTTCTGCAGCAAGAAAAGTGACCCTGGAGATTCAGATCTGTCCTTAAAACCAAAGACGTACTGTCTTTTGTCTTTTAAAATTCATAGACATATTTTATGCCTGGAATCTTGAAGACACTCATATTATGTTTTTAGATACTGTCTTTTGCTTGATTTATTGTTAGAGTTGCAAATTATACACAAAGGGCATTGGAAGAATGTAGTATTCTTCTGGGTGTTTATATTTACACGAAGCTTCTAATTTGAACTAAACTATGTTGTGTTGGTTAAGTTGGGGATTAAAAGCAGCTGAGTACAAAGTGTTCTCCATTCAAAACTTGTAGGAAAACAATAACGGCTATAAAAGATACACAATAAAATGCACTAAAGCTAATGTTTTGTGTATCTGACTTCATGTTACTCAACATAAAATCAATTTTGGTGTGGAAATCCACATAGATGCCACTTTATTGTGCCTCACAACAATAAATGCTTCTAATTTTATTCGACTCTGCAGACGGTGGTTTTGGAGCTGGCTGGGGATTTGGTTTAATTAAGTCAATATATCAAAAGTTCCAGATATAGCTGGGTTCTATTCTGAGCTGATTAACAGCACTACAGAGAGGGTGAGTTTAGGTCCAATTTGGTTTTATAGTTTGTAGAGTTAATAGATTTACACAATGCTGAGAACATTAAAAGCAGGTAGAATACGCTTTTATTGCTCAGTTACACAACATCAAGGACAATGGATATGAAATATTTCATTGAAAACTTTGAAAAACGATTCCTCCTTTTATCTTTCATGAATGCAACACCGTTCTTAGAATTCTTTAGATTTTAGTAAAAGTAAATAAACAAATGTCACATTTTCTAGATTTTATTTCTTTTTACAAATACAGTAACAGTAAAAGTTACAGATGTACAGGAAATGACAAAATAGAGAGCTAATTTGATGTGGCTGAATGACTTATTCTTAACGATAACAATAGAGAAGAAAATACTGGTGGGTTTTGTCTCAGATGAACTTCTGCGGCAGAATTTGACCTAATAGGGCGTCTGTGCGACCCTCTCAATTGTGTTATGTCTGAAATAAATGTCTATTGTCTCCGCTTTATGGTGTTGCTGTGGAAACTGATGAGCTCTTGACAGCTGTAGGATGGGGTTGCCATGACAACACAGCCAACCCTCACCCCTTATGCAAGGGGAGAGGGTGAGTACTTTCATTTTTTTATTTTTTTTATTTCTTTTCTCCCTTGTTGTTGTTGTTGTGTGAGTGGTGCACAGCATGCTGGCATCAGCCAGGCATTCTGGGAGCAGGGAGCCGGAAAAATCCTGACTGCGGGGCCTAACTCACCCTAGTCTAGATGAAGGTTTTCCCCAACCAGGAAGAGCTTTAAACCTGTCAAAGACCAGAGAAGCAGATCTGTCAGATCTCTCGGGAACTCTTTGGGTTTTTTTTTTTTTATGGTCTGTCTGTTTTGTCCACTTCTGAACTACTATATTACATGAAAAAAGATTCATTCATTGCTTGTATCTTGATTGACATTTTTTTAGATCATTTCTTCAGCAAATATAACATTATAATATCACAAAAAAGAAGAATAAAATTAATAATAATAATAGTAACCCAAAGTTTTTATTCCAAATCCTTAGGAAGTTTTATGGTGTGCGTTTATGTCTGTTCTTTTATTAGTACTATATTATATTCCAATATAGATTCCTTTTCATCACCTATTAGATGTGTACACGTTCACCAGTTTACTAAATGTCACAGAACATGGGGTCAATGAGGTTAATTAAGTCCAAGGTATTCCTCAACATGGTACAACAATATGAAAGCAGATCTCTCACAGGAAACACTTGTGAAGCCGGAAAGTGTGGCGCTGACAGGCATGTCAGTGACTTGTCAGAGTTGGTATTCTTCCTGTCACTCAATGTCGACACTTTGTCCATCCTGTGGCGCAAAGCACTTTCACATGACATTCACAATTTTTGATCTCGCCAATATGTTTTTGTGAAGTGCAGCTGTCAGCACAAATCTGTTAAAAGGTGTTTCATTAAAGAAAAAAGAGAAAAATAAAGCTGTACTGACAAATGTTTGAAATCCAGATCATCAGATTAAAGCTATTTGACTCCTGAAAAAGGTCAAACCTAACGTTAACAGGTTTGAAGGGTTTGTATGATGATACATTTTTTTCTCTTTATTTTTCTGAAATTAGCTGTAAAAGCAAAGAAAATATAAGTGCATCAATCAATAACCCTTTTTAGTGGATTTACCTGCATGATATTATGTAAATGCTGCAAATGCACAATGCTAAACAGGGTAATTGGCTCTAATTTTGGTGGTGGAAAAATGTATAGAATTAGGTCCAAAATGGCACTGCAACAGACTAGCAACATACTCACACACCAACAATAGCCAGGATAGGCTCCAGCAACCCTGGGCTCCCAAAAGGGATTTGGCAGGTTTGAAAAATGGTTTTTGAATGACTTAAAAGGGAAATATTAGCTATATATATCAAATTTAACTGATGAATTCTTACAGGTTTCAGCGAAAACAGCTGTTTAATAATGTTTGAAGGATATGAGGGAACAGGACATTTTAGTTGTATGACATTAACTCTTTATTGTAAAAGTAGCTGCATATTTGAGTTCACTCTTTTCACAACAATGTTTAGAGTTTTATAAAGAATAAATTGAGAACAATTATGTGTTTGTGAATCTTTGAAACTGATAACATTCCCACCTTTCTACTGAGAAGTCACAACATCCATGAAACCTGTTTTTTATCTGCTGCAAAAAAAAGGGAAATATTTCTATCATAAAACAGGCGCTTCTATCATAAAACAGGCATAAAATAGGCGCTTTAAGGTAAGTGTATCACAAAAGAGCTCGATAGAAGTCTTTACTGACTAAAGCTTGTAGGAAAGCATCAATGGAGGAGCTTTGAATTTCACAAATTATTTTGTTATCAAAACAGCAGCTGCAGCAATTTTCTTTTATTTTGAAACTCTACAGTGTTCTGGATTAACCTTCATTAACAGTCAGTTATTACAGTTTTAATAAAGAGTTGCTTTTTTTCTGATGGGATGCCAGTGTTTTGATATGTTTTCCTAAGAATATATGCATATTTTTCAAAATAGTATTTCAAGAATAAGGGAAAATATAGATTTTACACTTGTTTTTCTGCTTTATTACCCCAAACAAATCAGTAGGTAGACAGTAAATGTAATCATTGCTCAGCAATTATAACAGTTTTTTGATACTTTTAGATGAAATTGATAGCACGTGTAGCTGAAACTGGAGTTTTTCCTGTGAAGTTTTAAATTAATTCAATTTAAGCCCAAATTGTAGATCACCTTAAACGTAGTGGTTGTCTCATTCATGGGATTCCATCATGCCCAAATTTGTGTTACATTAAGGTGAAATCATTAAGCAACTAGCATAACACTTGACATAGGAGCAGTGCTATCAAGTCCTCTGAACTTTTTTGACTTAGATTTTTGGATCAAGGTCTTTTTGACAGTTTCTTTGACTCATCCAGACCTAAAGCTAATGTTTTTAGCTTATTTTAAAGCTAAAAACGTAAATCAATGGACAGATAAAGATCAAGGCAAAGGTCCTTCAATGACAGAAAATTTTTAACTTTTTATTAAACCCTCACGAGTTAATGGATAAACGTCTACAAGCTGCTACCATCAAAATGTTTGCCTTATTAAAACAATTTAACTTCTTTGCGTTGAATCTTCAACTGTCAGAAAAGCGACAAACGGCTTCACCTTTCATCTCCTGATAGAGTTTGGTTGGTGGGGAGGTTGTTCTGGTCTGGTTCCTGTTGGAGGAAATAAATTGCAAAGGTAGCTGTGCGGATGATTGCTTTGACCTTTGGTGGAATTTGTCCTGATGAAAGTTCAGTTTTCCAGGGAGGAAGAAACTTTTTCCATCTTGGGCGCATTGGTGGTGATAGAATGGTTTGTTGTCGTGAATATTATGTGGGGGTGTTTGCTCACACACTTCAACCTTGGACATATTTGGCTCGATTAAGGCAGTTCTGGAGGTGTACCTCTTAAAGTGGCTGCTGGTAAACCCACACTGTTTAAACATAATTGGATTTCAAATACATTATGAGAAATTACGCCAAAATCTTGAGCTTTTACCCTCTAAAAGCTTTGACTTCAGTCTTGTGAAAGTTTTGCCCCCCACCTTTCTGTGGCCAGAGTAATCACATTCCCATAATCCTAGTGGTTATCTCCTTGCAATATAAACTCCCTAAATGCCCCGAGCTACATGCAGATTTATGTTCTGCAGAAATCACCACGCTGTGCTACAGAAACACCAGCAGCTTTAATATAAAGAAAATTGTGACTACCAGAAAGTATTACCACCGAGATACAAATAAATGGTCCAGTCTTATATTATGTGTTGTTTTTTTAATACTTTTTAGTGCTATGCTTGACTTGTGACAATAGAGTGTTACTGTATGTTAGGACATTTAAACAAATATTTAGTTGTGTGCATGTTTTATAGTTCAATACAACTGGGAAAAAATCTCAAAATTTTAATATTAATCAAATTTGAGATCCAAGTTTTATTTGATCTATTAAACTCAACTAAAAATCCCACCTGCTTTTAAGTAAAGTATCACAGAATGAGGATAAGTTATGAATATAAAAGTGTCAATAAGAGCCTACATATTTAAAGGGCATATAAATTATTGTGAATTTCTTTTTTATGAAGACTTGTGCCGTGAATAAGAGTTTTAGGAGGTTCTTCTCATTTTTTTTTAAAGCAAAACTTGGTTTTCTGATTAACCTCCTCAATGTCTTTGGTTTTACACACATTTGTATGTGTTGAAGAACTCCCCAACTGAAAAATGTTCATCTTTAATGCTAGATCTGCCTTAGGGCCTAAAAATGATGACCTTGCATCACTTCTTTGTTCTCTTGTGTTCACGAGTTCTCAAATCCCCAGTCATTTTCTTCAAAAAAAGAAATGAATATCTTTGTTTTTATATTTCAATTTCATGATGGGGTTATAATTCAAAAGTCAGGAACGATTTTGACATCTGACAAGTGTTGTACAAATAGTGATAATTACCCATATTTTGTCAAGATCACAAAGCTAAATTTGCCATAAAAACTGCTTTTAAAAATCTTTGCCTTAAAGCTTTAAGTGCTCAGCCTGCACCATAAATGACACTTTATTTTGAAAAAAAAAAAAAAAAAAATCGATCAAGGCTGATTTTAAAGAAGCAATTATTATCTGAGCTGTTATTGACTTTGAACTGTGATTTCTGGCCAAAGCTCATACAAGAGATCCCATCAGTGCCTCAGCTTTCCCTGTTCTTTGAGGTAAGAATCAATCTTTCCCCAAATTCAACGGACACTCGGTCTTTACCTAACAAATAACCACTGACTTATGTACTAAGAGATCAATCAATCTCATTGAAAGCTTTGGGGGAAAAAATTGTTCTTATAAGGAAAAAAAGAATTGCCTCAAAGTTTTGAAAATTAAATCAATAGTTTCTTTAGTTTTTCTGTTGTCTTCATTACTGTCTTATGTACGGTGGCTCTGTAGGACAAATCACCTCACAAAATAAAGGTCACAACGACAATTAAAAAGGCAAAACAATGGTTAAAAAAAAAACATCAAATCAAAACTAAATTCCAGAAACATAAAAAAAGAAGGTAAAATATGCAGAAAGACGGTTTGCCTCAAATGTGGCAAATGGTCGACTGAACAATCATCAAGCAGTCTGTGTGGTCAGAGTTTTAAAGAAATATCTTCTGTTGGAAGATATCACCATCCCAAATAACTTCCTGTTGAAAAAGTGAGGAAACATCATCATCCAATCAGAGATGCCCTAATTACCTACCTTTTTCAGTTTTCTTATTTTGTTTTGAACTTTTTTTGTCTTCTGTAACATCTCCTTTATATTCTGTTTCATTCTTTTGGAATTATGTTTAGTTTAATTATGTTGGAGTTTTGCCATTTATAAAATGTAATTTTGTATTTTAGTAGTAATTTTTGCTTTTTTTGTGTGGTTTCGATCTTTATATTTTTGCTTTGAGGGATTTGTTTCTGGACTTCCAGGCCACCGTACCTTCGTGATGTTCAAACTATTGACAGTTACAGATGCAAATATTTTCATCTTATTTAGTCTAATTTAGTTTTTACGTGGCAATTCAAATAAAAAATAAAAAATCTTATTTCATCCGGAGGAAAAATGAAATGATGACCAGCAGCACGGTTTATCGTTGCCCCCCCATGAATATCCACCTGTCTTGTCTTACGCGTGTGAATTCTTTATCTGGGGATAAGTAGGTTAGTTTCCTTTCAGATGCATACGCCCTGACATTTGCTGTCAGCTTTCATTGTTCCGCTGTAGCCTTGCTGTCGTCGGTCTGTGCTGTGTGTCATAGCACAGGTGATGCATGTTCCAGGCAACCCGGCCTGTTGGATGAGCAGAGCTGCTTTCTAGTCCTTTTTTTTTTACCTTCTGGAGACCAACTTCTCTCATTCTGTCCTTCCAAGTCTCCATCCTCGGCCTGCTGTCAGACCTGCGCGTGGATTTGGATCTGCACACCCTGCTGTTTGGCGAGAGTGTCCTTAATGATGCTGTGGCCATTGTCTTGACACAGTGAGTATCTTGTTTTCTGTATTCCTAATGCCTCTTTTAGGCTGCAGTATATTTCACGGTTTAATTGTGTGGGTTCTCAGACTTCTCCAGCTGGCATCATGGGGGCTGATGTGTGGGAGAAGGCTGGCTGAATAGAAGCTGTCAGCTTTGAGCTAAAGGTGTGATGGGTAAAGCAGCATGAATGCTTCGGCTACTTTGCACTGAACTGTAGAAGTATGTTGCCTCCAGCACTGCCAGCATCTCATTAAGCTTTTCACTTGAGAGATGCATTGCTAGAGTAGCCACACACTCCCAGCATAACAAACCCGGCTAAAAAAAGTGCTTGAATTCAGATGGAATACATCATAATATTCTCAGTGAACTGCACTTTGCTTCGTCTCCATTTGTCCAGCGCCGCCCAGAAAAAATCCGTCCATACTAATCACTTGTTGTCTTCCTCTTTTATTTATTTTTTTACACCGTACAAAGCCAGCATGTAAATGTGCTGACAGATGGCAAGCAGGAGACAGAGAAGGGACTGAATTTACATGTCTCCACATTCATAACCAGTCGGGCAGATATGCAAACGAACGTGGCAGAAAAATGACAGGAATTAGATATGTATCGCTCCTTTCCTTATTGCTTTCATGCCAACAGACGCATCACATATGCCCAACACTAAAAAGCCAGCCTCTCTGATTGCAAACATGGCAGGCGGCTATAAGAAAAAGGATGTGTCACATTAAAATGCAGACGAAAGAGGCTGCGCATCTTTTTCCAGGCTAACAGTCAGATAGTGCCATGTTTGTTCCTGGAGTGGCGTGACAAACCGTCATGTCTCTTGTCACTTGACTGTGCCCCCGGACTGCCAGTTAACCCGTCCTCCCACACAAAGCCCGCTCTTATGAGTCAGTGTGCGAGGTCCTGGCACGGGAGTTTAAACGGCTTCTGAACGCAGCTCAACCTTACGCTGTGGGCCCTTTCCAAGATGCAGAACTTCTCAGAAGCCCTGACCGAGCCTCCAGTCAAGCAGGTCCACCAAACATTACAGGATCGGACCTCGAAGTAGCAGATACTCGAGTGCACATTTGTTTGAATGTCAAGGGATTTTCCTCTAAATAAAGTGTATTCATTCTTGTTTTAAAGACCCACTATAATGATGAAAACATGTTCTTGTGGCATTTTTCTGATGATGTACCGGTATTTAAAAAATTCAGCTTAAAATTGCTTTTCAGAAAATTTCTGTATTACAATCGATGAAAAAAGGCTGTTTGACAAAGAGTATATTTTTTTACACTGAAAATGCACTGGGCGGGCCTCAAGCTCCCTGCCCTGCTCCATTCAGATTCATCATAATAGACGACTACATCCATGTAGGTCTTGTGTTTTCCTCGTCTGACCTGGCATCGTAATCAAAACTGTATGGCTAGAAAGCTCCAATATTGCTTTTCCTTTTTGTTGCACCGGTAATGTTAGGTTGAGGGTGTGAAGGGCTGTAAGCTAGCGAAAGAGAGTGTAAACAGATGGGTAACAGGAAGTGTGGGTGGGATTGCTCTGTGCCAACAGTCCCACCCACAACATAGAGGTACATTTCTAACTGATGCTTTGCAGAAATTATGTCCTAAAAAAACGACTTTTTTTTGTGGCTAAAAACGACATAGTCATAATCAACAGACCACTGGAAACACTTAGATCAAAAGATGATTGGAGTGGATCTTTAAAGACAGTGACACATTTCTTAAATCCCAATCTCTACTAAAACATTGCTATTGCTAAAACATTGATGTGTATATTAGATAAATGATGCAAAAACTTTTTTTGGTTAATGGCTGCTTCTCGTTTTACCTCTACCGGTAAATTCTTTTCTGCCACGTTCTACTGCCTGCAGCCACACCGACATTCATACCCTTCACCTTCCGTTTCTGAGTGCCTATTGCCCTCATCTTTGTTTTTATGACAATTTTTTTTTTAATCTACATTTTTCTGTACTTTTATGTTATTATTTTCATAGGAACTAAAATCTTTGGCTTCAGTTTCCTTATTCTGTGGTTTGACATTTAACGGACGCAGTCAAAGTCCAACCGAACTCCTAACAGCCCACTGGAACTTAGTGGCTCATGAGACGTGTTGTCATTCCACAGAGGCAGTGACCTCCATTGGCTGCTTGCATGGGAGCTTGTCTCAGCCTGCTTCACAGCAGACTCACACACTGGTCAACTCACACACACCCCTTGCAAAAAAAAAACACACCACGGACACCCCCCCCCCCCCCCCCCTACATCCTGTCTATGAGGCCTCCTTTGAACTAGATGACATGTCTGTTCTCCCTCTGCAGAGTCAATATTTATAGCAGAAATAATATTTTCCTTCCACATTTGTTGATAGCAGTAGCATTTTCCTGTTAGTCCTTGACGTTTTGACTCAAACATTTGGTAAGTTTGGTTTGTTTGTTCAATAAAATTCAGTGGAAGTGTGACTCAGTAATTTATGGTAACAACTCCACCTGGTTTTACACCATTAAAGCCTTAATCACAACTGCCCTTTTGGGGGGATACAGGCTGTACCACATGCACACCGCGTGCGTGCAGCATTTGTGGATGGTTAGTAAGGGGCCTGCGACAGACTGGCGACCTGTCCAGGGCGTCCCCTGGCTTCGCTCAAGTGGCCGGGATAGGCTCCGGCAGCCCCGTGACCCCGAAAGGGAAAAAACGGTATAGAAAATGAAAAATGAATAGTAAGGGGCCAGTACTTCCACCTTTCTAAAGACTAGAGTGTGACATACGACAGCATCCTCTGTAAGGCATAAGTGCCCCCAACTTACATTACGAATGCTTCACAATACATTTACACCACGCACAAAAATGCTACTTTCCATTTTTTGTACTGCATTCCTTGAGTTGGCCGTATGAGCCTCAAGGGAACTCCAAGACACACCTGAGCTCCTCTTAAGATGCAGCCAAATCTCTTCTATGATCCTCTACATACCAGAAGAACCCAGAAAGTGGATGCCCCTGTAAGGGTCAACCCTTTTACAGGTGGATGTGGCTATTGCTACGCATTTCCAAGCAACCACATTCAATGACAGGTCTATGTAAACGCACAAAAATGTGTGTTTCTGGCATCCGCATTCACAATGTCACTGCACAAGTTTCTACTACTGCTTTCGGGCTTTATGTACAAAACACACTGCTATCAAACGTGCGTTGAAAGTTAAACCAGGTCGAACTCTGACCAATCAGGGACTTGGATTTGGTAGTGCTGTATGGATGGCATCCCTTTTAATTCATGTACGTGTCAACCATATAAAAATTGATCATAGAGGAGACATTAGAAAGTTTGTGCCTGGCTGGAACTAGACGACACCAAGTCAGTCATGCATCGGAACAGAGCTGTGAAAGAAAAAACCCGGAGCAAGATTGAGATTTGTTCGACATTTCGCACAAACGCTCTTCCAACTGTAAGTGGCGGGCATCCGCTGATATTGAGTAGCAACAGTCCAGTGTGAACACCACTCATGTTCATTCTTGAATACACATAAACATGTTTGTTGTGAACGTAGCTCAAGGCTTAAATTAGTCGGTCACATTTCTGATGACTGCGCTTGATTTGTTGATGTACAGCTTTAACACTTGTTTTCACTTTTGTTACATTTTTTTTGTTTTATTTTTTTATTATTATTATTATATATTTTTTTTTTCATTTGCCCTCTGTCCTTATTTTAGTTTATGTCCTTTTTTTCTCTTTCAGCGCCATTGCTACTTATGACCGGAAGGATACGGGACACGCCTTTGACCCATCTGCCTTCCTCTACTCTGTTGGCAGCTTTCTTGGAATTCTCATAGGTTCTTTCTGCATGGGATTCATATTCACAGTAATAACTGCCCTCATATCCTTTCACCCCCTCCTCCCTCCCATCTTTCCACCCCAGGCTCAATTATAACCCCAGCATCCGCCGCAATAAATTCTCTCGCTCAACGTGGTAATTGCTTCTCTGACGAGCCTTTACTGTACCGCTTTTATCAACAAAAGCAACAGTCGCAAACATTAACGGTTGTAGAAATGTCTTCAATCACGTCAATAGCTAATGATAAAATTTTCGACCGCTGTCGTTGTGCTGCATTTCTCTATGATCTTCGCGTAATTAGACTTTGGTATGAAAAATGAGGATGTGCCACGTGGTGTTTGAGGCTGTGACTAATCTCTGGGTGCACCCAAGGAACAAAACGGGCATTTGTAATTTGCAGATTTACTTTTGTTCTCCCTAAAAATACCAACGCACTTAGAAAATCTCATTGTTTATGTGCCCATATGTTGCTTTTTATGTACTGAGGGAAATAAACCCTTAAACATGGTATTTAATTCACACAGGTTTCAAATAGGACTTTAATTGCTGAATTCTTTTTCAGAAACAGCCTTTTAAAGCCTGGAAGACTCAGCTTCTAGGGAATCCTGTACATTACTGCAGAAATATCATGTTTTCCAATACATACAACATTTATGTCTTGTAACATTGCATGTGATGCCTGAAACACTGGGTTAAAACAAGCATATGGTCTGCAGAAAGCTTTTGCTAGAGGGAGTGTGAAAGTGTGACGCAAAAAAAAGAACTCATTAAGACAAAGTGGTTCCTACATGTCAAATCCCCAGGCTTATTGAGCCCGCTGCATGACAGCAGTTCTGCAGTATGTCTCTAGCTTGCTGCACTATAATGTCCATGTAGAGATTTGTCTTGCAGATGCAGTCTATGAAGTTATAAAGGCTGCATGATTGTGTCCTCGTTCATCTTTAACCCTCCTTCCACCTCACCAAATTCACTCGCCTGCGGGAGAGTCCTCTGCTGGAGACGTCGGTCGTCTTGCTGCTGTCCTGGAGCAGCTTCCTCTTAGCTGAAGCCAGCGGACTCTCAGGTGAACAAGAAGTGACTTATGTTATTTGTGTGTTTCTCGCAAAACCACAGATGGCTAGAGGGGTCAGACTGAATACAGATCCTGTTAAGTAAAATGCTGGCCTTTTACCCTCAGGCATCACCTTCTGAGCTGTTACACACTGACTTGCATAGCGCCCCCTCAATATCACCGACACAAGCAGTAGTTTGGCTTTCAAGGCTTTCTCCTGCTTTCAGGTTTCTAAAGATCACTAATTAACTTGGAAATGATTTGAAGTTCTAGCATGATTGTCTTCACACTTAACTGATTTTGCTGGACATAAATGTCACCCCCCACCCCCCGTACCCACACATATACACACAACTTTTCTTCTAGTGTACTTAGGCAAGACAAGGTACGTTTATTTGTACATCACAATTCGTACACAAAGTAATTCAAAGTGTTGTACAAAACAGGAAAATGCATTAAAATCACAATACATAACAGAACAAAATGTAAGAACATTAATAACCATTGTAAAATTTGCTTTAGTAAGTAAATTTTATCTGTATAGCACCTTTCATCGACAGTCACAAGGTGCTTCACAGGTTAAAATATGTATATATACACATATAAAAACATAAAAGATAAAAAGCATAAACCACGTAAAACAATCATCTCAAGCCCAATAAAAGCAGTTTCAGTTAAAATGCTTTGCACAAATAAAAAGTTTTTAGTTGACTTTTAAAAGAATTCACAGAGTCCAGGGAACGTAGGGACAATGGAAGTTCATTCCAGAGTTTGGGAGCGACAGCCTGGAAGGATCTGTCTCCTCTAGTTCTGAACCGTGTGCGAGGGACCATCAACAGGTTCTGATCCGCAGACCTCAGTGCACGAGATGGTCTGTAGGGGGCCATCAGATCACAAACATATGGAGGAGCTTGCGAATGAAGGGCTCTAAAAGTCAAAACTAGAATTTTGTATTGATAGCGGAAAGCAAGCGGGAGCCAATGAAGAGCTTTGAGGATCGGGGAGATGTGATCTCTTCTCTTGGTGCGGGTCAAGATCCTCGCAGCAGAGTTCTGGATCAGCTGCAGGCGAGACAGCTCCTTCTTATTCAGACAGGAAAACAGACTGGTACAGTAGTCTAGCCGTGTAGAAACAAAGGCATGAATAAGAAGTTCTAGATCTTCATAAGACACCATCTTCCGTAGCTTAGAAATGTTCTTCAACTGGAAGAAACAGTTCCTGATCAACTGTTTGGAGTGCTGCTCCAGCGACAGATCTTTGTCAAAATGACACCCAAATTTCGAAGGCTGGGTTTGACATCCTGGCCTCTTTAGAGAGGAAGGAAAGAGAAAAGAAAATGAAAAGAGGTGTTAATAAGGACCCTTCAGTTACCTAGAAAAGTCCCGGCCAAAATGTACAACTTTCTAACACAAAGTGCTCTCAAAAACACAAAGTGCTCTCAACCATGACACTTCCACCACAGTTTTAAGGCTAATTACAGTATGATTAAACCAACGGTTTTACACACCTCTACTAATGTTAGCTAAGTGCTCTGTCTTTAACATAAACATTTACTTCATAACTGATTTCTTGTAAATGGGTTTTATCTCACAATAGCATTATTTTGTGTTTAAAATCACTGCTCTCTTTAAAAGTCTACATTTAATTTTACAGTAGTTCGTTGGACAGTATTTTCCCACAAAAGTACATTACCGATTTACCAAATATTGCAACAATTTCTAAAGGTGCAACAGCAGTTATGTCGTGATTGTTGAAGTTAATTTTAGTAGAAGTGTTCATGTTCTACATGTATAAGTATCAAACTTGTTTTTTGTGGGTTTCTGTTTTTTTCAACTGCTAGTTTTGGTCCAACAGCAGATCCATGATCCATTTTTATGAAATATGTTAACTGATAGGTCTAGTAGTGTGAAAATAAATTGCTCTTGTCATAATAATAATGCATTGTTTGGTGTAAAGAAACTGGTTTTGGTGGCCTGCCAGCACTGAATGTTTATCGCTTCTTCAGCTTTGGAGCACTTCCTGTCAGTAAAGTGTTCCCTTTGGTCTGCAGAGAAGCAGAAGATAGTCTTAATGAAATAGTTTGACCTTTTGTACATTAGACCCAGACTGTCTATGATGTACACTTCTCTGAATCCTGGCCAGTAATGAAGGCAAACCCCAACAAATCCTCAAGCAGAGCAATGGCTGTGCTTTATGAGTCAGACATTTAGTTTTTTTTTTTTTTTTTTTTACTTAAATTCAACATGTCAGCTCATTTCTGTGGGATCAAATCCATCATCTCCTGAAAAACAGGATAAATTGTGAAGCAGCACCTCATGCGAAGAAACCCAGTGAGAGCTGGAGGTCCTCCAAGATTTCATTTCGTAATTGAAACCCTCCCTGTCTCCATTAATTGCTTGACTTTAGTGAGGGTGTGCTTAATGACCCCCAACTCGAAAGGAGCTCCGCTATGATTAATCTTGTGCCCCTCACAAGTCCTCATGATGGGATGAATCTAATCTGTTGCCAAGCGGCCTGTGCCAAAGAGACTGTGTGTGGAGATAGGATTATGAGTTACCTAAACTGTTATGTAAACCAAGAAGTGTATTAAACCAAGATAGGATCTGTCGGGCTTTCATTAAATAGTAAAACGGAGAACAGCTTCAGGTCATCATTAGTACGTTAAAGCATGCGGGGAAGATGGAGAAATTGGATGGGTGGGTCGCAGCCGAGGATCTCTCTCCTTTGATGCTGTACTTGAAGACCCACTTAAAAAAAATCTTGTTTTTAAAATGTTCCTGTGGAATTTTTTTGGATGATGGGGGACATACTGTATTTATCTTAGTATTTCTTTATTCAAATCGTGGAGAATCAGATGAAAGACTTCTCTTTTAAAAAGCTTTTAGGCGTGACTTTGGTGCTTCAGTCGTCGGGCCATAAGCTCCCTACCCCGTTCCATTCTGATGCATCCACTTGTAGACAAATAGATCCATCTTTGTTTTTTCTCGTCTGAGCTGGCATCCTGCTCAAAACCGTACGGCTGGGTAGCCCCGATATTGATCGGCATTTTTGTTGCACCAGTAATGTTAGGTTGGGGTTGTGAGGGGCTAGCGAAAGAGAGTGTAGACATATTGATGATGGGTAGCGGGGTTGGGCTTACCCTGCACCAACAGTCCCACCCACAACTCAGAGGGGAATCTCTGAGGAACTCCTACCGCTCTACAGACACTATGTCCTAGAAAACGATACAGGTTTTGGCTAAACATGGCATAATTCTAATAAAAGACCACTTGGAATGGTTTCTAATTAGATCAAAAGATGATTGGAGTGGGACTATAAAAAGCATAAAGTTGCTTCATCAATCCTGGCCATTCTAATGTGTCTGTACCCATTTATTTGAGTGTTACGATAGAAAAAGCAGGAATGTGACATTGAGTCTGTCCAAAAAAAAAAAAAAAAAAAAAAAAAGAATGTTCTTTGAGACAGCCTCCCACATTTATATTAAGAGCTCCACCTTGTATGTTCTGTAGCTGAAATGTCTTATTTTTTTCCCTCTTTGTCCTTTGTCATGTTTTTCTTTCTTTTGACGATCTCTGGTGCTCCAAACCACCCAGAGATCCGGTTCTTAGCTTTATAGTGGAGCAGCCAAATGTTTGGCTGCTTGACTGGGGTTGGACTACATATTTGTGTATACACTGTTTATTCAGCTGGAGCTGTTGGGGGTTGTGGGTGGACACAGTCTTAGGTTGGTCTGGTTTGTAAGGAGCTGAGAACAGCAAGGTTTCCTTAGTATTGTAGACTACTGAATTAGTGCTTTAATACATTTTTTAAGATGGTGCTTGATGTCATTGTTTATTCAGGGTTTACAGCTGCAAAAGCTTAACAGAGACTTATTCTATTCTCTTTTTCTTTGTTTTACACCTTTTTGTTCGTCAATGAAGCTACTTACTCCCTCTGAACACGGTTGTTGTTCAGCTGGATACATTTTTTTAGTCAAATGTTTAAATGACTTGTCTGTAATTTTTCCTTCAGGTATTGTGGCAGTTCTGTTTTGTGGACTGAGCCAGGCAAGGTACACCATTCTCAATCTATCTGCTGAAGGCAGGTCAAGAACAAAGCAGGTGAGAACACTGTGTGGTGTGCTTTCACTTCAACTGAGAGCGTTTGAATGTTAGTTTAAACAAGCATTAATGGTGGTGAAGCAAACTGCTTCACAATCTCTGTGGTTGCCCCTTCACCACATATGGGCTTTAAGAGATTACTGGGCTGAAAAACTTTACTTAGCTCAAATAAACACACAAGTAACTCATGTATTCATTTATTATTCATTATAATTTACACAGAGCCGCATTCTTTTAATAGAAGTGTACAATTGAAGCCATTGTCTGTGAAGTGGATTATCAATAAATTGATGTACAGCAGAGCAGATTGACTTTAGCAGTAGATTTATCATTTCTCCATGCAGAACTAATGAAGAGGTTACTAAGTGTCCAACTGCTCTTAGAAACATTTTTTTTACAGTATTTATTTTTTATTATTAACATTGCATTTAAATTATGTGATCAGTTTAAGGCTTAAAAGGAGAATTCCAGACAAATAAACTTAGAGCAGAAAATTGTTTCTATTTCAACACCACTTCAAAAACCGTCACAAACAACATTTTCATTTCACCGTCCTCACTTTTAACCATAGCCACGTCCCAGATGACCTTCTTTCTCATGATCCTCTAAATCGCTTTTATAATTTGCAGCTCTTTGAAGTCTTCAGCTTCCTGGGGGAGATTTTCATCTACAGCTACATGGGATATATACTGCTGACATTTCCTCCTCACGTCTTCAAAGCTCTATTCATTTCCGGGGCATTTGTATCCTTTTTTTCTACATAATGAGGCATCCTCACACCGTCTTCAATCAAACCTTTGTGCCAATTGGTTTAGCCTTCTGTATGCTGTGTAACAATCCTCATCGCTGCACCTGCTGCTTTCCTCCTGTTGTCTTTTCTTTTTTTCATTTCCACTTAAACCTAATAGGTGTGAGTTTCCAAAGAGCTTTCAGCTGGCATCAGATTCTCTCTGCGGATCCACATCCTGCAGCAACGTCGTACAAAGCCAAAGCCAAGAAAATAAAAGAAAATGTTGCTGTTCATTTGCTGCGACTAGTTTGAACAGCTCTGTGGTATTATGAAACATTTCATGTTTGAATGAGCAGAGTATTTTGTTTTGCAGTGGAGTAAGGACTGAATCAAATGTAAAGATCAGTGATCTTTATTAGTTCCAGAAGCCACCGTAAAGCAGGATTCCCATTTATGAAAAGATCCCCTTAAAAAGAAACTTAAAAAGCTGCTTGAAACTGCTTTCTCAGTTACTTTTTGTGTAACTTGTGTAACTTTGTGTAACAAAGATGTTTAATATACAATACAAAACAGTTAAGCTGTATTCACACCACCTTCGAGATCCTGCGTTCAAGGGACCACTTTTCATCAGAAGTCTATGGAAACGCACGTAATAGTGCGTTACAGGTTTTCAAATTAAAAGCTCTCACTACGCAAGATTTGACAACAGTTTTCAGGCTCAACACACAAAAGGCGTCCATTGAACATGCGTTGAAAGTTAAAACAGGCTGAACTTTGATCAATCAGGGACTCAGCTTTGGTAGTGACAGATGGATGGCGTCCCTTTCAATACACGGAAGTGCCAATCGTTGCCAATCATTTGAAAATTGATCATGGAGAAAAATGGTTTGTTTCCAGCCAGAATTTTATGACACCAAGTCAGTGTTCAAGAATTCGCGTTGCATGCCCAGTGTGAACTTATTATCATTATGGATCGTCATTTTTCTACAAAACAGTGGTAATCATTGAGGCAGCAATAGGTGTTATGTAATGGATAATGGCCGAAGAGGTGTCCATTATCAGAAACTATCGGACGGCACAGAAGCCTTTGCTTCAGACAGTTGCGTTCACAAAGTCAATTAATTTCAAATCAAATCAGATTTATGTGGAGCCAAATGTTTCACAATTGAAATAGGAAAAAAAAAAGATTTATTCTGAAGAGAAATAATTTATAACAGCGTCAGTAAATGTTGAGTTTTAAACTGATGGTAAAATAGTCCCAGCTTTAGAATCAACTGTTCAAATTATGGATTTAACGGTAGCTGAAATCCTGTGGTTTGACCTTGATTTAATAGATCTCCGGTATTTTTCTATAACCCACTAAAGTTCTAATGGGCTCAAAAAAAGTTAATGGTTTTATAGCGTTTCTTGTTAAAGTAAAATTACAGATGGCTCATTTCAGGAGCTGCTTTGGTAGCTGCCAGTTTTTCTTAGTGTTGGGAACAAATGGGTGGTAAAAGACTGCTGGCTATTCTTTGTACAATCGTCCTTTCGTGAGAGCTGGCATGACCACAGAGCGTGCCAGAAAGACGACTCCACTGGCTGTACTCCAAGGAGCTGCTCTTTCACAGTCTACTGACCAGATGGCCAGCAATTATTATTACAATCCATCTTGCTGCATTGGGTCAAAGAGGCCAGCAAAAGCATCAACCAAGCAGTTTTTTTTTCTTCTCCTTTGCTCCTGTGAGTGGCCCCCAGTGGGGAAAAAAGTCTGACTTGAGCCCATTTGTCCTCAGTTGTGCTTCTGTAACAAAAAGCAAAAGTCCATAAAAATCTGGCAACCCACATTCACAGGACAATAACCGAGATGCACAAACAGAGGGAAATGGAGGTCACCATCATATTGAAGAGCTATAAAAATATTTTAAAAGTAAATATCTTCCAGCTATTTGGTAGATTTTGATCGGTACAATCCACAAGGACAATAAGAATTGGATTTATCAGAGGAAAGCTTGATATTATTTTGATTTGACTCAAGTGTAGGTGCTTAATAAAGAGAAATAACTCTCTTAGGAGGAAGAAATTGCTTTTAAAAAGCCACGGTGAGCTAGATCCAATGATGATAGATGTAAATAACCTTAATTACTCTGTCGGATTAAGAAATTGATGCTTAGGTCATTCATTTCTATATAATTCTAATTTAAATGAGAACAGCTCACATTTTCTCTCAGGTGCGAATGCAAATGTCCTGTTCTACGCAGATGACTCAGTGATGACTGGCCCACGTGGAATTTACAGAAAGTGTCAGTAAAACAAGTTTCTAAATGATCTCAAGCTGCATTCAAGTTCAAAAGAGCTTAGAAGGTCATCTTACCAAAAGTGTGACATATGATGCTGATTGTATCCAGGATGGCAGGAATGTCCCGGATAATTACCAAAATGTCCTTTGGTTTCCTTCTGCCCCAGACTCTTAGCATTCAGGTCCATCTTCTGTGTAGATACATCAAAGTTTGGGAAAGCAGAGATAGCTGGCAGTGCGTGACTGACTGCACACCTTGGCATAACACCTCACAGCTGTGCCTCCATCATAAACGCACAGTGAACTTTTGTATGTTGATATTTTGGCAACCTTAAGGTAAAAAGCATCACTGGACAAAACGACATGAAACCGATTTATCATAGAACACAACAGGATATAAATACAGGAGCAAGAACCTGAAACCACATTGACTTTTCAGAGGCAACCTGTGCAGTGTGACTCATCTTCAGCCTTATGCCTGCAGGGAAGAGAAGATTATTGACAAAACACACATTTCATGAACGATTGCAAATTTAGATATCATCAGTAGTCCTACTGTTTGGATGTAAAAATGTGTCACTTTTGTTACCTTTAACACTTATTTTCCTGGAATTTTTCTAATTGTTTGAAAGGTTTTAATAAATGTGGAGCTAATCTGAATTGTATGCAGCCTGTGCTGCATATTAAAACTGCTTTTCTGTTTTACAAGCTTGTTTTGGGTGTGACAGTATGTTTCAAATCAATTGTTTTCTGTTTCTTTTCCGATATTCATTTAAATATTTTTTGCTATGCAATCTATAATTATTGTTTTATTTTAATTGTCTCACTTATCCTTAATAGATGTTTAAGCTAGAAAAGTAATGCTATAGCATTATTGTAACTGTTTATTTTGATCTAAAACGTAAATTGTACCTCGCATACTTACAAAATAATGTTTTTTAGTCTTTTCTTTATACTTAGAAGCTTATATTTTGAACTAATACTTTGAAATATATGTCAGCTTCAATGTTTTCCTTAATCAGCTCTCAATTTTTCAACAGTTAACTGTTATTATTTCAAGAGCGTGCCATATCTACCCTTTATCTTTCTTGCTGAACCTTGGCCGGACAAACAAGATAACTTGCTCTTTTCAGCACTTCATGGTTTTTGCAGGTACCACTTTCTTTGTCTTCTATATGTATAAATTACCTTTAAGGAATTTAGGTGAATTAATTACAGAATAATATAATTTTAGATTTACCTTCATAAAGGCTAAGATCAGGGTTTGGGGATGGGGCTTTTGGATGTCCTGCTTTTACTGTGTTAAATGCTTTTGTATAACTACAATGGAAGTTTAATTAATAGATCTATTCATTAATTTATAAGCGTCTTTCACTGTACCTTTTCTGGTTTTATATTTAACTAATTTGTTTAACTGCTTTTGTAATTTTTGGTTGTCTGCAAAAATGATGGTTGGACAAAAGAAAAACTAGGTGTATATATTGAATATTCTTGTTTATCTACAGCCTGTAATTGGTTTTATTTGAAAGGGTTATTAGAAAATGTAAATCAGTGTTTCTTGAAATGTTCTCTCACACTAATCTGATTTTTTTTTTTTTTTTGGGAGGTTTTTTTTAGCACTTTCAATTCTCAGGCCCTCTTATTTTGAAAGGAAAGAGCATAGAACATTATCTCACTGTAGTATCTGAGCTTAATTTAGACTCCCTGACCAGTTTTGATGAATCAGGAAAAGGGAAACGTTTGATGTGAAGTAGTACTCCCACTGCAGCGTGTTTCTCTGCTTTCTTGGCCCACTTTACTTCTTACATAAGAAGACTTGTTTTTAACAGCCCTTGTCTCAGTATTTTGTTCAAATTTCCTCCAAACCCCCCTCGCAACCAACGACTCCCCATTTCCAATCCCATGGTGATTAAAGAAATCTGAGTAGATAATGTTTTTTAGTTTCATTTCTTTATATTTATGTCTGTTAGCATTGTACAGCAGCTTGCTTTTAGGCTGTTTGCTACAAATAATAATAGAATGTTTTTTTTTTCTGAAATGCTTGGTCTCTAGAAGGTTGTCTGTTGGCTTGATTGGTGGCAAAACGAAGCGATTTTCTCATAAAGGTGCTCTCGCTGTCAGGTTTGAGGGGAGCTGTTGCCTTCAGCCTGGCTGTGAGGGACACAGCAACAGAAGCAAAGCAAACCATCCTCACAACCACTTTACTCCTTGCTGGCTTCACCATCTGGCTTCTGGGAGCAGCTGCTGATCCCCTGCTGCACGCTCTGGATATCAGGTCAGTGCAGCCTGTGTGAGGCTGTTAAAACCACACGTCATGTACATTTTCATCTTGATTTTTTTTTTTTTTTTTTTTTCTCTTGTGTGCTAGACAGGCAGCAACAGCTAAACAGGTACCTCACACATAGACCGCCTGCTCTGAGTACAATGTTGTGGCATGCCTGAGTTCAGCCTCTTCATCCTCGCTGCGCTCCTCAGCCCTGAAGGCTCTTTGTGTGTCAGCTCTGGCTCTGGCCTCCATTAGCTCAGCTGGAGCTCAAGGCAAAGCAGGTCTCTAAGAGAATATTACATGGAATATAATATTTAGGTGCAGAGTGTACACAGTAATGTATTCATGACAGTAAAATAAAATAGAAGAAATGTTGCCGTTAAATGAGAATAGCTGATTCAGAGCCCCTCGTTTTCTCTTTTAAGTCTGGGCTCAGTATGTTAGTCAAGGCCAGTGGGTGATAATTATTCAGGAGGGTAGAGGAGGCGGGAAGAATGCAAGGCAGTAATTAGTAACTTGTATTATTGAAGTGCAATCAGTGGCCCATATCACAGTTGCATAATTGACTCCTACATTCTTTAGAAGCAGCATGGAAGATGTTTGTCTGTTAAGTCAGATGTGACGAATAGAAATGGAAATAATCTTTCACACTATATTTTTGTACTGATTTGCATTTCAATGAGATTCAAATTTGGCAGTTTATGAATGACAATTTTTAAAAGAACTGGAAAAACTAACAATTCGTAATTTATTATGTACGTCAAGTTATTTAGTAGTTTTAACAAATAACTTGTTAATGACCTCATTGGAATGAATGTGATATAAACAAAGTTCCTTTTATAAAATACCAGAAAATTGGACAAAAGAAAAAAAGCAGAGAAGAGAGACAGCCCCTATAAAGATCACTAAAACCCTTTTCTATTGGTGAAAAGTGGTACATTCGGTCTGGGATGAAGGTATTTTAGAAAGAGATTCATGAAGGTAAAGAGAGAGCTGGGAAACTGGGTCTATCAGTGGTTATTTACTATGTTGGTAGACCAAACAGTTAATGCATAAACAGTAAGAGGGCAATTAAGTTTGAAGATCTGTAGTTCATGTGTAAAAAAACAAAACAAATTTGAGATTTAATAAATTTAAAGCAACTTATTTAGAAAAAGTTTTTGACACCAGACTGTACATAAGTCAATTTTTCTAAGTCAGACTGCTTAAAACTCAAATATAAATGGTGTTATTTGGTGTTTTTAAGATGTTTCTGTGGCGTTTTTCTCAGGATGGAGGACATAAATAAGAAAATAAAGCGTAATATTGCATTTCTAAGTATTTCTTTATTTGAATTGTTGTAAATTAGGGGCCATGTATGTCCATGTACGTCTTTCATCTGAGCTGGCATGTGGCTCAAAATTGTAACATAGCTCCAATATTGTTAGCCATTTTTGTTAAAGTAATGTTAGCTTGGGCTTGTGAGGGGCTGTAAGATAGTAGGAGAGAGTTTAAACAGATAGGTGACGGGAAGCGTGGGCGGGCTTGCTCAGTGACAAAAGTTTTACCCACAGCTCCGAGGTGAATTTCGAATGAACTATTGCTGCTCTGCAGGAACTATGTTCTAGAAAACGACAATTGTTTTTTTTGTTTCTTTCTTGGCTAAAAACTGCATCATCATGGCTGAAAGATCGCTGAAAACACCTATAAAATAGACCAAAAGATGATTGGAGCGGGACCAACAGTAAAGTACTCTCTTTTTGCAAAAGATGTGGTCTTTGGAGGAGCTTTAACCTTTGTTTCTTCCCGGTTTGGCAACAGTAGGGCTTGGTTATAATCTGCATCGTGTCTTTCAGTTAGTTTTTTTTAGCTTGCATGCTATCTGACCACTTAGAAAGAAAACGTGTAATAATTCATCCATTTAAAAAGCCCAAACTCTTAGCTTTTCAGGGTGTCTAGAACAAACAAGCCATCAAATCCAGTCAGCAAAGACGGCAATTTGCATGTAGTTTTCTTAGGTTAAGCAAATGTGTTGAGCACCACTTAGTTTAAAGCTCTGGAAAGGTTTACAGAGTAAAGCTGCATAAGACAGTCAGTTGGGCTTTTCTACTTCCTATTTTACGACATTGGTGGGAAGTCGGGATCCTTGCAGGGTGCACATTTTCTCCTCTGGCTTTTACAATGGTGATTGAAACTTGTTATTAGAGCATTAAAGTGGGTTTTTGGAGGAGAGAGGCTTCAGTCTGGGGAGCAGCTCCTTTTAGGGCATAAATGGCAACGTGACAATTACCACCACAGCACCATGTACCTGAAGGCTACAGAAGAAGTTCAATTCCAATTTAAAGTGGGCCAGGGTGAAGGTAAAACCACAAAAATCTCAAACTTTTTGAATAGATTTTTTTTGGGTCAGATTTGAAGTTTTGTTGAAATTAGGAATTTAAAAATTGTGCAAAAAAGACATTAACGACCCACTCCAATGAAAATTGGGTTTTTGGTGTTTTTAACTTGTTCTTGTAGCATTTTTATAATGCAGAAGGACATATATAAAGAAAACTCAAATGAAAACTGCATTTCTAAGTATTAATTGATTTTAAATCGTAGTGAATCAGGAGCAAATAAAAACTGGTTTGAAATGCAATCGGCATGTCACAATCATAAGTCAAAGACCACTGGGAACCATTTGAGATAGCTTCAAAGAGGACCAGAGTGGAACTTTAACGATAACAGATCAGTTAGTTTGCCTAAGACAGCAGGTTCCAAATAACACAACATGGATGCAACTAGTCATTCAGGCAAACTGAAATACGGTGCCTGCAGTTTGCTCTTCCAACATGCCTTTTTGACCCTGAACTGTCAATAAAATTCTAATTAAGAAATAAAGAGAAGAGAAAACATTTACTGTTTTCTTTGGAAGATGGCCATGGTGTTCTTTGGTCTTCTATAGATGGAGGATGGTGGAGCACATATGACTAAATATAAAACTGTCACAATCCAGGAAAAGTGTTGTGTTAAGCTCAGCTTGTAAATGTCCATGCAGGAAGGCCAAGTCAGAGGAGACGGTGCTCAGAGACGGAGACGTTGTTGGACAGGTGCAGCACGGACGCAGCAGCTTTGCTTTAAACCCGTCTCAGCAGTTATGGTGCAGAAAATCTGCAGCTGATAAGAGAAAGCTGGTTTTAGATGAAATTAAAAAAAAAACAAGAAGAGACTGTAAAATGCCGTTTCTCAGATATAGTATAGTTATTCGAGGCCAGCAGAATTAAATATTTGTAACGTGTGATGTTCCTCCATCTAATGTTTTCAGCGTCACTTTAGCACATTCTGTCAGGATGTAAATGGAGCTCGTCACAGGGGAGATTTGCTGTACATGTGGGCATAATTATGTGCTGAACTGCTTAGCAGCAGCAAAGGAGCAAAGGAATAGTGTTTGTGTAGAGCAACAGTGCAGCGCACATGCAGTTTGCAGGAGAACTGCTGGTCTGTTGGATGAAGCAAGAAACAGGCAACAGAGCGCTAGCTCATATTTTATATTACCTGCAAACATTTTAGGTCACACAAGTTGTTGTGGCCTGAGTCAGACCATATGGAAGAACTCTGTAAAAAAAATCTACTATTAAAGATAAAAACTTACCTTCGATTGAAGCAGAGGAACTTGGGTTTAGAGCCAAGGATTGCACAATAGAGGCAGGTACTAAGGGAGAAGCCTAAAGCAGGTAGTTAACAGCATGACTGTCATTGGAACAGGCTGTGGTGAATTGGGGTCTGCAACCTTGAATGCTAAAAAAGCCATTTGGTCCAGTTTCTCTCTCTGACCAAAACACGAGATAACAAAAACTAACTTTATTTCTGTTTTTGTGTCCATTAATCCATTAATTTATAAAATGTGCATTTGAAATATTTACAATAATTAAATGATAAGAGTGCTTATTTTTTTCTATATAACAAATGCAATATCTTTCTATTTTGTCAGCTCTGCATACAAGTTCCTTTCAAAATAAAATAAGCCCTTTGTCAAATAAGATCCAAAATGCAAGAAACCCAAGTCAAACATGGCATTTTCTATCATTATGACTTTGGTGTGCCGATAGCCTATGTCTCCTTTAATTATCCAATGTAAACATAACATTTTGAAAAATAAATCTTTAGATGTAAATGCAATTAAATACTCGATGAACTGCTCTTGTTGTGAAAAGATAAGAAGTACGGCATTAAGATTATTTTAACAATAAACCACATATTCTGCCATGATTTTGCTCAGTTATTTGACATGTCAAAAATCTAAACATAAATTACATAAATGAAGAATATCAGGGGGGCGCAAGTCTGGGTGAGCTGAGAGTTGGGGGTGTCGTATCCCTCCAAGCCCTTAAAATGCAAAAATAAAAAAAAAACTGCTATTATCATATCAGTTCATATCTATATATCATTCTACTCCTTTAAACTTGATCTGTCTTATAAGTTTTCTGTTGAATACCCTTCCTGACACTCACCTCTGCATTTACCAGGCCTGGCACAAGCTGGACAGTGGTTTTTGATCGGTAGAGGCTGCATTTAACTCATTTTTTGTCTGCCCATCTATCCGTACTTTTATTTATTTATTTCGATTTTTGTACTTTTTATTGTTTTTTTCTTGGGGGGTGTTTTTTTTTTTTTTTTTATATAATTTTTATTTCTTTAGTTAATTGTGGTTTTTTTGCAAGTCATCACATTTGCGGTGGACAGTAATG
This sequence comes from Oryzias curvinotus, assembly GCA_023969325.1. NCBI lineage: Eukaryota > Metazoa > Chordata > Actinopteri > Beloniformes > Adrianichthyidae > Oryzias > Oryzias curvinotus. Next base: position 23,535,371 of record CM043725.1, on the reverse strand, counting down.
GCATTTAGGGGAATTTTGCCCGTCCTTATATCCAGCCTTGCTTCGAAGTGAGGTCAAGTGCAAAGATGTCGTAAAACCATCGTCTTCGACAAATAAAACCGTTAACAGAAGAGTTTTGCACACTGATCATAAAAGACATGACAGACGTGTCATTTTATGAACTCCCAGATTATAAATCAGTTGTTTTTTATTTGACCTGCTTGGTGCACTGACCTGAGGAATGTTCTGGTGCTGCTTTCTTAATCATATGTTTGTTAATTGAGGTTGTTCACATGGTGCCAGCCTGAAGACCTCAGTGACCTGCCTGGTTATTATGAGTTGAGCAAGACTGAATTTAGTTAAGGGGTAAAATGGCATTGCATTCAGACTTTTTACATATACAAAGCAATTTCCCTATTATGGGACCAGTTAAACTAACAGCTTCCTCTTCTTAATAGCTTAGAAAGTCATTTCAAGTGTCTGTTTGGGTTCTGGTTTCCTTTATTTTCCTGTATATACAGTTAATCGTCCACCACCTCATTATGTAAATGAGGCTGAGTAATATATTCAAGATGTTTGTTGGCATTTAATCTGTTCCTCAAATATTTAAGCATGCCGCGATAATCTAAGCTACTGAAGTTCAGTTTTCTGCCATATTTCTGTCACCACTCCACCTCCATTTAAAATTAAAGGCCTCCGTCTCCCACAGGGCTTTAGTGAATTACCATGTTTGTTTGTGAATAATTCTACGTGACTGGGTTCAGTGTCTGAAACAAACCATGTACTCAATAAATTATAGTATTGTTCAAAGGTTTGTCAGTAATTGAGATTTAAAAATGGAAACATGTGCAAGAAAACCCAAGTCAAACTGCACATGTATTAGGTTCATTGCACTACATCTGATAAGTTGCTGGTTGGAAAACGATTCTGGTCATTGTTCAAGTTCCTTTAGGAAAGGCATCGGATTAAAAAAGAACTCAAATCCGTGCAAAATACTAAAATTAAAATAGAAAAAATGTGTAGATGTTTTATATAAGTTATTATTGTCAAAATCAACATAAATTATTGGAATAAACCATTTTAGACTAAATCACAAAAAAACTATGCATAGAGACACAAAAGGAACAATAAAGTTTTGTTGGTCAACTCAGTTAAAATGATGCAAGTAAATGTTTGTTTGAAACTCAAGCCTTAGAAAAAAGATATAAAACTAAAAGGATTACCTAAAAATAATCATGCAAAAATAATGGTCATAGATATTTTTACGATCGTGTATGAAAAGCGTTTTAAAAATCCTAGTTCTATTGGGTCTGGTGTGGGGTCTGAGGTGAATAACTCTACAGCTCCTTCAGTGATGAGCCAGAGGAGTCGATCCTAATTATTGCAGATTTCACTCTGCCTTGTAGCAATTTAGATATTCTCACTACAGTACCCAAACGTACTCTCATTACTAAACTGAGGCACCTTTCTTGAAAAAAGCAGAACAATCAGAGACATCACAGTAATTTGTGAAGTCGGGCAAAACCTGCAGCGTCTTTGTTTTTAATGAACTGTAGATTAGATTGGGTTATTCAATCAAGTTGTTTGTGTTTTCCAGTCTACCAAGTTTCTTTTTATTGTCGTGAAGCAGACACAAAGCTCGCGTCGGTGTGAAATCCATCTGGGCAGAGAGTTTCTGTCCTCAAACGGCGCTTTTGTCTGGTTTGCCGTTTTCTTTGTTGCCTTTGTTGTCCCTCGATGTGGTGTTATCCCAATCTCACACCTCTCTACTTTTGTCTGAGATTACATGCTGAAGATTTCAAGCATCAAATATCTTAGTTAGGAATAAATCTTCCAGATTAATACACTCATGTTGTTTCCAGTTTTCTTGAATATAATCTATACATATATGTGAATCCTTTTAATTTTAAGAGTCCATGGCTATATAAATATAATTTGTACTATCTGCACACAAACACATAAATGACATTTCAATTCTTTGGAGGTGTGTTAGATTTCCTGGGTACCTGCAGCTCATTAGTCCTCATTATTGCTCCTGTACTCTGCATTCAGATTTCAGGGCTTTCAAGTTTTAATTTCCAAGTTTCTTTTGAAAATTCCTACTTCTACTTGTATTTTTAATCTCCCTTTATTTTATTCATCTTTAAGAGATATACATTTTTTTAATTAAAAAGTTCTAATTATTTTTCAATAGATTTATAGTGGCTTATTGATCTGTTTTAAATTCATGTAATCAAAGAATTTTTAAATCAGAGCGTTTTTTTTCATGAATGAAAACGTTATATTCAAAAATTGATCAGATATTAAAAATATTCTAAATGAATGGAAGTAGTCTGGTTATTGAACCCAAGTGAGATTTAGATTTAGCATGAGAGAGAATGTCTTAAAAGGTATGCTGGAAAGCCCACATCTTTGCAGGAATATGCCTTATTGGAACTCTGTGAAATTAACTATATTGGATATTTGAGACAGTATTAAAATTGGCCATTAGGAGCATAGCAAAATTCACAATTCTTTTTTTTTTTTTGCTAGAATTAAATTGGATTAAAGTGTCTTCCTCCTGCCAATTCTCACCAGAATTCCTGCAATTTAGATCAGCTAGAGCTTTTTGAGGAAAAAAAACATTGGGACTGTCTAATAACAAAGGGTTTTAATAATTTATTCTTGGAGTAGCAAGAACCTGGATTTATTTTTCTGCATTTTTTTATGACAAAATGTTCCTTCTCTTGCTCATACGGCACAGTTGAAGGAAGACAGTTGTGTAAACTTGGTTATTGGACACATTTAAAGACGCATCGTTGACAAAGATAACTCCAAGGTCTCGTCACACCAGACATTGACATACAATGGAGCAAAAAAGAGAGATCTGTAATATTCATCAAAGATGCACTTAAGCTGTAAATGACAGCATGTAAAAAGAAAAATAATAATCCAGGAAATTAAATTGTTTGATTTTGTTACAGCTGACTTGAAATATGGTTTACCCTCCTCACAGTCTTTAAAAACACTAAATAAAGCAAGAAACACTAGAATTTCTTTTGCAGCAGACTGTAAATGTGTTTATTTTGGGGGAAAATTTTAGTTGTTCTATGATAAAGTGGGCTTTTTTTGCTACACACCTCTAGTGGACATTTGAAGAACTGCAACAGTTGTTACATCCTGGTTGGTCTTGAACCAGAAGTTGGGGGGTTTTCACATCTCACATTAAAGGGAGGGGAATTATCTGTCAACTTCCTCAGCATTCAAAGCATTCTATTGTTGCTTTCCAGATCAAACAATCATCTTTCTTGGAATTCTACTTTCTAGGAATAGAACTGAAAGTGGGGTTTCCAGTTATCATCCTTACACATGAAGTCTACTTTTGTTGTAGGTGTTAAAAAAACTGACAGTTGTGTTTGATTAGAGACCGAACTTCAAGCTGGCTAATGCAAACTACATTTCTATTATTTAGAGAAAATCACATTTCAATCTGCATCAATGTTTTCATAAAGAAGGTGATCACGTTACCATGCAAACCTGATGCACTGTGTTCAGTAAATATGCTGAGTTGCGAACACGGATGAGTCGACAAATATTAGGAAGCAAATTCAAGCAAACAATGACTGTAATGTTTGAGCTGCTCTAAGATGACCAGAGATGACACAGCTGAGCTGCCAGACGGAAAATTCAGTTCATGAGCTGCAAACTTCAAACTTTCAGAGGCTGATTTGGTCAGGAGTTTGGCTTCTCGCCCCCTTTTGGTCCTCCTGGCTTCCCATCCTGTTAATGTACAGCCGACTTTATACATTGCTTTGTTTCAGTCTATGAACTTACCAGTTGGTAGTAGGTGTTCTGCACAGCAGTCTTTGTGTTTAGCTTGCAGACTGACTAAGCAGAGAGTGTAAACAAATAGTTCAGTTATGAGTGACAGAAAGAGGGGATGGACTTGTGCCCACAACTCAGAGGTAAATTTCTAATGAACTACTGCCACTCTGCAGAAACTACGTCCTAGAAAACGACACATTTTTTTTTTTTATCTTTGGGTAAAAATGACATAATCCTAATCAATAAACTGCTAGGAATGCTTTTACAATAGATCTAAAGATGATTGGAGTGAGGCTTTAAGGTTATTTATATGTCATATCTCCATGCCAGAATTGATTTTTGAATCGGTTTCTGAAGTTCATATTTAATGTAAATACAAAACCTGCGTTCACAGTATTTTTGAGTCAACACATACTTCCAACTGATTGACTAAGGCAATAATAAGGCCATAATCTCCATGAAAAGAAGCATTGACTTTCACACGTGAAGTGGATTTCATACATGATGGAAGTTTTTCATAGCCAAGAACGGATCTGCAGTTTCAGGTTTTAACACAAAACAAAAACAAACAAATCCTTCACGCCTCCTCCTGTGCTTCTGCGAAAAATAACTTCTGAGTATGAGAACTCAGGTGTCCTTACAAGTTGTGTAACTTGTTTACAACGAATCATCACACAATTTAAGAACTGAACATTTTCAGATGAATGCTGGGACAAGCCTTTTGCAGCCACCCAACCTCACATTGCTATGCTTGTGTGACCTGTTACAGTAAAAATACCTGCGGTGTGGTGTTGGTCCTACTGGTTTCTACATGACAAAACGAGTGTGAGTTCTAGTGGAGGGATGCAAAGTCATAGTGCATTTAAAATGAAACTTACTGTGAAATATTTTACATTCACAGTTCCAGAAAACTCAAAGCCCAGTTTTGTATGTGTTCTGGCGTGTGTGTCCAAGTGAGCAGCCATCAAAACTGTAACAGCTGGAGCCCAGCTAATGACTGGCCAGCTTGTTTTGAGTGGACAGATGGAGGGATGGAAAGCTCGTCTGATGTCACTTACTCTTCTTCATGCCCCACTGACCTCTTGTCACTCTCACTGGCTGCCTTTGTCTCCCATCTGTCTCTAATGTTTGAGAGAAAAACCAGTTTAACAAGGACACGGCAGTTTGGTCTTGAATTTGAGATGAACATGTTATGTAATGTCGTAAATTAGTTTTTTTTTTTGTCTATTAAATGCAGCTTTCTTTCTTCTTTGAAGTCCAAGGCTCTTCTTCTGTTTCCTCACTGCAAACAGAAACATTCCAAACATATTTGTTTTGTGTTCATTTGGCTAGTTTAGGGGATTCAAGCGCAGCCGCTTTAAGAAAGTAGCTGATGTATTATTGTTACATGACCGAGCAACATGACATGCGTCAAGAATGAGTCTGATGTGGTGCAGAGAGCCGAGTCATTTTTCAAAATAAAACTTCCTTCAGAATCGGATTATAAATAAATGGAAAAGAAGATAGGTCATGTCTTTTTTTTCTCCGTTTCACGGCCCGAGATTTGGAGACCACTGTTCTGTATGAAAAGCTCTGAAGGTGAAGGTAAGGATATGTCACCGACACATGATCTGGTATTTGGTAGGTGGATGATGACTATAAAGGTCTTTCCTATTGCACTACAAATATTCAAAGTTCCAGTGGAATCATCTTTTGATCTTTTATAAAAGTGTTCCCAGTTGTCTTGTAATTATGATTACGCTATTTTTAGCTAAAATATAAAAAACGATCAATTTCTAGGACATATTTTCTGCAGAGAGGCAGTAGTTCATTAGAAATTTTGTTCTAAGTTGTTGGCGGAGCTGTTGGAGCAAGCCTGCTTCCATTTCCCATCATCCATCTGTTTAAATGCTCTCTCGCTGGCTTACAGTCCCTCACAACCCCAACATAACTCTACCGGTGTCTCAAAGATGGGGAGCAATATTGGAGCCATCCAGTCATACACTTTTAAAGCCGGATACCAGCTCAGACGCGGAAAACAAAGACGCACATGGATCTAGTCAAATTCTGAACTTAAGTTTCTCTATTCATCTTCAGAAAAATACCACAAGAACATGATACAAACACCAAAAAACGCCATTTTCATTGGAGTGGGTCTTTAAAAAGTTTCTAATTCGTCCTTGCAGACTGTTCCTTAAGAAGATGAAGGGGGCAAAGACAAAGTGAAAGAGGCTTAAATAAATAGAATAACATGGGAGCAACTTAGTCTTACAAATGAGCAAAATTCAGGCTTACTTGGGAAACATGATTGCCATTATTATAATCTATAAACATTCTTCCATTCCTCTTTTCTTGTTCATGGCGATGAGTCATATTTTTATCTCAAAACCTGTGGTCTCAGTTGCTAACAGGGTTTAGATGTGCAGCATGGCTCAAGCTCTGCAAACTCTGTCTCTACACCAACCCCTGATGATGTCTCCTGAGGATCCAAGCACTGAGCTGGGGCTTCACATTTCAGAAGCATCTTTTCTCAGTCCGGAAAAAGCAGCTTGTGAGTGTGACTCAGCTGCGACTCCACACCTTCCTGATTAGTTGTCACTGAGTTGTCACCTCTTGTGTTGAGCACCCTAAGGTTGACACTCATTTAAGATTCATAAAGGGAAACCGAGCCAAGGTGGTGAAGTGATGCTTCGGGATCAGACAAAAGGCTCAGTTCATGGTATAATTGGAAAACTGATCGAAGATGTTGCTGCAGGGATCAGAGGGGAAGACATGGAAGCTGGAAGAGGCCAGTGAGTTATGGGGCTGATGCTCATCAGACGTGAAGGGTTATCTCTTCACATTAGCTTGCTGGAGTTATAGGCCAACTATGAGCGCACATAGGAGTCGTGGCAGCTGAGCGGTGTGTCTGCATATACAGTAAAAAGGTGAAAGCTTACAAAAAGCCTGGTTTTTGTGTGTTTCTGTGTCCCCCGTCGACTCTCACGACGGATTGATAGTTGTGACAGAGTCTGGAGAGGCTGCACAGGTTGTCTGTCAGATGAAAGACTCATCCGTGGGAGTCTGCACTAAAAAGGCCCAGAGGCATGCCCTAATGGATATGACGTCAATGTGAAGAGGGGGGAGGAGGGCCATTAAAAAGAGCATCAAAGCAATAAAAGCGGCCACTTGTGTCAATATTGGTGCTTTTATTTGCTCACGGCAAGTGAATAGATGTTTGAAATGCACAACCCAGCTATGAATACCCAATGTAAGCAGATGCAAAGCTGAAGAAGCTCTTTTGTTTTTCGGTTAAAAAAAAAATTCAGCTGAGTAGCAGAGAACTGGAGGAGCAAATTTAGCCCTGAACATCATCTGTATGTGTCTCTGGCCGCTGTCTGTGGGCTGAAAGAGGATCCACACTCTAGTATGAATAATAAAACAGACATGGAGTGCCTCTCCCTTGCACATGCAAGAGCAAATGAAAACCCACTAGCATGCATATTATCTTCACTCTGCTGTTGGATGAACAATGCTTTAAAAATGTGGTCTGCATGAAATGGGTTAGGTTGTAATGAGGGTGGATGCGTGGTACTGACGGGGTCCAGATTTGCAACACTGAACAGAGCTGCAGAAGGGGGAAAAAAAGAAAGTTATGTTTTCTCTCTGTGTGTGTTTGTCAGGATCTGTTTATCAGAGACAGCATAAAGGAGTTCAGCTTAGCCAGTGTCCCCAGCCGCCGAGCGACCTGTCACTCTCCATGAGTACTTCTTATTTAGAGAGCTATTATCTTCAGCCTTTCATAGTTTCAGCCCTCTACCTTTTAAAGTAATAAGTATTTACGGAGAGACAAGAAAGGGATGAAAAACCCAAAAGATCATAGAGCAAAAGTTAACATTTGATGCCGAATCATTTTTAGGAAGCAGAGTATTACTATTATTATGAAATGGCGATAAATCCTTGATCTTCATAATCATGGCTTAAAGAGTTCCATTTAAGTCTGTTTATTTTACAACTATTGTGTCAAAGGATTAGTAAACAACTGAGAAGTCCCACTCCGATCATATTTTTGATTTATTGTAAAAACGTTATCAGTGTTTTTTTTTTTTTATTATAATGATGCCGTTTTTAGCTTAAATCAAAAAACCTGTGTTTGTTTTCTAGGACATAGTTCCTGCAGAGCGTCAGTAGCTCATTAGAGTTGTGCGTGGAGCATTTAGCGTGGAGCAACCCCACCCCCTGTTCCCTTCCCTGTTGCAGAGTGGCGGGGAGCAGGGAACTTGTGGCCCACACAGCGTATTTTCTACATCACAAATGCACTCTATTTCAAACAGTATTTTTCTTCCGTCTGCTCTGAAATCACAATGATTTGCATAAAGAAATATTCAAGAAATGCCATTTTAAGATTTATTTTCTATTAAAAAAATGTCCTCCATCATCAGAAAAGGGCAAGATCATGTTAAAAACACCCAAAACATGATTTTTATTGAAGTGGGTCTTTTAGATGGCAAATCATTTTCAAGTACTTTCTTTGATTAGTATTTTTCCTTAAAATACTGCAATTCATTACAAAATAAGAGTCTCTACCATTTGGTTTTATGAAATGAAGTAAACATTGACAATAAACATTACAAAATGAAAATGCTGATAGAAAATCAGCTGATTTGTGGTTCTGAATCAATTTAAATGACAGAATTAAGGACAGACTTTGCTTTACAAGCTTATCGATCTTTGTCAGTCTTGTGAATCCTCCTTTTCTCTGAATGTTAGCTTTCATAGAGAACATAAACTGTCTTTGTTTTCTTTGATTAGCACATATCTATTTGCTGTAGTGTTTCCACTCGCTTGTTCTCATTGGAATCATTGGAAAGAGAGTAAACAACAGAGCTGGCCAAACACAACGAAAACCAGCAGGCTTTCTGGAAGCTTTTTTAGGATGTGCCAACATGTGGATAGAGAGGAGCTGTATGGAAGGAGGAGGTTTTAAGAGACACTGGAGAAGAAAATGTGATCACTGACTGTTGACTGAGCTTTAGTATTGCACAACTCAAGCCCAGAAATAAAACAGCAACTGGAGACCATGCAAAACTGGTAAAAGGCCAAGACTGACACTAGGCCTGCACAATAAATCACAAATGTACCAAACTGTGAAATACGCATATCGCAAAAGACGGCGAAAACCGCAATAAATGGTAACCTTAAATGTGCTAAAACAATCTTATGGCAGCTTGAAGAATTTAACAAATCAAATAAATCTCTTTTATGCATTTGGCCAATCGGATGGACCCCTTTCATGTTAGATGCTGACCTCCTATGTAGACAAGGGTCATTTGGAGTGTCATTTAGTTATGTTGACTCTTTTTTTAAATTGAACTGTTACAGTGAAATGGAAATGATGCATTTAGTTGTTTTGCTATTTGTTATTAATGTATAGCAAGTTATGTCGTCATCGCAATATTGATCACTATTGTCGCACATCGTGAGTTTTCATCAGATTGTGCAGCCCCAGCTAACACTTAAACCCATAGAAATGCAGGTCTGTGTGAATTTTCGACATTTTAGTCCAGAGTCTTTTCTTTATTTCTCAACCCCTCTCACTGCGTTGGATGTGGATGTGTTGGATGTTGGTCCCCAGGCAGAACCAGAGGGGCAAAAATACATTTGGCCGGGCTTCTGTTGGCCATCTGCTCCAGTAGATGTGGTGACTCTGAACGGGACATTTCTGCCTGTGTCACCCACACCGACCCTCACAGATAAACAATCCCATCATCTCTCTGTTGGCTGTTGTACTGTGTTTCAACACCCCTCCAGCATCTGTTTGTCCAGCCTGCCGTGTCCCCGCGGCCATGTGTCTGGCTTTCAGAGCAAAGGGTCTGCGGTCTCAAGGAGCAGGGTGGAAGGTGGTGGTGCTGGAGATTTGGGCATCTGGGAAGTTTTATTGATTCAAACCCACCAGCTCTGTGCCAAGAAACTGCTTTCATAATCCCCCCCCCCACCACCACCACCACCCTCTTAAATTATTCAACACTTGCCCTCAAAATTTCATCAGCACCTACATATAGAGAACAATCTCCCCCGCAGCAACGTCGAGTGGAAAATGTGTGCTGGGGAAACGGAGGGAATGGTGCAGCAGCAGAAGAGCGAGCAGGTGGTAGAAAATAGGTGGTTGATAATGTCTGTGTTTGAAAACGAAATCAGCTATCAGAGGCCACTTTGCAGCTGCATCCGGGCGTCTGTGCACATCCAGACATGACAGCGCACCAGCCCAGACGCTTGGGCCGTTAAATAGGGTTCTGTCACTTCTGCTTTATTTTCATGACTAACAGGCCGGTTGCAAACTCCTTTTATCATCTCTTCAAAAGTCTGTTTAGTCAATCTGTTGGTTTGCCAGCCCAGGCTTTATATCAGCTTTATTCCTAAATCAATGCAAACACAATTTCGGTGGACATCTTTAAAGCAGGAGGGAACAACAGAATAACACTTCAGTAGCACACACATACACACACCGTGGAGGATTTCACAGTGACATGGCAACCCCGAAGGTGCAAAACACAATTTAGGATTTCTGCAAATGCAAATATGATGCAAACATGACAACCTGCCTAATTGGTGTCAAAATAGGATTTGGCTCAGAAAAATATTTTTAAACATAACCATAATAACATGAAACCTGAAATATAAAACATGGCAATGTATAATATTGAAAATATATTTATCTTTTGTCTTACAACATATCTAGTATTTATCTGTTACAACTTTTACAGATGCATCAAAAGTCCCTGAAGTCAAAATAAAGCAAAAAACAAATAATAATACAAAAATTACAAAAACAATAATACAAAACCTGTTTTTTCAAACAGTAGATTAAAATTTCATAAAAGGGCCTAGTTAAAAACTATTATTTTATCAAATAACAGGAGAAAGTATTTCTCCTGTTATTTGATTATTTGTTTTATTCCAGTTCTTACTGAGCTTAGTTGCTGTCTGTGGCTTTATTATGTTTTGTGCAACATTTGAGAGGTATTGATTTTCTAATGTTCTTCCTGCCAGACAGCAAATAACATCCTCTTTCTCTGTCCAACTATTTATTACAGGTGATGTAAACGTAGAAATGATGACACGTTTGTACTTCAGTAGCAATTCATTAGACACACAATTTCTCTCCTAAAGGAGGAGGGAGATTTGTCAGCAGCCATTCTGGTAGTTAACCATTGCATCTTTTAGATGAGTTTTCTTTTTTTGGAAGGTTGGATCTAGAAGCCACAAAAAAATGTGGATATTTTTGCACAAATGCATTCATAATTATCAGTTTAAAGATGTGATGAATAGCTGTAATACCCAGGTTCAAAATGGAAAGTTTCTTTTTGATTTTTCTGCAGCTCACTTCTTATCAGAAGAGGAACTGGTAAATCTCTGGACATCTGTTGAGTGGGCGGCTGTTCATAAGTGTCCAATACGGTCGAAAAATACAAGAAATGGTAGCAATAGAACTAATGAGCCACACATAATTACAAATGCTACGCATAGCTTGCTAATGACTCTAACTTTAGCAGATCCAACTTGAAATAACATGTTTCTGTAGTGTTGTGTACATTAACCCCTATGCTTTGCCAAATTCATTTTCACTACAACTTGTGTAGAAATAAAGGTTCCTGGAGAGGTAAATGTTCATTGGAAGGTTTTGAAGATGGACACAAATGCAGCTGTTGGATGGTCATATTCCTACCAACCTTCTTTTGTGTCTTTGTGTCGAAGCCACCTCAGCTACATTTGTAAGAACAAAACTGCCATATTGCATGTAAACCAATGCCTTCTTGTTTTAATCATGTCTGTTTCAAGTTGTTTTCTGGTGACCCCATCTCCAACCCCATGGACTAAAGGTCTTTTGCTAACTTCTCAGGAGCCCACATACCGTCTGTCTTTAAGTTGACTTAGTGTCACAAGCACCATCTGTATGAATGGAAAGACCAGAAAGACTTTATAATTTGCCTGTTTTTTTTTTTACCCTTATGAACTCAGCAGAATGTTAACATTGTGAAAAGAAAACATAAAGCTGTTGACCGTGAGGCTGTTTGTTCATTAATGAGGAACCATATGATAATCATATCCCAACTGCAGCATGCACCTATTTTGAGGTTTCTGTGTTTATTAATAGTGAACCGTTCTTTAATTTTTAACATTTTAAACATTTTTTTAACATTTCTTTGTGAAAATGATGAAGAAATGCAACCAACTGTGGCTCGTGCTACATGCTGAAATGAAGTTATATGTGTTTGTTTTCAGTCTTAGGTTCTGAAGAACAATATTTAGATGAAACCCACTTATTTCTTTACAATCACAGACACATTAGAGTGTTTTTCAGAAGACTTCTGGCCATTTGAAAACAAAAAAAATACTGGTTTAAGAAGCAGCTTTCTTTCAAATGTAGCTTTTTTTAAGAAGCCTTTTAACACATTGATGACTGGATTTATTTCCAATGCTGGAAAAAAATGTCACTTGTGTTTTTCCTTTCAAGTAGATTTTAAATGAAGGTAATTTTGAATTCTGAAGTGGTTTGATGGGAATTTGCATCAATAGACGTCAAGCCATTCTGTCTGTAAAGAATAAACTGCATCCACTGCTTTGATAGATAAATAGAGAGAGAGATAGACAGGCAGGATTGACAGCTATTTTAAAACTACTCAAAGATGCATTCATCATTCAAATCAAACATTTACAATTAAATATTAAAACAATTTAAATGGTTAAAATAAGCTTAACAATAACAAATATACATTTTTTAAAAACATGAAAGCACTGGTTAAACCTCTTTTTTTCCCTGCTTTATATGTTTATATGTAGAAATTATACAAACCCCCATCAAACTATAGAGATCAGTTAAAGTAAAGGTACTTTTGCACAATCTTCTTAAAAAAATGAAAATAAAAACAAAAAAAAGAAAATAGAACAAACAAAAACAACCACAAAAAACTCAAAAAAACAGCACCGACCCGCTCCATTAAAGCTTTAGAAAATATAAGGAATTGAAAGGAAATTGTGATATAACACATGCCTAGATTTATCAGAAGAGTAATCAAAAAGTAGCCATATGACTTGTTAACGTTCTTATATAAAGTTTCCAACAATAGGGGTTTCAAAATATACTTCAAAAAAAATCTTAAAACAAGATCCTTATTAGGAAACGTGTTACAGTCTTATTCAGGAACACCAAATTCTGGTTTGACCTTTTAACCATCTTTATTGTACATAACTAAAAAAAAAAAAAAAAACTTGAAATCCACGATAATTCTCTTTTAAGTGTGTTGAAGGTTTATAATTAACCCTAAAGAAAATGCAATATAATTTAAAGGCTATAATGTTTTATCTCAGTTAAACATGTTATTAGACAAAGAGAAAATATTTACTTTATACATAATTTACTTTGAAGTTTTTCTTATGAATACATCTTCATTTTAAATATTCTGTCTCAGCAGTTTGAATGCATTTTTTGTTTTCCTTTTTGTTCCTGTTGGTCAGCTCATATAAAACCTTTCATTGTTTCCTCTGCATCCCTGCCAGAGCCCTTTTGTCCCACAGTCAAAGCACATCTTCTGCTGTCTTCATACCCGCTCTGTCTTTCTAAAGCGATGAAGAAGTTTACTGCCAGCCTGCAGATAATTGCATTGTAGCAGATATGTAAATGAGAAGAATCCAATTTATTTTGCCGTCCTCTGCAGCATCAAGCTTCTTTGTGATGCAGATCCACATTTGTTTAAGTGTTCTCCAAATTCTCAGTGAGACAGCCACCGCGGCTTGTTAACTAATGCTGGATCTGCAGAGATGCAGCATCCTCTACAAATTGGGGTTCAAGTTTTGAACTTGTGTTCACAGGGACGTGCACAGGATTTTAGAAGGGCAGGGGCTCAAAGTCGGAAAAGGGCAGCACAAACACTTTTTTTTTTCCTTTAAACAATATGGAAATTAAGTGACATTTAGAAATGAACTTCTAATAAATAACTACACAGCTATGTGAGCGGTGTAGGTGAAAGTGAAACAACCTTTTGACATAGTCATAGACTTGAAAGCAATAGAACACTGGAGGTCATTTATTTCAGCACAGTGTGCTGCAGAAATAACATGAATCAAGTTTTATGCAGATGGTAACATTTTAAACTAAGATATCCTACAACTTTTATGCCCAAAATGCTGTAATCATCACTAATATTGAAGTTATTCTCATACTGTGAGGATTCTGTGTTTAGTTCAGTGGTATTTTTGGTCATGTTCTGTCCGCTGTCAATCACTCCAGGTTTGTGTTAAATCATCATCTTCATTTCTGTTGATTGTCCTCAGTGTATAGAAGTGTCTGGTTTTCAGTTTTATTGTCAGATCACCTGCTTCTTGTTATTCCACAGTTTTTTTCCTGTTTTGGTTCATTTACTAAAAGTATGTTTCTGCCCAGTTTCCTGCATGTCGGCTTCTACACCCAATGACCCAAACACCCAGTTACACCCAATGGGACTCTGGTTCTAAATGGGAATTCACAGCCAGATAAACTCTCTTTTGCATCGTATCCTCTAAACACAGGCTTTTGTTGGGACTGGCAAGATTTTAATTCAAAAGATTGTGAAACTGAAGGATACAGAATTTAAAGAAGGCAAATCTAATCAGAAAATATGAACAGATTATTTTACCAAAGTGTCAGAGGTGTAGTGAGGAAGCTATGAACTGGCTATAGCTGTGGTTAATTTATTTTTAAACCACACCCGATGTTTTATTTTAAACGTACTACCCAACTTCCTGTCCCTCCTTTGTGTAGAATGGATGCGCCGCTTAGACGTCTGGCTAAAATAGAGTCATTATTCTGACATCATAATGGTTGAACGGTGACGAGTTGGACTAGAACTCGCAGGTTCAAGCTGCTTCACTGTCACATGTCTTCAGGTCTCTGTGCAGCAGCAGTGAAGCCACCAAAGCAGCTCAGAACCCCCCATTACAAGAAAATGGCAACAATAAAAGACTGAGGGAATTTTGTAGCAGCGTTTTTTTTTGTCTTGTATCTCTCTTTGTCTAGTAATTTATTGATGTTAATGTTAATACAAAACTAAAAAGGGTTCTTTTTATTACGAGGCAAAAAGGCCAGGTGCTCACAGGGTTCATGGGTTCCTATGAGGGCCTTTGAGGCCCTATGAGGGCCTTTGAGGGCCTATGAGCCTGTGTGTTTATGCCATTTGGTTGGATCTTAAAGTCATCCCGTTGACTATTTCTCTTCAAATCTTCAAATCTTAGCTTGACTAGAAACCCAGGTAATTTTTTTCAGCAAAGTTTTTAGAGAAAATAGACCAGAATTACACAAATTGGATTAAAGCCACAAGCGTGGCTAACTTCCACACTTCATTAAGAAAATACTTTGTTTTAATGGCAGTTTTTCTATTTGTTTTAGCTCCATAGCATACCATATCATTTTTTTGGTCACCTGAAGGTGATGAACAGATTAGTGTAATTTTTAGAACAGTCAGTCAAAGTAAAGTTTTTAAATTTCCCTGGCAACTGAGCTTTTGCATTAACCTCGTCCAGATTTCTAATATGTTCATATGTATTATTGTTTCATTCAAGTTGAGCCAAGGATTTATGTATTAAATTCTCCTGGTAAAAAATGTGGGAGCAACAGAGGAAACCCAACTTTTTCAAGCTGGCCAAGCTAACACCGTTCAAAATCTACAACTTTTAGCATTTATTCCCGGGTAGCTTCCCAATGAGGAGTTATGAGGTGAAAGGAGATCGATCCACTAAAGGGATTTTTTTTTAATTCAAGATGACAGCAGAAGGTCAAAGTTGAACAAAACTTCGATTTGTGGTTGTTGACTTAAAACTGGCACTATGTGTGTGAAATTTTGTGAATCAAACAAAGACCTGTTTTACCATATTGTGCAAAAATGTGAAAATCGCCAGATCTCACACGTTGCCAAATTTTGTTCAGTCCTTGCAATGTTTTTGTACTGATGTTGCACTTTGGTTATTTATTCATTGGGTATTTATTTAGAAATGGAAGCTTTTCACACTTTGGAAATAACTAGGTTAATTATCGATGGTCTAAATGCAATTTCGTTGCTTATTAATGACAATGACAAATAAATAACTGTGGAAATCTTGAAGAATTGCCATCAAGCCTTATGTCCTGTGGCCATCCCATAATAATTTCTAAAATTTCAACTTTTTCTTCTTTTTTTTTGCACCCTATAAGACATTTAGCCCTGATTCATGTTTTTACGTTTCTTCCGCTGTGATGTCATCCTCCTTTTTTTGGTAGGATCCTTCAGTATGTCAAAAATTCATTTTCCCCGGGTATTAGCATTGTGGAAAAACAAAAAAAGTAACTGTCCAGGACTGCCATGGGTCATAATGAATTAGATTTTGCTTTAATACTAAAAGGTCATTCAAAAGCTAAAGGCATGAACCAGAACACATTAGTGGTTTTTGGTGAATAATTAATCCTGTTTTTATTGTGAAGCCTGCACACTGTCAGGAGTTGTGTTGACGTCCCTCTCCTGAGAAGCGCAGCCAAATATGGGTTGAAAGCAGAAAACTGGGAGGATTATTTACAGCTTCCTTCTTGTTCAGACTTGAAGAAAACAAAACAAATGCATTCCCTATGAAGCTAAGCCAGTTCAACGCTACACTCCCTTTATGATTTCTGTTTATCTCTCATCATTTTCTACACCCAGAGAAAGCTTTAAAAGCAGGAAATGGCTCACACTGAGCTCCGAAAAGAAAGCGGAGTACTACTGTACTGTTTGCTGGTAATACACGGTGGGATTTGGAGAGATGACTTTTTCTTCTTCTGAACATTTTATCAAGTAGGAGTACACGCAGTGGAAATGTGTTGATTTTTAGCAAATAGAAGAGGGGTTTTTTTTCGTCTGCAAGTAAACAAAATTAAGTGCAGATTCCCTCTGGGGGAGGACGCGGTGTCGTAAATAAGGTGCACATGTTTTTGTTGCCATCTTGTCGGACTTTGACTTGAGGCTAAAGTTCTGTGTTTGCAGCACCAGAGACCACAGCTAGAATGAACGTCGTCTTACATTTATAAAATCATCAGCGTTCGAGGCACATTTTCTTTGCTGTTACACGTTTCTATCAGACATCATTTGTAAAATTGATGCCTCAAGAATGATATTCATTTCAGTTTTGTAGTTCTGCAAAAACAGAAATTTGTTTTTAGGTACTGGAATTATGTAATTTCTGCAAATGTATTGCCACCAATCGAACCAGATTGCTGAAAGGTTATGGTCCTTTCACAGATTTCTTTTGTTATGAAAGCACTTTATTGGATGGTGTCAGATTTACAATAAACAAGGAAAAACTTGTACTCTATTCAGGAAGAGGATCCCACTTTGGAACCAGAGCTTTGTTTTTCCCTTGTGGCCTATTTCCTGCTTGTAGCCACAGATTTATGCAGTCTTTCTGCCTTTGTTGCCATTCTGCTTTGCTTTTATAGCATTCCTCGTTCCCTTTTTGTTTTACATCACACTAAATGCTAGTTAGGAGTGAATTTGGGAAAAGGAACCAAAGGGTTACATCAGTTTTAAACCAAATGCTGCAAGCAGAAAGTGGATGACAGGAGAAGTGTTTCCATGGAGTGACAAAGCAAACTGTCAACCTGAAAAAAGACAGCCTGCTGCTGGTTTCTCTGCTGCTTTTTTTCATTGTTACTTAAAAAGAATCCTTGTATTCTTGTCTTGTTTTGGGTATTTTTGTTGTCCTCTTTTGTTTCCTGTCCATTTTTTTTTTACTTTTATCTTCCTAAAAACAAATTTAGGTAGGTAAGCACATCTTCCATCCTCCTAAAATCAATGTTTTTTTTTATTTTTAGTCACTACACTTTATTCTTCTGCCTTTATCTCGGTGGCAGACCTGGAATGCAACCCACCAGCTGAAGACAATGCATGCCAGCATATAGTTCCTGTGTTATTGTTACAGGCTACCCCTTCAATTAGCACTTTTCATCACCTAGAAGAAGGGGGCTCCAATAAAAACCTGAACACCATGTAGTTAGAGTAATCTGATGTTACCTGCAAATCCGGGCAGCAATCTGTGTGCTGAACTGTGGGATAAAAATGTAACAAAAGACCGATGGTTCAGAGCGGGTTTAATGGGTAAAAGGTAAAAAGTGATGAGAGATGCTGAAAATACAAATGAATAAAGAGAGGTGGAGTTTGAAAACACCTGCAGAAACACTTTGCTGATATCCATGAAAAAAAGTTTAAAAAAAAAAATAATGCAGAAAACAGGAAGTTGTGTAATCATCAGATCAGTGGTTTCCCCAGATATCAAAATTGGATAAGACTCCAACCGTTTCATTAGATTTTCCCTCCCAAGGTTTTGCATGTGATGAAGAAGAAGCACAGAAAAGCCTCCGCTGTTCTGTTCACAATGACGAAGGTGAAACATGAGAAGCAAACAGGGAGAGGAGGCAATAATCTGAGCGAAGAAATGAAAGCAAACAACAGCAGAGAAAATGGAATGTGGAGGAGGACGGCCGCCAAGACAAAAATCTTTAAATAGCCGCTCTAGTTTAACGCACGGATGTGAGTCTACGCTGTTTATTGCAGTAAAAGCCTTTGGTGTCAGCACATTGAAAAGCTCACAGCCACACACACTGATAACACCACCTCAGATTGTCTTGAGCTGCAGTGCATTCAGGCCTAACCGCTGACCTGTAGGAGCAAACGTCGGCAGCCATCAGTCTCCCAGCCGGCCACAGCCCACAGCTGAACCTGTTTTCCTCTTTTGTGTTAAACATGAGGTCAGATGTTTCAGATTTAGGATCGAATAGGGTTATACGTTCAGCGCATATGCAAATGCATCCAGAAATCTGCTTTGTTTTCAGCTGGCGAGGCCGCCTTCAGCTGCTGCTGCTGAGTCACTTTAATTCAATTCAAAGCATCCAGCCTGCTTTTCCCACCGCGCCCGCAGAGCCAAAACGGGCTTCGCACCTTGACAGGATAATAGCAGCAGCCATGCAGAATATCAAGTATGATTGCAGCGCTGTTTTGTCATTTATCAACTGACATTTTCCTGGTGTGATGGAGAAGACGAGGCTGATTTTGATGAAAATGCTGGAAAGGTCAGAGTCAAACCGAGACGCGTTATAAACTGACCCCCCCCCCATCATTGCCACGTTATGAGCAGCGCTGGAGTAAATGTTCAGACATGTTTCCATAAGAGTCACTGACTTTGACTTGTTTCCTTTTCCTTACAACAGAATGGGGGAAGATTCAGAGGAGGATTCAAAGGACTTTTCTTCTGAGGTAAACTGCTCAAAATGAATCTAACCTCTTTAGCTGAAATGTCCTCACTTCTACAGGCTTTCAAAAGCATTTTAATAGAAGCTTTCAGCTAAAATGAGGTCACCAAAATTTTCCACAAACTGCTAACAGGAAAAAAAGATGTAGCCTAAAAAAATAGCGGTAAAAAACACCAGTTTTAGGAAGGAAATCACTAGAAAATAGTCAAATGATCTGTAAGGAGTTCCACACAAGCATTCAAAAAGAGAAAAACTGTTTGTTACTTCAAATTGAATTTTAATTAACCCTAATAATAAGTATTTTTTTGCTAGTTCTAAGCAAATATTTTATATTTTTTTTAGTTTTTACGTAACTAATTGTAGTTCATTCAAATTATAGTGACAAAAAACAAGTGGAAATGACTCATTTTAAAATAAAATGAGAGTACCATCTTATTACAAGTTGGCCTATCCTAATAAATCCTCATAAAATCTATAATTTCTTAGAACATTAATTCAAATTTTGTCTTTTCAAAATAATGGCAATGATGGACTTGTCAATATTTGTTTACCGGTAATTCTAAAATAACGTCCTAAAAATGGAATCAAAAATGATTGTGCAATTAGAGTTGTTTTATGCTTAAACCAAGTTTTTTCTATTATTGAGGGTGTGGAGCAAAAAAATTAGACTCATTTTAGTTATAATTTCCTAATCTTATCTACTGTCCTAATTTTGAGAAAGCCTTAGAAAGTTGTAGAGCAAAGATAATTAAAATGTCTTAAAAGTCTCAACACAAGGTTTTAAATCTTTGAAAATATCAAAAACTTAGCAGTGCATGTCAGTGTTCGCATCATACCCTTTTTATTTTCACAGCCAAACACAACCTGAACTAGATCGTCACTAATCTGTATTTGTCCTTCAAATGCTGCGTTTCAATCCTTCCTTCATCCAGTCCTGACATCCTGACGTCTGCCTTTAAACCTTCCTCATGGTTTTCTTCACACCAGACGACATCAAAGTAACAAGGAGTTCAAGAGGAAGAAACACGTTTCTGCTTCCTTCTAAGTGACAGTGTGTGCGACATCCATGCCAGAGCGTCTCTGCACACACACACACACACACCTCACACTCCACCACTGCTTCTTCCCGGCAGATCTCCCCTCTTTCATCTTCGTCTTTGACTCTCATGTGTGGACGGGGAAGGCCTGACCATCGGCGGAGTCACTGGCAAGGCTGCTGCTGGGTCCCAGTAGAGAGATGAGGTTGAGCCTCCGGGTGCTTTGTTATATAAATCCTTGAAGATATCCTAGATGAGAGTGCACTCAGGGACATCTGGGGGGTGTGATCTCACTGTACCCGGAATGGATTTGAATGATTCCACACGTGTGCGAGGTCTGAAGCTCGTCTTATTCCGAGGTTATTAGCCCTGCAGGTTGCCTGGTGGTGCAGGGTTTCAGCTTTTTCAATGTCTGTGTTTTAAGTAACACAGGTTCTCCTGTGCTCCACAGGTTTCCATGGGGGGGCCGGACACAGCAAGAGGCCTGTGGCACAATCTGGACCACAAGTATCCTTTCACAGCTTTTTATTCCTCTTAAAGAGCAGAATCACATCAATTTCGGCTGAGTTTTTTTTATTTATTCAAAGTTTATTTATCAATATGTAAGACCATAAGTGATGCTTTAATGTTCTATTATTTCAGTTATGAAAAGCACGAGAAAGTGATGTGGAAGATTGTTTTCAACTGGATTTTACATAAATTGTTCAAGCTTTTAGTTTTTCCCGTTTTCTGAAGTTTTTAGAAAGTACAGTTTCAAACAGGTTAAACGCTTAGCAAAGTCAGAAAAGTTGAGCGATTCCAGCAAAAGTTGAACTTCTCTAATAGAAATAACACAATAAATACATCAGAACAGGGGATTTTAGATATTGTTTTGCTTTAGAAATCCCTTTCTGCAGTTACAGACCAAACAACTTTAAAGACCCACTGCGATGAAAATCATGTTTTTGTGTTTTTAACATGATGTTGTGGTATTTTTCTGATGATGGAGAACATTAGTAAGAAAGAAAACCACATTTCTGAGTAATTCTCTGTTCAAGTCATTCTGAATGTGGAGCAGATGATAAAAAGCAGTTGGAAAAAGCTTGTAGTAGATGAGATGCAGGCTCTCCTTCAGAAGAGTCTGCTGCACCTAACTTTATTTTCATGGAGTCTCATAATTTGCCTATTTTAAACACAGCTGTAGCCATTGCTCATTTTTGATGCAGATCCATGTCAAGATACATTTTTCACCTAGATTGCGAAAAGTTTTTTCCCTGAAAAATATATTTTTGATTGTTTGCATCGAGTTTCTAAGAACAAAAACGACTAAATTCAGCCTTACGTAATAACTTCATGGTTTTATCTGTTAACTAAGTGGTCACGCGCTGACTAAAATCCTCCCATAGCCACATGGGAAATGTCCAAAAAAGTCACGAATGTCAGACATTAGGAAACGTAATCTTTGTGACACAAAGGCTCATTTCTTTGCCAGACTCCCTGCACAGTGAGCACAAAACACACTCAGATTACTGTCATTCCTGTAGTCATGAATCGTGAAAACAACTGCAGCTCGAGGAGAAGTTTTCTGCCATGAAATGAAAACAAGCAAGAGTCTTGTTGTTTAATTGGTGCAAAAAATGAATTATTGGCTCTAAAAGATCCATTTAGGCTAATCTAAATCAAAACTTTTATTTTCCAACATCATAGTTACTAAGAACACCAGAATATTTACATACCAGAAGGGATATTTAAATAGAAGATCCTTAAAGTTTGTATAACTATTCTAAAAAATAAAGTGTTTGGGCACAAACTTCAATGTTAAGATTATTTTAATTCTGAATAAGACTTTTTTTGTCTTTTTGCAGTATGTTTTCTGACATAAAACAAGTAGCTATATTCACAAACTGAATGTTTGTGGTTTGGTCTCGTGAATTTCCTTAGAGATCTGTATTAAGTTAAAGCTAACTACATTTAAATAATCACTGATCTCGTGATGTTCAGTCAAATACAGAACATTTCAGTGCAAGGGTTCAGTTTTCTGCAACAAATACAGGATCATAAACCTAATGTCTGTGTTTTAATTATTGTTTATTTTTTAAGATTGACAGTTTTTTGAAAACCTGGTGTGGTCAAGTTGATTAAAGCGGGTTTTGTAAAAAATATGTGAGCGGTTTACTGAATACGTTTCTCAAGACACAAAACTTTAAAAACGTGTTTTTGCTTGTTTTGTTTTTTGTTGTTCTACTCAATTTTTTTTTTTTGCTTTTTCAATAGTTGTACACCTTTTTTACGTCTGGTCTTGCATCTCTCACCAACTTTAAGGTTTGCATTTCTTTTTTTTTTTTTTTACTTTTGATCATTTGCAGCTGTTTCACAATCATTCATGCCTGTGTGTTTATTTTATGCTGCTGTTTTTTTCTCAAATATGTAGCAGCATGGAGCTGATGCTCCACCAAATTATGCCTTCTCTTTGTTCCTTTTTGTGCTCACGCATTTCTGTGTCCCTGTCACCAAAGCCTCCCTGCAGAGAGATGCGTTCGTCAGTAACATTTCCCACAGAAGAAGGTCAAAGAAATAGAATTTAACTGCCAAATTTTCAGACGCACAACAGTCTGTATGTAAATATTACAGATCTTTATCATCACATAGCACATTTAAATGTTTAAATTCCAGAACACGAAGGCTTTTTTTCCCCAGCTGAACGTTTATATCTCTGTAAATATATGTTTTGTGCATCATTACACGTTATCTGATCCTTTTTGCTGCTGCCAATGTGACAGGAGACGCTGTAAAATGTGGATTTTTGTTGCATACCTTAACAAGCGGGGCAGAAACATAATCTGAGAGCGGAGTCTTCTGAGGGTGTCGGCGAGCTAACATGTACAGTAGCAGGAAGTGTCAATATTGAATTTAAAAGATCTCCATTTCACTGCTTAAAAACATTGAAACACGAGTAACCATAGTGACTACACAGACTGTACTTACCCTGCAGCTATAGTTACAGGCCCACATAATGGCTTCATTTGCATGTTTAGCAGGAGCGGTTTTATTGGTGGTTTTCCTTTCTTTTTTTTTCTTAAATGGGGAGAGAATTAGAGAATTAGAAAATAAAGGACACATTTCCTCCTTTTTTTGATAGAATTTGATAAGAAAGATGAGCTCCAATAAAGCTTGCAGGTGTTCAATTCTTACAGAATGTCTCTTGTCCGCCTTGCGGCCGTCCTCATTAAGACCAACATTTATCCTGCTATGGACCATTTTTGACCCACATCAAAGACTTTTTGATCTGTGCTGCTGCAGAGGTTTACATACAATCACAGAAAAGCCTGGGACCTAATGTAGTTCAGAGTCTAGCTCCATGAAGGCCACCCATGCTTTTAGGATCAGTTATGCTTTTGTTTTAGCTGTTGGATTTCAGTCGTGGTCACTCCTTAATTTAAGGTTTGCTTCTGTATGGTTAGTTTGCCTCTGTGCACCCTTCTGTTTAGTCTTTGTCTCAAAGGAGCAGGGTTTTTTTTCTCTTTCATATCTCTTTGTCCTGGAGAGTCTGTGTGAATAAGACAGGAAAACGGAAAACCTAGCCCTGGAATACAATCTGGTGTTTTGACTTCAACTAAACTGCATTACAATCTCATGCAGTTACAACAGCTGATCGCTTGAAGGAGATTTTGCCTGGAAGGAGCTCTGACTAGGACAGAAGTCATTGTTTTTGGAAACAAATGTACTTACGGATTGATACGGGCTGTCTGCGGGCTAAAAATGGGCAAACCTTCATAGGTGACCTGCACAAAAAATTAAGACTGTAGACCCCTCGGTGAGACTGTAAAAGGAAAAATATGAACTTCTCTAAAAGCATGCTGTGGGGAATTATGTATTGTATTATGTATGATTAGGAAAAATTATAATATTGAGAAAATTCCATATTTTCTTTCTAATCAATGCATGAATATTATCTTAAAAGGATATTATTCTATGTATGTTCTATTTCAATGCATTTTCCTTTTAGTTATTTTGTCTTTTTCATCTGAGTTCATCGCTGAAACTGTCTGAAATAAACCAATCAATCAAAAACATAGCTAGATTCAAATAATAAGTCAAACCATGTCGTTTCTTCTAAAAACTCCATTTTATTTTAAGTTTCATAGCTCTACTTCTTACATATTTGCAGATTTTGCAAAATGCATTTAAAAAATAGAAAAAAAAATACAAACAGTTTGCTTGTCAACACAAACCCCTGACATGCAAACTGCTGAAAAAGACACAAATCAAGTGCAGTTTAACAAGCAGGTTGCACTTTTAACCTTGATAAGAAGCTTGAAATCCAGAATCAGAGAGTTTTTAAGCCTTCCGGATGTTTCCACTCATAAAGACCACAGTAAAACTCCCAAGAGGTGCCACAAAAAATAATAAACGAATAAAATAACCAGGAGAAACAAAACCCCATGTGGACAAGTCAATCTGATGTACTACGGCACTTATTCTAGTAGATACAGCAGATGGATGCTCTTTTTATTTTCAAATAGAAATACACATTGAAATATGAGGGATGGTTGAACATCAGGGTAACTCTGGATGTTTGGGAGTTTGGGTTTGTGGCTGAAGGACCACATTACCTCCTGCCCTCACAGAACTACTCAGCAACTTTTACCACACACACACACACACACACACACATTGTGGTACCAGCATGGGCCAGACGCAGCACGACCGATTTTAATGAACTGTCTTATGGCAACCCAGCAAACAAAAGTAGGACATTGTTGCAGCATAGTAAACAACTCACTCCTGCACATCCCAAACAAGTTGTTGTCTCTTCCTCCTGAGCCTCTTGCCTCTTTTTTTTTCACATTTGAGGCCTCGATCCTATTATCTGGCAGATGCGACGCATTACTTTTCTGCCGTATTCACATTGCATTGTGGGGATAACAGAACTAAATGTAGGAAATTGGATAACTTCCCCCTTATCCCAGTTTTCCCGTGCTTACGTAAAAGGATGTGCGCTAGCTCTAAGTCCCATGCTATGAATTACGTGAAATCTAATACGAGCATTGATGGAAATATGGTTGTTAGAATTGTCAGAAACTTTCCTCTGTCTGCATTTGTTTTAAAGAGGGGAATCATACAATAGGATATGATTTCACCCCCCTTTTGTGTGAAATCTGGTCTGATTGGAACTCTTTAAAGGTGTGGAAAGTTCCTATTATCAAGTGGGCAGATCGTGTTTTGCCTCCATGACCTGCATAAAATGACCCCCAACACGCCATCGGGACGCTGCCTCACCTCACATCAACACCTATTACAGACCTCATCTTTGATTTCAATTACATGCTGACCTGATTCCCCGAAACACGATAATGACCCACATCTTCCTTTTGTTTTTTTAATGAGCAAATTATTTTTATCACTAACTCTTATCGCTCTAACCTTCTTCCACTGCTCTCCCGCAGCATTCCCTCTCTCGATTTTTATTTTTTTTATCTTGGAAGAGAGCTATTATTTCTTCAGATGAGTACTCAGTCGGCATGGACAGTTATTACAGTTACATGAATTTTATATATTAAAAAAGACGCAAAAATAGCTCAAGTACCTGAAGCTTAAATGATCGATGTTCTGTTTTCTGCAGATTTGAAAAATCTGATGATTTTCTTTGTAGAAAGGGCTTTCTGTAATATGACCTCAATTATCTTCATGTTATATTACACATGGATGTAAAGTATTTACTTTTGCACTTTTATCATATTGTTCCAAACCTAAAAAACACTACAAATTAATTTCAAACTATATTTTCTCAAAATTGTTGTTTGCTTAAAAGCATAATTGTTTTGCAATATGTTGCATGTATTTCATAAATGTGATCGATATCACACAACAGGAAGATTAAATATCTGTCTCCTGAGTCCTAAAAAAAAGGTTCTGATCTCAGATAATTTCTGAAAAGAGTCCCTAAAGCTGCTCTTTAGGTTCCTGTTCTAGCTTTACACAAACCCAAGCAAAAGTCGTTTTAGCCAAAACAAGAGATTTTAGTTTGCAGAAAGAGACTCACAGATGTGCTTCATTGTTTCAGACATAAAGTCATTTGTTGCAGCTTTATAAGCATTTGTGACAGCTTTGCATTTTGACGTTAGACTTCACCAAAAGCCTTTGTTTGTTTTTTAAAGTGCTTTTTACTTAACTGTTTTTCATTTGTTCTTTTTGCCTCTATGTTCTGCGTTGTTGGTTGTGTTTTTCTTTAATTATCTGTGTTTCCTGTTTTGTTTTCTCTTCGTGCAGCTTTTAGACACAGCTCTCAATGCTGAACTTCCTTCTTTAAAGTGTTTTACATTGAATTCTTGTGTACGGTAATTATTATTTAAAATGCATTAACCTTCATTCTGAATGAAAAATAGATAGAAATTTGCAGAGTATTTCATTTCAAATGTTCTTAAGCTTTTAGAAAAGACAGGTTTCTTGTTGATAAGTTGAATCTCAATGTTTTATTTTTTAACAGATAATATTTAGATGCTATACATAGGATATGTGATCTATTTCTATACTTTTTGTTTTTTTTATTCCTAGTTTTAATCTTTAAACAGAGAAACGTTAATGAAACATAATATTATTACCACAAATCCAGATAAAGACAAATAAATAGGTTTGTTTTGCATCTGTTTTTGCCAAAATTGTGTAACCTTCATGTCACACTTCTAGTTTCATGCCTAAACGAAACTGCAGATATCTAAAGCCAATGCTGACACACTGTGGCCCCCCACTGACGGAGTTATTGCCCCAGTGGTGTGGAGTTTTTGCAAGAATCTTCAGCCCAACGCATATCCAAGAGGTAGCTTTTCTCCCTATTGCTTTAAACGAAATAAAATGCTGTTTTTTTATCATTATTCCCTTCCTTTCAGGATGAAGAGCAGTTCTGTGAGATGGAACTACACACCCCTCCCTTGAATTTGGACAAAACCGAACCTCCACCGACACCAGACGGACTCTGGATCAGAACACCATGATGACCTACTAGAGGGGGACTTGGGCCTTGGCACTAGTCCAGTTAACACCATGGAGACTTCAGTCAACACCTCCTAGTTTGGACCCATCCTGCACTGTGAACTGCTGTCGCTGATCGTCTGGGGTCAAACTTAAAAAAAAATGGAAGTGGCTCCTGAAGGTCACGCACAAGGAAAAGCAAACGGAGCGCACTTCCTGTCGCTCTGCTGGAGGTTTTTTTCCGTTCCCTGTTTACTGGAATTTTATAATCAAGAAAAAATCCTTCATTTTAGATAATCTTCTGTGAGCCAAATTAAAATGTAAATTCTTGATGTGAAGTCATTAATGCGGGACAACTTTGAGCCATTTGATTACATAATCCACTTGGTGTAAGCTCATCAGCGCTTGCTGCCGTTTCCTTTAATCAGCCCAAAATGAAGTTTTTGTGCCAACTTTGCTTTTTTTTTCTCCCTCCGCTTTTTAAACTTTCCTTATTGCGATGCAGCTCTGTAAACACAGTCAGATGTATTCAACATAGTTCATTACCCTCTTTTCTTCCTTCATTATCATTTAATGTCCTTCCAGAATTTTGCCAAACACTGGAATCTCCTCACAGCATTAGAGAACTGGCATCCAGTGCATTTTACAGCTTTACTGAGTCCATCTTTCTAAATATATATGTCTGGAGCGAAGCAGAGGGCACCAACCTGCATTTGTCTACGCAAACTAAGCTTTAAAAATATAGCAACAGCTCATCTTTTATTAATAACGCCACTGACTTCCAAGCAAGAAACCAGTTTTTTTTGTTTATGATAGCATGAATGCATCTCTGGAATGAGTCTTTGCACAGACACTGATTGGTTTGTCACCTGCAGGTTTTTTCCAATGCATAGATCTCTGCACAAAGTTTGTTGTTGTGTCAAATCTTTAGGATAACCTTTATTTTATTTAGAAGAATGTTAGGCAGAATGAATGGATCGTGCAGAAAAATGTTCTTTTTAGGATAAATGCATGTTATTTTGGTTGCCTAGCAAAAGGATTTCCTATTTTCGTCATCCATTCTCACGGTCGAAGCCTTTTGTTTTCATTGAACTACGTTTATCCTCTTCCTGTCTTTTTCTGTTTTTCTTGTGAACAATCTGTTACATTTTTTTTAGCAAAACCTATTAGGACAGACGGAACATGAAATCCTCTGTCCTTAACATGTCATCACAATATAACCTCAGATAAATAGAAAGGAACAGGTTGTATGCTTAGCCATTATTTATAGTACAAAACAAACTAAGCTTGTCAAAGTAAAGGTGCATAAAAAGACAAAACAAGAATATCTTGTTAGAGCAGTTGGACCCAGGAGGGGCCATCTAAACCTTTCTGAGTCCCAAATGTCTAATCAGAGAAACTGTCGTCTAATTGCTCTCATAAAGTATGTGACGTTTCTATTTTGCTATAAATTCTAGTATTAAATACGTTTTTTGTATCTTTATTTGCAGGTTTTTTTTTTTTTTTTTTCAGGCACAGAATCTGTTGGAGGAGATGAAGCTGCACCATAACCTTCAAAATGGCCACAACATTTCAGAAATTAAAACCTTTTTTTTTGTTTTTATCTTCAACTGTAACTAAAACCAGAACCTCCCTTCTTCATCTTGCAAAGTTTCACACAGAAAAAGTGTTTTTTTGAATCGTTAGAGCTGTTTGCACAATACCTGCAGAGTTTATTTTGAACATCTGCTCTGCTTTTAGACTTTTTTTTTTCCATCAGTAGAGGGAATATTTCCGAATGTAGAGGCCTCTTTTAGACACACCACTATTTTTCTAAAATTATAGAAAAAAAGCACTTTTAGTTTCATGAAGTAACCAGGATTTCTTTCTTTCTTCCTTTATTTCCTTTTCCGTGGGGCTGCACCTTTTCCTGTCAGACCACAAATGCTTTTAGTAAATAAGATTTTTTTGTTGACCCAATAAAGTGAATTAGCAAACAGCGTGGAGGGCGGCAGCATGAGTCATTTTTTAGAAAAGGTAAAAGGAAGAAATTGAGCTTCGGGGACATCAGTCACATTTACTGAGAGCCCCTGCTTGTGTTTACACAGCAACACAAAGTAGGAAACCATGCATCAACTGTCTTGTTTACTGTGAACTTTACTCAGTATTCCCAGATCCTGTGTTTCCAAAGAAGCAAGCAATTGTAAACATTTGAAATGGTGGTACAGACTCCAGAAGTAATAATGTCCACAGTATGTTATCATCCCACAAAGGTCTAGGTGTCAGAAACTGTCATTTAAAGAAACAAAGTCCTCTGATCTGTGTTTTTTTTTTTTTTTTATTTAGATAAAGCAGTAGTGGTGGTTCGGAGGAATCCTCTATGGCACATCAACAAACCAATTCACTGATTGTCTCTGATTTTTCAGGTCCTCAAAAAGATTTTTTTTTCTTTTTTTAATCCATTTAGACATTACGGAGAGCTAAAAAAAAACCCCACACCTTTAAAGATTTAAACATTCAAAAATAACCCAAAAACATCCAATTATTCGTGTCGTATTAACACGACACGTGAATCAAAGATTTTTTCCTTCTTTTTGTTATTTTTATTTCTGTGGGTGCAGCTTCAGCAATCAAGTTCTCAGGCTCTGCTAAGTGATTAAGTAAAAAAAAAAGAATTGGTTCCTTCGCATTCAGCTGCAGCCTGACTGAGGGCAGCGATACATTCCTGATGTGGCCAGTGGAGCTTCATGAACACTGAAAGTAAAGCTTTTAATTCCACAGGAAGAGAAAAAAGCCAAATGGACACTGATTAAAGGTCTTTGGTGGTGTGGGTTTTATTGTGTTTGTTTGTTTTTTAAATCTTGGAGCGGGACAGTAGTGGTTTGCTCAAGTCCTTGGCCTCCATAGCTGTTCTCACGCGCTCGTACCCGAGAACAGACATGGAGTGGTGGCAATAGTCCTCCACTTGTTTGATCTGCTGCATGCTGAGCACTGTTCTCCAGGCGCTAGCAGCCTGTGTGGCGTTCCTGGAGGACACGATAAATGGCTTGGAGGAGGAACTGGAGCCGCTGGTCATGTTTAATGCGAATGATTCGATGTCGTGGTTGGTGGTGAGGTTGGCAAAGCGGTAGATGTTCTTCAGGGTCTTAACCGGGTTCTCGACCAGGTCCTCGTAGCGTACGACCATGTACTTCCCCTTCAGCCAGCTGGGTGGGTTTAAGGCAGTCCTCAAAGTCCTGGACGTGCGGTCACAAATCACCTCCATGGCTCCGATGGAGTGATAATCGGAGCCGTCCTTTTTGTTGGCTTTGTGGCCCGGATCCACGAAAGGTATCCGGCGGAGTTTGGGATCCCTGCTGCGGACCACCTGCAGGTTCTCCCTTATGAGCCCGTGTCTGGATTTGATCCTGGAGTTGGCCACTGCCCGAGGGTCTCTGACCAGGTGTATCACCTTCAAATCCAAGGACGGGTCCTCCATGAGTGGAGCCAGGACGTTCACGTCCAAAATGCGAACTCCTTTATCACTACGGTGTTGTATTTCAGGCACTCCTCCTCCAACAGTCGGAGGCTTTGAGGGGGGCACTTTTTACACACCTTATCGTCTACCATCCCCACCACATCTTTCCTGTAGGCAGAACAGAGGGGGTAGGAGCACACCACTTTGTTCAAGGTGGCCCCAAATAATCCCAAGGAAGTAAAGTTCTTTCCCCCGGGGCTGTTGTAAAGTTGGAAAACAGACAGATCACAGCGGTACAAAGAGCTTAGCATGTCTCTGGCCGCCCCTTGGAGTGAGACGGCATCCCCAGGGTACAACTTCTGCCAGATGTGCCACATGGGCTCGTACAAGAAGAACACTTCAGGGTTTTGGTTGAAAAGCTCCCCGAAAAAGGAGGAGCCCGACCTCCAGGTGGTCAGGACGTAGATGAGCTGTCTCTTTTTGGCCAGAGAGGGCCTGTAGAGGAAGCGGATGTCGGACCTGCTCTGATAAGTGGCGCTCCGCATCTGGTGGTTGCACTGCTGGGGCTCTTTGGTCCATTTATAATTGGCCAGGTTAAGCATGGTGAGGACCAGCAGTAAGAAATAGGCCATAAATAACACAATCCTTTTCCTGCGGAGGACTTTCATCACGATCCCCGGCTGTGCGATTATCTTGGTATGATTCCTGTAAGTTTTGAGCTTCCTGCCAAATCCAGCATCCTTCTCCCAGGGCGCTGTCAACTTCAGGGGATGATGATACTGTTTGCCTCTCATCTGTGACCTGTGAGCGGCTCCCCCCGCCGGACAAAGCACTTTACATTGACAATGCAGCAATACGCTCAGCAGTGCGTGAGTGCGTGTGCGGGCTGCACCCGGAATTTATCACCGCTTCAGCACCGGCTGATTAGGTAATATATTCAGCAGCAGCTCGGGAGCGATCCGGTCCTCACTGCACTGCGCAATGGTCCTCATAGGAGCGGCGCCTGGAGCGGTTCATGCCGACGGCTGCAGGGATTCAAAACAAAAACGAAGGAGCCGTCATCGTCACAGACGCCCTGTTCTCCCATGTTCAGCGGAGGCATCCCTGCGCAGCTCTCCTCTGAGGCATCCTGAAGACGCAGCCTGCCGGGATTCACTGCGCGACACGGCGGAGGGCGGGTTTGATTCCTACCCGCATCAAAAGGAAGAGCGGAGGGGCGGCTGTCCGGCCGCGAAGCACGTCCAGCTCCAGCGCTCGTTTCACTGAAACAAACGGAGACGATCCAATCCTTCCAGCAGGACAAGCCCCGCCCACCGCGACAGAGGATTGGTTTGTGTCGTGACGTCAAGCGCAAAGAGCTTCTCTGATTGGTCACTCCGCCTGTCCGTCTTTCAGCAGCTGCCATGGAAACTCCCACAATGGAAGACGGCGGGCGGATGCTGTTGTTGTGTTTGGAAGAGCCCCCTCCCCATAACCCTCCGCGCGCCCAAAAAAAAACAAGATAGCAATCTTTAAACTGCCCTCCACCCTATACGGCCATGTTTTTCATGAACAAAAAAGTACTATGTAAGATGAAAACATAAGAATAACATGTTACTTATATATGTAAATAATATGATATAATACATTTTTATGTAATATTGACGTATATTGTGTTTATAATATGATCATTAACCATAGACTACATATAAACTTAAAAAGTAATATGAAAATAAAATGAGTAAATCTATCGATAGATTGATAGATCGATAGATCGATAGATCGATGGAGGCTACATAAAAAAAAATGTTTTTTTTTTAATTTATCAGAAATTCCCCTCTGAGTTGTCAGGACTGTTGGCTCTGAGTCAGCATTTCCCCATTTCCCATCATCATCTTTATCTTTGTGCGCTCTCTACCTCTAATTTACAGCCCCTCACAACCCCAACCTATTTTTTTCAGGTGAAAACAAAAGTGCGGTGCAATAGTCTATCAAAACTATCCAGTCATAACAGTTTTGAGCCAAATGCTTGGACATGGAAATCAGAGACGTACATGGATCTATGTGTCTGTAGGTGCATGCATCTGAATCCAGCAGAGTTAGAAGCTTGTGGCCTGTCAATTGAAGCCCATACGTCACTGGCTTTTTCCAACAGGTATTTTTGTTTGTTCCTTTTACAGACCGAACCTCTATCTGGGCTGAAGGTGTTTGCTCCTAAAATTGGCAAACCAATTTTGACTTTAATCTAGAGAGGAGTTTGTGTGATCAAGTAGCCTGAAGATGATATTCTGGAAAACCACAACAAGGACATTTGAAATGAAGAGGAGTTTCTGGGCTAGCTCGCCACACAAATGAATTCTATTTGTTAACCCTAAAAGTAGTCAGTTTTAGTATACTGCAAGTATACTAAGTATGCTAAAAAAGGACACAGTATACACAAATTTTGCTTTTTATATGCATCAATATATTTACCTTAAAATGCTGTGGTGTATAGTGGACCTGCTATACCCTTACTTGAAGTATAATGAAGCAATTAAATAGTTATTACACTGCTTATAAGCCAAATCTATTCATATTTTAACCATGCACTCTGTTAGGGCATAGAATAATAATCATGAATGGAAAGAGAGTTGGCTAAAAGGCAGCTGTTTCTCATAAACTACATGGCTAGTGCTCTGGGAAGCTCTAAGTCCATGTGTTTGAACACAGGAAAGCAGATTGAAAACCATATTTCCCAAGAGGCCTTCCTGTTTGAGATTAACACATCTGGAGGAGGAGAATGTTTGAGAAAAGTCGTCCTTTCTGCACATTGAGGAATCCTTTCACTCATGAAGGGCTACATACCAAAGTATATCTACTTCAATTTGTTACATGATACTTCAAACATGAATATGGCAGTTATTATTACTATTAAGTATTACTATTTGTCAAGTTTAGGTCATTTGCCAAATAGAGTTAAGATTACAAATGTCGGTGCTGCCAATCAGCCACGCGGATGTTTATTATTATAAGGTTTGTGAACACTGCCCCCTGCTGGGAAAATGTGTTTTACACAAAACACGTCCCAGAACTGAAAACAGCTGATTTGAACAAACTGTTTCATTAAGTTAATTGTAAAAAAAATAAATAAAAAAAATTACATACTTAACTTTAAAAAAAAAACTGCAGCCTTTATTGTTAATGTGATCATGCTTCCTTTGTTTTTAGGTCTGTATACTTACAGTCGGGCAAATGACTTAATGACTTATAGTGTTGGCCCAAACCAAACAGCATGAAACTGCTTTTAGCTGCTCTGCTGCACATAGATTGAGCCACCTTATTGATAAAAATTGTAACATATTCAAGCTTTATCGACATTTAAATCTCAATGTTCCTCTTATCCAATGGCTTTGCTTGACGTGATGCATTCCTAACGACACATTCATTTTTGAATGTTTTTTTTTAACTCTCTTGTATGTTTTTAAGCTTTTGCGTTTCTGAAATGTGCTCTGTGTATAAATGAAGCTGCCTAGTCTGTACAAATACAATTTATCTGTATGCCTCTAGACTCAGAGCAGTGTTTCTGAACTCCATTAGGGCCACCATCGTGGATGTGGGTTTCTGTTTAAACACACCTGCCTTAAATGATTGTAATTATAAAGCCTCTGCAGTGCTTGATGATGAGTTAAATCAGCTGTGCTTTGGCAGAGTAACATGGAAAACATGCAGGTTGGTGGCCTAGAGGTAGAATTCACATTCACATTGTCTCATGGCAACAAGAGAAATACTTTTACTTTGATAAAAGATGCAAAAAATGTGACTAAAAACCTGAATTTAAAGCTGGAGTTTTTATCAAATGCTGTTTGGTAAAGTGAAGCTCCATCTTTTCAGATGTGGAATCCATTTTCTAGTAATAATTACTTTCACAGTGGGGGTTCTGTGACCTGCAGAGACAAGGTTGTGTATAGGATCAGGAATGAATGATCAGAGGAACAGCTCATGTATGGCGCTATAATGACACCAGCTTAACGTGCCACTGAAATTAAAGCTTTGCATTGCCAAAAAATATATATATACATTAATAATGATAGGACTTGCATTTTTAAATTGCAAATTACATTCAATGAAATTAATGCCTTTTAAGTCAAACTTATTATGCCTTTTAGTTAATTACTTTTCTGTCGGCTTTTTTATGCTATTTTAGAGAACAGGGAAGTCAAATGTTCTACCATATGGAATTATTCACATTTTTAAGAGGATTATAAAATTCAGTAATACGTTTTAAAAAAAAATAGGAGCAAACTTTCTAGCTGCGTATTTATGTCTACAAAGCTCAGTTTAAATAAGTAACTGATTAACAATATTTCTATGTTTTTATGATCAAAACAGAAAGTTTACGACATCATCACGCCGCTTTAGTTTGGCCCGCACATGCGCAGTTGTGTCCTCGTCAGCAGCATCAGGACCAGAAAAGGAAGCGGACTAAGCTGCGATGAGATTGACAAGATGGTGCACGTAAACATCGTGGAATGACCGTGTTCCTGTCTGTCCGCGCTCCGACGGCCCTTGGCGTCGTTTAATCCGCGATTCGAGGTAAAGGTAAAGAGGAAGGTGACCGTTAGCCGACGGCGGGCGAGCGGTCGGTCGGTCCCGTGGCGTTACCAGCCTCCAGCTGAGCCGCGACACCTGATTCCCGCTCGTGCTTTCTGGTGTCATGGCAGCTGGGCTCTAGTGGGATGCACGTCGGTGTCTGTCCGTACTCGCTCTCCGTCGTGATGGCAGCTCTTTACCAGGGCACCGACACCTCCTCTCCGGACAAATTCATGGCCTTGAAAGACGTGAGGGAAGTGAAGGAGGAAACGACGCTCGACGAGAAGCTCTTCCTGCTGGCATGCGAGAAAGGTTGGCTTCCCTTCAATGACATTCAGTGTCCTCGCTCATTATTTTTTTAATAGCTATCGTTGAACATGGAGATGATCAAGACATCCTGAGATGGACATCAGTGCTGCCTCCAGAATCTAGTTGCAGATTGCTGCTCCTGCTCTGCTGACTCCTCGCACCTCCTAACAAGGCAAGCAAAGCAGGAGCAGCAGAGATGCATGTGCATTGTCAACTGCACAACTGATAAGAGCTGTCAAAGGCAGAGGTAG
Source organism: Oryzias curvinotus (assembly GCA_023969325.1). NCBI lineage: Eukaryota > Metazoa > Chordata > Actinopteri > Beloniformes > Adrianichthyidae > Oryzias > Oryzias curvinotus. The sequence continues at coordinate 23,499,815 of CM043725.1, read as the reverse complement.
TTTTAAATTTGGGAGACAGTAACTGCCCCTGTGACCATATAAAGGCTTGATGAAGCATGGCGGCGCGGCAGAAACTGTCCTCTGTGAGAGATGTTATTGTTAGGCAAGATTAAGGGGAGCTGTTGGAGCCCAGCCACCCCAGTTAAAGCGCTCCTCTCTGCATCTGTGGCTTAGATCAAAGATAAAGGCACATGTATCCAGAGTGTTGGATGCCTCTCCAAAGATTAACATTAAAAATATGTTTAAAACTGGTATTTCACCCATTTCTTTTAACCAAATTGTTTTAATGCACTAAATTGTGTACATTTTGATTCTAAACCACAAACCCAAATAAGTCAGGATTAGTTTAGATAAACGTTTCAATCTTCTATAATGTTTATTTGCAATTATAAAAATCATTTTTTGTGAAAGACTTTTGTCATTTTTAGTGACTCCTTGTTAAGTATTTTGCCCATCATAAGCAATTTATTAAACTGCACAAACTGCAAATCAATGTTTTAACTGTTTTTTTTTTTTAGTTAAGACACTGTGGTATGTTTTACAAACCCACTCTGATCAAATTTTCAGTGTTTTTAACCTGTTCCTGTGGCATTTTTCTGATGATAGAGGATGATAGAAAATGAAGTCTTTCTTTATACAAATCAATGTGGATCAGAAGCAGAAGAAAAAATGCAGTTTGACAAAGCTTGGCATTAATCCTACGACAAAAGATCCGTGTATGTCTTCATTTTCCTCTTCTAATGCTGGTATCTGACACAAAGCTGTACGGCTGCAGAGCACCAACATTACTCGCCATTTTTGTTGCACCGCTAATGTTAGGTTGGGGTTGTGAGGGGCTGTAAGGAATTAGGAGAGTGTGTAAACAAAAGGATGATGGGAAATGAGCGTATCCTTACGTCATCCCAACAGTCCTCCTGTTACAGTCCTGAGGTTAATGTCTGATGAACTCCTGCCCCTCTGCAGAAACTAGGTTTTCTAAAAAATAGCATAATCTTGATTAAAAGACCACTGGGAAAGATTTCAGAATAGATCAAACGATTGATTGGAGAAGTACTTTAAGAGGAGCTCAGGTGTGTCTGGGGACGTCATAAAAATGGACCGTACCACGTCGTGCATTCAAAAGGCAAACATAAGTTGCTCGCCTGCTGTCTTTCGGTGTGCTTACGTCACACCGGAGTCCTTAGTCAGGTGTGAGCACTGGCTTCTTACTGGCCGCACACAAATGCCAAATGCACGGGGTGTGTCTTTAAGACGGGGTGTCATGGGACACCCACACAAATAACGCTCTGTCTAATTTCCTTACTTCTAGATTTATTTTTAGACCAATTAAATGAATCATTTCCCACGGCATGTTTTTAATCTGTATTTATCTGTGCTTTTATCTTGTTTTTATTTTTATCTTATTTTATCCATTTTACTGGTGTACTTTGTTTTTATTTTGTTTGACAATCTTTTGTCCGGTTTTTTGGTCACTGTACAGCACTTTGGAAACTGCCTTTTTGAGAAATGTGCTATATAAATAAAGTGGATTGGATTGGCATACCTGAATATCTCTCATGACCCACCAGTAGCCCACTGTGGCACACTGGTTGAGAAGCACTGCAGTGGATGACAGTGCAGTGTTTTACATTTCTTTTTAAACCAAACTTTACTTCGTTTTTCTGTTCTAAGTTCAGGTTTTTATTGCATGAGTCCTTTTCCCTGTATGTCCTAACCTGAGCCTCATGTAAAGCTATTTGAAACTTCTTTGTGTGGCTAAAATAAATATTTTATTTAGAATAAATTGCTGAAATCTCCTTATTGTGATACATCTATATGTTCTTCCCAGGTGACTACTACATGGTGAAGAAACTGCTGGAGGAGAATCGACACGGCGAGCTCAACGTCAACTGCATTGACGTGCTGGGAAGAGACGCCGTCACCATCGCCATTGAGAATGAGAATTTGGACATCCTGCAGCTTCTGCTTGAGCATGGCTGCCAGGTAACCCACTGTTCGTTTGCGTCGTTTGCCACTAAATGCACAGTGTCTCGTAAAATTGTGCTTTTCTGCGAAGGCAACAGATGCCTTGTTGGTGGCCATAGACTCGGAGGTGGTGGGGGCTGTGGACATCCTCCTCAACCACAAACCGAGACGATCCTCCAAGCCCTCTATTGCTGTATGTCTCTTCTCATTATGGCTTTAAAATCCCCTTTTGAATAAAAAAAGTGCAGCAAACAGATTGGTATTACTACATTCTTTAAAATCTGTTCCGTATTTCTCAGAAACTGATGCAGCGCATCCAGAATCCAGAGTATTCAACCACCATGGACGTGGTTCCGGTCATCCTGGCAGCGCACAGGAACAATTATGAGATCTTGACCATGCTGCTGAAACAGGACATCTCTCTCCCCAGGCCCCACGCCGTGGGCTGCGAGTGCACGTTGTGCAACGCTAAAAACAAGAAGGACAGCTTACGTCACTCCAGGTACAAAACTGAAACGAACTCCTTGTGCTTTAAAGACGACGTGTGTCTGTAGCTTGAACTTTTGGCTTTTGTCTCTGCAAATTAACCCATTTATCAAGGAGATAGGAGCAAGTGATGAATGAGTGCCTGTCAAGAAAAGTAGTCAAGAGCTTTTGTAGCTTCTTGTTTTTTGCTTTTACCAGCTAGTAAATGTCCTTTAAGCACTAAATAACACGATTTAGAGGGTTGTTCAGAGGTTTTTATAGGAATATTTTTAACTCTACGACAGTTCCGCCTCTACAAATGGATTAGGCTTTATGATGCCATACACAGAATGTTCTTTTTTGTTTTCTTTTTTGATAAAAAGATTTTAGAGTAATTCACATTTCATTAAAGTTGCAAAACGACGGTATTTTCGTGGTTTGGTCCTCGGCTTCTCAGAGAGTGTATGGGATTTGCGGATGGCATTGAGCTGATATCCAGTGCTGGGATGGCAGTCCTGTGCTCCAGGCAGCGCCTCCCACACAGCGCATCAGATGAAGCAGTCTGCAGCGTCTCTGCCAAACCACACAGAAACATAACAGCAAGAAAAAAGAAGCTTTCTTTCATAAGTTGATCCTCAGGATTTGCCACTAAGAGCAGAACAGCCCTACTTTTAACAGTAAATCATTTCAAAATGCAATTTGACAGCAGTCAGGTTACATGTGGAGTAATAAGAATTTATTATTATTTAAAGTAAGACACATAAAAGGTGTAGATACAATGGTATCCAGCTTAATGCAACAAAAACATCAGAGCATCAATTCCAACTGAGATAATCTCACTTTTCAATTCAATTCATTCAAATGCAGGAATCTATAGGTGTCCTGTTATTTTCCTGTCAGTATTGCAGAAACTAGTCACTAAACTCAAACACAAAATAAAATTATTAAATGTATATGATAAACAGAGATAAAATGCTTGAAAAAAAGAGTGGATTTAAGAAAAATTGTATTATTTCCCACCCCCAGTCATACAACATTTTATGGATACATTTTTACACAATAAACACACAATTATTCACTAAAACCCTAAAGATAAAAAAAAAGGAAAATAAAAAGCACCAAGGTACCAAAACAACGTGAGGAAGTCATGATTTTTCCGTATATTGTCCCGTTAGGCATCTCATTTTCCAAAATTGTTGGTTTGTGTATTTATTTTTTTTTTATTGTTCCCTTTTTTCACTTAAATAATCATGTTAGCTGATTTTAAATGAGGGTGCATTCGTCCTTTCGCTACAGGGATGACATAAAAACGATTTTCAGCAGTTTTTTTTTTCTCACTTTAAGACGTTGCTGTAGTGCAATGTACTAAAACTGAAAGTTCAAACCGGTTTGGCGTTGTTATTGAATCAACTTCAGTGCATTCGCGTTTGTGCACTGTCACAATCGCCTTTCCGCTTTTCAATCTTGGATTTTCAGGTTCCGGCTTGACATCTACCGCTGCCTGGCGAGCCCGGCGCTCATCATGCTGACGGAGGAGGATCCCATTCTGAGAGCATTTGAGTTGAGCACAGACCTGAAGGAGCTCAGCCTTGTAGAGGTGGAGTTTAGGTAAATCCAACTGCTGCTTTAGCACTGTAACATCACTGAAACCACCACCATGACAAATGGATTCAGGCTGTAATGTTGTCAACATGACTTTATCTGAAGGAATGACTATGAGGAGCTGGCCAAGCAGTGCAAGATGTTTGCCAAAGACCTCCTGGCTCAGGCGCGAAACTCCAGAGAGCTGGAAGTGATTCTCAATCACACATCCAGCGAAGATCACCTCGACAAGAGAGGCTTGCTGGAGGAGCGCATGAACCTGAGCCGGCTTAAACTTGCCATCAAGTACAACCAGAAAGAGGTTTGTTTGTGAAGATCTGCCGTTAAAGTGAAGCTCAAAGCTCGCTGCTCCTCTACATACCCTTGAAAGTGCATCAACATCTGGAGATGGATCATGCAGAAGCAGAGGCAGGGACTTTTGACGTGTCATATGGATGCAGAAAAAACGTTTCTGCAAAAAGAAAATGGACAAAAAGCAGAGTTTGAGTAGGGAAACACATTTTTAAGCTAAAAGTACCACTTGGTATCTACACTGCAAAAAGAGATGGCGTAAAAATAGGAAAAGTTTTTTTTAAATCACTAGAAAGTGGTAAAATTATCAGTCCGTGCAGCAAGTCATTTTAACTTAACAAGAAATGTTAAAATGTCAAAATCTAGAAACAAGGGGTTCCACACAAGAACAAAATCACAAAGGAAAACAAGCTAAAAAGGCTAACTGTTAGTTACTTAAACCTGAATGTTACACTGTTTAGCATTATTTTGGCAGTACTAACTAATTAGCATTCATTTTGATTAGAGGGACAAAAAAACTAGTGTAAAAAGTGGAGAAGACTCATTTTTGAAAACTATCATAGTTGGCCTACCTTCATAAATCCTCATAAAATGTAAAACTAGCACTTATTCTTAGAACACAAATCAAAATTTTGTTTCTAAAATAATGACAGTGAATGCCAGTCTAACTTTTCAACATTTAATTTTAACATCTTTCAAATTTAACCAAAAGTGAAGTTTTTCTATTATCAAGATTATGGAGCAAAAGGATTTTGACTCATTTTAATAATAATTTCCTTATATTAGTTATTGATGGACACCAAAAAATCTTAACTGTCCTTATTTGGAGAAAAGCTTGTAGAGCAAAGATAATTCAAAAGGACTCAAAACCCTGTAAAATGTTTTGAATGTCTAAAATCAAGGTTTTAAGTCTCAGCTCAGGTATGATGGGAAGCACCACAAGTTGGTGCAGCACACTGTGGCTTCATGTGCTTCCTTCAGGGGACAGCAGTCAACGCTCAAGTTAAAAAGCTGAGTTTGATTAATAGTTGGGATGATTACAGTTTTGCAGGAGAAATAACACGGATCAAACATTAATATAAAAAGAGCAAATGATTCTGCCGTCTCTGGTTAAACACTCGTGTCTTTTCTTCTTTTTTTTTTCCCAGTTGAAAAAGTCTGTTTGTGTGCAACGACAGGCTTGGTAGAAAAGCTGTCATTGTATTTCTGAGTGTGCTTTGCTCCTTCCTTATTCCTCCTCTCAGAACACTAACGAGGCAAAAGATGAGGGCTGCTCTCCGGAAAGTCTAAAAGCTTTTCTGTGGTTTTGTGGAGAGCAGCAGCACAGTGCTGTGTGTCCGCGCTCAAACCCCTTGTTCAGATTCATCCCGGCTTTGCAGTGGAGCAGCGTATTTACATAATGCCTGCCAGGTGCCTGCTGGCAGAAACAAGCGGAGAACCAGCAGCTGCCCGTACCCTGAGACTCTGATCAATTAGACGAGCTGATCAGGACATAGCAGGACGGCCTACAGTCTATCTTTGACTGAGAAACTGAAACAGAAAGAAGTGCGGCAACAGAGTAAATGCAGCAAAAGACTTCCAATTTCTACCATCTCCAGATGTTTCTGTGAAATCACATCCAAATACGTTTGCTTTCTTTTGCCGACAGTTTGTGGCTCAATCCAACTGTCAGCAGTTCCTCAACACCGTTTGGTTCGGAGAGACGGCGAGCTACCGTCGCAAACACACCTGTCTGAAGATAGCCACCGTCCTGAGCGTGGCCATACTTTGGCCGCTGCTGTCTGTCTGCTACTTTCTGGTGCCCCGCTCGCGCGTCGGCCAGATCATCCACACCCCGTTTGTGAAATTCATCATCCACAGCGCTTCCTACTTCACCTTCCTGCTGCTGCTCAACCTTTACTCTCTGGTCTACAATGAGGGCAAGAAGAACACAATGGGCCCCCCTCTGGAGATGATTGATTACCTTCTCATCCTCTGGATCATAGGTGGGCTTTCTCCTTAGCACCAAATTTGAGGGATAAAGAAGTCTTCTGTTTCCATTTAACTAAATATAGACTAAATGTTCAATGCTAAAGGGGGAAAAAAAACGATATTGCAGCATTTATATCAGGAAATGAAAATGCAAGATTATTGTCAGCCTGAAGTCTCTAATTCTATCAGATGCTGCATGACAAATTGTTGCCTGTACAGAAAATGACAGAAAGCCCAGCCTGACTGGATTAAATGGGTCAGCTCTTCCTCTAATTGAACTCCACAGGATGGAGCTCCGGCATTTAATTTCTCCTTTGTGGCCCATCTGAGTGCTGTCAACACACATGCAAACATAAACATGTTAGTTTCTGCCTGATGGGGCGAGGCTGGACACTGAGGAGAAGAAACTTCTTATCTTCCTCCTCGGAAAAAAAAAAAACAAAAATCAATATCATCCAGTGAGCCTCGTTAATGGCCTCCTGGCTTCTCAGCAGTGAAGCTTTTTTCTCTCCTGCTCTGACCTAAACATCTTTTTTAATATTGTTGATAAATTGTGTCATTAATCTTGACAGGTTATACATTTATTAAGGCAGTTACATCAACATTACATGATGCCTGTGCTATTTTTTTTAAACATCAGTGAAATATTTCAAAAGGCTATACACACTTCTCTCCTTTGTTGAGTTTGCCTGTTGGAAAATCTGTACTTTTTTCCACCCACATCAAAATTCTGCGTAACTAAAGATGGGAATGTCCAATTGTTTTTTTGTTTTTTAGACTAAAGCCTCCTAAAGTAAGTCAGACTTCCTGAATTTGTTTAAAATATAGAAGCGGAGGTGTCTTTGATTTTCTTAAGTCCCATACGGATCTTTTAATCTATTTTAAAAGCATTTCCAGTGGGGTTTTTTTTTTTTGCGATTATTCTGTTTTTTTGGCAAAATCCAAAAACGCTTTGTTTTCTAGGACAGTGTTTCTGCAGTCGTTCATTAGTAATTTTTCCTTGCTAAGAGCTCGGAGCACGGAGCTTGCAGCAAATGTTCTACGTTACAAATAAGCTCTTTTTCAAACAGTTTGAATAATAAATATTCAGAAATGCAATTTTGAGCTTAAATTTCTTGATATATGCTCTCCATCAGAAAAATCCTACAAGAGCATAAAAAAAACACTAAAATCACAATTTTCCTCAGAGTGGGTCTGTAAAGCAGCCTTTCTGTCAGGCACACTGGAGGATGCCTGCAGGTTCAGAACATTATGTAAGATGTGCTAAACTGAAAAGATGCGGTTTTTTTCTCGTATTATCAGGAAGTGAACAGTCGCTTTGCAAGTTAAATGTTAACAACTCATCATCACAACCTAATCAACGGCTTACATTCTTTTTTTTTTTGGTTTCCTCCTGCCATTCTACTCCTTCGTCTTTCTCCTTCATCCACTTTTCTTTCCCTTGGGCTACACGCCTCACATTAATGGTGGAATCGGATGTCGGGAGTGTTTGGCTTCCTGTATGTGTCGGGATATTTCAGCAGCTCTTTTGATTTCAGTGTTACATTTCAAAAACATTTGAGTGGAGGAAGAATCATCTAATGGGCTTCATTGCTAAGTCATTAAGGGGCTCAGCCATTACATTCACTCAGTTTATTACGTATTTATTTCCAAATATTTTTTATTCATTTCAATTCTGTCTTTTTTCATTTTTATCATTAAATTCCACACACTTAGGGAGGCGACACATTTTCATCACATTAGTCTTTTGCATTCCTGTTTCCTCAGAGCCATTTCTGTGAGATAAATTATGATTAAATGTGGAGAGGATTTCAAAATATTCCAGATGACATCAAAAAATGCTTTTCTTTCCAGTGAGACGATGAATGTCTTATTCCCTGTAGGAATGGTGTGGTCGGACGTGAAACGTCTGTGGTATGAAGGCCTGGAAGACTTTCTGGAAGAGTCAAGGAACCAGTTGAGCTTTGTGATGAACTCTCTCTACCTGGCCACCTTCACCCTTAAGATTGTTGCTCATAGCAAGGTAAACACACCTTGGTTTTTTTTTAAATATAAACGTTATTTAGGAAAGAAACTGGCAAAAACTCTTAAAATAATAATGTCCGTTCCATCAGCTTCAGCTCTCTTCATGTCTGATAAAATGTAGCAGCTCACACTTTGATTACATACTTTGATTCATGGCGTGTAATTTAAACCAGTTCAAAGGTTTAAGTGACACATTTTTGCCATTTTTGCATTGCTACCAATCTCTTTAAGTATAATGAGGATTGTGAACATTTATAAGCCACTAATTATAAGTGGTGATTTAAAAAACTAGATGTATCATTGTGTTTTTAATGGAGATGCATTATTTTGAACACAGTCAAGTAATTGAAACAGTTAGGAACACTAACGTGACCATTTTAACACTGACTCCTAGTGGTGACAGGCTGCAACTACATGAACAAAGATCCAAACGGGGTCTTAACCTGTGGCACAGGAGCTACATGAGGCTCTTCGATCTCTTTTGTGGCGCTTTGGGTTTGAAGAAAGGGTTTGTAGTTTTGGTTCATTTGTTTTAGTCCATTAAGGTTTGTCATCTAGGTTTAGTGTTTTACCATATCTGATAACTGAGCGAAATGATGGTAAAAGGTGGAATTCAATGCCAGAGTGGTTTATTATTAGAGTAAGATTAAAGAACATCTTATTTTCTGCTGCACAACAGAGTCTAGTTGCTGTTCAGAGGCACGTTTTTTTTACATTACATTAACATATATAGATTTACTTTTCTAAAACTGGATTCTTCATCAATGCTGTGTTTATATTTGACAGTAAAAGGACAACAAGGATGAAGTCGAATCAAATTTCGTCCATCCATCCATCCATTTCCTGAACCCGTTTGTAGTGGCCTAACCCAACCACTATTGGGTGAAGGCAGGGTTAGGCCCCAGACAGGTTGCCAGTCTGTCGCAGGGCCACAATCGCGCACACAAACACATTCACATTCACACCTTGGGGCAATCTAGAGTAACCAATTAAACTATGAAGCATGTTTTTGGACTGTGGGAGGACGCCGGAGTCACCGGAGAAAACCCATGCCTGCACGTGGAGAACATGCAAACACAGAAAGGTCCCAGCTGGGATCTGTGCCACCATGCAGCCCACACATCAAAGGCATGATAGAAAAGGTCATATTTTAAATTCAATAAATCTGCTTTAGCAGGAGGATCTCATTTGACACAGGATGCCTTTTATTTTGAAAGGAACTTGAAAATGCTTCTGTCAAAAGTAAATATAGTTAAAATTATGATTTATAAAAAAAAATCATGATTTTGATATTTAAAAGCTACATTTTATAAATAAAGTATTTCATTCGTTTATCAATCATGAAGTAATGAATGAATTAAGTAATGGCCACAAAAAACATGACTGAAATGTAGCTTTCTAAAGTGGGTCTTTGCGGCTTTCACTGGGTTTTGGTCAATAAATAACTGGACCAAATCCCTCTTCTTGAATGAAAGGTTGCAGACCACTGATCTACACAAAAGAATTGGTTTCCTGGTTTGTATTGTGGCCCTGTATCGAAAATGTGAATAAATGGGTTCAAATCGCTTAAATTCCTTGGACTGGACTCTCTTTCTGCAGTGCAAAGATGTGCCAGAGATGGAAAGGAAGAACTGGGACGCTTTCCATCCCATCCTGGTGGCAGAGGGTCTCTTTGCCTTTGCCAACGTCCTGAGTTACCTGCGCCTTTTTTTCATGTACACCACCAGCTCCATCCTGGGCCCTCTGCAGGTAAGACAGAAGCAGTCGGTTTTGTCAGGAATTTATGCAGCATCTGGTCTCAGAATAATATGGCAGAACGCTTACGAAACTTTGTGGAGCAGCCACTCTCTTGCTGTCTTGGTGAATGTGAAAAATTCAAGAGCAAAGCCTCACACTGAGCACTGCTGCAGCTGTGATTGGCATGAGCATTCAGTTACTGTTACCACTTATGAGAATCTGCGCTTTTTCTACACTAAACCTAAAATTTAAACAGATTTTGAACTAGAAGCTTCTTTTTTATTCTTCTAAAAAAAAAAATTTTTACTAGTGAATGTGCTTATTACTCCTCAGAAATGTATAGAATTAGCAGTACAGTTCTTCTAATTGACTTTAAGGCTCTGCAACCAAATGTTTTCCTTTTGTTTGTTTTTTCTTCCCCGGATCATCTATCCTGTCTGTTCAGTTAGCCGGACTGCAGAGATGGTAGAAGCAGCCATATCCAGGATTTTTTTCTCCCATGTGTGAACTGGCTTGCATAATAGCTGCCTCAGTGATTCAGTCGGATCAGTCTGCTTGCTGGAATGCTTTCTCACTGTCAACTTGTTTCTAGCTGGCTCATAAAAGACTCAGCCTGCTGAGCAGTTTGTTAATGAACACTCTCAAACCCCAGCTCTCTTCACTTCCATCTGCTTGATTTTCCTCCCATCATCTCTGCACGCATGTTGTGACATCAGCGTCTGGGTTGGCAGGATGTGGAAAAACTGGAATGGGCTCAGATGGATGTGGTTGTGTGTTCATTCACACTCACGTGGCAGACACGCCGCCCCGAGGAGGCACCTACACACTCCATGGTGAAGCGTCGGGCCAGGATTCCATCCAGTTGTGCTCGGGAAAGCTAACGCGCACAGAATGAGTCATGAACATGGGGGATGCAGACTTCCCTGAATGTGTCTTTCCTGAAAGGGCCGGCTCATGTGTCTGTGGGGTCGGGACCCCTGCTGAGTTTGGAAAGAGTGGTGGAAAGTGTGAATCTGCTCATTCGTGGCCCAGACTTAACCTCAGCAACAGCCTGAGTCCACCATCACTAACCGTGCAAGAGTTTGTCAGAAAATATGTCATTTCTGACGCCTTAAAGTTCAGATAACGTTTTTGGCATTTACTCTTGTGCAGTGTGCTACATCTCTTTCTTTTGCAAAGATGCAGTGTTAACGTTTTTGGGCTGTTCCAAATGCATTTTTCGTAGCATAAACTCAGTAAATCCCCCTTTTGTCCGCATTGCGTTCTGTTTGTACAGTAATTAACTAAGGCTATCTGTCAGGGTTGGCAAGCATGGAACAACCTCAGCTAGCTATTTACCAGCGGTAAAGGAGTACAGTGGAGGGATTTACTCTGTTTGGAATCATCCTAACAGGCCGATCCTTCTTAAACAAGCTGCCTTGGTTTCAGCGCAAACATGCCAGTTGTCATTCGCCCTGAGGTGCGGGCAGAGCAGCTGCACTGGACACTGTCTGTTTATGTTTTGTAAGGGCAGGCTTCGTGTTTGAGCATTAGTTTGCTCAGATCTATAAAAAAGTGTTTTTTTTTAATAGTCCATAAGACTTTTTCAAAAAAAAAACATCTTAACTTTAGGTGTCATGCAGCCAGAATATGTTTTTTTTTTCCCACTTTGCTGTTAGAGAAACAATGCTGAGGCAGCTTGAATGTAGAAATAGTCGACAATAGTTCAAAACAGGACACTACTGTAAATTACTACTGTCAATACTTGCATAAAGGTTGAGTTGACAAATGTCCGATTCTTTTTCAATGCCTTACAGATCTCCATGGGTCAGATGCTGCAGGATTTTGGAAAGTTTCTGGGCCTTTTCCTGCTGGTCCTGTTCTCCTTCACCATTGGACTCACTCAGCTGTATGGAAAAGACCTAAAAGACCCACAAAAGAAAACAACCAAGGACTGCGAAGGCATCTTCTGCCAGCAACAGAGCAACGACGCATTCCACACGTATGATCAAACCTTTCTGCATCAGTGGTCAATGTCCAGAATGTTTATTCACTGATGACAGACATGTATAAGTTTTTACTCCAAGTCTGTATCAAAATTCAATTTAAACACAATTAAAGTGTATTTCAAAAAGAAACAGGAATAAAGCAAACATATGCAGAAAAGACAGCAGTTTAGCAGAGTATTATCTATTTTTTGAGAGACTAAAAATGTATTGCAGCCTGTAGAGAACAGGTGTGTTACATAAATGAATACAGTGACTATTTAAATGTCTTTAAACATATAGAAAATGCTCTTGGGGATACGTTCTTTTTGTTGATGTTTACATTTAGGCAGAACATTTTTATTATCATTTATGTTTTGATGAAATGTTTTCTGTGAAAGAAGTGCAGGAAAGTCAGGAGGAGTTTCAGCCGCCTCTGCAGTGAACGCCTACACTGCAAACCAAGCTAATAGTCTTCTTAAAAAAACTGCACATTACTGCAGGACTGCAGCTGCTCGTTTATTAATTAAGCTTAGGGGAGTACCTGCAGAAATTTTTCCGTTGGATTGGAGGAAATCTATTTTTCTTGGGTTACCCCTTCTTTTTTTTCTTCTTTTTTTATAAAAACAGACCATCTACATTTTGTTTTGTTTTTTTGTTGTGTTCACCTCGTTTATCTGTTTTCCAGGTTTATGGGGACCTGCTACGCCCTGTTCTGGTACATCTTCTCGCTGGCACACGTTGCCCTCTTCGTCACCCGAATCAGCTACACAGAGGAGCTGAGGTCTTTTGTTGGTGCCTTGATCATAGGCACCTACAACATCGTGGTGGTTATTGTACTCACCAAGCTGCTGGTGGCCATGCTCCATAAGAGCTTCAGACAAATTGCTGTAAGTCTGCACGGATCACGAGTCTGAAGTTTCTCCCTGCTGTCACGAGTAATTAAAGCCGAGTTCAGAGCAGGAACTGGTGGAGTTTTTTTTAAGCTCCAAGTGTTCCTGATATGTTGCACAGCTGCTAAAGCTTTTCTTTGACGTTAGATTTAAATAAAGATTACTTTTTGTTGCCACATTTCCTGACTTTTTGGTGCTTTTTGTAGAATCACGAGGACAAGGAGTGGAAGTTTGCTCGAGCTAAACTCTGGCTGAGCTACTTTGATGACAAGTGTACTATGCCTCCACCTTTCAACATCCTCCCTTCGCCAAAGACTGTCTGCTACCTGGTGACCAGTTTGAGGAAGTGGATCTGCTCTCACACTCCGAAGGGCAAAATGAAGAGACAGAATAGCCTCAAAGTGAGAAACATAAGATCCCTGGTCTGTTCTGCTTTCTGTCTTTTTATGTGCCCTGCCTCCTTCCTGTTGTTTACCTCCAGGAGTGGAAGAACCTGAAGCAAAAGCGGGATGAGAACTACCAGAAGATCATGTGCTGCCTGGTTCACCGATACCTGACCTCCACGAGGCAGAAGATGCAGAGCACAGACCAGGCCACAGTGGAGAACCTGAACGACCTGCGCCAAGATCTGTCCAAATTTCGCAATGAGATGAGAGACCTGCTGGGCTTCAGGACCTCCAAGTATGCCATGTTCTATCCAAGGAGCTAAAACCACAACATTCATCCGCTTCTCGCTCTCCTACCTTCATTTCGTGTTAATCTGGGATGTCAGCATGTGCAGTTGCAGAAGTAACTTTTAATATTTCAAACTTTAGGAAGGAAACATTTAATCAGCAACCAAAGCCTCTAAAATCAGATCTTTGTCTTTTTTGTAAATATATAAAGCCATTGTTTTCAACGGAATGAATAAAAATTTATGGAAAAACTTGATTTTCTCTGAGTTTAATTGGCTAAAAACCTGGAAGGAATGTTACTGGTCGCGTAACTCTTAGCAAGATTATGGCTCTATAGTTAAAGACAAATACAAAGTTTTATTTTTAAAAGTAACTGTAAAGTCAAGTAAAATAAGCAAATTTTATTCATAAAAAGTTGAAAAACAATGTGTGATACTCCACCAGACTACATTACCCATAATGCTCCAATTCATCAAGTGGTTTGGCTTCATAGTTCAACAAATTGAAGAAATTCAAGGATTTTAAGTCCACCTTGTGGTTAAAAAAAGCTACATTAAGGGTCACTAAATTAGATCTGATTTAACTTTGGTTAATTTTGTGGCTACTACTGTGTTGTGGTCAGCGAGAAATCAACCCGAATGGCTCTTTAAGTGTTAAAGCTTGCAGACCCCTGGTGTACAGCATGTACATGTGGTGTAGGAAGTATATTATAAACCGAATACTTCCTCAGACTTAATGTTTTGACATTTTAAATTTACAATACATTGAAAAAGCAAGTATACTGCCTCACTTTTAATACAGAATAAGTATACTTGTAGTACACTTGAATAGACTGCTTTTTGCTAAGGGCAACCATGAAGAATCCCATTTATTCAAAGCAATTTCCACTTCTGGATGAACATCGATAAACAGAGACACAAACAGGAAAATGTTCAAAGAATTTAATTCTGTCCAAGAAAAACAAATATAAATATTATATATAACCTTTTTTTTTAATATGAAAATAGGTTTTTCCTTTAAAACAAGTGTGGTGTTTGTTTTGCAGCCATTGAAGAAAGAAATGTTTACATAAACTCTGAGAAATAATTTTAAGAAAAACAGTAAATATTGCACTGTAATCACCACATTTTAGACTTCCAAACCAGCCCTTCGAAAAATGAACATTGGATTTCAACAGCAGGTTTTACTCCATTCAACAACTGCAATAATCTCAAATGGATTTTAATCTGATGTGTTAATCTGGGGACAGACATCATGCTTAGCATTACTCTGTAAATTAAAAAAAAAAAAAAGTAAAACCATAATATGGAGCTGTTTTTCCTTCTGCTTACACTGTGAAAAATGTAGAAAAAAATAGATTATTAAAAAAAAAAACATTTCATCTAAATAGTCCCAGATTATCAGAAAATTGAAAAGAAAAAGAAAAACTCTTTTAAAGTGAAGAAATGGTGCGTATCTGTAGCAGCTCCACACACAGACTTGGTTTTGTTTATCCTGGCTTGTGTTTGTGCTGCTGAGACGGGGATTTGTTTTCCGCCGGATTGTTTCCTTCTCCAGCTGCGCTCCGGGCAGACCACCTCGGAGGGGATCCTCGCAGCTACTGGAGCTCAGCACTGCTTGTTTTTCAGGACATTGAGTCCTTTCTGGTTCTTTGTCTTGAAAGCCATAACAAAGTGGTGGGGGGCAATTTTCCCGCGGCCCTCCTCGTCAACCTGGCCCATGAAGATGTAGTTTAAGCCTGGTGAGGTCACACAAAACAAACCTGAATGCAGTGGCGGAACAGCAGAGACATTCAGGGAGGCGAAACGTGAGAGACTGCGCCTGGCAGGTGTCTGTTAATGTATAAATGCATCCTATAGACTTTCATTGACTGTTCCAGCAGTGAGTTCTGCCGCTCACCTAGCAATCCGGGTATTCTGTTGGGCGTGACGACACAGTAAAGGAGGCAAACTCAGAGCCATTATTCAAACAGTCAACCAGATAGTAACCACTCTTTTGCATATCTTAATACACCGTAAAGGTTTACCTGCTCAGGCAGACTCACCTCTTCTTATAAATGGACACTTTTTGCACAGGATGATGATCTTGGTGCTCATGGTCTTCCCTGCCTGCTGGATCGCAAGGTTGCCTTCTTTGTACACGTTGATGATGGAGACTGTGGCATACATGCTCCCTCCTTTCATCATGGCAGTGATGACCGTCCCAGTTATTACTGACGCAGATGCACACCACAACAGCAAACAAAAGTTATGAAGGACAAATGGAATTGCAGACATGTCAACTTCAAATTTACATTTGGAAATAATTGCTGTGAAAACAAGTGGTTGAGACAGTTAAGAAAAAAGCCTCTCATTTTACCAAACCAAGTAAAATACATCCAAATTACAGTTTATCAACATCCTGGTTCTACCGCAGATATTTGTGATTAACACTATAAATCTTTCTAATTAGATGTTTATTTTATTCACATTATTTTAAGCAACAATCTGCCTCTTTCTGTCTGTTATGACACATTATTGCTGTGGAGCTTTATCAGCTGGAAGTGACTGAACGGAGCTGCAGGGTTTTCTCCAGGATTCCTTACATGGATGCATGTCTGAGTTTCTCTTTGTGTTCTTGTTTATGTTCCTGGCTGGACACACAAAGTTCTGATGAGTGACCCCAAACCTGTTAACATCTTTAAAGACCCACCCCAATAAAAATGGTGTTTATAACATTTTCTTGTGGCATTTTTCTGATGATGAAGGACATTTATTAAGAAAATTAAGCTAAAAATTGCATTTCTGAGTATCTTTTCTTTGTTGAATCATTGTGAATCAGGAGCAGATGAAAAAACGCCCGTTGAAAAAGATCGTATTTGTGACGTAGAACACACACTGGGGGCCCACAAGCTCCAACCTCTGCTCCACTTGGATGCAGCCCCTTGTAATTGACTAGGTCCATGTACGTCTACCAAGATGGCATCTGGCTCATTTGGTTTTTGTTGCTTGGGGGGTGTAAGGGGCTGTAAGCCAGTGGGAGAGCGTGCAAACCATAGGCAGTATATCACTGGACATACTGACCCCTCCTCCCTTGCTTTCCAAATAGAAAGAACCTGCTGGTTCCAAGAAGTCAAAGTCCCATAGACTTCTATTGAGAAATAATTATCAGCTATTCCTCTTTTTGCTTTTCTTGCTCTGATAACCTTTTCTTAACATCTTCATTTTTTTTAACTTGATATATTTCTTTTTCGCAAGTCATTCAAGGTATAAACTGAGCAATCAGTGGCCTCAGTAAAAGCATGTGGCCCCCACCTTGAACGTTTGATTTACAGATTCTCCCGAGCCGCTTCCAACAAGCTTACTCCTGACTGGCGACAGCAGTTTCTCTAAAAACGTGACTCAGGCTCACTCGGACCAGTCACTGGCGACTGGCTCCAAATGGCGGCGGACATATCACTGAAAAATGGCTTCATTTCGCTGGAGCCGGAGGTAAGGCATTTTCACTCACTTTGTCCAGTGATACACTGTCAGTAATTGAAAACGGAGATCTCTCAGCAACAGGGAGGGGAAGAGGAGGAGGGTGGCTCCCAACTAACAGTCAACTTGGAGGTGAATTTCTAATGATCTTCTGCTGCTCTAAAGAAACTGTCCTAGAAAGTGACAATTTTTATGGCTAAAAACAGCCTTATAGAAATAAAAAGACCACTGGAAATGCTTTTAAAATAAATCAAAAGATGATCGGAGTTGGCCTTCAGCTACATAAAAGGACACCGACAACTTCAAGTGTTAACTAGATATGCTTTTTTCCAGCTTCCTGTCTCACCGCTTCTGAAATATGAGGTTTGGATTTCTTTGCTGCGTTATCCAAACGGGACATTTTCCACTCGTGCCACCACGTCGTTTCCACTCCCTTAGTCACTGTTTCTAATCCAAAGGACCTCTTTGAAATGCCAGCCTAACACGTGCAGTTAACATCGCAGGAGGGAAAACATCAGAGAGCAGGAGAGCAGCTGACCTGAATCCACACATTTTACTTTAATGGAAGTTTACCCACAGTCAGTTGCTGTGAATGTTTACATTAGAGAAAACTGGGACTTACTGTACATACCCCTCACCCCCCACCCTGGTTACAGACAGGCTATGAAGTAAATCTTTCAAACTGAACGAAGCACAGATAGTGACACACGTTCAGTATAGAAAACAACTTCTTTAGAAAGTTTTCCAGAGGTTTTCTGTTTTAGGAATTTGGTTTAAAGGCTGTTTGGGGTCAGCCACCAAAAAGACAAAAGCTAGAATCTGTCAATTAATTATGTAGGTTTATAAAATAAAAAAATATAAATGCAATATAAAACGTTGATGGTCTCACCAAAGTTGCTGGAGCAGTAATTGCTGTGGAGGGTTCCTCTTCGTTTACATTTATGCTGACACAGCGCAACAGAGTACTTCAGAGCTGCACACACACACACACACACACACACATTTCAGTCTGTAATTTTGTCTGATGCAAGCTTGTAAGTTATGGTCACGTTTGCTTCTCTTGAGGTTTATTTTCAGCAACATGAGTCTCCAAATGAACAGTTGTCTTCAATTGAGAGTAATGCAAAAAGACAGCCGGCATTTTTATTAAAAAAAAAAAAAAGATAAAAATCTGTCTTTAAAAGAAATAAGCAAAGCCCACAGAACAAAAAGTAATTGTCTAAATATTTTTCTTGCTTGAGAGGAAGGATAGCTGTGCCACAGTATGACATCATGGCTGGGAGTGGAGCCAACATGGCCTCACCACGTGTGCATGTGTGAGAACAGGAGAATGAAAGGAGGCTGTGATTCTGAATGAAGACACCCACACTTTGTAATGATTCGCTTTTAGTCTGGTTCACAAAGCAGAACATGTGTGCACACAGACTTTCAGTTGGGATTTGAAGGGCTTTTAATGGGACTTGCAGCCTGCAGTACAGTGTGTTCTTTTGATCCGCCGTGCAGAGGAGGCTCTGTGTTGGACTCCAAACTATTTTTAGCTTCACTTTTTCAGTTTTTTTGTAGCTTTTTGCTGCCTCTTTTCAACAGAATGGGAACAGTCAACGAGCTCTTACTTACGTATTGGTCTGGTGGTGACTGGCTGTGTGGTGGTGGGAGGAGGTGTGGTGGTGATTGGGAATTTCTTTGGTCTGAACTTGTAGTGACCGATGAACCCGTCAGCAGTCAGGCTGAGGTCTGACAGGAACTGGATCAGGACCTGGTTTCCTTCTGAAAACACAGGTCTGAGAAGCAGCACAGACAAGAACACTGAGGATGAACCAACCATGAGGTGGACACTGTGTTTAATCAGGAATCTGCTGCATCACCTACGCTGGGGGGCTGTCTCCGCAGTATTTGCCGATCCTCCTTGCGTCGTTTATTTCCGCCCCGTTGAAGATGGAGACATGGTCGTAGCGACAGTAGTTATCTCGCTCCACGTCAAATTTCTCAAACTTAACCTCAATGATCTGCACCAGGAAACAAACATTTTAGATTCCCCCCCCCGGTACCTATAGATTCTGAAGTGGATTTAGAAAGTCTCACTTGGTTTTTAGGTGCCACTATATGCCAGGAACAGGTGACCCCAGCGGGATAGTCCTTCTCAGGCCAGTTTGGAGTTTTAAAAGTCCCGTTGGGTTTGACGAGTCGACCCCCGCAGTACTGATCCCCTGTAAAGACGTGAAAAGAAAAAAATCCTCAGTTCAGTGTCTAAATCCATCCATCTTCAGAACCGGCTGTATCCCTTTCAGGGTCATGGGGCTCCTGGAGCCCACAGTTGGGCGAAGGTGGGGTACACCCTAAACAGGTCATTCGTCTTCTCATCCGTTTTTTCCCTTTCGGGGCCACAGGTCATCTGTCTGTTAAAGGGTCACATGCACATCTAGGGCCAATTTAGAGACCCCAATTAACCTATAAAGCATGTTTCTGAACTGTGGGAGGAACCTGGAATGCCCAGAGAAAAACCCATTCATGCACAGAAAGGGATTTGAACCAGGGATTTTTTCCCTGTAAGAGGCACAGGTGCTAACTGATAAAATTGATAAAACTGATGATCTAGTAACAGGCATTATTCTTTAGATACAAAGATCCTAAAGTTAATTATTAATCAACTTTAAAGCAGAAGAAAAGCCTCAGTTCACAAACAACTGTTCACTAAAAATGTCAAATAATGTTGTTTTGTTATAGTTTGACTGATAAAAAGACATTTACGTCACGTGACGTGCTGTGCAGATTTAACAGTTTGCCCTTCAGACGTGAAAGTTCAGGAAAAATGCCTCATGGACGATACAAAAGAAGCCTGACATTAAAATTCCATGAGAACAGGAGATGGGAACAGCAGGCAGGAACCACTTTTGTAACCCCCAATGATATATCTGACTTGGCTTTCAAATAGAATGATTCAGGGAGAAATTCCACATGGTGCTATCAGTAGAGTGGAAATCCAGCTGTTTTTTTGTTTTTTTTTCACAGTGTCATTGTTTCTTAGGAACAAAGGTTTTTCATCTTAGTTTTAAACACAGTCGAACTTTAAACCTTGACACACCCGGCCCATTACTCTGTCTTCTCACCTACCTCTCTCATGAGGGTGGGCGGCAGAGAAAACGGCGAGGAAGCCACTCCCGGCCGTGTTGGCATCAGATACCATCTGCAGCAGCATCTTGTTGCCCGTGGAGACGAGTGATCCCGGCTTGAAGGTCCCACAGAAGCGGCCGAGTCTCTGGGCACTAACGTGGCCGCTGTAAACATCCACGTAGTCATAGCGACAGAGGTTGTCGTTCTCCAGATCGATGGTGCGGAACGATAATACTACCACCTTTCCTTCGGGGACCTAAGTGGGGGATTAAATGTGGCAGTGAGAGTCAGATGATTATATTACTTTTTTTTTTTATGCAGTTAGATTAGCAGTTTAATTGCTTCAAAACGATTATTTTGCTGATTACTTAAAAAAATGTAATAGATTACGCATCACTTTTACCTTTTGGTTTTTAAAGTGTGGTCTTGTTATTATGATTTTGTCGTTTTTAGCCAAAATTGCAAAAACCTTTTACTATTTTTTCTGGGACAAAGTTTCTGCAGAGCCACAGTAACTCATCAGAAATTCGCCTCTAAGTTCCTGGTGCAGAGCAACCCCGCCCCCCTTCCCGTTGCAGAGTGGAGCAGGGAGCTTGTGGCCTGCCCGGCGTCATTTCTGCGTCACAAATAAGCTCTTTTTCATGAGGCATTTCTTCTCTGTTCACTGATTCACGTCGATTTGAATAATGAAAAACACATAAAAGCATATTTAAGCTTAATTTTCTATGACCTCTGTTGTTTGCATTGAAGTGGTGTCTTCAAAGATACTTTTGAACAAAATCTGCACAAATTACACAATCTTCAGTGACAAATGAACCACACAATGTTTTCCATCCAATGAGGGTTGATAGAGCACGTGAATAATAACTGATAATAGAAGTTCTGTTACTCACTTAAGTCCATAAAAATGAAAAAAAAAAATAAATATAATGTATATATTCATAAAATATAGATAATGAAAATGAGCTTTTTAAATCAAAAATTAAGAAGTTTGGCTCAAGTATTAAGTTAAAATAGGTTTAAAATAATCTTAAAAGGACTGACAGATTACATATATTTGGTAGCATTTGCCTCATTGTCTTGCTTACTTGAACGCTCCAGTTTTGGACAGTCGGTCTATTATAAATCACATGTGACTCAACATTTGCTAAGCAAAATATTACAAAAGCTTATTAGTACTGCCTTATTCTACTAATAAATACATTTTCCAGTACAATAACTAAAGAAACCGTTCAAAACCCATGCAGTCTGAGCTCACTTAGGTCTTTTTGAAGAAAAAACCCCCATCACTTAATTACACCCCAGTTTAATCTATGTGGCTGTAAAAAGACAAGAATAACTTACTGTGATCCTCCAAACACATTTGGTGTTTGGAGGGTAAACTCCTGGGTACCCTTGGCTCCCAATCACTCCAGACTCCCCTGTAATGTTTCCACCACACGTGAAGATTGGCCTAAAGACAAAAAAGATGTTTTCTATTTAAAAAAACGAGTTTATATTAGAAGTATCTCTGTCCTGAGGTAGTCCACAATGAATGTCCCTGTGCACACGGCTCCATTCCCGCAGCTTTAAAGGCTCAGGAATAATAAATGTGACAGAATAAAAAGGGACATAAACGTCTACCTCCGCTCAGGTTGCGCACAGACTTGCGTGAGGAGCAGCAGGGACCATGCGCAGAAAAGGCAGCATGCTCGCCACATAGCTGGGAGCAGGCAGCGTCTGCGCTCGCACCTTGACGTGGATGGCATCGTGCTCAGCGGCTCCGCCGGTGGACAGAAAGTACCCGGGAGTTCCTGCAGGGAGTCTGAGCGGCGGCACGCTGCAGCTCGTGAATAACGCGTCTGTCAGACGTGAGGGAGGGAGGGAGGGACGGAGCACAGGGGGGGACAGGGGATGGAAGACACGCCGGGAGGGAGAGGGGTCTCAGATTAGCTTCAAACTTCACCTGGTCTGTGAAAAAAAAATACTATGGCATGATTAAACTTGACTGGGACTCTAATCCTCATCGTTTAACATTCCAGCAAAGGTACCACCTGTCTCTGTAGCAGCAGGCATATGTATGTCAGTGACGTCATCCCCCTCCAGACAAGACCCTTTTTTCTGACTGATTTATTAGTCTGCTACCCCTGAAAACTGATTATAACTTAAAAGAAACACATTAATAAACTGATCCCGAAAAGCAAGTCGGGGTAAGTGTGCACAATGGAACCAAATGAGCTCTGGACAGAATAACAGCGCCACCTGCTGGACAAAAATATTAATGTCACCCTGAGACAAACTGGCCGTGAAGAATGCGGAAGTGAGCATCACTCCGCTCATGACAAATAACAAAATATTGAATTTATTATTTTTTTTTCTAACACATAACTTTATTTAAAATAAACTTTTCCACAAGTCCAACGTATTTTTCTATTACATTAGAAAAAATGTACTGCTTAGCAAATGTTGCCAATTTAAAGCACTTGTAGGACATTTCTCTCACCTTTTACATTTTTAAAAAAACACATTCATACCGTTCAATTTGGAAAAGTTGATTTAGTTGAACTTGGACTTTTTGCAAAATGTTTAATATTTTTGCTCTTTTTTCAGGTCCTGTCATATTTTGGCAACCTTTTGGGTCGCTATCTGGATTTTTGCAACATGCTTTTTTTTCATTAAATAACATTAAAGCTTTTAGGGTTTTTTTTCTACATGTTCTTTAATAGTTAAACATTCCTCAACATTTTTAAACATCTTACAGATGCTGACAAAATAACAACAGTGACTCGGTGATCGATTATACGGCCTGAAGTGTCTGCTTTATACATATCATTGATTCGATGATCGATTTTATTTTAGTTCCACAGAAAAGATGGCGGACCGAACGCCTGGCTCTCAAAAAGCTAGCGCTAAGGTGACATTTTCACTTTGTTTTTGTGCCCATTTAGCAGTGTATATCGCAGTAAAAATGATTTATTTGAGAGAGTACTTAGATGAAAGCATATAGCAACAAAGCGTTACTCTTAAGAAAGATACGTTTCAGACGTACCGCCGCGCAAACGTGCAAACAGCCTCACTGACTTCATTGAGCTAAGCTAAGCTAACAAACTAGCCACTTTTAGCTAGATTCGGTTAGCTGTTGACAAGAGAATAAACATAGTTAGCACACTAACTAATGTAAATATAGGAAATATCACAGTGTAGGTTACAAACTTTTGACTTAAACATCTAAACTGTGTAATGTTTTGTCTTTTAGCGCTGATTGTACGTCAACGGTAGCTTGCGGGAGCAGCCACTTGCCGCGTAGATCATGATGTATTCAGTCGCGCTCCAGTCCACTCAGTCAGATTCTTCGGGCCTCTCAGAAAATGTCGTTTTTAAATTCACTAAATAGTTACTTCAAACTGAAATGTTGAACTGATCAGAACAAAGTTGAATTTCTTAAATGCGCCTATTTGAAACGGAGCTGTGTCTGTTTTAAGTTTACAGTGCTTTATTTTGAAATTTAAAAATAAAAGTGTAAACATGAAGACATGGATGTTTGGTATTATTTGGATGCTCTTATGCCATCATATCTTTTGTATTTAGTGGTTAGAAAATGCAAACTGAAAGCCAACTTATCTTATTTCTTTTACATGTGCAGGCGCTGCTTGAGAGCAAACTGAAATCTTTTAGCATTGGCAAGATGGCAGTAGCAAAAAGGACCTTAAGCAAAAAGGAACAAGATGAACTAAAGAAAAAGGCAAGCATTATTCTCATTTCATGCTTTAATAAAATTGCCAAATAGGAGGTGTATTAGTTTAGAAATGTCTTTAAAATGTATTATTTGTCAACTCAGGAGGATGAGCGGGCAGCAGCAGAGATTTATGAGGAATTTCTTGCTGCGTTCGAAGGTGGAGGAGAGGGGAAAGTGAAGGCATTTGTCCGTGGTGGTATTGCAAATGCAACAAAAGGTACAGTATTTGATCAGCACTGTGAAGAATACAACACACTTGTTACAAATGTTTAAACATTTATTGTATGCTTATTACATTTGTTGCAAACATAAATACAAACCTAGTACTAGTAATTTTCTTCAAATGTGTCTTGTATTTTTCCATATAAATCACTTTATTTGTTGACAGTCGTAGTCATATTTCTGGTACAGTATTCATATGTATATTCGTTCTTATGTATATTCTAATAGATTGAGTTGGATCTTTTTTTTCAATATCTTTTTAGAAGAAGCAGCCGCAGATGAGAAAAAAGGAAAGTTATACAAGCCCAAGTCCCGTTTTGAAGCCCAAACAAAAAGCATCTTGCCTTTGGAGACCCCACCCCAATTTTTAGCATTTGACAGAAAACAAGTAGGTTTTACCAAAGTCAGACGCTTGCGTTTTTAATTGTTGTATCCCTTGGCTTTTGTTTTCTCATATATGTATTTATGTGAATTTTAGACTGCTAAGAAAAATACTGAAAAGGAAAAGAAGAAGAGTAACCTGGAACTCTTCAAAGAAGAACTTAAGCAGTATGTTTCAATATGAACATTTTGGGATTGCTAAAAAGATATTGTTTTAATTGTCGGGCCTTAGATAATTGTACTTAAAAAACTAATACTGTTTGTATTCATGGCAGGATTCAAGAGGAAAGGGATGAAAGACACAAGCTGAAAGGCCGTGTTAGTCGTTTTGAGCCCCTCCCTGGCATGGAGGGAAGACGTTCATGTGAGTCTTTTTGCGCTCTGTTCAAGTCTTTGGTGTACTAACTTGGTCTGAAAGGCCCTGTCCCGCACGCTTGACCTCACCTGCTACCCCTGTATCCACTCTCACCCAGAAACAAAATTTACACTGCTTTTCTGCTTCTTTTAGCGGATGGTTCTTCAAGAAGAAACCGTCCGTCCAGTGGTAATTTTGATTTAATATAAAGGCCGTGAATATGTGCAGCTTGCTCAGAAAGTCAGATTGGTGCCGTCGGACAGCAACAGGACATTCTTTTCTCTCCTTTGTGTCTGCAGTTTTGGATGACTGTGCTCCAGGTTCCCACGATGTAGGAGACCCATCCACAACGAACCTGTATCTTGGAAACATCAACCCACAGGTAGGTCATCCAGAAAGACCTCAAACAGACGGTGACCCTTTGCTTATTTAAAAAACAACTTTTTGTCATTATTGAAACATTTCCAGCAAATGAAGAGTACATTCCTTTTTTTTTTTTTTTGGACTATTTTCTTTTTAGATGAATGAAGAAATGTTGTGTCAAGAGTTTGGTCGCTACGGCCCTCTGGCCAGTGTGAAGATCATGTGGCCACGGACAGATGAGGAGAGAGCTCGGGAGCGAAACTGTGGCTTTGTGGCTTTTATGAACAGGAGGGATGCTGAGCGAGCGCTCAAACACCTCAATGGTACGTCAGGGTGCTAAAGAACTAACTTTTGAATTGAATTGTGTTTAAAGTTTTTATAATCCTTCATTTCTTCTCAAATGACAGGAAAGATGATCATGAACTTTGAGATGAAATTAGGATGGGGCAAAGGTGTTCCCATCCCACCCCATCCCATCTACATCCCTCCCTCTATGATGGAGCATACTCTACCACCGCCTCCCTCCGGCCTTCCCTTCAATGCACAGCCCCGAGAGAGGCTAAAGAATCCAAATGCTCCCCTGCTTCCTCCACCCAAAAACAAGGAGGAGTTCGAGAAGGTAACTTAACATGGCAGCCAGAGATTTCCTGGGCTGTAACATAGTTTAATTAAATGTGCTGGTAAGATGTTAGCATTGGCAATGAGGAGACAGGCCAGGTTTTACTCTTTTGTAAGCCATGTATGCTTTTGAATGAGTTATATTAGCTGTATTGTCTTTGATAGTGCGAGTGTAGTGATTGTCAGTTGTGTTACAGTGAGGTGTTTATGGTTAATTTTAGTCAACTATTGGAGGGTTTTGGCCTTTTAGTCATTCTGACAGCAGTGAAGGAAAGTTATGAAATGCTTTTTTATATTTTGCACCTGTTGCCTTTTTAACAATACTCACATTCTATGTCTATTATCTGATGTGACTTCATATACAGACTCTGTCGCAAGCCATAGTCAAAGTGGTTATCCCAACAGAAAGGTACATGTTTTTCTTTTTTCAATTTGGTGTACAAACTTAGAGCAAAAACATCCCATTTTGAAGCTGAACTATTGATCAGTTGATCATTGCATGCTACAGGGGGCTGATCAGTGTGGATGAGCAATGGTTGCAGCACTCCTAGACTATAACACTTCCTGAGAAGTCTGATTTGTACTTTGCCTACTTCACATCCCACCATCATCCATTCTCTCTTCAAATAAGTAGCAAAGCATCATTAAAAGCTTATTTTAAAGCTTATTTTTTAATAGGTAAATGTCATCACTTTCACAGTTCCACTCCATACATAAACACGTATTTGTGCTGTTCTTCTCGACACTGCTACCAACATGAGCTGCTGATCGTAGGTCTGTAGTTGTGATAGCCTGCTCGCCGACCATTGCTCACTCAGACCGTCTCCCCCCTTGGCCTCTGTCCTTCTGACGGGAGCTCAGTAAATCTGGCTCCTGCCAGCAAATCCAAACCTGACAGCTTTAGTCACTAGACGACCTTTGACATTGGCCTTGGTGGGCAGCACAAGTTGAACTGTCTGCAGCAGCGAGGGACCCGAAAAGCATCATGGGATGGATTGGGAAAGTATACAGAATTTTACCCCGTCATTGGTACGATCGACTCCAATACAAGTAAATGTGATCTGTGTTGTCAAATGAAGACTTCATTTGCTTTTTTTTTTTTTTTTTTTTTTGTGTTTTTTTTAGCCACTTTAGGCTAATTGGTAAACTGTTTTCACCACACAGTCCCATTCAAACGTTCTCAGGAAGCCATAGTGACCATATTTGCACCATTTTTAGTCAAGCTCACAGATAAATCCGATGTTTGTGGCCAAGAATCCTTCGTTTTTTCACCTCATCTTAGTTAGGCTAAAGTGGGATGTGAAAGGCATTGTACTGACAAAAACAAAAAGCTTCTGTTAAATAACTATTGCAGTGCTCTCCACATGTTCTTTAAACAATTACTTCAAGTTTCTGTAATGAGAACAATTCTAAAAAAGTGAAATGTAGTTTCACTATAAGCTGAGGGAACACATGTGGATTTAGGAAGGTTTTGCAATTTGCACACAATAATTAAAAAAAAAAAACAATGTTAGGGAGACGTTATAATTGTTGAATATTATATTTGTCACTTAATTTATTCTTGGTTAACTTTGACAGCTGCCAGATAAATAGAAATTTAAGTAGTTGCAAATCTGTCAATGCTGGTTTCTTCCCAATCCAAATCAGTTTGAAGCAACATTTTACTGCATTTGTGGAAAGATTTTGGATTTGCGTGGCAGCTGTGGAAGGTGTCAACCCCACCAAGCATAAATTACACCTTTAAAAAGCAGGCTGGAAGTAGAGCTGAGACGTCGGGTCTGAATCCGTTTGCTTTAACTGTGTTTTTCTTGTAGGAATTTGCTCTCTCTCATCCATCGCATGATCGAGTTTGTGGTGCGTGAAGGCCCCATGTTTGAAGCCATGATCATGAACAGAGAAATCAACAATCCCATGTACAGGTCAGTGTCATGACGTGTCCAAATATTGTCTTTTTTTGATTATAAAAATGTTTTTTCCTGCTGTGTTGTGATAGCTTGCTATTTTTTCAGGTTTTTATTTGAAAACCAGAGTCCAGCGCATGTATATTACAGATGGAAGCTCTTCACAATATTACAGGTAACAGGTGAAAAAAACGAAAGAACAACTTTTTGGAACGTTTATTTATTTTAATATTTAATGTGTGTATTTCTTATCAGGGGGAATCGACAGCCAAATGGCGAACAGACGACTTTAGGATGTTTAAAAATGGCTCTTTCTGGCGTCCACCTCCTCTCAATCCTTACCTCCATGGTCCTTATGACGACGCTGATGAAGAGGAGGAAGAAGAGGAGGGCAGCAAGAAAGGCTGCCTGAAAGAAGAGTAAGATGACATCATTATGAGTGAACGAATTAGCCATTTTAGTAGTTGTTTTGTCATAATGTTTTGTTTGTAAAATTACTAACTGGAGTTCTTTGTCGTCCAGTGAGCGGGACAAACTGGAAGAAATGCTCCGAGGTTTGAGTCCCAAAAGAGGAGACGTGGCGGAGGCCATGCTGTTTTGCCTGAACCACGCCGAAGCTGCTGAGGAGATTGTGGAGTGTATCGCAGAGTCCCTGTCCATCCTAAAAACCCCCCTACCAAAGAAGGCACGACACCAAACCCTCTTCAAACCCCAGACACCAAAGAAAAGTTCCTCTGAAAGCCCTAACCTCTGTTTTCTGAACTTTCAGATTGCACGGTTGTATTTAGTTTCAGATGTGCTGTACAACTCCTCAGCCAAAGTATCCAATGCGTCTTACTACAGAAAATAGTAAGTTCTGTTTGCATTGACTAAAAGCTCCTCTGTCGTGTCATTAACCTTTGTTTTTTTCTCTCTATTTCATTAGTTTTGAGACAAAGCTCTGCCAGATCTTCTCAGATCTCAACGCCACATACAAAACTATCCAAGGCCACCTCCAGAGCGAGAACTTTAAGGTACCAACGCTCACTTTATAGATTCGACATAAGCTGAGACTTTTTTATGACAACAGCCTCAACCCCCTGAGTTATTTATGGCTGCATTCCTCCTCTGCTTTAGCAACGAGTGATGTCATGTTTCCGGGCATGGGAGGATTGGGCGGTGTACCCAGACCCCTACCTTATCAAGCTGCAGAACATCTTCCTGGGTCTAGTCAATCTCTCCGCAGACAAGGAGCCTCCAAGTCTCATTGTGGAGGTGAATGTTGCTACTAAGCTCTTATTTACTCTGCAACCCATCAAATGAGCTTCCACGCCTCCCCATGAATGACACAACTGTCCCTTTCCCAGCCTGAGCCCGCAGAGGACATTGACGGCGCTCCCATAGGTGAGTTCGTAGAAAGCGCCCTACTGGAGGATGTGGATGGGGTGCCCATTGATGGAGCCCCCATCGACGGGGCACCCATTGATGGAGCGCCTTTGGACGACATTGACGGCATTCCCATCAAGCCTATGGAAGAGGATATAGATGGCATCCCATGTGAGTGAGCAGCTCTAAAAGGAAGTGATGCGATTGTTTCTGTGGAGTGTGGCTCCAATCTTTATTTTCTGCACTACAGTCGATCAGTCCAAGGAGGCAACGTTTAAGGTGGCGCCCTCCAAATGGGAAGCTGTGGACGAAGCTGAGCTGCAGGCGCAAGGTGAGCGGAAACGCTGAAACTTTTGGTTTATCATTCTGCTTACTTTACTGGTTTTTACTGTTTGTTTTTGTTTTTTTTTTAGCTGTGACGACATCAAAATGGGAGATTTTTGAGCAGCCAGAAGAAACCAAAAAGTCAGTTTTTCAGTCGCATAAAGATTTGCAGATTCCTCTGGCTCGTTGTCTCATTATGCGTAAATGAAATCTGATTTACTTGTGAAGGGGCGAGGACAGCGATGACGACAGGAGCCCTCGCTCCGAGGAAAACCAGAGCTACTCCAACCCCATCAAGGATGACGGCGACGCGAAAGCCAAGTCATCTGGGATGAACGAGGAGAAACGCACCAAGCTCCGAGAGATTGAGGTCCTTTTATAGCGCCCTTTGTTGCTGTCATAGATCCCTTTTTGGAGGTTTATGTTTCAAATGTTGTTTTCCATGCAGGTCAAAGTGATGAAATTCCAGGATGAGCTTGAATCTGGGAAGAGACCCAAAAAGCCCGGTCAGAGTATTCAGGAGCAGGTGGAGCACTACAGGGACAAACTACTGCTGAAGGTATGCAGCTCCTCTGCACAGATATCAGCCAACACAACTGTGGAAAAACACACTGTTGCTTTTTGTTAGGAAAAAGAAAAGGAAAAACTAGAACGGGAAAAAGAAAAGGAGAAGAAAGAGAAGGAGAAAGCTGAGGCTCGGTTGAAGGAGCTGAAGAAAGAAAAGGAGAAAGACGACACGCCAACGAGAAAGGAGAGGTGAGACCGTCACGTGGTTCCAGCCCGGTGTCGGGTTCATCCAGAGACTTTTGGATCCCTTTGATGAAACCGGGTTTTTCCTCTTGTTGATAGGAAGCGGCATCACAGCGGCTCTCCTAGTCCAACAAGAAGCAGCAGCAGACGAGGCCGCTCGTCCTCGCCACGTTCCGAGAGGTCGGAACGCTCCGACAGATCCTACTCTAAAGACACGTCGTCCCGTTCCTCCCATAAAGACTCCCCACGATCCAGCAACAAGAAATCCTCAAAAAGGTGACGCTGCAAAACGGATTTAACATCCTTAGGCAGGGAGTATCATCACAAAACGGAACTAATGCTTTTATCCCACCAGGTCGCCTTCATCCCCTCGCACACCCAAACGAACGAGGAGGTCACGCTCAAGAACGCCCAAAAAATCCACCAAGAAGTCCCGCTCCAGGTCGAGGTCTCCACACCGGTCCCACAAGAAATCGAAGAAGAGCAAACACTGACATTCTTTCGACAAACCAGCCTTTTCTGCACCGCAACGTGTCGACTGACCTGGCAGCTGAAGATCTGTGGGTGGAGAATGGATGGTTGGGGTCGCATGGGTTTCCATCTTGTGTATTCGAGAGATGGGGGCCACTGCTGTTTTATATTGTAAAAAAACCCACACAAAAAAAACAAAGCTAATGTGTTTGTGTCCATAGTTCCTATCACCTTCAAATGGAATTCATCCAAATGGTAGACCACACATCAGAGGAGTGTGAAGATGAGTCTTACATTCATGTGGTCAGTTTGTTTTTGTAGTTCACATTAAAAATAATTCCTAATAAACATGCGTCGTCGTTTTCAATTACAGCAGAAAATGAAATCAGTTTAGTTTGAATTTTATTCATCCACTTTATTAATAGTTATTTTTACAAAGAAGGAAAATTTGGGGTCCAGTTTAGCCAAAATAATCCTTCCTGCATCCACTTGTAAACATAAATAGTGCTTTAGAAATTAATGAACCTTCAGAAAGTAGTATTTACAATTGTGTAAGATGTATTTTACAGAATTATAATGCATAAATATACAAAAAAAAAGGCCACCTCCAATCAAATACTGCCAGAGAAACTCATTTCGACACATTTCTTTTCTCATCAATTTAGGGAAGTTTCTGCAACTGTGAAAATGGTCATTTCTGATTTCAACCAGGGAAAAGTGAGTTCTGCTGTCATTTAGAGCTTAGCCTGCGCTTTCTTCAGCTGATCCTTCAGTTCCAGGTATGCGATGGTGGAGAGGTGCACCTCATCGGGTCCATCTGCGATCCGCAGAGTCCGTGCATACGCGTACCTGAAAGCCAAACGTCAAACCTCAAAGAAAAAAAATAACAAAAATCATCCTGCTGAGGTTTGAAAATAAAAAGAGAACGTACATTTGTGCTAGAGGAAAATCCCCAGACACCCCTGCTCCTCCGTGCACCTGGATGGCGCAGTCCACCACCTTGCAGGCCATTCTAGCTGCAGCCACTTTGATCATGGCGATCTATGAAGAGTTGTGTTGGTTTTTTTATGAACATTACAAAAGACAGAAAAAACAGCTTCACCTGCTTGCGAGCGGCCCGGCTTCCAAGAGTATCTAGAGCTTTAGCAGCACAAAGCGTCAACAGACGAGTTTGTTCTATCAGAAGACGGCACTCTGCTATCCAGTGGGCAACAACCTCCTGAGCAGAAACCAAGCAGAAGATGAAGAGCAACCTAATATCCTTCCAGCGCATCGCTGAAATGTAAATAAAAAAGGCCTCAACTCACATGCTGGTACAGCTTCTTTCCAAACGTGCTTCTAGAAGCGGCCCTCTGGCACAACAACTCCAGGGCCGCCTCGGCTAAGCCAACCGCTCTCATGCAGTGGTGCAGCCTCCCTGGCCCCAGGCGCCCCTGAGCGATCTCAAACCCTCTGCCCTCCCCTGAGAGCCACACCAGAGGAGCAACAACCGCAGGACAGATCAGATGTTTCTCCACTAAGACAAAGGGGATTTTTTTTTTTTTTTTTTTTTTTTAGAAAAAAAGCAGAACTTGTACCCAGAATGATGTTGGATGAAGGGACACGGACATCTTCAAAGTGCACCTCAAAGTGTCCACCATGGATGGCGTCTAGACACAGAACAGCTTACATTTACTTTGTTATAAAAAAAAATAAAAATAAAGTTTTTTTGTCTAGATGAACAGCAGAATCCTACCGTCCTGTCCAAACACTGTGATTGGTCGGATGAGCTTTACACCAGGTGTGTCCATAGGGTACCAGGATCATACTGTGCTGACGGTGCCTAAAATACGAGACAATGAAAAAAAAAAAAAAAAGGTTTATTTTAGAGGCTTTAGCTGGTGAGGACAAAGTTTGATACTTTCACGTGGGAGAGCTCGTGTGAGTCATGGTGTCTTTGCAAGAACTGGGTGTGTTTGCAAAACAAGGGGGGAAAGGGAATGACATTAGCTTGGGTGGGGCTCTGGTTTAGACTTTCTCTATTAGACCCGCTTCATGGTTACAAATAGATTTAGTGAAAAATGTAACAAGTAAAACAAACTCCAAAGGCTCAAACTGTCAGCACTCCTGGTTAAAATCATGAAGTGCATGTTTCCAAGATGTTTCAATACTGAGGCAAGAAATTCAATAATCGGGCTTGACTGTGAAAGAGGAGCTCAGAAAAACAACCCTGAGCAGAGGAAGTGAGAGTCTGACCTGCTGAGAACATCCTCAGATCCACTCCTGCACATCACAATGGCCACTTTGCAGAGGGGGTTGCCAGCACCTGTGGGGCACAAAGCACAGATTTCATTTGTATTTTTTATTTTTTATTTTAAATGGGTTTTTTCAAGCAATCAAAGCAAGAATAATGCAAAGAAACAATACAATCAGTACATTCATACAAAGACTTATCAATTTA
Source organism: Oryzias curvinotus (assembly GCA_023969325.1). Lineage (NCBI taxonomy): Eukaryota > Metazoa > Chordata > Actinopteri > Beloniformes > Adrianichthyidae > Oryzias > Oryzias curvinotus. Next base: position 23,466,754 of record CM043725.1, on the reverse strand, counting down.
GGATGATTAGACATTAAATTAAATGTTGTAATCCCACCCCTGTTCTACCGTAATTATTTTATTACAGGATTTATCATTATTCGGTTCATAACTTTTATCAGATATCCAAGCCTTACCAATAGTTTCAGGTCATTTAGAATCCTTCAGTATCAATAAATCACATGACAACGATGAATTACTTAATAATTATGTTAAATTGACATAACTATTTTGTATATTAACATACCACATACAGAACAGTCATCTAAAATATATTCAGATTATTTTCATTAGAAAAAAAATCCTGATTATGATTCAAAATAACATTATATCAGGACAAACAGACATAACAAATCATAACTTTTAGGGGCAAGTGGAGTGTTATCATTAGAGATCAATCAGTTTAACCATCCTCAATGATCGATTAAGCTATTATATCATTATAATTATAAGGAGAAGCTGTGAAATAAAATCAAACTTGTGGCTCATTGGTATTCATCATCGTTCCCTCCGCTTTGGCGAAGCGAACAATGAGACCCACAGTTGTTCCCTCTGTCCTTCACCGTTTCGTGACCCAAATTTGCTGGGAAACATGGGGGCTTCCTGCCTGGAAAGGGCTGAACTCGGAGACGAGCAGAGAACGTTTACAGCCATGAGAGCAGAAGACGCCACATGAGGATTTCCACTTCCTCACATGCATGTTTTTCTGATTTTAAACCAGGTTGTGTTTCTTCAATACAGAAATAAGACCTTTGTCTTCATTTTAGAAAGCTATAGAGAATGGCCACTAGAGGGCAACATAAATGTCCTGAAGTATGAGTCACAAAACTGTAGAAAGTAGATTAAAATAGGAATAATCAAAAAATGAAAACGTTTTTATTTTTTTTTATAATAGAACTGTTATTGCTTTTCATGGTTTACTGTTGACACCTTAGGATCCATGTAATCTATTTGGATTTTTTATTGTTTCTGTTATGTACAATTGTTTTGTTGCCTTGGCAGTGTTTTTTTGTTGTGTAGTTGTTTTGTAAGTTAGCGTTGTTGTTTTTTTTCTGGTTGTTTTATCGTTCACCTTTTTTGCTTTGCTGCTGAGATTTCCACAACTTCAAAAAAAATATTTTATCATTATATTTGTTCACTTTCTTTTATATTTTTAGCCATTTTATTAATTGATATTCATTAAATATCCTCAGAAAGTATTGTTCATTTGTATTGTTGTTGTTTCTTTGCCTCACAGAAATGTAAAAAAAAAAAAAAAAATTCACCACATTCATAATATTTTTTAAATTCCTCATCATGAGATCCAGACAGGGTGAGTAATTGTTGAATTTCTGGTCAGCTGGAGTAACTGTCCCCTCCGGCCAGACGGGACACATGGACACCAGATGACAGACTAGAACAAATGCTCGTCATTAATTAGTATTCAGGGATTCAAAACACAACACTTTTGGTCTGATTCTAGAAGCACAAAAATGTGCACAGATTTTTGCAAACTCCTCCACCCATAAAGCCCATTTAGGAAAGCCTGTTTGGCTCCAGGGACAGATTGTATTATTTTTTTTTTTTTTTATATTCCTGAGCCCTAAAGTCATGCCTGAACATGCCCCCATCCACACTGGAACGAAAATAGACCTTCAAGGCTCAGTAATTAGTCTGTGCGTGACATTTAACCATCCCATGCATCCATTTGCATCTTTTAAGTAACAGCAAAACCTTCGGTAAGACATTCTCCAAAAACTTGGGGTTATTTATGGCCAAAGCAGGAATGAGAAATATGTTTTGGATGCAAGCTTTCCACACATCTTTGTTACCACGTTGGCTAAAAATCACAAACATAAAAACAATAGCTTTCTAAAGAAACAAAGGGGAAAAAACCAGTTTGTTGTGTGCACATTTCATTAGAAATAAGTCTAAATTGCTGACAAACTGGGAAAAAACAGTTTCAGCTGAAAATGGCTGACTTCCAGTAAACCACAATACCCACGACAAACCTTGTGGAAAGTATATCCATATCATATGTTACTTTTAAATCCTGCTTTTGTTCTCTTTTTTCCCTCCCCCTCTCAAGGCCAGAGAGGCACTCCCTTTACCAGAAGGGAGCAGAAACTCCTAAAGGGTAATCAGAAAAGGCAGACAAGCACCTTATTTTGCACTTTGCTTCACAGGCTTTCAAAGACAACTGGGGTTCGTGTTCCTCAACGCCAGCCTACATTTGCTATGACAGCTCACGCACGCACACACAGACATTCAGCTACGTGGAGCAGAAGCACGCCGTCTGCAGTGGAGGGGGCGGGCCGAAGCGGGCGTTAGTCACTTCAGTCCTGGAGCTCGTACAGAGCGTCTCCCTGGAACAATCATACAGTAGAGAGTGTCATTTAACAGGTGGTCTGTTCAGTCCTGGAAAAGCTCACAAGGAAACGGGTAAGAAGCTTTAAGGATTTGTTTTTTTTGTTTTTTTTTTTACTAACAAAGTACTTCTGTACTTTAAATACTGAGCAAATCTTCTAACCAACCTGCTTTTTACTCTGTAGTTCATGGAAAGAAAATGACAAAAAAGGAGTATTTCTAGATGATGAAAAACTCAGTTCAACACTAATGGCCAAAGTCCTGCTTTGATTTAGTTTATGGCAACATAATGATAACAGGTTTGGCTTTTATCCTGTGGCTCCATAACACAGCATCAGGTAGAGTCTGAACTGAAATCACTGCCACACCTCAGCTGGCTCAGCTCACCCCGTCTTATCGTTTCCATAAACTAAACGCCAAACAAAATCCAACGCCTGTCAATAAAATCCAACTTTTATACACAATCTACCCGAAGCTTAAAGGCTGCATCTAATTCTTGTTCCAGCAGAATCCTGTATTTGTTTTATTAAATTCCAGTATTTATTTTCAAGTGACCAAACCTTAAAATATTGATGTGCGGCTCTGGACAGCGGTGAATACTTCACATATTTCTAAACCTTCCAATGAAAATCTGCTTAAGTAACTGCTGCCTCTCCCACCGCAGAAATAATGACTGATTATGTAATAAACACTTTCCACATTATGTCATTTAAAAAACCAGTAAATGTCATTATTTATGCAAAACATTTCCTCTGCAGAGGTTTAGGTTAAAAGCAAGAATTATATTAACAACCTTTATCAGGCAACATTTTTGTCTTAAATCACAGACCCTCTCTGATGCAAATGGTGTTTTTGGGTGTTTTGAACATGTTTATGTGGCATTTTTCATGATGGAGGACATCTATCTATCTATATCTATCTATAGGTATGTATACAATTAAGCTTAAAGTTGCATTTCTGAGTATTTCTTTACACAAATCAATGTGAATCAGGACTAGATGAAAAAGCGCAGATGTTATTTGCTACATAGAAAATACTCTCTCTGCTCTGCTCCGGCCGGATGCATCCACTTGCAGACTAACAGATCCATCTTCGTCTTTTTATTCTTTTATTCTATTTCCTTCAAAAGTTAATCACAGGATGATCGGAAGGGGTCTCTAAAAAGAAAATGTCAGTAAAAAATGTTCTTTATGACAGAAGAAAACTAACGTAAAGTTTCCTAAAGCCTGTGGGTCAAATATCGCCTCACAGGATACAGAGGAGTTTTTATTGGGGGGGGGTCACGCCTTTTCTCCCCCCCCCTTTGAAGCTGAGCGATTATTCCAGCTCTCACTCACATGGAACCAGCAGCTGTTGGGGAAACCATGTAGGAGAAATTCCTGTGAGGCACAGTTCCTGTTTCCTGCGTCACCTCGTAGTTATCACTGCATGAACAAAATAAACAGAGGCTTGAAAAGTATTCAGCCGTTAGAGGAAAAACAACAACGAATTCCTCTTACAGGCCCACTCTGATGAAAACCATGTTTTTGGTGTTTCTGACATCTTTCTGAGGATGGAGGACAAATACTGAGAAAGTTGAGCTAAACATTCTGACTTTCTGAGTATTTCTTTCAAAATATTTCTCTGAATCAGGTACAGATAAAAAAAATAAGGTTTGAAAGAGTTTGTTTTACATGGGAAATATTCTGGGTGGACCACAAACTCAGTTCTCAGCCATGGTGAGGGGAAGGGGGACGGGGTTGCTCCAGGCCATTAGTCCCACCTCACACACTCACATCTCTAAGAAACTCCTGCCGCTCTGCAGAAACTCTGTCCTTTTCTTTTGAATTTTGGCTACTGAAAAAACCCGGAGGATGCTTTTATAATAGCTCCAAAGACAATTGGAGCGTGTTTTTAACTTTTGTGTGTTTATTTTCTGTGCAGGAGATGATGGAGGACTATGAATATGACGAGGGGAATGAAACGTACGACTATAACGATGAGCACAGCGTTTGTGACAAAGCAACAGTGCGCTCCTTCGGTGGCGTCTTCCTCCCCATCATCTATGCCCTGGCCCTGGTGGTGGGCCTCGCCGGGAACTCGCTGGTCGTGGTCGTGTACACTTCCCGCCTGCGACTGAGAACCCTGACAGACGTGTGTATCCTCAACCTCGCCATCGCGGACCTGCTGCTGCTGTTCACGCTGCCGTTCTGGGCGGCCGACGCCGTCCACGGCTGGACGCTCGGCTCGGCCGCTTGCAAACTGATGTCATTCCTCTACAGTACAAACTTCAGCTGCGGCATGCTGCTGCTGGCGTGCATCAGCGTGGATCGCTATCGGGCCGTGACCCACGGCTCGACGGGCAGAGCTGAGACGGGTCAGAGGGCGAGGAGGCAGTGGCTCCTGGTGTGCTTTGCCTTGTGGGCTTTGGCCAGCTTCCTCGGCCTTCCTGAGCTCGTCTTCTCCGGGGTGAAGACTTCCCATCACAGGACCAGCTGTACCGCCTTTTACCCACGCAGCATGGCTCGGCCCGCGAAGGCTGCCCTGGAGCTGCTGGAGGTGATTCTCAGATTCCTGCTGCCTTTCGCCGTCATGATAGTTTGTTACACCCTGATGGGAAGGGCACTGACTCGAGTTCCCGGGGTGAGAAGAGAAAGGAAATGGCGTGCCCTGCGTGTGCTCTTCGCGGTGGTGGCCGTGTTCCTGCTCACCCAGCTGCCCTACAACGTGGTGAAGCTGTGCAGAGCGTTGGACATCATTTACGTCCTGGTGACGGTCTGCGAACTGAGCAAAGGCCTGGATCACGCCCTGCAAGTGACGGAGAGCCTGGCGCTAACCCACGCCTGCATCAACCCGCTCCTCTACGCCTTCATCGGCTCCTCCTTTAGGAGTCACGTCCTGAAGGCCGCCAAGCACCTCGGAGAGCGGCTCGGGAAACATTCCAGACCAGAAAGCAAGGAGCCGGCTGTGGAGATCGCACTCCGCACACAGAGCCAAAACAACTCCCAGTCAGAGTCAGAGGATCCAGATACCAGCACCTTCACTATCTGATGTGCTGTTCTACGCAACATCCCCCATGCACGCTCCGATAAACCGTTGGCACCTGAAGAAACGAACCCCAGCGGCAGGAACGGATGCGGCTGCACCACAGGAGGACGTTTTATAAGCTCTTTGCATGTCTGTCTGCCATCAATACCTTTATATACTTTCCACAGATATAGACACAAATATCAAACTGTCAGCTAGGAGTAATATTTTTACAGCGGTTTTATATGCAGTATCATATTTTATATTAATGTATTTACATGAATAAAAGAAAAATGTCTCGTCTTTTTTATGCTTTTAACTAAATTCGTCTGAATCTGTTACTTTTTAGACCATCCTAAAAGAAAAATAACTGAACTTTAAAGTTTGTGTGATCCTAAAAACATTTCTGTTTAGATATGACATGTCTTTTAAGAACGAATGTTAGGAGACGAGTTAACCTTCTAGCAAACAAGGAGGACTGGCAAATATCAGGAAATTGGTTTATTGAGGCTGAAAAGGGGAATATAATTTATTAATGGCATGTTGAATTATGCATACAATGTGCTGCATTTGAATCCTCTCACGGTTTAACCAAACGTCCTTATAGCAGTAAAGCTCAGCATTATTTATCAAAGCTTCCCTGCAGGAACCTCTAAAAAAAACCAAGCGGTCCTCTTCAGATGTTCCTCTCTCAGTGGGATTCCACCGTGGTGCCGTTCAGCCCGGATGTAAACCAGGTGTGTCTGATAAAGCCCGGCTTCCAGCACTTCCAAGTAAAAGCTCAAAAAAAGAGACAAAACTAAGCTGCTTGTCCTCAAAACAAAGAAAAAAAACAACTGAGCAGAACTCGTTCTTATGGCGTCTTACGGCTCTGGATAAGGCTGTTAGGAAGAAACCCATATTCCACAGGTTAAGGAAATGTTTGGAATTTGAAATCAAAAGGAAAGAAACAAAGAAATTAATTCCCATTTTCCCATAATTGCTCAAATAAATAGAATCAAATTGGTCTTAACAAAGAACACCATGACTGCATTCTCATGTCCCTCATGCTTGTTTTTGTGGGTGCGGATGCAAACTTAAATGTCAAAAGCATAAAAAACAACAACAACAAAAAAACAGCAGGGAAATTTCCCAAAATGATGAAAAACAGATGAAAAACATCTATGAAAACTTTTTTTTTTGCCTCCTAACAGTGAAGAAAGATGGAGGACTGCAGATTACCAGCATGCACAGATTAAGATTTACTGGATTAGTTCAAAAACGGATACAGAACTAGTGTCATAAAAGACTAAAAACTGTATCTAAAACAACATTTTGTCATTAAAAGGTCACAGAAGATCTTCAGGTTTGGCGACAGGGAGGAATTAAACGTTATAAGGGGGGGGGGGGGGTGTCATTCATTCAAATTCCTCAGAAAAACCACCTCTTTCCAGCAGGACGAGTTTCTCTGGAATTACTTATAAATCCATGACAGTTAGTTAAATAATTTTTTTTACTGGGTCTCATTTGAAAATAATGAACATTAGGCTTCTGTGGAATCTTTTTATTTTCATCTACACTCTATTAATCTGAAATGTATAATTGCATTGAAAAATAAAGACAAAAATGCAATAAATAAGTTGAAATTCTTACTACTTTAGGAGCAAAAGTTTTAAAGCTGGAAATGCTAATAAAACTAATTTTAAAGCTAATATTAAATCATTTTATTTACTTACATTTATTATGAAACAAATAACAGCTGTTAGAATGAACAAACACTAAACTACAACTGAATTATCTCTGGAATTAATATTAGTTGTTTTTGTTTTTCTTTTTGAGTGTGGGAAATAATACTTCACAATAAAAGCCCCAAGTCTCCTAACACCCCGCAAATGTTTTGTAAAAACTTCAAACGAGGACATTTGAGAAACGGAAAGAATGAGCGCTTCATGACAACGTTAAACCTCCAAAATAAATCGAAACAAACTCTGTTCAGTCGACTTCAGCTTTTGTGGTCAAGTGCAGTGAGGCTGTGGATATTCTGAGTCACTGCAAAACCTCAAGGAAAAAAAAAATAAGGGTTTCCACTGCAAAACAAAAAAATAAAACAGAAAAATAATACAGAAAAAGGATCAACAGCAACCAAAGAGAAAGCAGCAGAAAAGCCATTATCACATTCTTTCCTATCAAAGATGGTTGGCTGCTGGTAGAAGACGTCCTCACGCCCACAGATGGTGGAAAAATTCACTTCAAAGAGGTTCAGGAGTCAAACTACAGATGACTGTCAGACAAAAATCACAGGCATCCTGATGGCTCTGGCCGGTAAAAATGGAATTTTATGCATATTTTTGTTTGAATAAACAACATTATGCAACACTGGTGTGAAATAACCTCCCAACATTAAAAGGAATCCTTTTGATAGAAACAGATTCAATTTTGATCAAGTGAAAATGTCCGATTTTAGGGATTATTGTCGTTTCTAAACCCACATGGAATTATTTTACTAAACAAACTGAAGCTCTTATAAAAAATAAATAAAAAAAACAACAACTATTATTTAGACACAAATGTCTTAAGACAAAAAATGATTAAAGTCAAGTATATTGAAGCTTTTGTTTGACTCATCACGCATTTACAAACCCAATCTTGCCTGTAGAGTGTTTGGAAACGATCCGTTATACTGGTTCAGCCTGTTAGCGAGCCAAAATCATACGATCCCCCCGAGAAATAGATTCAAGATTTTCACGATCGCTGGGGACTGTTTATATTTTAGGAATGAGTCATCCAAACTTTACTTTGTGCCCACACATGCCAAAGTTTGGACTACTTTGCATCCTATTAGGACTTGAAGGCTCCCACATGTTGTTTTAATAAACTTCCTCCCTTTTAGTGGAAAACCAAACAATAACATTTGCAGGTTTGATGGTTTGCAAGAATTCCTTCATTTATGGCCTTTTTTTCCTGTTAAAGTAAACATGTTAATAGGAAATGTAAGTATTTTATTGAGTCTCCTGTTATGTTTTGCACTTCTAAATGAACCAAAACCCCCCAACATGTTAGGGGTTTGGATGACATTTCATGTACTCACCGCTCGTCCACCATTTCCTGCCGTTAATGACGTAGCTGTCCTCATCCCTGCGCATGCTGCACTCCATGTTGGCTGCATCGCTGGAGGCAACGTCAGGCTCTGGAAAATAAAGCGTAAAGAGCAAATTTTACTATAAAGCAACAAACATGCACGTCTCTGCCGACCTATTTGCACACCTACAGCTGTTCTCTGCATCAGCAATCATCTTTTTGTTGTTGTTGTTGTTGTTTTAAAGCTTAAAGATGAGTTTTTTCCTCATTTAGAGGGGAACAAACTGCTGACAAAAGGCCAAAACTAACTGCCACGTGTGTTTACAAAACCCATTAACCGCTTCACACAGCTGGATTCGACTGTTTCCAGGCAACATGTGGGCACCAAACAGGAAGAAATTACACGTCTGGAATTTTGCGTTTGCCGTTGCAAGCCGGTGCCACTTTCAGCCAGACTTTTTTCCCGCCTCGGTAGCAGCCGAGCTCATTACGGCTTGTTTTGTTTGAGACCATAAACGTCACTAGAGGAGAAAACCACAACACAGAAGTGAGGGATTCCTGACGGCGATCTGTAACCCTCAAACGTGCAAAGAGAAAACGGAAAAACAAACAGCATTTCTGAAGTTGGAAGCTGTGGCGCTTTTCGCCATCAGTACCTGTCATACAGAAGCAGGAGCGGATTTCTCCTCTGAGCAGAGGCTGCAGCCATTTCTTCTTCTGCTCTTCACTGCCAAACATGTGGAGAACTTCCATGTTTCCAGTGTCTGTGGAAAAACATCAGAAATGCACCGCTTTCTTAAAACTAGAACCTAAATGTATAGGTTTCCTACCACTAAATTAATAACACAGACTTTATGCTTGCTCCCTTTTTTTTTTTAACTGGTTTTGTCTTTTCAGAGGATTCTAAGTCAAATATGTTTCACCGGGAGCCTGGCAGTTGAAGACATCAGGTGCAAAAAGGCAGCGTCCAGTTTCCTCAGCAATGTAAGCATAGTCCAGCTGACTGAGTCCACTGACAGCAGGAAGAAAGAGGTTCCAGAGCCCCGCCTCTCTGGCTTTTGCCTGTATGCAGAACCAAAAATCAGGAGCAGAAAAACTGTAGAAAGAACAGTCCCTTTTTTTCAAGTCTCTAAAGTTGTTTTGGGTGTTTTTAACACAGTTTTGTGGCATTCTCCTGATAGTGGAGGACATATATGAAGAAAATGAAGCTTCAAATTGCATTTTTTACTTTATTCAAATTGTTGTGAATCAGCAAAAAAATGATTGTATTGTATGAAAATGCGCTGGACGGGCCACAAACTCCCTGCTGACGACTAGATACGTCTTTGTTTTCCTCATCTGAGCTGGAAATTTGGCTCAAAACTGTCCGGCTGGATAGCTTTGATAGTGGTCGCCATTTTTGTTGCACCAGTAATAATGTTGGGTTGTGGAAGTGCATGAGTTAGTGGTAGGATGTGTAAACAGATAGCACAATTATGGGTGACGGGAAGGGAGGCCGGAGTTGCTCTGTGCCTACAGTCCTACAGGTAAATTTCTAATGAACTACAGCTGCTCTGCAGAAAATACATCCTAAAAAACAACAGAGTTTTTTTTTTAATTTTTTGCTAAAAACTGCATAATCATAACTAAAAGACCGCTGGAAACATTTTAAAAATAACTCAAAAGATGACCAGAGTGGGACTTTAAGATAAAGTAAGTGGATATGGAGAAACTAACACAACTACTCTTTTTAAAAAATATATATTTTTGGGGGATATTCAGTATTAAAAAAACATCTCTCCAATATAAACAGAAAACTGTCTTACCTTTAAATTTTGGATTATTTGGGGCGTGTGCCACCTCTGAGGAGACTGAGCATGCTCAGTGTAGTATTCTACAACCTCCTGAGAAAAAAAAAACAAGACACACTTTGTCATATAAAATAAGAAAACACAGTTCTGGTGAACATTAATCATCAGCTGGAGCTCAAAAAACGATGAGATCTGCGCTTCTCTCTGGTGCCCGACGCTCAATTCTTCCGCAACAGAGGAAGACAAAGAACAGAAGAGAGCCCTTGTTTTCACACTCTTTAACCCTGATTTCATGAATGAATTGCTCCGTCACATCATGTGAGCTGACTGTTAATCTGAGCAGGCAGATCTATTATGCAGAGAGCTGTGGGCACCCACCTCCTGGGCAGGAAGCACATGCTGTTGCATAAAGTCTTGGACCTGCTGGAGAACAGCTCGGCCTTTAGCTGTTTGGAGGAACAGACTTTCTGGAGCTGGACCTTCAACGGACCTGCTGTCAAACACACCTCAGATGTTAAAAGCTTTCATGGAACACAGGAAATACCGATTGGGCGCCAAATTCCGAGCGCTGCACTCTTAGTCAGTATTTGTACGGGCTTTGGGGCCAACTTTAACAAGTCGGTGCCAGGACGTAAAAGGTCTGAGGGTAAAAAACAGTACGACTCTTTTTTTGAATGAAGATAATGCTGCATTTCTGCACACTGGAGGGAACCTTTTTGCGATCTGCAAGGCAACCCGAGCGGTGGGCTCCACGCTCTGGCCGAATTGGGCCGCGTTGGGAGCGCTGGCATTTCCAAGAAGGTGGCGAGCGTATATCCCCTGACACACACACACAAAATTAAAATGTCAGACAATAATCTCAATAAGTACCAGACTTATATTGTTTATTTAAAATATATATATATATGTTTAGCATCGCGAAGACCTGTGAAATCGATGCCATCTTGAAGAAAGACAGAGCCAGGTAGAAATTGAAATGCGGCAGAGTCGCTGGAGTCCCTCGACACGTGCGGTAGATGGATATCAGGTCGGCAGCAGCTGGAATGCCTGCTCAGAAAAACGGACGGTCAGTAAATCTTGTCAGGTTACAGCTCAACCGTATCATTAGGGTTTTTAGATGACCTTCTATTCCTTTAAAAGTGTTTATTATGTTGCCAGTGCTGAAGTTTGTTGGAATGTAGTGAGGCAAGAGGAAGTAGGCCAGGTCCACCAGCGGGTTGCCTGTGGTGGAGAGCTCCCAGTCCAACACGGCTATCACACGAGCCTGGTGATCATAAATACACTAACTGCAGGGAATCCACACAAACGCAGCGCAAACCACTAACTTCTACCTCTGTTGGGTGAAATACTAAGTTGTCGAGTCGGAAATCTCCGTGGACAAGCGTGACTTCGTCGTCCTTGTCTGGCAAATTTTCCATCAGCCAATCAGAGAGCTCGTTCATGGCTGGAATGTCTCTGTGTGCAGCTGCGACGTACTGCTTCGTCCAGGTGGAGACCTTCAGGGAGGAAAACGTCGGTGAAATCTGATGCCGTCTTTACACTTATCCCACATAACAGATGATTTTTTTTTATTCAGATCTCACCTGTCTCTTGCAGTACCCCGGGCCTTTCCCAAATCCTTCAAGGTCCAGCAGCTTCAGGTCCACTGAATGCAGCTTTGCCAAGACTTCCACTGCAGCCACATATAAAGCACTTCTCTCTGCCGGAGTCACCTCAGGGAGGCGCAGATCTCTGAATATGCGACCCTGGCCACCAAAAGCAGCAGATTTAGATAAGAATTAACATCTGTTTAGCAGAAAAATGGAAAAGACATTTTTGGTGATAAAATAACACAATTTAGGTTCATAGGATTTCAACTGAGAACATGGAAAAACGCAAACAAGATTCATATCTAATATTTATCTGATGTAATCAAAGATCATGCTAAATCTTACCCTCACGTGTTGCATGAGGTAAAACTCGGTTCCGATGACGGTGGTGTCCGTGCAATGCAAGAGCGGCTGTGGAACAGGGAAACCAGCCAAGAAGAGAGCTTTCTGCACGCGGTACTCCCTGCTGACCTGAACACAATCACAAATAAATGACACACTTTTAGATCAATCATAAATATTTGCAAGACAGATAGAAATATGCCTTTTCACATTATAGTAGATGTATTTCCTTGCTGTTTAAAAACATGGTTTTCTATATTACAGCTGGTTTGTGCAGAGGTGGAAAAACTGTCAGACTACACTAAGAATCCAATAAACACAATAAATTATTATTATTTTGATTTAAAAAAGTGGTTTGTTGCAGGGGGTTTTTTTCTTCTCTAAAATGTGTAGACACCCCTTAAAGAATGCCAAATATGTGGTCTAATGTGGTCAGTTACTCCCCCTGCTGGGAAAAAAGACACAATTTGCAACAGGGCCGAAGCTTCAGGTCAGCTCAACTTTACCAGCAGACACCAGGTCCACTTTCAAGTAAAAACATACAAAAGTTAGAACAGACACAATTAAAATACAATTCTATCAATCTAAAAACTGATTCCACACAATTGCATTTTACGGATTTATCAATAGTTTGATCGTTCAATGCTTAGAGTCAACTAATCCACGAATAAACCCATATCTTAGCTATTTAAATACAGTCTGCAGATCGCTATAAAACTATTCATCCGGTCTTTCAGGCAGGCATTAGGAAACCAGAATCTAGAACATTTGCACTTAATCTACAGTGGGCTGTTTAATCAATACAACCACACACAATGCTAACTACACATGAGTTGCTTCTTTACAGAAAAAAAATTCTTAAAATAAGTTATGTCAAACAACTTTTCAGAACTTTCTGTTGGGAATTCTACATTTCTACCAACAAACAAACAACAAACGTGTTTGCTTAAACGTAAACTTGAAACTCAAAATCATAATTCCTCCACTGATTTCCATCTTCTGAAGTAAAAAATAACTTGTATAAGCTTTAAAGTTTGCTGCTCCACAAAATCTTCCAATGTTGACAGTCCTGACTTAATAAATAAAATACTTGTATGTTCCCTCTTTTTGTATTATTCAAACAACTTTTCAGCTGTAAAAGTTTTTCATGCATGACCACACAATTCAACACAATAAGGAAATCTAATTAAAATAAGCTTCAAATTGCATTTTTTCTTTATTCAGATATTAAAATAAAATAAAGCAATCAAATTAAACATTATAACATTCACCATAGAGGATAAATACTATTGCAACAGTGATGTATTGTTTGTTTTTCACCACTAGGAGGCGCAAGGACATAGGTAATGTAATCATGCACGGGGAGAGCAACTTTTAAGAGTTGTTTTTAAAATGAAATGTTCTTTAATTTTCACCCTATAAATACAACTATATTAGTTTCTTCATTATTGTCAGACATCTGTTCAAATGCTTTGTTTTCTCCACAGAAAACTGTCTTCAAAACAGAAGATATATATATAGTTTTCAATCAGTCCAGTTTATTTCAAATATTAAACAACTTTATCAGAGCACAGATTGTTACAGTCCAGCATCGGTCGGGGGCATACGGTGGCCCAGAAGGGTCATAACACAAAACATTAACTTCTGGGCCACCGTAGGGCCAGGATCCTCGGATTCTCAGCATGCATTGATGATTGGTAACAGAAAAGTCACTTCTGCAGGAGCAAAGTCCGATTCCTGACCTGATGGGCTCCAGGCAGCAGCTCTCCGGGGGGTCGCTTCCTCAGAACATAGCTGGTAGAGGAGGACTGGATCAAGAAAGTTGGATTTGACTGGCCCGCACTGAAAATACATAAAAAAATAACGTTTTTCTAGCACTTAAATTTAATTCAGATAAAATAAATGACTAAACAAGTTGGTTTTTAGCTAATTTCATTACCTGTATTGTCTGACAGAAATACCCCCATTATCGGACAATCGTAATTTGGCTGAGAGATACTTTTGAAGTTTACTGACGTCGAATTTGTGTTGCTGTCGAACTGGAGTTGTCAGATCGTCCATGGTTCAGCTATTCTAGATTAATTATTAACGTTTTTGAAGCAGCAGGCGACGGAAAGTTTTCCCACGGTCGGTCATGTTTCTGGTCGGACTATTTAGTGATGCACACACCCGCGTAGCGTCCAAACATTATGAATGTAGTTTTTGTTTATTTGTTTGTTTTGCTTAGCTAATATGTAAATGTTGAAAACTAAACGAACAAATAGGCTGAAATAATCAAATTATAATTTCGTTATTATTGCTCACTGTTTTGGGAACATTAAAACAACGCTTGGTTCCTACACGGACGGTGTTTAAGAGAACACACAATCTGACAGCTTATTGTAAAGTAGACGTGTACTTTTTAAGGGAAAATAATCTCGTCTAAAAATTCGCTGTTTTGGTTATAGGAGGAAATCGTCGTAAAGGAATTGTGTTTTTTAGCTAATGGCGACGGTTGAGGAGCTGAAGCTGCGGGTGCGAGAGCTGGAAAACGAGCTGATCAAATGTAAGCAGAAACAACAACAATGCTCCTCCTCAGGCTCCGCGGCGGAGGATGCTGCTCACATCCAGGCGACGAACAGACCGAAAATCGACAAAATGAGCGCAGAAGTGGTGGATTCCAATCCGTACAGGTCACTTTTCACTTCTTATTTAGAAAATCTCATCATATAGAGTTTGCGCTGATGGTCGCACCTTTGTTTGGGAGGCAACGCCTAGTGAATCTCTTACTCATGGACCACAAACTAATCTGTGGTTTTCCTGCAGCCGCCTGATGGCTCTGAAGAGGATGGGCATCGTGGAGGATTATGAGGTATGTTGCGAAACTACAATTATTAGAAGGAAAACACAAATAGTGGTTCCCCTCGAGTCCTTTGCCCTTCCAGTTTACAGCTTTGCCCCTATAATGCAGAAAATCACAAGTGCATTACTCTGTTTATAGAAAATCCGGACCTTCACAGTAGCTGTTGTTGGTGTTGGAGGAGTTGGCAGTGTCACAGCTGAGATGCTCACGAGATGTGGCATTGGTAAGGTAATAGAAACTATTGTTCCATTTTGTCAGGATGTTTATGCATGCTTTTATTTTGGCAGTCTGTTCACCTGTCCTTTCGGTTTTTGCCATCCCAGCTGCTCCTCTTTGACTACGATAAAGTTGAGCTTGCCAACATGAACAGGCTGTTCTTCCAGCCTCACCAGGCAGGCCTCAGTAAGGTGGAGGCAGCAGAGCACACACTCAGGTGCAGCATTGTAAACACACACACACACACACACACACACACACACACACACACACACACCAGTCATTGAGGTGCTTTCTGTGAGATGCAGCGTCTTTTTTTTTACCCTACAGAAACATCAACCCTGACGTTGTGTTTGAGACCCACAACTACAATATCACAACAATGCAAAACTTTACCCATTTCATGGATCGCATCAGGTATGCATTTAGCTGTATAACACTTAATGACTCACAGCTGAGGCCGCCTCACAATGCTACACAAAGAATGCAATAAGTGAAGGAAAAAAATACGAACAGAAAAAAATGATGATCTTGTTTTTTCTAGTAATGGGGGGCTTGAAGAGGGGAACCCTGTGGATTTGGTCCTGAGCTGCGTAGACAACTTTGAGGCCAGAATGGCCATCAATACAGTGAGTATAGTTCTAAAAAAAAAAAAGAGTTTGCAGTAAAGATTGTTCCTTTTAAAACTGCAATTACATTGACTTGACCATATTTTTCTTACTACATAGAAGTTCGGGGGAACAATTATGAATCAACCTTACGTTCAATACTTCAAAAAACAGCAATACGAGTCGATCTCAGTCGATAGAACTCAAACTTTGTGATAAATTTCATGCAGAAAACAATTCATTATAAAAATGTATACAAAAGCAATTTATGAAAAAGAGAAAACTGTAAATGTGTTATACGCAGGGTGTGTTAAGCAAATCAGAACCATTTACAATTCAAAACAATGTCCAAATCAAACATAAAGGAGTTTAAGCACAAATAGATAAATAATGTATAAATAGATATGTGCATATACAAAATATAAACAAACAGTTGTATATCTGTAAATATTTATGGATATAAAATTGAATTGTGTGGGGATGCATTTCTGTGTGTTGGGATCAAGATCTAAATGGAACTAAACCAGAATTTATTCATGACATCATGTCTCAGATCTTTCTTTAGATATTTACCCATAAATGTGTAGTTATAGGTGTGTATTTGAAACCTAATGTGTACTCATTAGAAAGGGAACAGGGCTATAATAATTAAAAAGGTCTAGGTCAAGGCTTTTACATCCTCTCCCTCCTTTGTCAGATATTTGTTGTATGTTTTATTCTTTTATTTCAGTCTAAAATAAATGATGCCCCTCATCATTAAACTGTCTCGTTGTGTTGTTCTTTCAGGCTTGTAACGAACTGGGTCAGATCTGGATGGAGTCTGGTGTGAGTGAGAATGCTGTATCCGGGCACATCCAGCTTATTAATCCCGGGGAGACGGCCTGCTTTGCTGTGCGTTCACAGACGCCCCTTTGCATGTGTGCCCGTGACGTCGTACTCCTCCACATGTAAACAAGCCTTTTCTGTTGTGTTGTCAGTGTGCTCCTCCGCTGGTGGTGGCAGCCAACATCGACGAGAAGACGCTGAAGCGGGAAGGTGTTTGTGCTGCCAGTTTACCGACGACGATGGGTGTGGTTGCAGGCCTCTTGGTGCAAAACGTCCTCAAGTAGGTCACCGTTATGCGGCTGAGATTTACCTTTAGAGGCCGTGGAAGTTTGTAAAATGTTGACTCAATACTTCCAGATACCTGCTGAAGTTTGGAAAGGTCAGTTACTATCTGGGCTACAATGCAATGCAGGACTTCTTCCCCTCCATGGCCATGAAGGCTAACCCTCAGTGTCACGACCGTCACTGCAGGAGACAACAGGAGGAGTACACGGTACGCACGCTCCCTTTCAGTTCAGCTGAACGGATGTGGAAAACGTGTGAAACCTTTTCTTCTGCGTTTAGAAGAAAGAAATGGAGCGACCCAAGGAGGTGTTAGTGCAGGAGGAGGAGGTCGTACATGAAGAAAATGACTGGGGTGAAATATTTCCTCTGAAATGTCACATGCTCATGTGTGTGGATGTCTCTGCTGGCCATTAACACAAAACTGTTGTTAGGAATTGAACTAGTGTCAGAAGTGACGGATGAAGAGTTGCAACCTGCATCGGGGACCGTACCTGACCTCCCAGAAGGCATCACTGTGGCTTATACCATTCCAGCTGAGGTTCGTTTGTTTTTTAACTATGCAACAAAGGTTTTAGGAATCAAACTGACCGCCTTTATCTTTTAAATATATATTTTTTTCACAGGTAACAGTTTTAGCTCATTTCTCTTTGCACAGCTCGGCTTCTAACAGGCCAACACTACTTTTTGCAGTAATCTAAGGCTTTTTTTTTTAATTTATTTTTTGTTTGTTTTAGGAGTCAGCAGGCGGAGAGGTGGTGGAGGAGACCGAGCAGAGCCTTGAGGACCTCATGGCTCAGATGAAAAAGTTGTAATCAACCACCATAAAGAAAAAGGAAAAAACAAACCACCTGCCATGTAACACCTTTGCTAACATCCTTCCTGTAAAAGCAAACTACTGCAGTGATGAGCATCTAGAGAAGGACCCAATATGGCAGCTGAAGGGGAAGAATGCAAGAATAGTGCTCTTAAGTAAAGACACTGCATGTGAAATCACGCTCGCAAAGCATTAATAAATATTGTCATGCATCGATTTTTATCGTTTTATTACAATGCAAACACAAGAATTTCTTACAGTATTTATTAGATGGAGCTTCCTTAACATATTGGATGTGCATTCTTTTACAAAATCACATGAAACACATTTGCATTTAATAATATATATTTTTACTTTTACTTCAAATACTTTATCTGCTTTGAAATATTTGGTTTCAGATAAAATCACATTTTCAGAAGAATCATTAAAAAAAAGTATAAAAAGATGTACAATGAAGTTTGGATTTGAGCATTTAAAAGGAAGTATAGACGTTTTCCCACTGTTTACTTCCAGAAGTACAGTAATGCTTTAAATTATTTATATATAAAGCTGATACTTATACGAAGACAAAACATGCTACAAAATATGTATCACTTGAGCGCACTCGTTTTAACACAATTATTTGATTTTAAAAATTTCAGGCAGCTTTGAAATTTGAAGAAAGTGAAAAGTGCTTGAAGTCAGACGGTGTTTCTGTTTTTATGTGAACACCACCGTTTCACATAATGAGACAAGCTTATAAAGCTCCAACTTGTCTGCTCTTAAAATTTTTTTTTTTTTCTTAAAACCACTGCTGACTCACATCCTTCACATGGTTTCCTGTGTGCTTCATTTAAAGGACAGAATAATGCAAAGGATGTTGCTCTGTGTTCTATATGAGATGTTGGTTTGAGCTGAACTACAGATTTTGGGGCAACTGCAAAGCAGAGAGTCACCTCTGGGCTTGTGGGATTTGAGCCGGCCCCCTCAGACTGGATGCGTCTCCGCTGGATGAGTGGTGGGACGGAGCGTTGCCGCACACCAGCGACGGCTCTGCTTCTTTTATTTCCATGGCACGCTTGTAAAGCTCTGCTGCCCGCTCAAAGTCCCCCTTCTCGTAGCTTGAAAAGCAGAATTATACATGAAACTTCAGATACGTTTACATGTCATTTAAAAATGTGTTTATTGAATTTACCTCAACACAGCCAGGTTTTTTAGAGTTTCTCCAACGCGGGGATGCGAGCGCCCCAGGCTGTCCTCGTACACTCTCAGAGCTCGTTCATAAAGCGGCAGCGCTTCGCCGTGTTTCTTCTGTCAAAGATTAAAAAAAAAGACGTTTTAGCTTCGCATAACATGGATAGCTGAACAACATAAATACTCAAAGCAGTTATTAGTATACTTAAAAAGTATTCTTTTCCACTCGTCTCACCAGTTGGCAGTAGATGACTGCCAGGTTGACCAGTGCAGTGGCCACACTGGGATGTTTGGGCCCAAAACTTTTTTCCCTAATTTCCAGGGACAGCTCGTACAGAGGAGCTGCCTTTCCCAGCTTCCCCTGTCAAACAAGCGTCAGTGGGATTACCCAAGGAATCCCACAAGGAAAAACACTCTGTCAGTGCTGAGTGGATCAGTCTCACCCTGCGTTTGTAAAGCATGGCCAGATGTTTGAGTGTGTATGCCAGAGAGGGGTGGTCTGGTGATAAAGCCTTCTTGCGGATTTCCAGCGCCCTCTCGTACATGTTCTCCGCTAAATCGTAATCCCTTCTCTCGGTGTGCAGGGCGGCCAGGTTGTTGAGGGACTGAGCGCAGTCTGGGTGATCCGGACCGAGAACCCGTTGGCGCATTTCCAGAGAGCGGGTCAGGAATACTTTGGCTGCACTGATGAGAGAAAATGTAAACATTAGAAAGTAGGTGGAAATGCAGAAAGCTACAAGACTGAATGGATTCTCAACAGAAGGTTTATGCAACTCTTGAGCCTTACTCCAGGTTGTTTTGGAGATAATAGAGGACACCCAGTTCATTTAGAGTTTTGGCACAATCTGCAGAGTCTTTCCCAAGAGTCAGCTCTTCCAGCTGCAGAGCTCGACGCCTCAACAAAGAGAAGCCATACTGTAGGAGGGAGAGGACCAAATGTTTGAGCAGGTAAGCAGGATAGTGGGAGGATTTCTAGGAAACAAACTCACCATGTGGCCTTTCTGACGGGCAGTTTTCTGACGGATCTTCACAGACCTTTTCCGGAGTTTTTCTGCTTGTTCATACCTTTCAGTGAAAGTTCAAATGTTTTTAACAGGGAAATTTAAAGTCAAATGTTCTTTGGAGTTGTCAAAAAAAAAAGCTTTTCTAAATGAACACGAGAAGAGTTACTTGTTTTGCTTTTGATAGAGCATCGCGAGCGACTCCAGCTCTCGCGCCACGCTGGCGTGCTCAGCGCCGTAGGCGTTCTCGCTGATCTCCAGGGCTTGCCTGTACAGCTGTTCGGCGTTGCCATACTTCTTCCACTGGATGTAGACTCCTGCCAGCTGGTGCAGTGAGCGGGCCACACTGGGATGGTCTGGATCCAGCGCCGTCTCTCTGATCTCCAGGGACCTCTGTAACGGTGCTACAGCCTGGACAAAGGAACCCACTCAGATCCACCTTTGACAGTTAGAGCACAAGCTTTCCTGGCAATAAAAGAGGATTCTACCTGACCGGTTAGTCCCAGGTCTTTGAGGAAACGACCCAAAGTCTCATAAAGGTTCGCGAGTTTAGTCATGCTGTCTTCATTTTCGCAGCTCTTCTCGTAGCGTTTCAGAGAGTCAAAGTATTCAGCTGCCATGGAGCTTTTGTCTTTGCCCACATATTGCCAGTAGGCCAGCAGCTCAGAAAAATGACCCCTAGAAAAATGATACAAAGCAACCATTTACTAACCATGACAACATTAGATTTGTGTGTTTGACTTTCAGTCGACGTGAATACGGACCTCTTGTAAAGGTTTTGGGAGACAAACAGGTTTAAAAGGCTCAGCTGTAGCTTGCTCTTGTTGTCCTGCTGTTGAAGCAGCCAGGGAAGCTCATCTGCAACTCGCCACGTCACACGGTCCTGGCTAAAACGTTCAACGATGTAAGCATCCAGCCACAAAAATGCGACCAATGTTGTACATGTTTGTCCCATTAGCTGTATATGAGAACTGGACTGAGTGACCCCTCTCCACTGGCATTCAAAACAGGAAGTACCCACTGGCTCCAAGAAGCCAAAACCCCTGAGACTTGTATAGAGAAATAAACAGCTATTATTCAGTCATTATCTTTGTCAGAACAACAATTCTTGCTTTACTAGCTTTTTGTATTGTGATCTTGCTAATACTTGTATTTTTTTCCAATATTTTTTCTTTATTGCATATACGATACCTGCTGGTCCCGGCATCAAACGCCTTAAATGTTTGTTGACTGATTTGGTGCAGTCTGCTTTCTAGTTGGAGGGGTGTAGATTTCCAACAAGCTCACTCCTGAGAGCAGTTCCCAAAGAAACGCCAATTCAGACTGACTCGGACCAATCACCGCTTACTTTTCTTCTGGCTCCAACATGGTGGCGTCCGTATTGGGAAAAAATGGCGACTGACTTGACTTCATTTGGTCGGAGCCGAAAGTAAGCCTTCTTCTATGGGTGACGTCACGCTAACTCGGTCTGGTTCTCATATATAAACAATGGTTTCTCCTATTCGTAGCACCTGAGTTGTTGGTTGAAGTAACGGATTAATTTCTCTCTATACGATGCTGAGCTGCGTCCTGCGTCCAGAAACTCCAGCCTCACAGCTTCACAAGCCTGACACACATCAAAAATATTTGTTATCTGATGAATCCTTTAATGTGCTTTTCAAGCACTCATTTACCTGACGGTGCTGAAACCCAAGGAGCCCACAGCGGATGGTTAAAATGCAGAGCTGGTTCAGGTGGTGGAGCAGAGAGGACAACATGGGAAACCCCAGCTCTGGGAAAAGATCGAGCAGCTCTGACTCACTCACTCCGTTATGGCTTGCCAACACAAGGCACAGGATCTGAGAAGAGGAACCAAACGATTGACGTTTTAGGGGTTTCTCCAGAAAGTGAAACTAACTAAAATAGATACTTGTGACCTTTACCTCTTTCAGAATGTGTTGGTCTTTGTCAGAGCTGAGGGAGCTCAACATCATCCTGAGTGCCAGTCGGTAGAGCGAGATGGTGTCCTGACACTGCAGACACTGATCCAGGATCTTCTCCAGGAACAAGCAAGACCTGTCGTTAGGAAGAAACCTAAGGAGACATGTTTAAAAGGAACTCTAAATATGACGGTTAAGCTATGAAAAAGAAAGAAAGAAAACAGTCTTTTGTTCTACTTTTGAAATGTTATTATTAAGACTTCACTAAAACATGTCCGCTTTAAAGCTCTTAATTTGAAAATCCAAAGATAATCCTGCATTAAGACAAACTACTAAACATTTTCTTTAAATCAAATATCTTTAAACTCTGTGAAAAAGCTTAACATTTTCAAAAAATACATCTGAGAGCTGCAAGAGCCTGATTATTTTATAAACATATCAGACCATTCACTTCAATGGGAAAAATACTTTCTCCAATAGCTCAGAATACAAAAGGCGGCTGACCTGGTGATCATCCTCGCCAGCAGTGTGACATATAACGCGTTGCACGTAGATGCAGAGCGACTGTGTCTTTCAAGTTTCTTCTCCTATAACAAAGTTTAGAACTTTAAAGTGCAGAAATGTGACAAAAAAACCCAGCAATGATACTAAATAATGATTATTGCAATGATAACCGACCTGGTCTTTGGTAAGTTTGACATCCACACCCTGACACTCTGCACTGACCAGGTTCTTGACTTCAGCTGGACTGAGTGGGTCTAAGTGAAGCGTGGGCCACAACCTACAAGTACGAGAGATGAAGGCTCAGGAACTCTTGTAGCTGTATCCACGAGTCAGTCACATGACGAAACCAGCATTCATCACCTCCAGGCTTGAGGACAGGTCTCTACATTGACGGACACCACCACTCTGACATTGGCAGGAAGTGGGTCAATCAGCCATTTCATGTGCCTTTCTGCTTGCTGAAAAAGTATGAAAAAAAAAACTGCAGAGTTAGAGAAAACAATATGTTTTTAATTGATCAAATTCATATTTAAAATAGTTTGGTGTCGGCTGGAGGCAGGGTTACACCTGTATTTGGTCGATTGAGTCAATAATGATGATGATGTTTCCTTGATGACGTGCTGATAGTCTTTCAAGCCAGCGGGGAAACTCCTCCAGGATCTTACTCGGCTCCATAGACAGTCCAGAAATGGACCAGAAGTGCTGCAGCAGCTAAGGCACCACAGAGAGACATCCAGGTCTCATGCTTTTCCAGGACAGTAGGAAGCTTTTCTTCACTGAGGGTAAAACGGTTGACTGAAACTTCTTACTTTGACTGTGAGTCGCTTAATAATGAGCACTGGCTCTGAGCTTGTGGAGACGGGACTGCCGACAAAATGATAAAGGACCAAGGTGTTGGGGGACTGCTTCTGCTGGAGCTCAATCCTGGAGAAAGAGAGATTTGTCAGCAAAGTACATCAGTCTGGAAAAAAAAATACTTTAGCTCACAGTAATAAATGACACTGTGAGCACCTACCTCCTTTCTCAAATGACTGACTGCAAAATGTAGAATTAGATCAATTGGATTATGAATTTTAGATGACACAACTTTACCAGGATTCACAGAAAATGATTTTATTCTTGTAATTCCCAAGAATGGAAAGATTGGGCTTTTGAGGCCCAAACATTTTCACAACAATTTCTGAAATACTCAGAGCAGGATTTAAAAAACAAAACAAAACAAAGTTTTATTCAGCTGGTTTGAGATGAAATTGTGGAAGCAACTTCTAACCATTTGGAAAGTAGGAGAGACTTCCCAGAACCTGGACCACCAGACACCAGCAGAGGCGGAGTGGGAGGAGGAGCAGCTATCATGTCGTTCAGACGATGTATATACTGAGGAGAACGCCAAACACACACACACAGAGGAAGTCAGTGCCATAAATGGACAGAAATAATGAAGTTGAGGCACATTTTAAAGATATACTAGTGTTTTCTCCACCTTTTGGAAGCCTAGGTGGGAGGTGCTGAAGTTACAAGCTTGCTGATAAGATTCAATCTGCTCCTGCTCATCATGCAAATCCCAGAGCACATCACCCGAGTCTTCCTCACGCCCTTCATCGAAACCAGAGTCTTTTGAGTCAACATCTGTTCCTTCTAAACCCAGCAGTTCCTAAAAAGCAATGATGAAACTCAAAAAAATGTATTTATACTCTACAAGTCATGAAAACACTGGAGTTGACTGTGAGTTTGTCACCTGTTTGATGACTTTTTCCAGTTGAGAATATATCAGGTAAGCCCCCTCCTCTGCAGAGCCGCTGTGGTCCACCACCTGAGGGATGCCCAGTTATGTCAGCAGGAGAATATTACAATGTGTGGAAGAAAAGAACTTTGTGAACACATAAACAAATGTATTTGTCCACCAGTGTTACATGTTATATCTAAGAGTGATTATGTAAAATGTTGAAACACAGGAAAGAAAATAAAAAAAGGCGCGGACGCCAGAAACGAACGTAACCTTTAAATTCAATATTCTTAAAACTTTAGCACCACACAGCACATTAAAAAGCCTTATTAGATTTTTATCATCAACTTTGATGTTTTATCTATCTATCTATCTGTCTTTTACCTACATATCCATTTTTAAATCTTAGAATAAAGATGCACACACCTTGATTTTTGCAGTCTTGTCTGCAGAGTTGATCTTCTCCAGTAGTTGTCTACAAGTTTCAGTCAAGTTCTGGTCTTTTTCCTTCTTAAGGTACAGCACCAGCGGATGGCCATCTGCATTCTTCACGAAAACCTCCTCACAGTCCTCCACCACGGAGCTGCACAAACACCATTTGGATGAATAGCAGTGGAGTTGATGTTCATCCAAAGCTCACTACCAACTTCCTGAACCTTGTGCCGGTGGACTTGAGAAGCAGAACGCACAAAGAACTCCTCTCAATCTCCCGCTTGCGTTCCACAGCGTAAGAAGCAGCAAGCTCCTCTTGGAAACAGACGTTCAGGTAGAAATGGCCAAGGTCCTCACACATTCCCCGTAACACAGAGGAATGCTTCTGACGAATGAGCAAACGAACAAATGAGAGATGAAATAATACGTGTTTTTAAAGGATAGTTATTTTCTTTTTTCAGATTCAGACTCTCTACTACACTCAGCTGCTTGGCAAAATGGATAAAAAAGGTACTTTATGCAGACAAATGATGTCCATTCTCTGCTCTGCCAGTTAGATAATACACCACACAGTTGCCACAGCAAACTCTTCGATCAATCAGTAGCAAAATGTGTCTACAGATAGATATAAACATCAGCTTCCCCATGAAAAACGTCACTTTCATATGATAGAAAGTATGTGTTGAGAACTTTATTCCCACCAAGACAGAACAGTTCTTTGCAAATACAAACCCTGGATCCTTAAAGGTTTTTGAAGACCCACTCCAATTGTGCTTTTGGTGTTTTTAACAAGTTTTTGTAGTATTTTTTCTGATGACGGTGGACATATGTATACAGAAATTAAGCTTAAATGGTATTTCTGAGTACTTCTTTATTCTAATGGTTGTGAAATAGACCAAAAGAGGATCTGAGTGGGTTTTGACGCAGAGCTTAAAATATAGCTTTAAAGATGACCCCATAACAAACCTTAAGAAAAGCATCCAGCTCTGCTTTGGTCTCCTGGGTAGAGATGATAAAGCAGCGGACAGTATTACTCCATAAGGCCTGTGGCACATGAGGGGACACCTGAAGGAGACTGGCCACTGCCGCATCCCAGTCATCTACATCACATGTGGGAGGAGTTGGGAAATGACTCAAATGGCTGCTTCAAAACTACCTGAGCAGTAGTGAACTTAAAGGCAAAGATGTTTAAGTCTGCCTCGCTAAAGCAGTTTTTCCACATCTTTAGGGATTTTTCTACAGATAATATTTTGTCATGGATACATTCCAAACTTTGTTTCTCTCCACTGACCGTCTTCTCTAAAGTAAACGTACCCCGGCTCACGTTAGCAAAGGGTCCTTCCACGTCCATCAAACTGTGCGCCAGCTCTGGCCCTCTGAACGTCTGCTGTAACTGCATCATGCTGCCCATTGAGGGTTCACTTCCCAGAACTCCTCCTGTCCAGTACTCACACTGTGTTCCTGCAACTGCTCAAAACAGGAAGTACAACTAGACTTAACCAAACGCAGACACAAAGAAGTCCCCCGCTGCCTGCTGATCTCTGCGGTTACCTGTCACGGTGGTTTGGTTGTCATCGGAGTCAGAGTCATTTGGGTCATAGACCTGGATGCCCTGAGTCTGCAAACGCTGTAGTTTGGCCTCCAAGTCCCGCTTTGCCCGGAGGAGATCCTGAATCTCCTTCTCTTTGGTCTCCCGAAAGATCTGAACACAGTGGAGTTTTCTTTAAACTGAAGAACATCACGGTCGACGTGGATCTCAGTAAAAGATGTGGAGGATTTTTACCTTAAATTGTCGTTTGACTTTGTCCCTGTCATGTTCGAATGTGGCAGCCCTTTCCATTGCTTGGTACTTCGCCTCTAAAGCACCCTCTTTTTCTCGCAGGATTTTTTGATAGGTCTTCTGCAGAGCCTTTGGACGGATTTATAAATGTTTACACAAGGACCTCTGGCTGGAATAGGGCTGCACACACACTCCTTACCTGTAACTCAGCTCTCAGCCTCTTGTTTTCCTCATCCAGCTTGGCCTCCTTCTTCTGCATGGATGTGATCTCATTATTCTTGCTGACACGGAAGATTTCGTACTCTTTTCGGAGTCTCTCGTACTCTGCAGCATACTCCAGATCCACGGACCCCGTGGATTTGAAGCTGGCCCCGATCACCCGCGGCCCTCGGCGAAAAGAGCTGCGCAGGAGTCGGGCTTTAGGCTTCACCTCGACCGGTATTTCACAGGCTTCCCCTCCTTCTCCCCCATATCCATCCTCGATCACTTCTCCAGGACTGACCAAAGACGATGCTGTGCCCATAATGGCAAGCCTTTAATGACTTCTCAACCTTTCCTAAGCTCCATATTTACCAAGGTGTGACAGCTAACACAGAACAATGATAAACAAATGATGAACACGATTTTTTTTTTTTTATTTTCAAATAAATTATCTGAATTCTGAGTTTTCCGCTCGGGTTCTTCCCACTACATCATAAAAAAAATCCCCCCAAATATGCAGCAGGACTTCTTTACTAAGAGAAAACGTGACCACGATGTTTTCTCAATTGTCGACCAAAGTTTTAGCTAGCTAACTTAGCTGAAGTTTACTCCATTTTCGCGAAGTTTACGACACTCAAAACTGGCATGACGCGCATGTGTGTTGGCATGCTTGCTTCGAACAATCTCAACTAAATGATTAAGCTAAGTAAACAAAACTAAACACAGAAGAACAAACAAATGTGGAAAGAAGAAAAAAAAAAGGGTGTACTCCCTCACAGCTTCTTCTCTGCTGCCTTGGTAACAACTCGAAGGAACGGAAGCCGTGGAGGGACACACTGTCTAAAAGTTGCATTTCTTTAACACCAGGTTATGATCTATTTTATTTGATCATAGTAATTATCTGATTTGATATGTTATGATTACCCATCTAGATGTATTTTCACTGATATAATCTATTTCCACTCATGTGGGCAGAACCAACCACTAATAAACCAAATGCAAAACAATAAATGAACACACGCATAACACAACATCTTTCTGAAGTGTGTATTACTTTTTAAATCAGATTATTGCAGTCATCTCCTTTTTCTCAATGATCAGATTTTTGTGGTCATGTTTACAGGCTCATAGGTTTGTTTGGTACGTTATTGTGTAATAGTAAAAACTCAAATGAAAGAATAAATCATATGAAACCATGTCTGACTCTGAAGCCATATATCATATGGTTTCATATGATAATAGATGAAAAACATTGAGTCTTGCTGTGTGACATAGTGTCATGTGAGAAGGTAAAACCTCCTTGTGGCCTCAAGATTAATTTCTAAAAAATAATAGCTATTTTTTACTAAAGGGATCATAGCGTATTATTCTAGATATATTACAATGATAAAATAGCATTTTGTGTATAAGTGTGTAATCTGAGGAAACATTTTTAAACAAATGAATTTGATAACCAAAGTAAGGTATGATCCCCATCGCACAGTAAATTAACTCCAAATCACTGAAAATTCAAAAAATGAAGGTGATACAATAGACATCTATCTGTCTGTGACTGGACCAAAGAGATTTGCAGAAGTCACCATTAAAAAAGGCAAAGTGAGACTATTATAGTGAACCAAACTTTCTTAGAAACGTTAATTTAAATGAGAACATTCTTTTAATGTTGTTGCATGGCCCACATGTGTGATTGCACTTCCTCTTCACTTGAGGCTATGATTAGAGCAAAGGACCTTCAGTCTTTAGTTTTAAAGAGTCACATCTCAGAAAGTCTCAAATTGAGGCTCAAACTGCAACAAGTGAAAAGGTGTCAGTTCCTCAAATCTAATGATGAACAGGGTTGAAAGATCAGTCTCAGATGAGTTTTGTTCTTTTTCCTTTTATTCCAAATAGATAGCTATACAGGATTTCCAAAAAAGGAAATATTACACTTCATAACTTTGACTAGAAAAACTTCAAGATGGTTGTATTGTTATATCTTTCTGGGTTTTACTCTATATCTTTCTTTGTCTTGTCATTTTTCCATAGATAATTTCAACAAGTAAACAATTCACACCTCAGAGAGAGTTCTCCAACAAAAGAAAAGTGATTCTCAGCTGATAAAAGAACTATTTTCTCGGTCTAAAATATTTTTTATTGCACTTTGGTGTAATACACTATGGCTAAAGGTAAAATGTATCTTCATATTCTACGATAATTGTATTCAAATGGTTCAGGATGCCAATCTATCACAATCAGTACTTTGAGACACCATCTTTATTTTTCTTCACACTGAAAATAATAACCAAAGAAGGAGGGAATTTTCCCACCATATAACCTTTAAACACCACACAAATATTTTGCAACAATTTGCAGAGAAGCACTAAGTAAGAATGACGTAAAATGTGGTTGTGAGGCAGATTTCAATTTACTGTGAGAATTTCAGAGCTGTCTGTCCCAACGCATCTCTCAAAATGAGAAAGGTCAAATGCAGTCGTCATCCACAAGCTGGAAAGGACAAAAATATGTTTTGTCAGAAAAGAATGAGCTGCTGTTTTCACACATTTGACCAAATACAACCACAAGATCAGCTTGTCAGGAAGTGAACCTTAACATAAAAGCAACAGACAGAACTGCAAGAGAAAATATGCAGCATGAAAGGTATATAGTCAAGCAAAAACAATTTCAAAAACCTAGTTAACCAAAAACCGCTTCTAAATTTTGTTCAAGCACTTTTATAAACATAATAATATTGCATTAAGACACTCAAAAATGTATAGTATAATAAATCTTAAAACACTGTAAAACAAATTCTAAATAGAAATAACTAACGGAAATTCCAATAATTTACATAAAAAAATGTACAAGAGTTACAAATAGTGTCCATATCTTCATACATAAAAAAGTCTGTTTTTTGTTTTTTCACAAATGTTCACAAGTAGTAAAAGTATATGATTTTTGACAACAACAAAAATGTTGCTTTGATTAAAGAATACTGGAAAGTCACTATTTTAAATACTAGCAAGTATGTGCTGCTGATCGAAGCAGGGCTCAACATATAAATACAAACTTGTGTTTAACAAAGCTGAATGAACAGGAGCGCAAAGTCCCACTGGTGTTTAGCTGCATTCAAAACCCCTCATTTACTCTTAGTCCACTTTTAGATCCCGATGACTTATCCTGCTCTCTGTTTTTACAGAATAGCTGCAAAAAGGTGTTCTTGTACACACGATTCAAATAGAAATACATCACAGGGTCCAGTATACCACTAATGCATGTCAGTGCAGACGTGATCTGGTTGGCTTTTACCAGAGCCTCACTCATGTTGCCAAGGACAGGATTGAGGCTTTTTATGTAGATGACCCTGCACACATGATAAGGCATGAAAGCCAACAGAAAGTTTATTAAGATGAGTATAATCATTTTTGCTGCCTTATCTTTTACCCGACGCAATTCGTCCTGCTTGAGTTTTCTCAGTTTCAGCAGAATCAGGACATATGAGATGACAATTGTGGTGAGGGGGATCAGAAAAGCCACAATAGTTGAAACCAAAGCTTTAGGGGAGGGCTCTTCCAGGTACAGCTTGCTGCAGGTGCCTGTTGAATTCGTCTGGTTCTTTGTTGAGAAAAGTGTTGGAATCATAGAAACCAAAACTACGGCCCAAAGTACAGCAACAGCTATATTTGCAAACAAAGGCTTCCTTACCGACTGAGAGGTTAAGGGTAAAACCACAGCCAGTACTCTATCCAGACTGATGAAGCTCATGAGGTAGAGACTGCAGTACATGTTCAGGTAGAAGAGGAAACCCGACAGTTGACAGAAGATATGTCCAAAAGGCCAGTGGTTGTCAGAGAGGTGGTACACGATTCGCATTGGTAAAACAAGAACATAGAAGATGTCAGCTATCGCCAGATTCCTCAGGAAGATCTTCGATGGAGACGTGCTTTTCTGCTTACAGAACGCCCACAGAGCCAAGATGTTTCCTGGTACAGCAACGATGAAAATCAGAATGTAATATCCAGAAAGACTAATATTCCATAATCCCATAGTTGGGCTGTAGGTCTTTGCATCCTCCTCAGAAGCGTTCATGGCTGGAGGAGATGTGGACAAGCCTGGTGCAGCAGAAAGTAGCATTTATTCAAAGCAACTCACAAGAAGAAATGTTGGAAAACACATGTCTATCGGAGGTATTTATTGTAATTGACAAACCTGTGGTTTTCAACAATCACAGGACCTTTAAGTGACTCAACATGACAAAACTCTGCAGTGTATGACTTGGAAAGGTCATATGCTGCAAAACCAAAAGCTTTTTTTCTTTTTTTTATAAGAGGAAGTCTTATTCCGCTAAGCACAATATGGAAAGGGTGCTTTTTAAAGATGGTAATAATTCAGAATATCTTAAGATAAACAAATAACAGCTATAAAGCACGGCTAGAAAGTAAAAAATAATATTTTTTTTAGTAAACTCAAAGACTACAGAGTAAAAGTACTTCATTTGTGATGGTAATATGACAAAACCTAGAGTAAATAAAACATGTTTACCACTTGCCTTAGCATTGGATTCAAGCATTTAATATTAACATGTTCAGTTTAGCTGTATGCTATAAAACATCTAACCTTTTTAATATGACATTTAACAAAAAAAAATATAAGTACACTTACAGGAATCAAGCTTTCAAATAAAGAGTATCCCTTATCTTCTTAATTTCCCCTTAAGGATTAATAAAATAAATTTAATTCCGCTGTATGTTCTGACCTGTAAAAATAGCAGAGCTTTAAAATCTAGAATATAATTCCAGTGTAGGACACTCGTGTGCGGCAGGTGATAAGAAGCAGAAGTGTGACCGACAGCACTGCTGTCTGGTGGTTATAGACCTTTAGATGTCAGAGATAAACATGTTTGCGCATAGACCCACACACAGGCACACACACTAATATCAGGTAGACACAGCACACCACAGGAAATCAGAAAAATCCAAAAAATAACAGAAGCCTGACGCACTAGAAGCATGCAAGTCTTTATTAACTATGCAAACACACTTTTGCTTTTACCACATTGCTCACTTATTAAAGCTTTACAAAAAAAAGGAGAGAAAACCAAATATTTACAGAATTAATCTGTGCAAACAGTTCTTTTACATCACTCTGCTATCTGAAAGGCATGCATACAAATAAACTTTGGTATGTTTACAAAACTACGTTATTTTCTTAAAAGCATTTATTGTATATACATGTGTTTGAACGAATTATTCGCCGTGTTTTAAGTACGGATTACATCAAAAGCCACAAAAAAAAAGTGTTAACATAGGCCCAAAACTTCTGCCATCACGCCAAGCCTGGACTTGTAAAGCTGCAGGACTGGCATGAAGGGAGTCAGTGTCCACAACTTTGGCAAATAGGCACAATAAATGAAAACTTGGTTCACTCAAGATACAAGCTGTAAATCTATAAAGCAAACTGGCAGTTCATATGGTTGTAAAAGAAGGATACACACTTCGAAAACTAAAATTAGTCATGAATTTCATTTTAAAATGTGTGTATACGTTTTGCACACAATCAAGAAAGGCATTTACAAGGGCTGTTAGATGTCTGGCAACATAAGAAAAATAGAAGATTAAATATACTATGAATTTTCTATCTCTTTTTTTAAAAAATAAAATATATTTTCTTTACAATGAATTTTTTGATTGTACATCAATTCTATATTTCCTATTCATTTCTATGACAAGAAAATATGTTTTTTTTTTTACATACGGCAAAAGCACCCTGAACTACAATGTGGTACATCTGAAAGGTTTTGAGTTGTGCCAGAGAATACTTTGTCAGATTATCTTGAACACCTTCAAGAGAGATTAAAAATGCAAGCAAGCGTGATCTAAAATTCAAATGTGAACTGAAAAATAAAATGTGTGAGTCAGATGAGAGATGAGTGGAAGGAGTGCATCATTTAATACTTTTCTAAAAACTTAAAAACAGAGAGAAAAACAATGACATTTCTGTGACACATGATCAAGTCTACCTGCACTGCAGTAGAGCCAGACCACGACAAAGGTGCTAAACTGTGTCCTTTGCTGCTGTGGCTGTTGGAATGCAGGATTTTCCGCTGCTGCCGTTGTGCGATCTGTAGCTGGTGAAGCTGGGGGTGTGTATGGTGCGGATGCTCTTTCCACCTGGGCCCAAAGGTGTGGGCGACAGAGGGGAGGGGGAGGAGGAGTATGAAGAAGAGGAGGAGGAGGAGGAGGGCACTCGACCATTCTGAGTCTGCGAGGAGAACGAGAGAGCTTTACCTGTGTGCTGTAAGGGTGTGGGGAGTTTGAGGGATCCGTTAGAAAGTGAGGGGATATGGGAGGAGGGTAGGGGACCGGAGCGAGGGGAGTGAGAGGACAAGATGGAGGATTTTGTGGTAGAGGAAGAGGAGGAAGATTGGTTAATGGAATTAGTAGCCTCTGGGTTTTGTGCAGATTGGGAGCTGCCTTTAGCAGAGCTAGGATAAAAAGCAGGGATTTTAGAGATGGGTATAGTGGGGGAAGTAGTTTTATGATCCCCTCCCACTCTTTTAGCACTTCCGTTAGCCTGCAAACAGATGCCAAACAGATACTGGTTGTCAAAAAAAGAAGATTGGTAAAATAACACATATAAAAGACAAGACAATGTTAAATCACATAACTACAAGTTATTCACGGAGAGGCTACAACTTTACAAACATTAGCATTGCTAAGACACAACTAAAAGAGGCCAAAAAACCAAACAGATGTTTTGTTCCTTACAGGCAAAGGCAGACAAATTGAAATGGAAGACACGTTACCAGGAAACACTGCAACAGTTTAGACAGTGCAATGGCAGACAGGATCTGTGTGTTAGAGGCGTGGTTAGTGTTAATTAGGGATTGCATTTAGGGGAGGATTCAAAAAAGGAAAGATGCATTCAACGGCTGGAGAGAATAAGAGAACGTGGTTAGGGGTGTGAAGAGCGACAGCTGGCAGGAGAATCGTGGACCTGAGTTCCACCGAACTGTGGGTGCAAGATGAGCGGGTTAAGCCGAGGTCCTCACAACGAGGAGTTACATCACCGTGGGGTTAGGGAAGCTGTGCAGCAATGTTGGTTTGGTGCAGAGGTGCATAGCGGAAAAGTCTGTTAAGTCTGTGGTTGAACATTGCCAGAAGCGTCTCAGAGTTTTGTGACACTGTTTAGGAACTCAGCTGTGATCTGGAGATGTGATGACAACTCAGATGATGGCAGCAAATGATCCCACTTTTCTGAGCCTTTTTTTTTCCCCCCCCAAAGTTTTTTTTAGGCCACCAACACAGTGAAAACCATGAACAGTGTAGACATGCAAAAAGCATACATGTGGTGTAACAGTCAAGAGTCAAACATGCCTTCTTGTCATTGCAAACTCAACAGACACAGATCCACAGTTGCCATTAAGGCATCTTTATTTTTTTTTTTTTTGCAAAACATTTGAAATCTCACAGCTTTGGTAGTCTTTTTAATCCCCCTTAAAAGCTTTTGCCTTCCTAATTACTTCATGCTTTCAATTTTCTCTAGTCTCCGGTAAGTCCCTACATTAAAACTACCTGTCGGAACTGCCTCTGAGCGTCCTGGAGTTTATGCTGCTTTCCTGCTTTGTCAGTCGCACCCGGCGACTGTCTGGCCTTCGCAGACATAGGGACGGGCATCCGACTAGTAGGAGAAGCGACACTGGTGTTCTGCAAGGGGATCCAAATAAAAAACACACAAAAATAAAAAAAAGATAGGGGAAAAAGCACACCAAATTGGAAGTATGAAAAGTGAAGGCACACACAGGTTAAAAAAAAACAACTTTTCAACAATGAAGACCAGTATATAGTCCATGCACCAAGTGGGACCAAACATTTTACAGCTGGTAAATATAGTACATGCAGTCAAGAATAAAGAAGTAACCAGAGCATCAGGACAATGTCTTTGATGTTCATTGCACCATTTGCTAAAAAGTGTTTGAGTTTTAACAGTTAACTGCAGTAGTAAAGATGGTAGTAAAGAACCCAACAAAATCCCCAAATCCCAAATCATGTCACCATAATCTCATAGAGGCAGAAAGCCACAATGGTCACTTCTGACATATATGGACACTTGTGTAGGGGATTAATGATTTTGTCATTTCAGTTGTTAGGGTTGGAGGGAGTGAAGGCAGGTCAGAAAGTGAAAGAGAAGGCCCCAAAGTCTCCTGGAGTGACAAGATCTAAAGAGAGACCTGTTGCACGCTGCGAGGGACACTCGGGGCTGAGGCGGTGTTGGTGGAAGAAGAGCTCACAACGGGACGAGGGAGTAGCTGAGGTTTGGACTTCTTCTGCAAAGAACCTTTGCTTGGTACCTTAGGAGTGGGCCCTTTGGAGGCAGGGAGAGAGGAAGACCTCTTCAGCCCACCTCCTTCTGAGTTTTTTCCATTCCTTGTCTTAGCATCTTCAGTGCTGCCTGGCTCCTTAGAGGACTGGGGTCCCATTTCACTAATAGTGGTCTCCAGCTGCTTGATAGTCTGCTCCAAACTGTCCAGAGTCTTGTAGGTGTTTTTACGAATTTCGTCTGTCCTGCAGAGTGAATCAGAGTCCTGTCTTTTCTGTGGGGCAGATCCTGATCCCCTGGAGGTTTCAGCAAACGACTTTGAACGTGCAATTTCAAATCTTTTAGCCTCTTTGTGTTGCCTGACCGTACCGTCGACTTCTTCTTCGTCTTCATACACAACCACCTGTAGAGTCTTCTTTCCTGACTTGGTGCCTGTTCTGATCGCCTGCGTCAGTGCTGCAAACTGTTTTTTCGGGAACTTAAACTTGAATTTTTTCTTGCCATCTTGCTTGGTCTCTCCATTCACTCCATTGTCTGTTAGCTCAGAGACGGACGAAGAGGATGAGGATGATAAGCTGGAATGATCTGTATTTCCCTTTGCTGAACCAATCTTTTGGCCATCGACCCCATCTGTATCCTTGGCTTTGGCCGACAGCCCACCCCTTTGCTCAGTATCCGACTCCTCGCTTTCTTCGTCGATGCGCTCCTCTGCTAGCATCCTCTCCAGCTCTTCCTCACATTCAAAGATGGTGGACAAGCGCTTGTAAGCGGAGCGGATATCCATCGGTTCATTAAAGATGATGATGACAGGTTTTTTGTTGGAGCCATTATCCTGCAACCCAGCAGGATTGACCGTGGAGTTCTCTTTGTTTACTGCATTGCCTACAGTGACCGTCTGGACACTTCCATTCTTGGCACTCACTAGTTCTTGGTATTCACCACTGGACAGGGATTGAACTTTAGTGTTTGTGATCATTAAAGCAAAATTATACGGGGGTGGAGGTGCTTCTTCTGCAGGTAAATCAGGACTAAGACTTGCCCCTTCTTCGCCTTCATCCAAATTATATTTAGACTGTTTTTTGCCCTCACTGGAGCTTTTCTTGGGTGGTGGAGCAGAATATTTAGGTGGCTCTTTCTTAACTCTTGTTGTGGATGAAACCTGCTCAGACATGATGTTTTTACTTGAAGAAACTTGATCCTGAGCCAGTTTGCTTTTCTTTTCTGTGTTCACTGTGTTGAGAACCTCTCCCTTTTTCATTTCGGCACTTTTCTTGAAGGATTCTGGGCGTTTGACCTGCTTCATTGGCGGTCTGAATCCATTAAGTCCCGTAGGTTTTGGGGATATAGGTGGAGGTGTAAGAGCAGAAGGCGATTTAGGTGGTGGAGACAATGGCGGCAGCTGCTGTTGCTGGCTTGGAGAAATGTCATTAGCATTGACATTTGACACCTGTGTTGGAGGCTCCCTGTGTTCTGATGTGTCTTCCAATCCCGAAGGAGATGGTTGATCTTTGGTAATCTGGCCAGTCACATAATATATTACCTGTGAGATTAAAATGTATAATTTGTCATTTAAGCTCAGGTATGTATGGTGCATGACTGTAAACAGAGTGAGTTTGGTTATACACACCCCAGGGCTCTGTCGCACAGTAGTGTTCCCGTTTTCATCTGTGCTGGGATCTTTTTCCTCTCGACTGGGCTCTGAGCTCTGGTAGGACAGTGTGTGAGGGGATAATATTACAGTGCAACTGGTGTTCAAAGTTGCAGCAGATTAACTTTGATTCACTGGAGGAAACATCCACAAAGTACAATCCAAGTGGCCAGTTACCTTTTTCTCACAAGGATGTTGAATAAACTTATACTCATGACTAACCTAGATTTTTCTGCAACACCTTTTCACATTGCTCTGAAAATAAATATTTCATAAATGTGTGCAGAAGAAACTGTCACATTTAAAAGGAGACAAATTTAGAAAAAATGTCAAGTTAAATCCAATGAAATCTCAGTAAAGCGAGGGAAACAGATGCTAATGTATTTTAAAACTTTTGTTAACAGCTAACAACATTTGCCGCGTTCTGTCAACAGCACGTTGGTGTAGTGTAAAATTAGTTATAAAACTTGCTTTCTACTTCTGTAAGCTCTCCATGACAGCAAAACAATGCCTTGAGGAATTATCAAAAACTCTAGGTTTTCTGTGCAGTTAAGTCTGTATCATACTTAAAACTGCACTAATTATTTGATTTAAAAAAAACTTCACAAAAGACTAAAATATTTTCTTTTCCAATTTAAGATTTTTAGCTCTTGAAAAACTGAATTGAAAAGAGGCTGTGATTAACACATGGCTATTTGGAGGCGTGGCTTTAAGACCCACAGTCCCATGTGACAAAAGACATTTTCTGAATTGGGAATCTATGACGGAGTACTAGGGCCAAAATTATATATATATATTATATATATAATTGAGAATAAATAAAAAGAAGTCTTAATTTTCGGAGAATTGTTCACCTTTTAGCTTAGCTCTTCAGGGGTCGCCATAGCAAATCAGCTTTTACTTATTCAGGTGTTTTTTCAGAGATTTGGACCCGAATGGCCTTTCTGATACAACCCTGTATTTTGTCCGGGCTGGGGACCGGCACAGGCCTCTTTGTGGCCACATAGTTCAGAAATAAAGTTGGTGGTGTAAGCCTCCACCCTCATTTTGTGTCGACAAAATCCACCAATGCAGCTGCTTTAGTTTAACATGTTTAGCACTACGTGCCACGTTGCACATAGATGCAATGGCATAAACAGCACCTGCCGGAAATCCACTCCTTTATCACCAGTCTTAATATCTATTGGGAAACCACAAAACCCTTCCCTCTGATTTGTTCATTTATGTAACCAGCGATATCCCTGCAGCCGGCCAACTGCAATCTTGCTTAAATCTGAGTGACATTTTTTTTTCTGAAGAGGCCCAGTTTCCTGCAAAATTCTTTTCAATGTTATTACTTACAGTAATATAATGTTGACTTATTATAAGACTTAGTATTTCCTTCTTTGTGAAATAAATGCTGAAGTTATAGCTTACAATGCACTCTGCATCTCTCATGCTGAAACACGATACTGGCTCTTTTGGTTGTTGCAATTTTTCTTAGTAAACAGCCGTTTGCTGCATTAATTTACGAGTTTAATCTAATAGCTTTTAACTTAGGAAAGTATAACCTTATTCTTGTAAAGTATTGACTTTTTTTTCTCAATTTATGACTTTATTCTCATAATTTTAGGACTTTCTTCTTGTGCTTTTATTTATTTTTATGGTGGTTTTAATACTCTGTCTAAGTGAGTCATAATGCAACCCTGCAGAGAAAAACTCTCTCAAAATATGTACATTTCAGTGTCGGAAAAACGGACATTTTCTTTATAAACGACACCATTTTGTTTTGCTCCCACTAATACCTGGTTCTGTTTCTTTTCCTAAACATTCAGCATATTCTTATTTTTTCCCTTGTTCTCTTTAGCTTCTTTAAAAACATCAACAAGGTTTCTGGAATTAAAAATAGGCTGTTAGACAATTATTTCAACCCTGATAACAAATATTCTGTCCTCGACTAAAACTTAAGTGTAAAACTACACTTTTTTCCCTTAGGCATATAACATAAATGCACATAGCAGCAAGCTAGTGTTTTGTTGACATTTTAGGACATTTTGTATAAAACAATTCTTTTTTTCTTAGTGACACCTTTATTATCTACGAAATGAGAACATCTTTTGTTCTCCACCATATAATTGACTTAATAGGAAACATGTGGATTGTGTTTTTAAATGTGATAAATATTTAGTGATTATAAAAGAAAAGCAAACTGAGGGGAGAGTTGTGCAAAGATAAAGAGAAATCAAGAATCTCTCAGGAAATGAGTGAAGGAGAGGAGCATGCACAGGGGCCAGACTGACCGCTAGTGAACCAAGTCTGCAAAAACAGTTTGTGTCAACCACAACGAGCTTTGACTGGGATGTTTGCATGAACTGCAAATGATTAGGAACAGTAAAGAAAGACAGAAGACGTTTTAATTGCCTGTAAGGTACAGTATAACTTACAGGTCTTTATTTATTTAGGAGAATAGACATGAGACTATTAATTCCACTAATTCAGACATTGTACAACAGACATCGTTTTCAGAAGCTCAATTTTATGCAGACTTAATCCTTAAAAAAAAGAAACAAATCCAAAATGCAATCTCCAGCAAAGTCAAAAGAGGAAAAACAAAGCAGCAAGGAAAGGAGTTTTGTGGTGTGGAAGCATTTATACGGTTTTTTGAGCCAAAGCAGGAGCACAGGGGTTGTAGGAATAAGAGAGTAACTGATTGCAAAAGGGAAGTAGTTAGTTGGGCAGCTGTGGGACGGCGAGTATTTTACCTTTTTCTCTTTGAGGGGTAACAAAGCCCCAGGTCTTAGCTCTTTGATTTGGGGCTCAATTCGAGGGGTGGGTTCTACCAAATTTTTCCCCCCTACATCCTTAATTGTACACTTCTGGAAAACCTGAAGGGCGGAAACAAGTGAAAGGGACGTTGGGACAAGGACCTTGAGGAGAAAGAGTGAATTCTGGGTCTCCTCTTTTTTTCTTTTTACAGCTGCTGCAAATGGAGGGAAATGGCTGCTGAAGAAGTCACCCACCACAGGAAGAAGCAACAAGCAACCACCCCCCCGCAGTGCAGAAATCAAACTCCCCATCCCTTCTTCAAATTTGAGCTCATGTATGTGTTTCCGTGTAACTCACCTGTAGTTCCGCCATGATTTTGTCGCCTTCATCCTCTTCCTCCGTGGTAACAGCAGCAGTAACGGGGGGAGGCGTGGCAGGCTTTGACTTGCTCTCTGGTGGAACCTTGGTAGGCTTCAGATGGGGTGAGGAAGGTGAAGCATCTTCCTCACCCTCCTAATTATAGTCATGGAAACAAAATAACCTATTATAACATTTTTTTAATGAAGAAGCTAAGACTATGGTCACATATCCGAAATGACAGAAATAAAGGTTTTTCAGCAAATTTGGCAAGTGTCTGTGTGGTAATCGGGAGGCTGTAGTTGCATTTGTACACCATACGCGGTGGTCGCTGAGATTTTAAGAAAAAAATTAAAGTTTTATGCCGGCCGGACAAGTTTTTGACATTGGTCAGTGGCCACCCGGGTATATTTTGAGGTAGTTTGGTGGCAGTCTAGTGACAGGCGGGTGGCAGGAAGGCATCAGTGCGATAATCGGTCCCCCAAATCGTCTGATGATTGGCTGATTTCAGACTGCCCGTTCTGTTGTCCCACTGCCACCCTCCGATTGATAGAAATCAAGGTGGATGGTGGCAGAGCAGGCACGCAACAATGGCTGTTGACATGGGCTGGGGACCCGGCGATGACCAGACGTCAATCTGGTGATCACGGCCATTGTGGGTCCTGCATATAAATGAGATGCCATTGATGCTGCACAAAACTCCTCATGGTGTTGGTAGCATCACAGCAACTTAGAGACCTGCGTATTTACGAATTGCAGTGGATACTAAGAAGAATATGAAAGAAAACAGAACATTGTTTTCTCTGCACTACTCATAGAAAAATAGATAAGTGCACAGGAAGGGCGAAGAAGAAGAAGACGTCGTTGGGTGAGGCCGTGGTTGTAGCGCAGAGTGTGGCAGATATACCCTTGGACTAGCGGGCGGCTGCAGGTTGGTGGCACTTCATTTGGACGCCTGCTATTCAGAGACATTTAAACATCTATGGCCGCCCATCTCGTAATGACATCATCCCTGTCTGAATGACTGAGGTCTGACTACAGCCTTCCTACATTCATGACCACGCCAACGATTTTCCAAAGATCGGGTGGCGGCACAAAATCTTGAAGATTCTGCCGATGCCTCCCCATGGCACGGTGGCAGTTGTATCCATGACAGCAGCATAGATGGTACATTTCTTGAGTGTATTTTTTGTCTTCATATCAAGATTAGGTTTGTTGTTTTTTACATTCAGTGTTTTATCAGTATTTTGTCACAAAACCCAACTTAAATTAAAACCTGAAACAGTTTTTTGTGTAAGCATCATAAAAATCCCACATAACTCTGGTCCTATGCATAGTTAAATGTTATCTCTTCATTATTTAACTGTACTGACCTGAGCTGACACGCTCTCCTTCCTGGCAGTGAACACCACCTCTCCAGAGCGAGTTGTAGTCATTCCTGAATTGGAGGCTGGGTAGGTTTTCCTTGGAGGAGGTGGGGGCGGGGACTTGTTGGGCTTATCCGACCCCTGCTTGGTCAAACCGTCAGCAGCTGCTGGCTTCGTGGCAGTTTTGGAAGGCCTCTCCATTGATGGCTTGGCGAGTTTTTCCATTGGAGGTTTGGGAGGTTTCTCCGGCCCCTTCTTGGCTGGATTGTCAGAGGGAGACCCTGATTCTGGTTCTTCTGTCATTTCAGCAAATAATATATGAATAACGTGTACTTTCCTGGGATCTAATAAAAAAATAAAAGGCATACCTGACGGGGACTCGGGTGGATTACGAACGTCTCCTTGTCCTACAGCAGCAGCGGGTGGCAGCAGTTGGCTCTCATCAGTCTCTAGGTTGGGAATTCCCTTCATCATGTTGGCTTGGGCCTCCTGAAGGATCTTCTCAAACTCTTTACCATCGTAATGACCTATGTTCTGTCTTTTTTCTTCCCATTCTTTCTCTGCTGCCTATAGATATAGCACGAAAACACAGAAAAACAGAAACGAGAAAATTCACAACTGGGCTCAGACTTAGTGTCATTCACCATAAGTACGTTAAATATGCATAAAAATAAAGTCATCTAGTTTAACATACCTCAATGGACACAGTTCTGTTTTTACTTCTCTCCTTATTGTTCTGGAGCTCCTCAATAACAAGATCCTGATGCGCTGTGCCGTTGCTACCACTCACAGGAGTCTTCTTATGATGAGCAGGACTCTGTGGGTTTGAGGCTGCTCCTTTGGGAGACTCCCGACCTTGAGTCTTGCTCAGGCTGGGGCTGGAGAGGACAGTGTGGCTGGGGGTGGGTGGAGGGCTGGCCTGAGTCATCAAAGCTGCAGATTGCTGGGACTGCTGCATAAGGACTGGGGAGCTCTGAACATGATGAATGACCACTGGGGAGGAAGGCATCACCTCTGACTTCACGGTGGAGCTCTGGGGTTCTGGCGGGGCTGCAGGGGTTAAGCCAGCCTGGACCGGTGCTGGGAGAGCTTCTGCGGGGCAGTCTGCTGTTGCAGGGCTGTTAGCCACGGGGGCATTTGTAGAACAATCGCGTCCTCTCTGAGAAAACTCAGTTGAACATCTGCAGAGAGTCAGAAAACGGTGTGTAAGACAAATCAGATGGAAATAGCGCCGATAAATGATCAACATCTGCGGTGAAACACCATCAAATTCTGTGATGAAAAGTCTTATGGATTAACAGCAGGGCATATGGGGCGGCAGTGGCTCAGGAGGTTGAACAGGTCGTCTAATGATAGAAGGGTC
The DNA here is from genome assembly GCA_023969325.1 of Oryzias curvinotus. NCBI lineage: Eukaryota > Metazoa > Chordata > Actinopteri > Beloniformes > Adrianichthyidae > Oryzias > Oryzias curvinotus. Next base: position 23,424,547 of record CM043725.1, on the reverse strand, counting down.
AGCGGTTTGATCCCCACTCCCCCGAGTCAACTGTCGTTGTGTTATTGGGTAAGACACTTCCCCCTACCTGCCTCCAGTGTGGCTCCACTGGTGTGTGAATGGTTAATGGCGTATACTTATATAGCGCTTTTCTACCTACAAGGTCCAAGGCGCTTTACAGTCACAGACCCATTCACCCAGTCACACACAGGTGGCGGCTCCGCTGCCGAACACAGGCGCCACCCTCCCACCAGAGGCAAGGTGGGGTTCAGTGTCTCGCCCAAGGACACATCGACTCATGGCCGTGCAAGGCGGGAATCGAACCTGCAATTTTACGATCATGGGTCGACCGCCCTACCGCTGAGTGGCCGTGGTGCGTACAAATGTCTCGGTAAGAGGAACCATAGGCGCAAAAACTGGCAGCCACACCTCTACCATCACCAAGTATACATGAGGAGTGAATGAATAATGGACACCTTGTAAGCGCTTTGAGCATCTGGAAAAGACCAGGCCCATTATTTTCTATGGAAATGAGGCGCTGCATTGAGCAACCAATTAATTCACTTATCAGTTCAGTGCAGATGCCGAAAGTAAGTACAAGTGCATGGCATGCTCTTTTATCCACATAGAATGACCTTTGATGAGCGGAATACTGGCTTGCTATTAAAACCAGTGCAGGTTTTTTCTCATCACAGACTCCACATCCTGTGCAGCGTCGCCTCCACGGCCTGCTGCTTGGATTGCTGCCTCACCCCCAATCCTCTGCGTACCTTCTCATATTGCTGAGAGTGTCAGTCAAAGTCTTGACTCGTTTTAACATGCTGTCCAGTTTGTGGGGCTCCTCCTTTAAGAACTTCACAGCCTCCACCTCCACCCTGAGCACAGCCCTCATTCTGGTATGCAGGCCTGGGAATTCTCCTGAGGAATTCCAGGGAAAGAAAAAAATATAAATATTAGCAGAAAATGTCTTCAGACATTTCTCACACATGTAATCAATCATCTTCTGGTAAACAGACTATGTTTTATTATTTTTTTTTATTTGCGTATATGGTTTGGTTTACTTTTATCAGTTTGTTAAGCAGCCTTGTGCTTTGAAATAAAACAGAACCCTTAAATTCCTAAATCCTAAAATTGATGGATTAAGGAGGGTTTATAACGTGGTTTAGGAATCAGCAAAAGCACATTACTCTAAAAAAAACAAAAAACCAACACATATAAAAAAGAAGAATTCTGCTAAATTGGAGGTTAAAAAAAAGGTGCCACTAAAAAACCTTTTCTTAACCGCATGAAAATAAAACTGACAAAACAAGTTTTGACGCCTATAATGGACACATTTAATCTGCAGAAAAAAATTACCTCAAACAGATAAGTCAACTTTCCAGCAAATTACACAGTTTAAGTAAAGATTAAAGATTTGCATTAAGTTCTTTATTTATTTATTTTTAAATCAAGCCCTTTTTGAGTCTTTGCCCCCAAAAATAATCCCACTCACGCAACAGTGCCCCCCATCAGGGTCAAACCATCAACCTATCTAGCAATGCTGTCCTAAAAATGTGGCTTTGAAATATGAAGAAGACTTTGCAGAATAGTCACCAGAAATGTTTTGAAAGTTTCAGTCACACAAAAGTCTAAGTGTCAGTGAAGTAAAGTATATAAAAAAGATCATCCATCATCTTACCTTTAAGCCCTGCCAAAGATTCCCCCACCTTCCTCAGCGTTATGGCTCCTTCCTCTACGTCCTTAAGGGTCACCACTCTCTGGGCAGTTGCTGAGTCTTTCTGCAGGGAACCTACGTATTGCTCCAGCTCACTTCAAGCAAAGATGAAAACACAGGTTATTAAAATAACAACAAAAAATACCAATATACATTTTAATGTAACATATACAACTGTTAAAATAAGGCCTAGGTCTTACCTGAAGTAAAATAAAAGCAATCAGATGCAGGTTTGATTGTGCTGATAATCATCATTCTAAAGCTTAAACTAAGCTGCAGTTGCACTTTTTCAACACCAGGGGGCATGGTAGATTCATTTATTTTTGGATATCCTGCAAGGGCAACTTGGCAAAGTTGAGGCCCAACGTTGTGATTGAAATTCAGATTGTATTAAAAACACACAATCAATCAATCAATCAATTCAATCAAATGACTTCTGAAGGCCTGGTTGGCAATAAGTGGGCGGAGAGTTTAAATGTTTGGCCAGTCAAGGCGTGTTTAACAACGATGTAAGTGAACTGTGACAAGAAATTTCTCTCTGTGACACTGCAAGCCAAAAAAAGTATATTTTTATGCTATTTGTCTTTTTAAAGGTAAAAGCCTGAGGCCTTTCTGATCAAATGTCATCACAGAATATCATTGTCACACTTCTCTAAGGAAATTTAAAAGGTCAAAATTGTAATTTTCCTTAAATTCCTCTATTGAACTTTAAGATATAAGCAGCTGTGTTTGAGATATGTGAACCACCTAATTGATCTTAATTGATGTCCCCAAAACGACTTTTGTTCATTCCTAAAAATCCACGAGTTGCTATGACGGCCTTTAAAAAAGCCTCCCCATTCCCGCATGGCAAAGGCTTCACCAAGCCTAGTAAACATGCGAATTAAAGAAGATTCAATTACCACTTCCTGTTGGCAAGTTGAAATGACAAAATTAAAGAAAGAGCCGGATAATTACTCCACAGTCTGGTCTATTGTTCCAGCCTGCCTGCTCTAAAAATGCAGGTCCTGCCTGCTTGTGTAAACCTGTGGACTATAATTTGGAGGGTGTTGTCAAAGCATTTAGGATGGAAAAGCTCAGGTGAGCACATGAAACTGAAACCTTTTGGGGATTTTCCTTCAAATGGAAGATCACCGACTGGAGCCACATGGGTGTGTTTGCGCTCAGGTCTAAAGCCCAAAGGAAAGAATTGACGGAAGGATGGCACACTTTGACATGGATGGATCCACTTAAACTAAGTCATACTTAACAATGGTTAAGACAAAAAAATTGGTTGAATTTAAAGGTATAGTTCCTGTTTTGATAGAATTTCATCTGTATATAAAACTATTAGTTCTTCATGAAGTAAATGTATTTAGGGGTGACAGATCTTCCCTACTCTGTCAGACCAGAAGAGCAGCTGCACTTTTTGACAGAGTCATGTTGCAATCCTAAAATCTCTTTCTGAACATTGCAAAACATTTTCAGTTATTCCCAGCAGGAACACATTGCTGTTGTCCAACTAACAATGAACGTCTGAGTTTAAAATCACAGACTGTTCTCAAAGTCTGCGACCCTGTTACGAGCCAGGATTGGCTGATTCAAGGTTCTGATTGGCTGCACACACCTGAGTCAGGTAAACAGCGGCAAATGGGGGCAGGAATTGCACGAAAACAAATCAGGCTACAAGAACTTAACTGTTTATCTGCACATGCTCGTTTACAATGTCATCATTTGTTGTCATTTTAAGCCTCACATCCACTAGACACAATTTTTGCTCCGTCTGCAGAGGAACTTTGCAAATCCTGCCAACTCGTGAAAACACAAGCAGCCCCCATGGTAACCTCAAAGTCCTTGTGTGGTGCTTTATTTTGGTAATAGGGCAGATTCCCTCCATCTTTTCATGGAAATCTTCCTACGTGGTTGATCCTGTTTGTGCATTTTAAAACTGATCTGCCTCAGCATCGCAGCAAAACATTCTCAACATCAATCTTTGGCGCCGCGGTGCCAGGAGAAGCTTCTGGGGCTTGCTTGACTGGAAACATGACACACCGGTCTCATTCTGCACGGCTAATGTTGCACACCACGACTGTGCCTCGGAGCTTTGTCTTTTTGATCAACAGATTTAGCAAACCGTTTATTAATTTACAAAACATCTAAAACTGAAGTGAATTCTTTAGATCAAAAATTAAACATACTTAAGCTGAGTAAGAACATGCTCCTCCAGGCCTAAGTACTTTTGCCGGTCCTCTTCCAGCAGAGCTCTTGGTCTCTGGATAGAGTCTTCCAGACGCCGCATTGCCTCGGTGAGTTTGACACTTATCTCTTGTTCCGTTCTCTTCAGCTGTACCCGCACGGTCTCCTGGTTCTGGAGCTGCAGGGACGTAAACAGGGAAATAAAATATTAGAGGACTCTGGAGGCTTACAAACCTGCATAGGAACCCATAAAGAAAGCAGACGAGGGCACAGGTGGACGTCAGAGCCGAAGCTTTACACCCACTCAGATCAAGGAAAAGGACCAAGGGGTCTTGCCTGCAGCTGTCGCATCTGATGAAGTTGCATCCTGAGGTCAGTGACATTCCTCCTGAACTGCAGGAGGTTGACTTTAAGAGGAGCAGAGCTCTTGTCTGTTGAGGGTTTGTTGCGTTTAGGAGCCAAGTCTGGGGAACCACCTGGGTAGCAAAAGAAAAACAAGCTGTTGATTGAGGTGTTAAATACAAAGAAAGTCAAAGATCATTTGCCACACCACAGGTTTGCTCAAAGCCATTGTCTTCTTGCGTGGTCAAATTCTAACGAAGCTTAAACAGCTGGACAGACGGCCTTACATTTTACTCCAGTACTTTGCCAATAAAGAGGAGTTCATGGTGGGTTTGTTCACTTAGATGAGTTCATTTCTGCCCACAAGACCAAATTCTCACTCCTCCATAACTGGCCACTACCCCACCAGGGACCTGGGTATTTGTGCAGAACTCGTTTTGCAATGTCAAACTATGGAAGAGGCATTTTTGTGGGCAAACATTCATTATATTGCACTGTTTTTTGTTATTGAATGTTATCAGTTATCATGCTAACTGACAGTCTGGAATGCGGCCCTTGGGTTGTTGCACTTTCTTTAAGGAGTGTTTATATAAAATGTCATTATTTGCTGTCATTTTAAGTCCCACATCCACTTTGGCTGAACTTGTGGTAAACTTACTGCTCCTGGGAAACTCACTCAAATGTTTAGACACTTTTTAATCATCAGTCAATCAAATGCATCTACTCCTCACTAAAGGTCCACATCCTATTTTTCAAAATGCTTCTGTATTTTGGGTTTACTTCTCAGCATTTGATTACTACCCTGACACGCTTTGACTAAATGAAAAATGTTTTCAAGTTTTATACATTCTTAAAGCAAAAAAAAAAAAAAAGCTTTTTCAACCGACTTTTCATTACTTTGTTTTTTCTGCACATAAACTCATATTTCTGTTTATGTCCATGTCTCCAACTTAATAATTAAATTTCTATGGAAAGATTTCTGGATTTTTTTGTTTTTTGCTAAAACACAGACATAAAAACAATTAGATTGGCTGCAGCTTTGAAATATCTGTCAACCACCTTTAAAAGTGCAAATGAAGAAACCATGGAAACCTATTAAGCCAATGATTTTGGCTTGGATGAAAAGGCTTTAAACGTCTGCACAATCACTGGAGTACCTGAGTGGACTTGTGAAAAAATGACAGAGAAACACAGCGGGTTTCTTCAAATGAAACTTTTAGTTTTGAAATGTAAGATTCATAGAATTGCTCAGTTTTTTGGGTAAAATTAAATCTGAAATGTATGTATTTATTTTTTTGAAAGGAAATTAGGCTGATATTTACAATGATAAACTAGTTTTTTTTTTCTACAATAAACTTGATGGCAAATCAAAAATAATACATTTTCATAATTTTTAACCCTACAACACCATATGTATTTTAAAACTATAATACAATTATTTTTATAAAGGATGTAGTCTCAATTTTCTGCCCCTGGTGATTTTGTTTGTACCCAAAATATATAATGGTATGATTTTCTTTTAAAAATATAGAAATAAAAATGTATCAATGTTACTGGTAATAAAACCATTAAACTATCCTAATCTTTTATGATGAATTTATTTTATATTAATAAGAAAATAAAAAGGGCAAAGATTGTACTAAGTTTGTATCAGGGTCATATTTTAAATATTGTGTGTTTCAAAACAATCCTTAAAAACAGATACTTATCGTAAAATCTGAATTATCTTTACAAAAACTACCCCTCAAGAGTCGGACAAGAAAACTATCTGATTTATTCAAGAAACCCTGAAGTGACAGAAATCTGTCACAGGAAGATTCAGTCAGTAAAAACAAACAAAAAGGTGGTTTGTAGTTTGTAATCGTACAAATCTTATCTTATCATCTGCCGTACGACGGCCCAGACCTGAGATACCAGTTACAATGTAAACTACTGATGTCAATAAAAAGAAGTGCGCCAACACTGCGGAAGAACCTCCGGCTTTGGGATGGGCTGTGGGGGTCTGGCAAGTTCAAAAAGCAGACTGTACCCTCTCCGATGTTTTGAAGGTTTTTTTAGTCACAACAGGTTAAATCCTTCTGAAATGCACCGTAATACCCAGGATTAGCGTTCAAGACACACAGAGTGTGTTGAGTTTCTGCTTCGCCGCTGTTCCTGGTGGGGATTGCAGATCTCAGCCAGATCTGGCAGCAGTCGTCAGATCGCTGAATCACCTTCCCAGAACTGAGAGTTAACAGGAACTTGTTTTTTAGTCTAGCTTTCAAGGTTTTTGAGCGAGCTCTGTTGGCTTTTGTCTTTTCACTTTGTAACTCCAAATGCATGTGCTGGCGAGACGGGAGGAAAAGGAAAATACGGCTAGCAAAGTAGGACGGCTTCAGGTTAATGCTGAGTTCAGGCTTGTCTGGACAAGACAGAAATACACACCTGAACTGGGAGCACTACCGGCTGGAGATGGAGCCTTTGTTGGTCTTTCACTGAGATAAGAGAAATTCATCAGAAAATCACTTTAATGACAGAAAAATAACGTCCAGACACTTGAGCTGTGGCTGTGCTGGTAGAGTTTAGTAAAAGCAAACACATTTTGATGAAGTCTAACATACTCAAGTGGTTAAAGTGATGTTAATCATGTTAACAAGCATTGTTTTATGGCACGAATTCTCTGCAGGCACAACAGTTTAAAATCAACTAACAAAAAGTATGAGCAAAGAGGCTCTACCGCAAAGAGTTTACAAGCAGCAAAAACATCGCAACTTCTGTTATTTAGGTGCAAAACTGTTTCTTGCTGCAGAATCGTACTTCTTTCCTCTGCACCAGGTGACGTGTCACACCCCTTTTCAGTGTTTCAGGGAAAAGTCTTTCCCTTTCCGGCTGTAAGTGAATCACCAGGCGTTTTCCCGGACGCCTCACTCCATCCTGTTCTGTCAGGGCTTACCTTGCAGGCTCCTTGGTGCCACTACTGTTTGGGCCCTTTAAAAGTGCATGCTGAACAAGGCCAGTCAAGCTGGCAATCTGTTGCTCCATAGCCTTCATTCGCTCTCTGCAGAAACATTAGAAAACTTTGCTCATACCATCACTGTGGTTTCTTTGACTTTGTGAATGGATCGCACAGAAACCCTTTTCCTCTGAAATAATCGTTTGTCTTTAGGAAGGATGTGGGTTGTGTTAAGGAAACGGAGGGGGTGGGGGTTCAGCGGCTGCAGACAATAAACTGACAGAAGGGTAACGGGATCAGAACAATGCCCGAGTTCTGTATCACAACCTCCAGTGCATTAATAGATTCCAGGACAGCTAAAGGAAACTAGGGGTTTATTTTCAAAGTTCCTAAAAGTATATTTTCTTTAAATGCCAAGAAGGTGTCCCAAGACATTTGAGGCTGTAGTTAAAGTCTTCTTAGGTGGTCCTGTTTGATCAGTCTGACCCAATGAGCTCAAAAACGTATTTAAAATGGTCCAGATTTGTCTATTTTTCCCAAGCTTATATACTTTGTTTGAGTGAAGCTCGGTTTTAGGAATTCTACACTTCTTCTGTGGTCTCAGTCAAACCTAACCATGGTTCAGAAAATTAGTTTAAGCTATTTTTGTTGGAAAAATAAAGAGTATCAGAAAAATGTATAGTCTTTCACGTAGTTCTCAACTAAAAGAAAATCCTGGAGAAACTTTGGTCAGATAAAAAACAACAACAGTTTGTTCACATAAAATGCTCATTATCATGTCGGCGCATTAGTCTGTGGGGTTTAATTTGCAGCTCTGGAAGCTGGAAAACCATGAGGTTAAAACCTTGCTGTGTCATGAATGAGAGTCAGCACTTTAGAGCTAATGGTTAGGGTGAAACCATGATGCAAAATTAGTCCATGCTTCATGCAATGTCTTAGTTTAGATTTAAACAAACTCATTGGTTTGGTTTGATGAGGGCTTACCGTGTCAGATCATCACTTGGAGCTGGAATGGCTCCCAGGGGTTGACCCTGGAGGTCTGGAACCACAGGTGGCCCCATGTTGTTTCTGGGCTTAGTTCCTGAAACGTCATCCTTCCTGAAGGACTGGCGCACTGGGGAGCTTCTCTCCATGGGAATACCATGTGGTGGTACACCATGTGGAGGCCCACTGTGGATGTCAACCATCCGTACCTCACTCATCCGGTGAGGCGATGGAGGAGGAGTCTTGGAACCCAATGTGGGCAGCTGGCTGTTTCTAGACTTCTGTCTGAACAGAGAGGGGTGATCTATAGTGTCCGTGGGGCTGGGCCCACCATAAGAGCCTGTGGAGCGGATGGACGCCCGGTGGAAACCTCCCATGCCATGCTCTGGTCCATCAAGCCCAGAACAGGGATGCGAACCGGGTGCACCGACGATGCCGATCCGTCCATCTTGGAGCAGATATGGATCAGCATACAAGCCCTCATTCCCCCTGCTTAAACTGTGGCTCTTCCCGGCCATTCCTTCATCTGGTTTGACATCCCGTCTCTCAAGAATAGCGCTGGGGCAGGGAGAGATGGATCGCACTGCTGGGTTGGCATTAGAGATCCGTTCCCTGGGAACAGTAGAACTCCCGGGTAGAGAACCCTGCCGTGGTCCAAATGGGATTCTGGACGGTGACGGGGGCATTGGGTGGGAAGAAGGAGGGAGTGGTCCTTGCATTGCGTGGTGTGGTGGGGGACCCATCGGTGGGTGTCTAAGAGGGTGCTGACCCTCACGGCCAGGGTGCGCCATCTCACCAAGCATCTAAAGAAAAAAAAATAATGACAAGAAGAGAGTAACATTAATACTTTCAAACGCAGAAAATATTCTTTTTCATAATCAGAACCGTCTAAGCCAGAGATCTGCAACTTTTAACGCAAAAGAGGTCCAGTTTCTTACTGACCAAAACCCAAATAGAGTCGCATAGTCCCACTTCACCGCTTAGACAAATACAATTTATGTTATGTTTTATGTTTATGTTACCAAAAAGCCATTCATTAATAAAATACAGGTTTTAAACTTTGATAACAATATATTGTCAATGAATTTTCAACTAATTGTAATTTTATTCACTTTTGACAGCAGACCATTTAGGTTCCTTTTTAAAAATAAATTACACCCTGTGTCGAATGAGATACTCATGTGACAAAGGAAAATGCAAGAAAACCTGCATCCTTTTTCTTTTTTAGCAATTCAATATAAAACATGAAAACATTGGAGTAAACTCGATATTTTTTAAGCAATACAAGCAATTTCTAATTCCAGATCTTTGCCTCTAAACAACTACGGCACACTTCTAATGATGAACCACTTTGACAGCAGATTTATACTTTAACCATCATTTTCAGTCATCTGATATGTAAACTAATCGAAACATACAGTAAATAACTTAACTAAAACAAATTACCCCAAACTACAAACCTATTATTTTTGTAAATTGTTAGCATTTTTCGTTAAAACCAAACAGCCACGATGGAGGGATAAAAGAGCCACAAGCGGCTCCAGAGCGTCAGGTTGCAGACCCCTGCTCTGAGAAATGCAGCTTCAAAAGTGAACTGGAGAAAGTGGGGCAGACAACCAGACTTTGGTCTGCTTGAGCATCAACCAGTAACTACTTTGTGTGCAATTTGTATTTCTGCACTCAAAATGTCCTTGAAACAAAAGAAACTATTGAAAATACTTAATACTGTTGCTTCATACAAAACAACCCCATCTTTATAGTTTTCAAAATCAGAATGTAGCTTCTTTTTGGCTACAAACACAGAGTTTCACCTAATGTTCTTGCTATTATGCCTACAAAGCAACTTGTACAACTTGTGAACACATATTTTTGTCATTTGATTTCTTTTTTGTTGTTGTTCTAAAGTGATTTACTTCTTTAGCTTTAAACAAACCTACTTTTTTTGCAGGAGAGACAATAACTTTCTGAAGGAATTCCCTCCTGGGGGCAAAATTGTTGTTGCTTAATTTGCTGCAAAACCTGTGGTGCGCTCTCTGTTGAAACCTTTTTTAGCAAGGATCTTTATCACAAACAACTCTGTGGATCAGCGATAAACATAATATGACTTATTTGGTCGGAGGAAAAGGTAAAAAAAAGAGGAAAAACTATTTTCTTTCTCTTTCCTTCCACCAGCAAAAGGAGCTAGATCACAGGTTTATGTGACTTTTTTTAATCTGTGTATTGCTATTGCAGTGAAGACTTACACGTCTTACATTCACATCTTAGTTCATTTAGAATTTAGGGAAAATGCAGCACACAAATGCAATGCAAAAGGAAATACACCACAAAGGTAACATGCTTGGAAATATTCTTAAAAAAGCCACTTTAGTTATCTTCTGATCTATTTGTAAAGTATTTCCAGAGGTCTTTTAATTATGATTATGTGATTTCTTTTTAGAACATGTGTCGTTTTGTTGGACATAGTTTCTGCAGATTAGCAGGGGTTCATTCGAACTTTGTGAGTGGGACCGCTGGCACAGAGCAACCCCGCCCCCATTTCCCCATGCAGAATGGAGCAAGGAGCTTGTGGCCCACCCAGCGTATTTTCTACGTCACAAATAAGCTCTTTTGAAAATGGCATTCCTGATTCACAGTGATTTAAATAAAGAATCACTCATAAAGGCATTTTTAAGCTTCATTTTTTTTAGATCAATAGAAAAAGCCTCAAAAACATGTTAAAAACACCAAAAATAGGATTTTTATCAGAGTGGGTCTTTGACACAAAAACAATTTGCTCAAACTGAATTTCATTGACAGACAGTAATAAAACCTGAGTAATAAAAAAAAGTAGACTGATAAATGCAGGCTTAGCCTAACCCACTTTTATTTCCATCAAGCTAGGATGCTATTGTTCCTTCCTTTGCATGACTCACAGGTTACACCTAGCAGTAAAGAATAGTTGTGAGGTTCTTTCAAAACCTTCATGTACAGCTTTTTACAGCTCTTTCTATTTTTTTTTTTTTTTCAGAGCACCAAAATGGATTTCCAACACAAAGTTAACAATGAAGTGGGTGTAACTCTTGCGTGCACTAAAGCATGTGTGCTGGCATGGGCAGGAAAACAAAACTTGATCCGAGTGTACAAACACAAAGGGCTCATGCTCGGCTGTCACAACAAACAATCTGACTAGGAAACCCGTTCAAAGTGAAAGTTCACACAGCTCGCAAAAATAACCACCACGATTCTGAGCGAGCAGCAATAACACCCCGAAAAAGCCCAGCTGATGACTGTTGTCAAACCCCAAAGAGCGCTGCTATTTAAAGGTGTCTGCACTCAGAAAAGCCTCTAAAAGGAAAGTTGGTACCTTTGGAGGGGAATTCTTCTGGCTGTTGTTAAAAGTCAGAGATTTTTCTTTTTGTCAATGCCAAACATCTGGTGCACCTTTACAGTTCAAGATAAATAGGAAAACAGGCCTTAAACCCAAATATTTTTAGACCATTTCAGCTGAACATCTGTGCCAGTTTGACATGCAGACTTTCCCTTTTCCATCCCGGTGTTTAGTCTCTAATAATGCGGGCAGCCTGTGTGATTTGTGTGCACACAGTCTCTTGCTGTGTCAGCGAAAGGTACAGTTTCTAAACTAATTCACAAACTGCAGAAAGTCAGAGCGAGCCAAGCCAAACACACAAAAAGGGCTGTGCTGTAAGCGGCGTGTCAACATTCATAGTTGTATTGTTTCTGCTTAAAGCAGCAAAAATGTTCTCTTCTTTTGTTTTGATAGCTGCACCAGAATTAAATGGACTCCCAGATAAAAGCCACAACTGATATGCGATATCTTTTATGCATAATAGTGACATCACTAGTCTGCATCGGATCAAGAGAAGAAATACAATTGAATATGTCAAAATTACTTGGGATATATATATGTATTCCCCATCAAATTCAACTTCATTTTAGAGCACTTTTCCAGTTACCGAACACCTACAGTTCTTTACATGAAATAAATATTAAAAATACTATTAATAATAGTAATCATGATAAAAGCCCTCCTTAACACATATGCACACTGTGCAAAATTTTTTTTTTGTTTTTTTCTTTTCCCCTATTGATGCTGAAAATTCATTGAAAAATGCTCCAACTATATTTTTATCTATTTTAAAAGTGTTCTTTTAATGATGACTATGCAGTTTTTAGCCAAAATGTAAAAAGCCTGTGTCTTTTTTAAGATGTATTTCCTGCAGAGTGGCAGGAGGATATCCCATCATTCCTTTGTTTACACTCTCTCCCACTAGCTTACAGCCCCTCACAACCACCAACCTAACATCTTCAGTGAAGCTAAAACAGCGAGCTGTATCGGAGCTACGCAGCCGTACAGTTTTGAGCCAGATTCCAGCTCAGATGAGGAAAACCAAGACGTACATGGATCTATTTGCCTACAAGTGAATGCATCAGGGAGACTTTGGTCTGCCTATTTCAGTTGTTGTGTCACAACAAAGCTTTTTTCACATTGCTGAGTTTTTATCTGCTCCTGATCCATCACAATTTGAATAAAGAAATACTCAGAAATTCAGTTTTAATCTTAAATCCTTTAAATATGTCCTCCAACATATGCAAAAATGTTACAAAAACACCAAAAATATTTTTTTTTATTGGAGTGGGTCTTTAAATCAAAAAGCCAGGAGTGAAACCCGGTTTTCCTGCAGTACATATTGTCCCCTGACAAGGGTTTGAACAGCTGCTCATCAAGGAACAGTGTTGACTCTGTCATCTTGATACAAAAGCCTTTATTGAGAAAGAAGAAGTGAAGTTACTGAAGTTTTCTCAGAACCTCTCGAAGGTCCTGATTCTTTTCAGGGTCTATAAGATGGATGTACTTGTGAAATGTAGCATCACAAGTAGGTCAATGTGAGAAATGCATGAATGCTTCTAACCATTTATTGGATTCAAACCTTCTAGTGTCTTTTTTTTTAAATCAGAAACAAAATGCGGTTTTAAAATGATTTAGGTTGAGAATTTTTTGGAAAAAACAAATCATCAAAGATAATTTTGAAATCCTGTAAAGGATTGTTTATTCTGGGACTGGGGATCATAACTTCCAAAAATGAGCTCTAAAATAGCAAAGAACAGAAATGACACAGCTGGAACACGATTTTTTTGCTTGTTTGTTTTTTTTTCAGTCCTGATGATGTTAAAATTTTAAATAAATGTTATTCATTATTATAATTATTTTTAATACACTGACAGAATGGGCTTCGCTAGTGGGGGAACATCAATGACTGCTGTTTTGACACAACGTGCTTCAAACCCTCCATCCTCAAACACAAACTTATAACTGGCTGAAATAACGTGTTTTTCCTACAAAACTAAAACTCAAACTGCACATGACAAAATTGAAAGAACACAGCACACAGACAGTAGGCAAAAGCCCAAATTGATGACAACTGAATATTAAACTACTGTCTACACATCCCTCTAGCTAATTTGTATAAAGTTTTTCCTTAACAAATTGTTTGTTCCTTTTTTCAAAGATGACACATACAAGACATAAATACCTCTTTAAATCCGAGTGTACACATCCTTTGGTTAGATATTACAAACTTTTGGATTAGAGACACATTTTTCCTAAATCCCAGATGTTTTAAAAAACCAATCATCCATTCAAATCTTCAAGGAAATTCAGGTAAACAGCATGAGATCACATTTCTCCTAATGATTAACATTCAGCCTCTAAGCCCAGGCTGTGGACTCAGCATTTTTGTGTTCTCAGGTAATCCAAAAGCAAATTGCATCATGTGACCACTGGTGGCCAGCTTGCAGCCATCTCTATAACCTGACCACATTAAGTTGCTATGGAGACTGTGACCTGCTGAACTTGCAGGTCCCCCTTAGCTGTAATTATCAACCAGTGTTTTTTATAAAGAAAAACATTACAAACAATGAAAGTGTGTTAAATGCTTTAGCAAGAGCTGCCGTACTGTTCTTTGTGTTTGTTTGGAGCGGTGATAAACAGAGCTTTGAGTTAGACACGCTCCCTGGAATCAGAGCGCATGTCAACATTACTTCCTGTTCTTCTGACGCCAGAATACCACACCAATAAGTCTGTGCATTCGTTAAAGAGTAACAGAGCTATTCTTAACATTGCCTTTCTGCGCGGCCTACTTGACGTCAGCAGTTTCTCAATGTTTGCTCCAGCTTCGTTACCTGGCTTTGTTTTGTCTTTGCATTTCACTTTTCTTGTGCAAGTTTTACATTTTTTTTTAAACAGATATTTGTCACATGCAGCATGATTGTTGCTGTCCTTTTAATCTAAATTGTATTTCTGCACTTTTTCATACACATAGATAAAATAACTCTTCGTTTAGATGCAAAAGCTAAAAAGTTTTCCCCCCCAAAAAACTTGCTTTTCATGACATTTACAGTTGGCTCTAAGTTTAACGCCGTCTTTGTTGAATGACATCAGTGCTGCCTGTAAATCTGTTGCGGACAGAGCGAAGCTGTGAGTCAGAGAACAAGGTCGGCCAGATTTTGTAAATTAAGGTTGAAGAAAACGGGTTCTTCACTTTTGTTGCATTAGCAGGAAATGAATGAAATGAGAGAAAAAGATTAGGACTAGTGGTCAAAGGAAATCGTCCTGAGAATGGAGTTGAATTGTCCCTTAAACAAGCTGCAGCAGAGCGTGTAGCAAAAGCCCAAATGCAGGCCCCCAGGAGAACAATACAACACCCCCCCTCCTCAAAGATTAAGAGGGGCAGGAGGACATTCCTTCACTAGAATGCAAACAGGATGTAAGGCAAATGGGACATTGGAAACACTCACCCGAGCATCGCCGTTGGCAGGTCGGGGTCCGTGGCTGAACGCCTGAGCTGGGTCTTTGTGGTACACCTTCAGGCAGGAGTGGTCGGCGATGTTCCTGTTTTGTGACATAAAGGCAGCCCAGACATCCCCGTCAGAAAAAGGACGATCTTGTCTCAGCCTGGATCTCTTTAACAGCCCAGCCAAGGGCACGTACCCCGACACAGGCTCTGACTCTTCACTGTTCTGTGACATTTCCTATAAAATCTATAAAAAAACATCCGCTTTGTGCTGCTGAAGACGCGGCTCGTGTGGCATACAGACACTTGCTACTGCTGTTTGTGCCAACCTAACATGACCACGGGACAATTTTTTACAACCCTGATAAAGAATTAGTCATAAAGTACAAACTTCACCTCACTGGAGGAGGAAGAACTCTGTGGGCCGAAGGGCAAAGTTTCTTACAAATTTCAGAAGTCGTCCTATAAAAAATAGTTTTTTTTAATTGATTATTTGTCTTCTTAGAAATAATGCTGAACTAAGTTGTCATAAATCATACCCTTAAAAAAGTGAAAACCCTGAGCTTGCCTTGCTTTCAATTTGCTTGATTAAACACAGTGCTAAAAAAAAACCCAACAGGAATATTTTCTTTTCTTTTGTCATGAGCTCAAAGAAAGTTTCACACATAAAAATAGAAGGAAAAGGAAGAGAAGTTTCTCAGCCAAATGTATTTCCCTTCCTAAGCAGCTATGGACACAAAAGGGGAGGAGTTTAACAGGACCGACTTGTATATTGTGTGATTTGTTGTTCAGGAAAAGGGGCAATCTGCAGTGCTGATTAAATCAAACAACCATTATGAGTAAAAAAAGAAAAAAAAAAAAAGGGTGAAGCTTTAATTTATTAATAATGTCCTTTTCTGTATGATATTAACAGTCCCACATTCCCCCAGGCATCCCTACCTGACATCTGCTAGTTCGTAGTACATGTTCCGCATGTCGTCTTTGACGTAAACTGCAACGCTGGGCGACTCCAACATCTTCATGGTGAGCTGCTGTGGGAAGGCACTGACGAACAAAGCTCTGATTGTGTCGATGCTGGTGATCTCATTCGGCATGCGGATCTGTTTGGTCTCATCCCCGTATTGCAGGTACAGAACACCTGAGAAGCAAAAAAAAGACACCTTAATTAACCCTGAAGGTAATTCCTTCCAAATGCTTTCCATGGCAGAGATGTGCAGATACACGGTGTGTCTTTTTCTCTCCCAATTTGCAAACAAGGACTATTTCCGAAATATAAAGGATTTCTGGGCTCAAAGACACTTAAATTACTTATTTGCTGTGCTCTTTCGTCAAACACAACACTGCTTTAATGTTTCCCTTGTTTGTTTGTCACAAAATTAGATTGATTAAGCTTGACCTTGGACTAAGTTCTCCCCCAAAAGGATATATTATTAACATATTTTTGAGACAGTGTCAAAATAGGATATTTTCCATCTCTGAGAACAGGCAGACTCATTTGACAAATAGAAGACAAAGATTTTTAAGAACTTTATTTCAATTAGGTTATATTTTGATTATCATATGCTTGTTGAGGCATTAGGACATAATTTCAACAACCATGATAAGTTCTTTTTGTGGAAAATATTTGCAGAAATAGATATTGCACTAATTCAATTGTTGGCATCTATGCAGACGTGTTTGTGAAAACACAACAGTTCCAGTTTTTGCTTAGCTGGTTTTGCTGCATGAAAGAGGAGGATGCTAAAAATGAAACGCCACTCAAAGAAAACAATTTGGTTTTGTGCAGCTTGCATTTGTAACTCTAGAACTGTAAATATATGGGCCTATTTATGCAAAATATCCATTTACCTTTTCAGATTAGGAATTTCTGAAGCTAGGTTTCAGATTTAACGGGAGTCTGAACAAAGGCACAAAGGAAATTTAAAAAAACAACAACAATTTTCTGCTGAAACAAGCCGTTTTTTGGGACACGGAGCACCGGCAGAGCAGTGTGCTGAGGGTGGAACAGAAAATAATTGTCCATCAAAGAGCTTGAACCTCTGAACCTCTGGGTGTGGCATCTGTGCAGTTTTAGAAAAAACAGATGTCTCTCCCACTACATTTATGGACACACCCACTCGACACTTGAATAAACAGAAGCAGTAAAAAATGAAGAAAAAAAAAAAACATTCCCACTTTCTGATAAGGTCAGCATTTTGACGATCATAAAGGTGCTTAGAAAGAATTTTATGAAATCCCAAAATCCAAAAGTTTCTGTTTGTTTCCATGTCACTTTCTACACCAAAAATAGCTCAGCCCAAAAAAAAAAAGGGGGGTTTGACTTCACGTGGCTTACATCCCATACAAAAAGAACCAAGCCAGTAAAAGCTACCAGATGTTTGTGAAATATTATACAAGATCCTACGTGCTCCAAATTCAGGACATAAAAATGCAGTCAGTCTGCTGTTTTTTTTAAACTTCACACTAAGAACTTAAAGCTCAACTTTGCAGAACAGCGTTCATCTTTCTGCAGACATCCACTATGGAAAATATTTCATTTAGATGTTAACATTTGACGTGAATTTTATACAAATGTTGCAGCAATTACGAAGAGATTTGCAATAATAAAGGTTTAACAGTCAAACCGTGCCGCATTCCTGAGCACCTGGCTTCACTCAGAATTGAAAACAAACGGCCAGCTGGTTTTGTTACCAAGGAACAACAATGAAGTGCAGACGTAGAAGCTGAAAAATGGCGATTTTGAAGTCCTTCTCTCAATCCATTCTTACCAAAAAAAGGTTAAAACAAAGCAATACAATAGCATAAACGTTCTTTAAGTTCTGAGACTGCACAAATATCTGATCAGAAAGTATCTGATACTTACAGTAGGGGTTGTAAGGATTTACTGCTTTCAGCCGAGTGTTAGGACTTTCAGAAAAACACAGCAGAGAAGACAGGGAAGCCCCAAATGTCCGCCGGGATTCAGTGGGAAGAGAGTGTGCGCCTCGCTGGCATCATGTGTGAGAGACGGTGGGAGGGACGGCACCGTAAAGCGGAGCCCCCCTTTTATTCTCCTCCCAATCAACAGCATAACTCCCTGTCCCAATGCACTGTCCTGATGGGTTTTTTTTTAGAAAGAAATAATGGAACATGCACGTGTGAGTTTTAGTCTGCAAATTAATTTAAGTTTCTTTCTTTTTTTTAAGGAGAAGCTGGAATTGTAAGATGTTCACTTCTTCTGCCAACAACAGGGATCTTAGTAAATGACACCATGTGGTTTTTCTTACTAAATTCAAATTTCGCACAGACTAAATTACGTTTATAAAAGAGGTATTTCTGATATCCATTGCCTTTGGATTCCAAGATGAAATATGAACAAGAAAAAAAGACGAGTAGCTGGAAGGAGTAGCAAAGATTTTCCAGTTATGATGGTAAAAGTTTTGGTTCCCCCAGCATTTATGTTCACTTTGGGAGCAAATAAATGAGTTATCTAGCCTTCACTTATGCGCATCTGTAATTACCAGTATGGTTTTTAACTTCTTACCAAAGCGGGTTTTAGGAAGTAGAAGCAAAAAAATGAAGTCATCTCGGTCACATCTTAAAAAAAAGAAAAAAAAAAAAAAAACTGGTTTCAAGTAGCTTGTTTTAATTTGAAGGATTGCAACTGATGTTCTAGCTCAGCAAGTACCTTTTATGTTTGCAATGTGTAGAACGAAGCAGCATAGATATATAAAATATATTATATATATTTTTTATGACATTTAATCTAAGCAAAAAAAATGAAATATTGTCAAATCAGATCAATTTTAAAGCATTACTTGTGATGTCTCACCTGTGAAAACTCTAGGCAAAAAAATAAATATAAATAACTGAGTATAGATTAACTGTGTGACCAAATTGTGTTATTAGTTAATATTAAGAAGATGTAACCACACCTTTTGTGTAAACACTGCTTTTCCTATAATAAGTCTGATCCAGGGGCGGAGCTAGAGGGGTGGTAGCAAAAGGCCTTTATCAAGCAGCAAAGAAAGTATGACAGACAGAGAGGACGCCCCCCAGCAAAATGCTTTGGCCCCCCTCCCCACTAGACCCGCCAATTTTTGAGTCAATATTACGGTCGTTGACTGTTGTCGCAAAAGATGAAGTAATGATTCTTTGGGCATTAGTACGAACTGCTGTTTTAATATTAATAACAACAATAAAACTGTTTGAAATAAACATTTTTGACCCTTTCATTTGTAATACCCCACTTCTCTCATTTACTACCCTTCCAAAGTCTTCTGCCCCCCACCCTCATAGAAAAGGTTCTAGCTCTGCCACTGGTCTGAACGGTCTGCGGTCTGATGAATCAGAGTGCGTGCCGTCTTGGCACGGAACTAACATTCCTTCACTTGTCATTCAAAAAAAAGACAACTGGCATCTTTAAAGCTTGAAAAGGAAACCCATCTCATAACTGGATGGATCCATTCATCTTCTAAATCCTTTCGGGGTCACATGGCTGCCAGAGCCTATCCCGGACACCCGTGGGCGAAGGCAGGGAACACCCTGGACACAAACTGGCCCCCGTTCTTGCTTTGAGGGAAGAGCGCTGACCACTGCGCAACCCTGCTGGATCCTTAGGTTTTATTGGTTGGATTGTTGTCTCCTCTCAGGCTAAAGCCATAGCATGAGCTTTTTGTTTTTTTCTTTTAACAGAAAGGTTGAGGTACCTAGAGAGCGGTCCTTCGTCTGGTTAGTCGAGCGCACAACAGGCAGACTGGCACGAACCCGGCTCCCGCGGGTGAACGCCGTGGGCGCCTCCGCCTCAGACATGGTGTCCAAAGATTCTAGGGAGGCCAAAGATAGATGATCAACCTGGTCACCGACACTGGGCTGAGGGCTGGGGCCGTGTTTTGGGCTTCTGCTCTGCAGGGGGAAGAACATCAAAAACAACAACGATGAGCTCATAAGAAAACAGAAAACATTAACACATTTTAACACTTGAAAGTGTTTCAAACTTCATCCGTGTGTTCCAACAGTCAGTGAAATGGTTGTGCCATTTGTGGAGTAAAATGTCTGCTTCTGTCTGCCTTGTGCTATGAGAGACGCCCTCTCTTCAGCAGGCAAGATTAAAGAACCTGTAATGATAACTTTAAGGTCGACTCCAGCAAAACAAAGGCAAACAAAGCCCAAGACAGCCACCATGTCAAGTCCCCTCAGCCTCATGTTTGTCACTGGTACATGCTCGTAAACAAAATCCTTGCAGTGCAGTTCCACCTGCTCGCCTCTACGGTTCAATCATCAATCATGCAAAAGCTTCTAACTTTACGACAATGTGACTCACAATTTATTGCTGAAAGACAGAAACAAAAGTGTGATCGGAACAACTAGTAGCAGATTAGGAATTCTTTAATCAAAACTTTGAGATTGGAAGAGCTCTCTGTAATCCAACCTGCATGAAACAGCCTCATCAAGCATGCATTGTGTGACATGGCTTCATAGCCCACTGAACTGGTGCTGTAAGGTGATCAGCCCTGAGATACAAGAGACGACTGAAAGCAGGGGGCCAGCAAACATTGCCCTCCTTTTGCACCAATGTGAGAGCCAGTCCAACAAAGACACGGACAGACCCATCGGGCAACACAACATGCTTCTTTTCTGTCTCACCTAAACACATGACCAATCAGAAGAAAAACATACATACAAAAACAAACACTTCAATAACAAAAGTTGATTTATTTTTGAAGCTTACTTGGGCAAACCGGTTAGGCCTGATGGTCAAGGTGAGCTGGCTGGTAAAGTGAAACGCTGAGACAAACTGGGAACAAGCTCACACAGCAGGCGCTAGTGAGGGTGCAAATACAGTCACGCACCACAAGACACACGCAGGCCGGCATGATGCAGATAAAGGGGGGGAAAAAAAGAGCAACTAACTCTGTGGGGCAATTGGATTTTCATCAAATACGTCTGAATGTCAAGCTCAGAGTGAAGGGAGGCGAGCATGACCTGCAGAGACTGATGGAGAAAAAAGGGAGAGAGCAAAAAAAAAAAGACATGGCCAAGATGTTTCAGTGGGAAGCTGAGATGGAGAAAGAGACGGTCATCAAACACATATATCAATCAATGTCAACAGCAAAAGATTTTTTAAAAAGGAAAAAGAAAAGAAAAACAAATGGGCAGTGTTTCTTTGAGCAGGACGCGCTGGCTTTGAATCAGCAGTTACAATTGATAGGGTCAAGCAAGTTCCATTTTTGAGTAATGTGTTCTTGGACGGACTCTTTCGCAGTCATTTGCTAGGTGATTATGCTACTTTGTTCATACTGATGAATAAAAATCTCTGAACCCTCAATTAAAATGTCAATTTAATCCCATTAAAATTCACTTAAGCAGCACCACACAAAAACTAAAAATGTTCTTCTTTAATTGGTGTCATAGTCTACTTCAAACAAAGTTTGCACTAAGATGATGTGTAATCTGATACATAACATGTGTTGGGAATTTAATCTTAACACTGAATTATTTAGGAACTTTTTCAGCAACGGGGGGTCCAAACAGCCCTCCCACACTGCTGCTTAATCCTTTCATGCAACTGCGCCACCAGTGGGGGGGTCAAATTTGACTGGCATCATCTGCCACCTGTAGGTAGCTATTATGCCAAAACGATCTGTCAATGTAATCCGATTCAAAACAGTAAACAGAATCAATTTAAACTCCTGCTCAACTCTAATTTAAACATAAATTAAACATTGCTGTTGTTATTAATCAGTCAGAAAAGACACTGGTTTAAAAAAAAATAATAAAGTGTGGATTGAATCCTGCTCTTTATGACTGCAGTGGTGTTTACCAACACGTAAATAAATACATTAAATATACAAAATGACATTGACGAATAAAGTCACACATCACTGTTGGTTATAGAATGTCATACAAGCAAATAATAAAAGTATGCAAATACTAGCCTAATTTTCTTATTTTTAATAAAACAGATCTAATTAAACATCTTTATTGTATTCTGTTCTAAATACTCTTAGCAACTTTTACAGCCCAAATATAGGCTGTGCAGAATCTGAGCGTACACGCCAAAGACTGCATTGTACATTTTTTTGACAATGGAGGACATATATTAAGATAATTAAGCTTGAAACTGCATTTCGGAGTATATCTTCTTTCAAATCATTGTGAATCAGAAGCAGACAAAAAAATGCAGTTTGAAGAAGATCGCAATTGTGACATAAAAAATACGCTGGGATTATTCGCTCCTGGACATAATGCTCATTCTACACACACGTTCTTGCTTTTGAGCTCAAGGAAATTCAAATAGAGCTTGTATATGAAAAATGCCCACTTTCTATTGAGGTGCTCCAGACTCACTGTTTCTGCAACTTCTTCCACCTATTTACCTTTTTTTGTTCATGTTTGGAGCATTTGTGGGCTTGTGTGTCAAACAATGTTGGCTCCGATTTGCTACCATAAACGCGACACCGCCCTCGCCAATCATGATTGCTTATCCTGTTGATAACCGGCCCAGTTTCCCCTTCTGACAGAAATTCACCTTACAGCACATCAGCGGCCCATGGTGGGCTTGGTTTGCACACTTTATTGAATCAATTCAAAGTGACGCAGCACCTTTAACATTCAGTAACAGCGTTATTAAAATAAAAACACTAAAGAATTTCACAATAGTTAAAAAAGACAAACATGTTATTCCAAATACTATTGATAGCTAACCCCTAATGTTCGGTTCTATAATAGCCTTGATGGGCGGGGTCCTGAAACTGAAAAGGATGTTTTATGATGTCATGTCCTGCCAAGCCTAGACAGTTTACAAATGAGTCGGCCACTTAACCACACCTTTCATTCCTCTTAATGAGCTTCAGATTGAATACAGAATACCAAAGCAGTGGATGAAAAGTGCAAATGAGATTTTATGTCTTACATTTACTGTTTGAAGTCAGGTAATAGGTTAGGTCTGTCCATTAGGAGTTGTTCCTCTCTTTTCCTCTTGCACACGTTTTATGTAACAGCTAAAAAAAGACATTAAACACCCAGTTTTCAAAGACACTCTTACCATACTAACTTTTTCAGAGTTTGAGGTCCAGATGCAAACCCGCAGGCTAACCTCGGATTATCACAGTAAAACCTGCTTCGACCCGCTCGCACCTACACTGCTTTCCAGCCTAGCGATTTCCCACACTTAGGACCAAACCCTGCAGCCGGCGATTCTGCTCTTTCAGCAGTAGCTCCCTCTTTACACCACAGTGGTTCTGACAGCTATGATAAATGTATAACAGACTCCCTGATATTAGTATGCACAAGGGAAAAAAGTTCGAACGCTATGAAAGAAAAGAAAAAAAAAGACAGCCTTGGGAAAAAATCCATCTGGAAAAAAACGCTTCAACATTTTTATGAAATCATAAAATGTCAACTTTGGTGATGGGGGGATGTCGGTGGAGAGCTAACGCCAACGGGCTGTTAGCAAAAGGCATTTATCAAGCAGCAAAGAAAGTATGACAGACCCAGAGAGGATGCTAATTACAATTGTATCATGAATTGTTGTGTGCTTGACAGATCAAAACAATTTCGCTTCCATCTTTCCTCCCCTTTTTCACAATTAAAAAAAATGCTAAATTCTAAAATCATGTAGAAAAAGTTGTGCTAAAATTAGGGGCATCCAATCCCAGTCTTTAAAAGCTGGTGTCCTGCTTGTTTTTTAGACATCTGTGCCCCCACTGATCACCTAAATCAGGTGTGTTCCACCAATGCGGAGGTGGATGGACAGGAAACGGGACACACGCCTTCGCGGACTGGGACTGAACACCCCGGGATTTGATCGAAAACCATAGCTGTGAAGCAAACAGATTAAAGGCTGTGAGCAGTTCAGTTGTGCTTGATCCGTGTTGGTGTGCTTGCAAGCTCGGATGCATGCATGCATGCGTGAGTGAGCCAGGGCCATTGTTCCAGAAAATGTGACCCAAGCTCACGACATCCTGCAAACATTTATGTAACATGGGGTTTGAAAAACAGCCTACTGTCATTACAAGGAAGATCAGGTCTGAGTCTGCATAGCAGCCAAGACCTAACGGGTCAGCGCTCCTGCATGTGATATGCAGCTCTCTACAGTGCCAGCTCTGCCAGGTGCACCACAGAAAGGCTTTTTCCCTGCAATGTGTCACTCAGCGTGATAATTTAAAAAAGAAAAAAAAAAAAAGCTCTTATACAGTGGAAGGACAATGTGGCATGATTTCAGAAAGAGAGGTAGATTACATATTATATCATGCTGCTGCCATCTCGGCTTCTGACACATAGGCTGACGTGTGGAGCGGAGTCTAAAGGAAATTATGATTGTTAAAAATAATGGCAGGCCCTGATGGGACCCTGCTGCGTCACTCATGGAAGTATAGGCCATCAGAAGCTGACACATGATCGTGCTCTGCGCATGCTGTCAGTCCACAAAAAGCCAAGTGATTGGTCCGTTCCCCCCCCCCCTTACATGTTAAAGGTAATAAGTTTATACTGTAAGAAGTTGCGTATGAAACAGTCTAATTTTATTCTGGAAAGAAACGTTTTTTTCTGACACCTTTATGACATGAAATAACAAACACACTGAGGTCTAACTTAGAGGCCAAAGTTTGCAATGTGCCGTCACCAACCCCTTCTTTTGACACATATTAATCTGTTTTTTTGTTATTTTATCATTTCTTTCTACATGTAAAATATTGGGCGAAAAAAACAAACACTTGTGGTATAAAGCCCTCTTAATTTAAGAGTGAAATCTGGCTTTTATCCAGTGTTTTTCTTATATCTCCTGCGTCCTTTTTCACCTCTGCAGTTCAGAGCGTATTTAATTAGGTCAAAAACGCAATAGTAAGAGATTTTCCAACCCCACACATGCCTTTAATTTGAGTGTAAAGTTGTCGTTACTGACCTTTCTTCTTCAAAAATGTTTTTTGTTTTGTTACTTTTAGTATTAAATTTAAACCTAATGAACGACAAGAGACCGTCTTAGTAGTTTGAATGAGATGCCTATGATGTCATCCTTACGGACAATGGTACAACTACTGTATGGCTCTGCCGTCCACTCGATTATCAAAACCCAAAAGGTGAACCATCACAACAAAACATCCCTTTTTTCTCAACGGACATTACTGACCTCAAATTAAAAGCATATATGACTCTTTAAGTTTGAATCATAACAATGCTCGCAATAAATTAAAAACATATATCAAATAAATAGCATGCACATAAAGTCACTTAAATAAAAATGTGCTCACTTCTGAAAACAGTCCCTGGTGGCCATTTGAGGAACTGCAACAATACCGATTTCTGGGTCTGCTTTACATTTTAGTGCCATTAGACAGGTCTCATCTGTACTTGAAATAAATTCCATCTCACAACTCACTTGTTCTCAATTAGTCTTGAACACAAATTCAGTTCAAGTGTAGACATTTCTCCCTGAATGTCTGCATAGGGTGTTAATAGCTCTGAGCATGTATTACATTGCATTTGTATACTTTTGTTGCATTTTTCCTGTTTTGTGTTTTTATATTGTACAGCCTTTCAGAGACGGTCTTTAAAGCGATTGTTAATAAAGCAACAGCTATAGTGTTTATTTGATCTGATCTACCATGCAAACTCCTCAAGAAAAGCTCATTGACTTACATTTTCCGCTTTCCATGCATTACTTTCTTGAAATTCTGAAAAGAAGTTGCTCTAATTAGAATTAGGTTTAAAAAAAAGGGTACTTTTTTTTAGTAACCACAAATAAAGAGCATCCTTGAACCCTGTTTTTGAACAAAACCTTCAATACCACAACAAGTTCATAAAAAATAAGTGAGACACGATTAAAAAAAAGTTGTATAAAACTATGAGGCACTGCAGTTCTGCACAATCACAAAGCTCCTGTCAATAAACCAGTCTGTATACTGTCTGTGTGCTTTTGTCTTCTATAGCCAAAATACCATTATAACTAAATCCCAGAGTCATCCGTTCCCATTCATGGCTGCAGAATCCCTCTCTCGCTCCCTGCTCTGATGCATTCCTCCTCTAATCCCGCCGCACAATCCCCAGATGACCTTTCACAGAGCGGTTTGTTTGTTAATTGGCATTTTAATTTAAACGACTTTGCTGAAATCCCATTCAAAGCTGACAATAACGAGAGAGGTAAGCTCCAAAGTCACACCATCTATACAAGATAATGACGGATGATGCAGAAAGTAATGACGATCTGAAAAAAACATAAAAAAAATAATAAAAACCACAGCAGGCCAATCAGCTGCAGTGTTCTCATGACTCCTAAACTGGATGTCTGAGCCCAGAATGGTCTCTTAAAGAAAACATCACCTGAAATAGGAAGGCGGCCAAAGTCGACTCCCAAGAATCTAACTTTCAAAATAAAAGTGTCAAACATGCGTACAAAAACAACTGTTTACCATTCTTGAAAGAATTAGTCTTCAGTGACTTCCATGTGAGACTGGAAACTCCCCGATCCAAGGGAAACAAGAGTCTCTCTTCCTCTTGTGCTTTTTCAGCCACTTGCTTTGCACAGCTGCCCTGTCCTGCTCCCTTCTCGTTCTAGCCCACAGCGGATGCACACACTCCGCCCCCCACATCGCTAACCATCAAGCACAATGTAAGCAAAAAAGTACTAATCCCCACCATGTGGACATTAGAGGGAGGGCCATTGCTTATTGTTTTTTACATTTGTGTGAGGTGGCAGCATTAAGTGGTGATCAAATGCTCTTGTGTCCAGCTGCAAAAATGTCATAATGGAAAAAAAAAATGATTTGAGATTCAAAAAGTTTCTTGTAAGAAAAAAAACAAAAAAACAGCCTAAAATGACTGCTTGATCATTAATCTGCTCATCTGGGCTCATCCTCTGTCTCATGGTTCTTTTGTCAGTATTGCAGTTCTACTTGAAGGTGGTACCTAGGGCTGAGTAAAAAAAATAATTCAAACCAAATCAATCTTTACTTAGAATCCGTATCGACCAATCAAATCAATTTTCTTTCTAAAGTCCTGTTTTCTTTGAGCAAAAAAAACATTTTTTAAGGTAAGAAGTTATGAATTACGTACTAATTAAATTCCACCTTTATTCAGTTTATATCATATATATGGGAACATTTTTTTATAGGTAAGTGACACATGTTTTAAATGGAAATCTAAAAGATCAAATCAGTAATTAACAGTGGGATTGGCCTATTACTACCAGTAATTCTGTACAACTACAATACAAACCACAATAAAAAAGTGCCTATTCAGATAATGTCATAGTATATTTATATAAGAGCAGTAAAGTCATATTTCTGCTTTGTTTATGGACTAAAGCCGAGCTGTCATGTAAGACCAGATGCAGTCACACAGTCTGAAAGTTTAACACAAGCCATCCATAAAATGATTTGCACATACCTGTAAAAAGGTGCACACAAAAAGTCCTTATATGCTCCCTATCTGACTCACCCAAACAAATACATGCAAACTTCTTGCTGACGTTCTCAGAATCTCAATATGTTTGAGCTTTAAAACTACCAGTGAGATACCTTTTGTATTTTTGGTTTTCCAAAACAAAAAACAGTTTCTGAATTAAAATTTTATGATTTAAAAAAAAAAAAAAAAACACTATCAGGTCTGATTTGTGCTCTCCCCCTTTTCTGCAAATGTAAGTGTGTGTTGTGGCTCTGACAGAAAGTCAAACCTGCTTTCTTTTTTCTGATGCATGTGCTGCACGTACAAAACGCTCCAAGTTTCCAAGTCAGACGTTTTATAAAGTAGATGAAAAACAATTTAATAAAAAAAAGAAGGAAACAAGCAAATACAGTACAACGTAGCTCTCCTTATGCACAGACGAGCTGCAAACACACCAGCTCTCCGTATTCACCACTCCCTTCAACGACATCGCACAAAATAAATCATTCAAACGCAACCAATAAATAAATACAATTAAAAAGATTTAAGTCATCATGGGGGGATTAATAATACAAATTGAAAGAATATACAACAAAAGTAACATTAGGAAGACCAAATAGCAAAAAAAAATAAAACAATTAATGTTTTTTTTATTTATGATCCTGCAGGAAAAAAAAAGACAGACAATGTTGAATAATCCTGAGTTTTTATCAAGCCTTTCACTCCTACTTTCAATGTCTCTTTTCCCCAAACAAGGATCCACTCTTCTGCCGTTCTATCAGTAACTGGTGGCTACACCATGTCCACTGGCCCTGCTCAGTTCCAAATGCCCTCTTTCATGCAGCAGTTTTTCCCACAAATGAGCACACAAAAACTCCCAAGGTCTAAATGATTTGATCAAAAATGTACAGAAACTCGTGAAACTCAAATTCTTTAATAAAGACAGCAGCTACTGAGGCTTATGGAGCCAAATCTCCATCAGGTAGCACATTTCCTGTTCTGAACTATAGCCGTACTGAGGTAAGATTTTTTTTAAATATTTGTATAAACCCCCACAATAACTGTGGCACCAACCCATTTATGAAGTTATGCCTTGTAGAATCTAAAGCTAAACCCTGTAATGTTTCCTCATGGTCCATGTTTTCTTATTTAAAGTAAACTTGCCATCTTGTTCTAACATCTAAAACAGCAACTGGTCTAAATTTAAGTCATGTTAAGTTCATAACTTCTACATGTGCTCCGCTCCCTTATCACTACAGAAGACAGGCCGACTGGAAACAAAGCACAGGAGATCAAAATAAGGCCTGATCCAGATGCTCGGAGCTGCTTCTGTCAGCGGTGAAATCGTTCTTCTGCACTTCCATCTTTGCCCTTTCTTTTGAAGTGCCGATCATCCCTCTGGCTCAAGGAGGAGTCCAGATGTTGGTCGGCATGCAAAGACTTGCATTGTAAATACGCAGATATACCTTAGATCGAAACCTATAAACGCATCATAATAGATGGAAGTGCCAGAAAGCATGAAAGAAAATCAGTAGAAAGTCAGATCTTTAATGAGCTTCTGTCTTCTTATACGTCACAAACATCGACTGTATAAGAGAACTGGACTGAGTGAGTGTGACGTCTCCCATTTCCAATTAAATAAAGTCAATTTGCTCGCCAATTTTCCACAATACGGACTTCACCATGTTGGAACGAGGCGGCGTTAGTGAGCAGCGATTGGTCCGAGTTAATATTCCTCTTCCCTCTTCCACTGAAAATGGGTTCATAAGAATCTGTCAATGAAATGCTTTGACAAGAAACCATCTACTCTTTTTAATGGTTTGATTGGTTAGCTTATAACTTAAATGACTTGAGCTACAGAAAAAATATAATGAAAAATATTAAGAGGGTCGCTCAGTCCAGTTCTCTTGGTCACAAATAAGCTATTCTATTTTTTTAAACTGCATACATCTGTCTGCTCCAGATTCTGCTGTACAATAATAAGGAAAGAATAAAGAAATACACAGAAATGCAATTTAAGGCTTAATTTTTCCTAATATATATGTCCTCCATCATCAGAAAAACACCACAAGAACACACTCAAATCATTACAAACACAATTTTCATCTGATTCGGTCTTTAAACCAAAAAAACGAGAAATTTTTCTCAAGAAAAATAGTCTGAGACCTGGAAAAAAAAAACACAGTTACAGAAATCAAAAGTGGGATCAGACTTTCAAATTCATGTAAGTTTGAGGTTTTATATGAGTATTTTTGCATTGTTGGGAGTTCATAGTAACCTGACCTGTACTTTTCCAGCACTGCTTTCCACTGAGCTGCATACCTGTGGATTACCACGAGCAGCAAAAAGTGATTCTCCTCTGTGCTCTTGTACAATTTAGTTGACTTGTTTTGTGACAACTTATCTAAATAAGTCAAGGAATCTGTAGGTGAAGCTCCTCCGGCTGCAATATTGACAAAGGGCCTTAATTGTGCACAAAGGAATGCAAGGGGCATTAGGTTAAAATGGTAACTCCGGTGTCTGTTAGAATAACCTGAACTTTCTACACCCTCATGACCACTACCTGTCTGACAGGTCAGGTTAGCAGCTCCTCGGTTTAAGACAACGGCAGCCATACATCTCTGTTTTGCTGAAGAATCTGCCTCTGACAGGAGCTCAGACCTGATTAGCTGGTCCGATTAACGCAGCGGCGTTGCGTTCGAGACAGCGTGTAAAATTCTGTCTGGCTCGACTCATTATCAGCAGCGATCACTGGCAGGTTCCATCGGGGCCTTCTGTCAGAGCGACTTAACACCCCCACCCCCCAGTGACACCCTGGATTAGACGCAGCCTTGGCGCCGCTTTATGGACCACTTGTCTTCTAATTTGGGGTGATGTACCCTTAAAACCCAAAGTACCTGACACACGAGATCTGTTCCCCAAAAGACCTCCATATTCCTGTCTTTAGCCTTCTTGTTCTTCTTTTTGGGGGGTTTGAATGATTTAAAACAGATGCTTTGCTCCAGACGGACAGATTCTTAGAAACAAAAAGCAACCATAAGGTGCGAAAACACATTATTGGTGTCCGGGTATTGAAAATAAACATCTACATGAGTCGAGTTGAAACCTATCCTAACATTCTATCATGACTAATTCCAGTTTTACTCTTTGTTTCTGTGAACTTGTTCAAGTTGCACACTTGGAGTCAGTGTTATCTAGCTGACCTTGATTCTGTGGAGCGGGATTGTGGCAGAGCCAGGAACCCACAGAGAAAAGAATGTGGGAGACCGTTTCACTATTTTACTTTAACCAGAAAAACTCAGGAGGCAAAATTATGATCTAGTTTTCTTGATATTTTTCTCAAAAATAAGCAATATGAGGAAGTAAATGTGTTGGCCATGGTGGTATTAGATGCCTATTTTCCATATAATTGACATTATGGATTAAAAAAAATATGACTTTTGTGATGGTCTCCAACCAAATCTGATAACCAGGAATAAAAACACACATTTGATACTTAAACCTTTAAAGGGCAAATGGCTGAAAGTGAATATGTTTTTTAAAAATACAACAAAGTTAATCAAATATTAACAGTAAACACACCTGACGTGATTATTGTCCTTGGTAAATGGGATTTAAAAGATTTTCTTTTTATATATATTAAAGTGTCTACATGGTTCTAAACTGCAAAACATGGCTTCCTGTACCTGTGCTTTTTTCTTTTTTTTTTTTTATATATTTTTTTAAAACTGCGGAATCTGCTCCAAACATTTACAAAGAAAGAAAGAAAAAACATCTCAAAGTTTTTCCCTTTTTCTTAAGAAAGAAAGAGTTTGTTTCATGCAACATGGGTTTAGGTGCAAACATCATTTAAAGTCACAAGTCTTTCAAAACAAAATTGCTGACAGTTGTGTTCAGCACTCGCTGGGAAATTTAGTTTGTGACCTTCATGTTAAGAGGAAAAAGTATGTGAAGAAAACAGAACTGAAGAATGACTACTGTAGACGACCAGGACAGTCCAAAAAATAGTCTTTGCCCGAAGTAAAAGCCAAACAAATGTGAACATTTTACTATTTATACATTCATTTTTTTTTCTAATTATGAAAACAAAATTAAATCCATGTTTAAAATATATATATCCCTCACTATATTTGTCAATTTAGTTGGTATCGATGCACAGAAGTTTTTGGAAAAGACTTCTGGGAAATTTCCAGGGCACTGAATTTTGGAGTTGTAGATTTGGAAAGCCCTAAAAATAGTTTGTGCCCTATTTAGTGCATTAAAAAGTGAGTATAGAGAGAATTCAGACACAATCAGTGCCTATCCTAGTGAGACCAGGAACAGCTTGCCTCCTTGTTACTCCTGGTTTTGTGTTTAAATAAAATAACTAAGTGTACCAAGTTATCTGTTTCTGTTTTGAAAATACACCTACATTTTTACTTAAACGGTTAAGATTTGTCTTTATACTTCCTGCATTGAAAACCCTCGCCAATATAAATAGTGTTTTTGGTGTTTTTAACATGTTCTTGTGGCATGTGTCTCATGATGGATGAAATGTATGAAGAAAATTCAGCTTCAAATGGCATTTCTGAGTATTTCTTTATTCAAATCGTTGTGAATTAGAAGCAGACGACAAAAATGCCCTTGGAAAAAGCTTGCAGCTGTGACCTAGAAGCTACAACAGCCAGTCACAAGCTCCCCACTCTGCCAATTCGGATGCATCCACTTGCAGATAAATGGATCCACGCACATCTTTGTTCTCCTCGTCTGAGCTGACATCTGGCTAAAAACTCCAACTTTGCCATTTTTTTCCTAGTAGAGACAGGGTTACTCCACATCAACAGTCCTGCCCACAACTTGGAGGCAAATTAGGAACTAATGCTGCTCTGCAGAAACTATTTCCTAGAAAACCATGCAGGTGTTTCCATTTTTGGCTAAAAACTGTATAATCATAACGATAAGACCACTTGGAATGCTTTTATAATCAAAAGATGATCGGAGTTGGACTTTAAAGGTGTATATTTATCAGATTCATTAAGAAAATAACCTAAATAAAAATGTAGACCAGAAGGTTGCTATACGCTCAGAATCTGAAACAGCAAAGTCCAGATGCACACAGCTTCACATGTGCTGCATAAGAGCTGCATCACATGAAAATTAATTCAAAGCAAAAAAACAAATCCAGCGTCTTGTGTAACATTGGTTCAACTTGTCAGCATCAGCCAGGGAACTATAGCAACTTAGTGGTGACGGACTTGTCTGTCACTTCGTCTGTCTGCTGCCCTCAGCTGCAGACAGCTGCCCTAACATGGCTGCTCCGCTCCATAAAGAAACGCAGTCACAGCTCATCGCACACACAGGAAGGAATTCAGTGTGTTTGTGATCGGTCAAGCAGTTCAGTTTGTCCTCCTCATAGCCCTCAGGCAGACAGAGAGGAGTGAGAGGATGGGTGGCGGTCAAGCCAGTGGGTTGTTATCTCCTCTCCCTTGAGTGGGATCCAGGTCTTTGGAGGCGAGATGAGTGGAGGAAA
The DNA here is from genome assembly GCA_023969325.1 of Oryzias curvinotus. Classification (NCBI taxonomy): domain Eukaryota; kingdom Metazoa; phylum Chordata; class Actinopteri; order Beloniformes; family Adrianichthyidae; genus Oryzias; species Oryzias curvinotus. The sequence goes on along the minus strand of CM043725.1, from coordinate 23,391,761 downwards.
TTAAAGCACTTGCTTTTGCTGTGGGTGGAAGGATTGCAGAAAAAGAAAAAAGAGAGGTGGTATTGCACACAGTGCAAGTTGGTAAATGTCTGCCTGCTCCCATTGGAGTCAACCACTTTTTAGCATGTTGAGATATTATCATCGCAACCTCCGGCTGACCTTGATGGATCCCCGCCTTTGTAACCCAAACCCCAGGAGACATTCCCTTCTCACCTCTGAAAGCATGCACAGTCACTGTGGCTGCTTTTCCTGTATTACTGCCGTCTTTACATCTGCGTGGGAACACCAACAGGTCTTTTTATCCCTCACAATACGTGCAATGTTTCCGTAAACAAAGTTGACTTTTGTCAGAATTAATTACAAGTCCCTAAGGCGCAAAATGACGAGGATTAAACAATTTGTCTTTAGATTCACCTGCTTCTGTTTTTTGCATACAAAACGTGCCACGATAAAGATGATCTTTGTCTTTTCCTTTTTATTTATCAGCTCTTGAATGTATGCTTCTGTTCCTCTTTTGGATGACATCACAGTCTCTTGTTCCTTTAACACGAACACTAACATCAGTTTTAAACTTTCAATTCAACTCTTTACTAAGCCTACATTCTCAGAAGCAAAAAAGTAAAAAAAAAAAATACTGTGTAGAAATTGTTGAAAACTGTTAAATTGTAAAAAAAAAAGAAAATATGGAGGCATAAAAAAATTTGAGGGGCTCAAGATTTTGTTGAAAATATTGCTTTTGTTATTTTTGCAAAAAAGCTTCTATTGATCTTTATTTTTTATATATATCTTTGTCAATAACGATACAAATACTCAGATATTGGTAGAACAAAACTTTTTGCTATGGGGGCAGCTAACCCCCTGGGTCCCCTGTTGCTCCACCCCTGGATTTGATTGCATTTCATTGCAAATGCACCCATAAATCATCTTCTGATTCATCGTTTGCTTTAACAAAAATAATAATAATAATTTACGTAGAATGTTGCAATATTTGGAAATTCTACTACAAAATTCTAGCTAATAAATACAAGAAACGTTAAAGCTCAAAACTTTAAAAAAAGAAATGATGAATAAAAACAGTTTCTTGATTTTAATATTAGCACAAAAGCATTTCAAGCTCTCATTTACAGGATCAGTAAATCCAGGCAGCTGCAAAACAATCCAGGGTTATCCCAATCGGGCAGGATGCAGCATGTTTTATCACCCATGCCCTGATGGAGTCATAATAGATGTACTTGTTAGCTGGCACAGCCAGAATAAAGAAACCCGTGCGCTCCACAGACAGTCTGCAAAGCAAGAGCACTTGAGGTTTCCCCTCAGATTCTCTTCTTTGCGCCGGTTCTTCCCTTGTTGGAGGTTTGCAGCACCTGCGCGCGCCGCCGCACGGAAACTTTCACGAACAATTGACCAGACAAAGTCGAACGCTTTTTTTTTTTAAAGGGTTAGTTAAAAACGGCGCCAGCTGTCGGAAACTAAATACTAACGCATCAGCACATGAACCCCACCTTTGCTGGCTCTGACCGGTCCGGACGGAGCGCCGCCGGTGTGACGCATGTATTCCCAGTCTGTGCGCAAAAAAAAAAAAAAAAAAAAAAAAGAAGTTTCTTTCTATTCCTCACGTAGAGGGAGCCATGCCTCCCGAGGACCTCCAGATACAAAGGCTGCTCTGAAGCGCTCCTGCACACTCTTCTCTAACACGTAAACTGAGACCCTCTGGTAGTGACATCACAAGTCGCTATGGCAACTGACTCCACCCCAACTCTGAGCTGATCCTACCTGTCTGACTAGCAGTAACTTCACAACAAGATCTTTCCTCCCCTTTTCCTGATAAATACAGAGTGTATTTTCCTGATCTGACATTTATTGTTTCGAAAAGTCCCCAAACTTTGAATTTATTTGGCACTGAACAGCACATGTATGCAAATCTGGAGGATTCAGATCAGCCTGAAGGAAAGGTTGACTTTGCATGTCTTCTAAAAACAAGCACACAAAATCCGTCTTGCACAATGACTTGAACAATTGCCCCGAGCTCCCTTGTGGCTTGTTGCCCATCTCACTATTACCTCAACTGTTTAGGCTACAAAGCCAGTTTGTCCATCTCTTTTGTGCCCTGTGACCCAGCACAAACAAAAGCACAATGGGCAGGTGAGCTGCGTGTTCCCCTACGGTGGCTCCAGCTGCCCTCTCCGTCGGTTTCAGTGACCTGAAAAGTTCAAGACTTCCAAACCTGCACAGCTACAGGAAGTGTGCTTAGAATCTGCACATGCCCCAGGCTGGCCTGTTGTCTGAGAGTAAAAGCAAGTCAATTTAGGGTTATTAAAAAAAAAGGAGTGTATAGCCAATTCAAACCTTTTGCGGTTTTGATGTATTGTATTTCTTTAATGCTTGCTGTTTTGCAGTGGGAGGGAAACATAAAAGGATATTTATGGGAGAAAAAAAAACTCACATTTTACCCGCAGCTAAAAGAAGGAATGAATAATTGTGTGGATCCACTGGAGAACACTGGGAATAATAGAAATATCCATAATTCTTAGAATGGACTGAAGCAATACATTAATTGCTGCAAGTAAAAACATCCTTTTTGGGGTTTTTTTCCCCCCAGAGCAATGGATAATTTGTGGGGTTTTGTTAGTTTTGTTAAACTATTTAGCACAATTCAAACATAATTCTTGACTTTGGATGAAGGGAAAACATTGTTTAATACATGAAATAATACATAAAGTTTAACAGGGCTTTATTTATCTCTATATTTTTACAACTCCACACCTATAAATCTATACTTTTAAAGTATGTGAATCAACATTTTAACTTAATTTCTTTAATTTAAATACATTATTTTCTGGTTTTTGTGGCGGTTTTAACTTCTACATTTCTTCAGCAAAAACAACTTACTCTATAAATAATAACAGGAAAGAAAATAAACAAACTTAGCATCCACTGACGCATATGGATGGTATGCAGGATTAAACGTAATTTTGTCTAATGGTGTTTGAAACTCAGCTGCTTTCTTCAAATCTCGTCACTTTTTCTTTTTCTTTATCCTATCCAACTCCTGTTAATCCAGCAGCTGCTGGGTCAAAAATCCCCACTACTCTCATTACTGCTTTTAAATTCAATCTGCAGAAACACCTGTCAGTTTAACCTCGACTTCCACATGCACTTTAATTATAAGAAGTGTCATTACCTCCACAACGTAGTGTCAACAGTTAGTTGAACTAATACAAAAAGTTAACAAGAACTTTAATGTATTAGAGTTTTTGCAACGAAATTGGGATAAGACTAAACTCTTTTCTATAAAATCCAGTGGAATAGAAGGACATGTAACATTAAACAGCTCATTTGAGTCATAATATGCTTTAAATTTTGAATAATTTACAACATCCTGTTCCAGCAATGCATCATATGGGGTGTATTCAGATTGTGAAAACCGTTTGGTCCGGATCGAGTCCTGAACCTTGTTTTTAGGTCTGAAATTACGAGGGTGGGGGGGGGGGGGCAACTAGAGGCTGAAATTATGGAAGACCTGCGCTTTTAGTTTATTCAAGTTTTATATTTCACTCACAAGTTTCAAACGTTTGTTTCCACGTCAGGCTCAACACATTTTACTTTTTGCTCTGGCAGAGAAATGCTGCAGGGCGGTTACTGCCAAGACGACAGCTAAAAACGTACTGATAGGTGTTTATGATTGTCGGGACAACAGTGAGAATCAATGTGCATCACGTTAAAAATCATTTTGATGAGTCCGTTCACAATCCATTGAGTTGAAGTCTCATCGTTGTGGTGTTATGGCATTATTTTAAGAGAATTCGTAAGGAACTGCAAAGTAGCATTTAGGATTACATCACAGCATCGCCTGTTAGGCGCATGCATGTGACAAGACACAGAAAAGCACGTAAGAAGTGTTTTTGGCTGGGTTAAAATAAACGTACTAACAAATAAACAGTTGGACCCTTTTTTCTGTTTGATAACACAACAACTGTTGATTTATGTTTGTCTGCGGCTCAGCGGTTGCTTCATTCCTAATCCATTTACATCGGCTACAGCCATTTTGGTTTAGTTGCTCCGCTCCGGGAACGGATTGTGTTCAGACTAAGGAATCTCAGAGCGAACCGAAGCTCAGTCCGACTGGAAACAAACCGAGACGACCTAAGAAGATGCGGTTGAGAGCAGTTCCTGGTCTCAGACGAGGGTTCGCTTGGGTGTACTCAGACTGAAAATTTGCTCCGGATTTTTATGGTCAATGACCTCTGGTTCACTTTAAGCAAACCAGATGTGTCCAATCTGAACCCAGCCATAGCGTTTAAAAAAAAAAAAATAAAAATCACTAAAAAATCTTCTTCCCTTTATTTTCCAGGAGAACACAATTTATTCTCACTGTTCATTTCTGAGGTCAGCAATAAACCCTACTCCTCTGTGCAAGTTAATCTGTCAGGAAATCAGTCTAAGGTAAAGGGAAAACCTGCAGCTGTGGAAACCCAAACCTTCCTGTAAAAGTTTTTAAATAGATCACTGAAGCTGAAAAAGAAAATTAAATGAATGATAGCAGCATAAAAATGTATATCCCCCCCAAAAAAGATACCAACACATGCAAAGAGATCTAGAAGGTGCCTCTGCAGCAAATTATTAAAAAAACAAAACCACAATCAGATCTACATTCTGAGAGTCTAACAGTCAATCAAGATAGTAATACAAAATCTATATACTTAACAAACATTGCTTGTCTGGTCAATCTAGATTTACTGACTCTGATCCCTCAACCTCTCCTGGTGACCCATGATCGCTGATGCATGATGGGGGTATTTGTGCTTCAGGTGCTCCAGGAAGGCCTCCCTCTTCTTGTCCATATCTGATGGCTGCATAGCCAGGATCTCCTGGGAGCTGCGGGCCCCTCCTAATGTGTGCCTTCGAGGGACAGCACGGCTTCCTTTGGCGTCCCCCCTTGATGGGGGCGTCCCATTTGGAGAGGCCTGTCTGCGGCTTACGTGCTCGGCATCTTCTGGGGAGGTCACCTTCAAGTTGCTTTTGGTTTGTTCTGGGGAAACAGACAATATAATATTTATAATCAAAATGTGAAAATAACATCACTAAAAAGGTGATAGAAAAATCCTGCATCATCGTATGAAGATCTTCTTTATGTTACGTCACCTGACAAACCTCAAAACCAATGCGCATCCTGCCAAGTAGTACTTTTATTCACAACTGTATGCTAACTTTGTGCAAAACTAGGATTACTATGGATGTACCCAACAAACAAATTTTTTCAATTTATCATTTAAAGTTTAAAAACACACATTTCACACAGTTACGCATTTTTTAAACTTTATATGCAGATGTCTGCTGCATTAACTGCATTAACTTTAGCATGCTATGTCAGGTCCAGCTACAACAAAAATCTATGCAAGTATGAATCCTAAAAAAGAAATCTGTCAGTAATAATAATCTCTGCTTGGAATACAAGTTACAAAAGTAATACTATCTGGAAATTCAAAGGTTTTGTTGTCATTAAAAAAAAAAAAAAGTTACACAAGTAAAAATAAAAGATACAAGAAATGGAGGAGGAATGTGATTTTCTCTATTGTCACTGGGAATCGAGCCTTGACATATATTTCTATTCAGTGCAGGACTGTTGTGTGTTGAAAGATGGAGGCAAAATGGGGGTTTATGTTGATGCACAGCTGACGTGCTGGTATCTAGCAACAGAAATGGAGGTGCTGAATGCTGTGCGTGTACAAGTGTGAGTAACACACACTACACATGTTCTATCTTGAGTCATGCATACATTAGCGTGATTTCTGAGCACCCTCTTTTTCAATGATCAAAGTGGAACAATGATTTATTGAGACTCTACTTTTTGAGCAAATGTTAAACACCTGCAATGTAAAAAAAAGGTCACTGCAATAATGACCTAAATTAGCTAAACTAGGCCTTATCTTCACATTTGAAGTTCAGATTGCTCCAATAACACATTTCTGTTCAAAAGATGGAGAAAGAAATGACAACAAGACATTAAGCAAAGTTAATATCTATATCTGGTCCAAAAGTCTGTGTCCTAATCTGGGGAAAGAGAGCAACCAGCTTGAGACTTTGATGCAAAACTAAGACTCCATCAACCTGAAGAAAACACAACTGCAAGACCGTATTTCAACAGTTGTCAAAGTTCGTGTGTTGACAGTTAGAAAAGGATTGCATTAAAGACATGCCAGGAAAAAGTCTTCTCCATCCAAAAAGGACATTAGAGGCAAACTACTGTTTGGAAGAGAACCAAAGACCAGATGCTTAAAAGAGAACCACATCAAAACGACACCTTTTCTTTTTTAAATCTTTAGGACTAAAAAGAGAAAGTCACCTACTTTTTTCTTTACATTTTTTAAGAGACTTTTCTAACAAACATTTTCTAATGTGAAATGCTAGCATCAGTGGAAAAAAGGTGAATAGTTGTAAAGCCTGGATGGAGAGAAAATTATGGTTTGGGGTTACTTTTTTGCCTCTGGAAAGGAGCAGTTTCATTTGATGTCAAATGTGAATTTGACATCATTTCATAACGATTTAAATAACAAATAATATCAAAATATTTAAAGAAATTCAAATTTCCCTTCCACAAAGGATGTCACAGAAAATATAATACAAAACTTAGATGTGTCTAAAGAATATTACCAGATAGATTAATCAGGCAGTTGTAAATACATTCCACCATGATGTTTGATGCTCGATTCAAAATCTGGACCAATTTTTACTAGTTTGTATCTCATACTGTGACTGTTTTGACATTAACAAATAATCCAAGCTGTTCTTTCAGTGGGTCATACATGAGGGGTTTCATGGGGCCAACCAAACATTTGAGACTCTAAACTAAGAATAGAAAAGGAAAAACAACTTGTTTTCTGATTCAGTGCTGAAATGCAAACATACTGCGGTTTCTATTTTACCCGTTAATGGAAGCGTGTCCACAGTCCAATAGCTATAATGTAACATGTAATTAGTTATGAGACTGAATGAGAGAAAACGTTACTCTGTTTTTCTTTCACGTGAGAATAACCAAAGCAACAGGAGATGTATAGGCACGCATATTTGCACATCTATTATCTGCATTATAATCAGCAAGGTGTGTCAAAAGCTGGAGGGGAGGCACTAAAGAAAACTCATCTTCTATTTCTTGCATCGGGTTTTGAGAGCCGTAACGTGTGCCTTTTAGAGGGAAATGGCAGGTAATAAAGGGCCTCTTGCAGAGTGTTGTGGACTGTCTAACATGGAGAAATATGGTTCCATTTCACCCCCCTAAAGACATTCTGAGACTAACATATAAAGGTTCAAAACAACTTATCTAAAATAGCTTTTTTGGTAAGCTTGGAAAACTAAATGGTGGAGTTTTATGAACTTAAACCCCCACCCTCCTTAAATTGAGAGCCGCAGCATGTCTCATGTACTTCCAACCCTATTTTTAACTCCCAAACAGTTTCTCCGCTGCCAAACGCACTCAGACAGAGAACACCAAAATGTGCATCATTCATTTGGCATGTCATAAATCTCATTACCTTCCGAGAGAACACAATCTTTGTCTTCATCTGCTATTTCTTCTTCCATTGCTCTCTGTGTGACTCCAACAGCACTCGTGAAAACGCCAGACTTGGAGAACGAGCGAACTGCCTGCTTTGCGATTCCAGACGTAACTCACGTGGAAAATGGGGCCTGAGATAGGCCCTGCCCCACTGCCCCAGGATAGACTGGTGGGGATTTAGAGAGTCAACTGCATTCCAGGACACAGAGCAACTAGACCCTCACCCTTGGGCCACAAGCTCTGTTGCCCCTTTGGAGTGATCACTGACTGAATGCAAATGTGGGAGAGAATATCCACTGCTGTTAAAGATGACAAGGTCCAGAAAAACTCTTAAATTCCCAATTCTAACAGGTGTCAGGGTGTCTGACACACATATTGTTATATACTCAGTCTGGTCTTAATCAAAGCCGTGTCTGCAGGCTGTCTCTTGTTTATATCTGTGTCTCTTAAGAGGCCCACCACATGCTAGCATCCAAATGTGTCATAACCTACTTCTGAGCAATGTCCAAACTGCTCTCACGAGTGTGCAGCCTCCTAATGTGAGATTGAGTTATCTGATTTGCAAGACAGATCAGGAAGAAAGCCAGTCCAGCGGGCTTTGTGCACTTAAAAAAAAAAAAAAAAACAGTCCCAAAAAGTCCCTTCATGTGAACTTTCTCTTTTTTTAAAGGGGCTGCAGTTAATTTCTTTGCAGCTGCTGATGCGACTGATCCAAAGTGAACATAGTGAAAGCGACGCACTTTAAAAAGGAAAACGTGAGGGGATCAATGGGCGAGTTGGTGGGCCATGTAATTGAAACTGGTGGGGCGAGCGCGCAGACAAACACAACAGAGCAGCTGACGTGTGATGTCTAACACACAGAGACAAGCCTGCTTCCCTCACCCACTCACATACTATGGCACTGAGCCGCAAAGGGTAGAAGAGCAGGCCAACTGCACCACATGATGCAGTCAAAGTGTTAGGCTGGATGATAAAATGTTGCTGCATGCTCTTTATCTTAAAGATCCACTCCAGTGAAAATGTTTTTTTGGGTGTTTTAACATGTTCTTCTAGCATTTTTCTCATGAAGGAGGATATATATCTAAAAATTATTAAGCTTAATATTGCATTTCGGAGTATTTCATCAATCAAATTATTGCAAATCAGGGGCAAACGAAAAAATGCCATTAGAAAAAGAGCTTTTTTGTTACATAAAAACTATGGAGAGCGGGCCACAAGCTTCCTCCTTCTCTCCATTCTGATGCATCCACTTGACGACTCTATCCATGTACATCTTCCTTTTTGTTGCACTGATAATCTTAGCAAGGGGGTTTTAGGAGATGTGATCTAGCGGGACAGCGTATAAAAAGATGAGTGATGGGAAGAGGGGTTTGCTACATACCAACAATCCACAACTCAAAGGCAAATTTCTAATGAACTTCTGCTGCTCTGCAGAAACTATGTCCTAAAACAGTTTTTTTTTTTTTGTCCAGTGTTCTGTGAAAGATGGTCAGGTGTGCCGTGGAAAATTAATTTGACCCGTGTTAAAAGAAAGACAGAGGATGCGAGTTTGCTGCGCGAATCCCGTTTGATGTGACTGAGGGAGGAAAGAGGAGGGGGCCGTGTAAAAAGTGAATAAAATAATGAAGTTCAGAGACGTGAGTTTGACCGGCATCAGCACCACTGCAGTTCACTACATCTCCCATGATGCACTAGGTTAATGTGACAGCATATCTTATTACAGTGGGGAAAAACCACTACCTAGGCAAATTTGAACAAATTCAGTTGAAAATTATTATGGAAAACTATAAGGAAATACAGCTGCAACTTCTAGTTGTTTGTGCCTCAATTATTACAAAAAATGCACACAATATAGTAGAGAGAGTGTTCATCAATGCATACTATGGAGTTTGTCTTTTTTAAATTTTTTTATTAAAGTGCACCTTGGTTCAAAAAAGCTTGCAAAACACTGGTCTAAAAAACAGTTCAGGTTATTGGATTTTGGCTTAAAACAACCTAATCATAACTAAAAGACCACCGCTTTAACAATAAATCAAAAGATAATCGGAGTGGGACTTTAAGGAGAACAGATGCCTGACTTGACTTATAATTAATCTCAATTAATTTTTGAGACCCCTATCTCATTTGCATGATCAAAGCTTTCCTTTCAACCTCATTCTACAACTTGCTCCATGTTTTCTGCCCTGTAGTTCATCATCAATCCACTAGGGGCAGTAGTAGTGCTTTTCATGGTCATTTCAAAGAGGCTGCTTTCATGCAATCTCTGAAACACTTTTGGAAAGAAACATTTTGCTAATTTTTAAAACTTTATGCCAGGAATAATTAATCTGTTATCAACATTTCTTTTAACTAACATCTTCCTGTTTTAAAAGAATGGAAATTTGTTCATAATTAATGATAGAGTTGTACCCTTTTAAATATGTGTGTGTATCAAATTTGAGTCAGTGGGTCAATATCATGATTTTTCCTAAACAATGATGTCAATATTTGTTGCATCGTAAACTAACATTGTTGTGAGAAAAAAATTATTTAATTGTTCTGCATATTATAATTGATACTATTTATTTCTGTATCAATTTTATTCCTACATAACTACGCATGACATCTGACCTTACCAGCTTTAAATGTCAATTAAAAACATACTTTTTTGAAGGGCTTTTAATGCTCAGTAGTCGATGGCGTTTTATTTTATTTTATGTATTTTTTGCATTCTTATTTATCTTTTATGTATTTTATTACTTTAATTTTAAGCTTTCTTATGCCTTCCTTTAATTGTGAAGCACTTTGGTACACCTATAGGAGTTTAAAGTGCTATATAAATAAAGCTTCATTCATTCATTCATTCATTCATTCATTCATTCATTCATCTCGTAAAAAAATGATATTACTTTGATGTAGTGGGGCTTAGAGGGTTAAAACAATGCAGCCTCTAAGAAAGAAAATGTAACTTGTGCCACCAAATCAGACATAAAACATATAATAAAATTACATCATGATGAGAACACACTTAGAGCACTCTTATATAATTTATGATTCCACTTGTTTCATAAAAAGATCCTATTTTACAAACATTAGTACTGCTTACTGGATCACATTGTTCCTGTACTTTATATTTAACACGACAAAAATAAAAATTCACGCTTTAGCTGAAAAAGAGTAAAAAAATAAGAAAAAAAAACTGTGGTATCCAACACTGAGTCACTGCATTACAGATGTTATCTGAATGTCAGTGCTTATGTGTCAAAATTCCCCAGTCTTCAAAATTGCACATCATCCGTAACAAACACAGAGGTCCGCCTTTGCCAAACCCAACCCATAATCAGAGCAACTCCTCCAAACCAGAAACTGCATTATGTGGTCCAAAACAACCTGCCTTGCTGAACGTTTTACCGTCAGCGTTCAGACCAACAAATAACCCCCCCCACCACCACCACCGCCACTTTCAGAGGAATGCTATTCTCTCCTTGCAGCTGCTGGTGTTGAGTAAATGATGACCTTCTCAGTTGAAAGACAACATGCACTCGCTCATGAACACCGGGGTTTAACGAGGAGCAGGGCGTCCCGCTGTTTGCAGTTACTACGCCGCTGCCTCATTTTTTGAGGAATGCATTCTGCTGCCCCCTGCTATTACTGTCCCATAACTACGCAGTTTCATACAAAGCCCATTTGTGTGCAATAAAACAAAAGCACTCACATCACATGACTTTACAACAAACAGGGTTGCACAAAGTGGAGCTGGTTCACCTTTGACTATAAGACATCACTTATATCAAGTAAAAGCTATCAGATAGAATATCAGCTGATGCATTCACGTGCAACTGATTTGCATATGCAAAAGATGTTTTATGTTTAAATGAAATATCATTAACTCAAAACTATTCAGCTTTGCTTTTAAAAAAGTTGAAAATTCGGGCAAAATTCTAAAAATGTGCAAGAATAAGTGGCAAATTAGGATCTTTAATAAAGCCATACTATTTATTTGGTTAAATCAAAACATCCTAAATGGAAAAAGAAAACCCTGAAGAATATTCGTATATAACTGGAAAAAATTCAGGCATGAAAGGGTTAATTGAAGAGTAGTGAACTGTAGACGTGCACGTTTTTGCCCACTCTTCTGCATCATTTGCTTTTCAAAAGAGTAGCTTGTTATTCAAGACAATCAGATTCTTTTGCCCTTTTCTTATCACTTTATTTTCCTCCGCCCACGGCCCGCGCTGCACACTGGAGCTGCCACGCCGCGGCAGAGAGCGAATGGGAGAGTTGGCGGGGTGTCCAGTGAAACTCACAGCTGATACGACAGATACGTTTCAGTCTAAGGTGACACAACGCAATGCAGCCTGACCACATTTTCCTAACACATATGTATGCGAGCAAACAGATTCATTCACAAAAACCTTCTGAGGTATCGTCTCAGTTCCAATCTGGCTTTGAGGTATGAGGAATAAAAACCCAACCTTTCACATATTCATAAAATGAAATGCCCAGCTGATTCCCGACACAAAGACAGGAGCAGAAAAGCAGCGGAACTTCTGCTTGAGTCCAGGGCTCAACAGCAAAACAGTCTGTTCACATGTACAATCCATTAAACACTGAGGCCTTTGTGTTAAGAATGGTTCTTTATGACTGCAGATGATTGCCGCTCTCAGAGTTTGTTTTGGGGTCAAAATGTCATCACAAAGGTCAAACAGGTTCAAATTAACTTCTACATAAATACACATACAGAAAATGCATATGATAGTTTTCTTACTCTTGGACGGACTGTACTGCTATGATTAGACTTTATACGATGAGTGGACTCCACAGAGACTTTGTTGTTAAAACCACTAAGATTTAAAGTCTTTATAAGTTAGACAACAGTTTGGTACAAAAAATACATTAAAGTATATAAATAAAAAAGAACAGCTGTTAATCTCTTTGTTTAAATAGTTTATAGAGCATCACATTGGAACTATGAAGTTTTTGACAGGCCTAAAGCACAACAAAACTTTAAATTGATCTTTAAGAAAGATAATTTATAAGAAAAATAGTGAAGGACACTGACAAAACCCACAGATAAGAGCTGCCACTATAAAAATGTGGAACCTGCTGTTCTTTATTTATAGTAGTTTCCGTAAAGCGGGTAACATATTTTACATTCATGCGACGGAAAATAACATTTATGTTTGACGTCCTCATAATTTATGAGATCCCCTAAAATTTGTTTCATTTGAATTTAGTTACCAAAAAAAATGAGGCTTTCAATTGATTATTGTCTCTCATATTCTGCCTTTGTGCTGCTTCTAATGACTCTAATGCTTAAGAGACCATCACAGGATCCGAGTCTCCTCAAACCTGCAGAAACCCTGAAGTTTAGCTGAAGTGCAGTTTACCTTTTAATCAAGCTGTCCAAGGTATTTGCACAGTACCTAAGTGAGTGTGTGTTATTGGATACACTGAGTTTTCCAGACTTCCCACTCTGACAAAGCTATATAAACAAAACAGACAACAGATGAGTTACATGCATGTGGTCCAGTTTGTGTCTGTAGGGATCAGCTCAGGGAATAATGAGGAGCAAGGGTGGGGAGGGAGGATGGGAGTTAAACATATCAGAAGAGCAGCTTTGGATAGATAATTACTGTAAAAGTCCTAAATGCAACTGATTTCAATGCCCATCCACCTCACCAGGATAAGTCATTATGTGATATTTAGAAATCCTCAAATTAAATTAAATTAAACCAAATTAAAGTTCAAAATCAATCTTATTATAAATGCCCGCTGTGCAGACCTTTATTCTTCCTGTTTTGTGCTGCTTGGCTTTTTCCTCCCATGTCTAACAATCATGACCAAAACTAATCAAAAGCTTCTAAAATGCCCTGCATTTTCCTGACACCAGGGGGTGCTCTAGAGCAAAATCCACTCACCTTGTGCCAATTGAGAGGAGATGTGTTTGTGTAAGCTTAAAACAGAGAATATAAGCAGCTTGTGTGTTTCTGTTACTCCTCTGTCATGCACTGTTAGACACACTCTACGCTATTTCTCAGTTACATATTAACTGGGCCACTAAGGGGCTGTGTGTGCGTGTGTGTGTGTGTGGTACAGAATAAATCTTTGGCAGTAACCTCCAGCAGCGTGTGCACTTTATTAACTCATGACCAGAGCAGGTGCAAGTCAACCCAGCCACCACCGGTGCAGATGTTTGATGGTTTCCCTTGACAACAGTCGCTGGGCCAACCAGAAAACTAGTGGTGTCCTGATGGGGAGGGACGGGGAGATGCTTAGAATAGCTGCAGGTGGGAGGAGGACGTCCACCCGGGAGTCAGGGAGGAAGGTTTATTTACCTCTCCCCCCCATCTGCAGGACCTTTATTTGAAAAGAGGCTTACTCAGAACAAAATGACACTTTTGGTGCTTTGACATGTTCTTGTGGCTTTTTTGTGATGTTCGAGAACAAACATTAGAAAATTAAGCTTGAAATAGCATTTCTGAGTATTTCTGTATTCAAATCTTTGTGAATAAAGGAGCAGAAGAAAAAAACCCTTTTCCTCATCCTAGCTCAAAACTTTACGGCTAGATAGCTTCACAACATTTCTCGCCATTTTTGTTGCACTGCTAATGCGAGTTTGGGGTTGTGAGGAGCTGTAAGCTAACAGAAGAGAGTGAAAAACAAAGGGATTATGGGAAATGAAGGCATGCTTACTCTGCATCAACAGGTACCGTCAAACTCTGCAGAAATTATGATAAAATAGATCAAAAGATGATCTTTAGAAGAAATTAGGCCTAACTTGTTTAAGCTAAGTTAAATTTAAAAAAAAAAAGATCACCAGAAACTGTTTTAAAATGTAGTTCTTGTAAAATGTGTGCTTTAGGGATGCAAACTGTTTGTCAAATGTAGACCTTTATTATAAAAGAGATCCGATCTTTCAGGACTAATCTGCACAGCTTCAAAAGAGCTCCTGCTGAGGGATCTCCTGATAACTATGTGATAGAAATCACATCTGCCTGTGGAAATCACAGCAATAAAGTAGTTTTAGAAATAAACAACTCGAAGCTTCTGCTCACAACAAAAAAGGGTTGAGAAAAGATGCAATAACATTTAGATATAGCACATTTTCCCATGGTTTCACTAATGCAACACCCCCAAGCAAATCAAAGTAATTGGTGTTGCATGCTGCAGTGAGTTAACTATGCGTTTAACTGCGCATGGCTTCCATTTAAATATGTCTTCAGTGGGCTAGCGCCCTCAAGTTTATTAAAAAAGGGATTGCTTCTCGATTGAGTCGCCTCATAAACGATAAGCAGCTTAAGTCCCAGTCAATCACCAGTTCCTCACTGCCTCCGCCACACCTCTTATCTCCCTTTTACCCGGCATGCTACTGCAGACTAATCAGCATCAGGTTTGTAACTACCTGACGCTGCAAGAGCGGAAAACAGAATTCGACTTTGTGGGAATAATAATTTTAAAAAAAAAAAAAGCTTTTCTGCATCAGGTATTGTTTTAACATTTATGCCAAATCAGCTCAACAGCCCTTTGTATTCAAGCAACTGAAGAATAGAGCTCTGTGTGTGCTGCAGAGCAGATGAAGAGGAGTGGCAGCCGGGGGTCCTCCTTTGGAGAGGCAAATGCTGCCGGAGCAGATAAGTGATGCAGGTGGTAGTGGGATATGAACTGGGCCCCGTGGAGGGGAAGCCACTCTGAGATTCTGAGAACACTGCCGTCTTTGTCGCAGTCTATCTGAGAAAAACCTGCTGTCCATGTGTTGCATGTGACTGTGTGCTCCTGTGTCGATGTGCGGGTGCCAATCGGTGAAGGGTGTGGAGTGGATCCAAGCTCTCTGGCGCTGTGGAACAGATGATGTTTGGACATAAAAAGCTGGCGAAAAGGCTTTTTGGTGCATTTGTATGCAGAAAAGCAACATTTAAGTTTGTGTGTTTCACTTGCTGACAAATAATAGCAATTATCTTGATATGATGCAAAAACAGCCCCACATCCTGATAGAGCAAATTTCTTGGTGTGATCATAGGAATGCAGGTTGTCAACTTTGAGTGGAAGTGAGAAGCGGACTAACAGAAGCTTTACTGTTGTGAGGCTGCAGCAAATGAAATGCTGCAGCTTTCCCATGAAAGAGGAGGAGCAAAAGTCTGTTCCTGCAAGGTTTAATAGCTTTAGCACAAAGCAGCCGTAAAGCACAAGGAAGTATCAGGTCATGGGAAGCAGCTAAAATGTGGCTGATTTTATTTTACAGAATAGTTACTGACTGTACTTTAAAAAAATATTATTTTGTATTTACTAACATTGAATCTGTTTTTTTCTCGTTGATGGTAAATATCTAAGAGCTCAAATGAGGAGGGTGATGTCAATTTGCATTGGAATGACAGAAAAATCCAGATTTTTAGCACTGTAATGAACGATGCATTCATCTTGGACAAATTATCCATGCAGTCCAGCTGCATTTAGGGTAACATCAATCCAAATCAAAGAAACGCAGCTTTTTTTCTGGATGTGTGTAAATGAAGAGATGTGTACAAAAATGCAGGAAGGATTAACAATTGGTTTAAATTTATGAGAAAAACCACTGTGCTGCAACTGTTGGCTGAGAAAATCCTGCTCCTTAAGCAACACAGCAAGAAAGAAAAGTTCCAAGTAAAGTTATTTCCCTGTTCTGGATTTCTATTGTTTGTATGTTTTGTAATATCCGGCGTTTAAACATCCTTCAACCTGTAATTCCAACATCTACTTTAGCATTTGTACACAGAGATTAATTACAATCAACTCTTTTTTGCATTGACTTCAAATTACAGAAAAGTATGTCTATAAATTGATATGATTTTTGTTCGCTATGCCTTTTTTGCTTGAATTCAGGTCAGAAAAATACAAACAACTTTTGCACCAACATCCAAAATAGTTTTCAATCCTGCAATGGATAGGACATGATTTGGAGAGTTTGTTTTTTTTCTTTAACAAATGCAACCTTTTCTTTTGAAAAAGCTATTGTTTGATTGATAAAAACAACAAATCTTCTTTTTTGTTGCTTTTTGTATGATGCTTTCCTAAGAGGAGAGGCAAAGCGTCCGTATGGAAGTCTGGGACCTGAAGAATGGAGTAGTTGCTGATTGCTTTTTGCTTTTTTTGCAATGTCGATTTCCTTTTTCAATCAACTTTTGCAAATTTTAACATGAATGCAAATATTCATGTCAAATTAACTTGTTTTAAACTCTGGATCTGTTAGATGCTTTCTAAAGATGGGTTTAAAAAAAAACCTTTGTAATGTAAATCGTTAGCATTTGAGATTGAAAAAGCCAAATTGTTGGATCAGCATCCTCATCCGCCTGCAAACGTTTCCACTGTCTTCGAAATATCCTATTCTTGTAAGAGTTAGCTTTAAATGCAAGAAAAATGTTATCTAATGTTGCACAAAGACAGCATGCGCTGCTTAATATGTTGATCATTTGTAATTGATGCCGATTTTTTGTTTTATAGCTGCAGCTGGTCTTTGGTGTATGAAAAAAATAAATAAAAACTGCATGTCTGAAAACAGTCAAGGCAGCTGCAAAGACATAAAGGCTATGTGATATGAAAAGAGGAGAATGCTTTAAATCTGGCCCGACACTCCTGGTGCCCTGGACCTACGATTGGCTGCAGATGACATCACACTAAAAACCAGCACCTCCCATCAGTTCTGAAGCATCCCAGTGATGTAATGCAGGACGGGCCATAATAAACACTGAGTAAAACTCCTCTTTTACTGCCCTCCCCAACTCCCCTTTCCTCCTTTCTTCTCCATTTTACGTCAGCCCTTTAAGTGGATTCAGATCAAATATCTCCACACCTGGTGGTTTGTGAGATTTTCACTTGTACCCAAAGCTATTCAGCTGCTAACAAAAAAGACAGAGACGTGTCTTAATCCTGTCTGTGTCCTCCAGTTGTAATTAAAGAAATCCTGCAACTCCTTCACACATGCTGTGATTAGAAACACCAAAACCCAGGTTCTAATAATATTTGCTTTGGAGAGAGATTACCTCTATAATACTATCAAAAGTATATTTCTTAAAATTAAAAATAAAAAACTAAGTCACCAGTAGGAATAAACACTGAAAGTTTGTGCAGACGTCTAATTTACGAGATATTCAGCCAATTTCCTTTTTTTTTTTTTTTTTGGCAACATCTGTTTTTTCCTCACAATTTGTGGGAATTTGTGTTTGTTTCATGTGTTCTCAGCAAACATCAAAAGCTCAAGCGGATTAGTGAGGAGGACTCTGATCAAAGCCAAACTCAGCTTAGTGGGACCCGCTGTGTATCACATGACCCCCGACAGAAGTGATACAGTACACGTCTGAGAGCCGCGGTCCAGCGACCCACTGCACAGCGACGGTGAAACGTTTGTTAAAGGGGACGTCTTCAGGTGTTTTTCTGTTTCTCTCTCCCTCAAGAAGACAGGTTCTGGTGTGGAGTGAAAATGAAATGAAAAGAAAAGCTGGAAAGCAGGGCAGCAACGCTCAGAATAAGTGCCGCCATCAAGACTCAAGAGCGCAGCTGTCAGCTGCTTCTTTAGAAACTGCAACTGAAAATAGTCCAGACTACGCTGTAATAATTCCTCCCCTGTTGACATAATTACCTCTTCTGTTTCTGATATTACAGGAACATTATGCGCAAAAAAAACTGAACAACATTGTCCTAAAGGTTGTTATGCTGCCCCCAGGTGGATAAAAAGTCATTCCACCTGGACTGAAGTTAACTAAAAGTCAAAATAGTTCATGTCTTCAAAGATCCACTCCTATGAAAGTCATGTTTTTAGGGTTTTTAACATGTTCTTGTGGCATTTTTCTGAGGATAGAGGACATACAACACACCCTCCCATTCATTTGAATGAGAAGGTGTGTCCAAACTTTTGGTCTGTACTGTATATCAAGAAAAGTAATCTTAAATTTGCATTTCTGAGCATTTCTTGTTCAAACTGTTGTAAATCAGGAGCAGAGAAAAAAAATCTAGTTAGAAACTGAGCTTATTTAAGACGTAGAATACAGCCTGGGTGGGCCACAACCGCCACACTCTCAACAACTAGGAGGGGAAGGGGGGCGGGGTTGTTCAGCATCAATAGTCCCGCCCGCAACTCAAAAGTGAATTTTTTGATGAATAACTGGTACACTACAGAAACTAGGTCCAAGAATGATGACAGTTATTTATTAATTTGGATGAAAACATCATAATCATAATGAAAAGACAGCTGCTTTTAGAATAGAACAAAATATGATTGGAGTGGGACTTTATCTGTCTAATAAAAAGATGCAACGTAACTTATGGATCTCATGTCTAAAAATGTAGTATAACATTTTTTTTAAAACCTGAGACAACCTTGGATTAAAAATTACAATTAGGATGAAGTCTGGCTTGATTGGGGGTTATGTCTGTAGTCTGCAGTCAGGCCCTTTTGGCTTCTTCTCCTAGCTTGCTGACTGACTGGTGGCTTGACGGTGGAACAGACCAGCAGAAATCGGGAAGTGTATCCTTCCCTCCACTTCATTATGTGCGCAGTGAGATGGTAATTCTGCGATGGCGCTGTGGCTAACCACCATCATCCTCTGGCTAATGGCTTTAGCATGTGCCCAGCAGTCCATAGGCTCCTGCTTGTCTCACGTCTCAAGAGAGCTGAAAATGAAGCCGGGCATTGCTGCACGGCTGCTGGGAAGGAAACACTTGCATGAGAAGGGAAAACATGACAGGAAGGAAACTTCGAAACAAAGTGCTGAGGAAAGGTGATGAAGGGCACAGGAGCGGGAACTGTGCCAGCTCGTTTGTTGACAGCTTGTTTCCTCGTCTCTCTGCTGCATTAAAGTCAAATGAAACGCTTTTCTGTGGCCTTCAGTTTTGGCTTAAACTACAACAGAAATATGTGAAACTGGAAAACTAAATGAGACCAATAGGAAGGTCAATTTCCCCCACAGACCTTTCATAGAGATAATGATAGACTTGAAGGCTTATTGATTAGCTGACAGTAACAGTTAAGAGAACTCTAACTTGGCTGTGGTTGAAAAAGCCCCAAAAGGATAATAGTATGTAAACTCTGTTTTTTTCTGCTTCAGTCAGAAAAAAGGAAGAATAAAAAAGGTAATACCTCTTTCTTCAAAGAAGGAGAAACTATGTCGAGAGGACTCAGCAGTGCAGGCAGGACTATGCTTTGGGAACCACTGAATCCGAAATATTATTATTAGAAAAGTGTAAATCAAATCAGTTGTGGCAAACAGTTCTATTAAGCTGAATCTTTATTTTTGATCAAAAGTATTTTATACGACTGTTTATTGTTTCCATTACAGATTCCTTCAATCACATTTAGTGACTATACCAGCTAATTCAGGGTTGAGTTTTTTTGTCTTATAAAACAACAAATACATACATATACACATGAGCTAAGATGCTTTTATTTTCCTTATGGTACCACAAATAACTGTTTTATAAAGAACAGCTGTGAATTAGGAGGAGTGAAGATTTAGAGTTTCATCTATACAATTAAAAAAACAAAAATTACTCTGCTGTAAATTGTGCTTGAGGGGTTTTTAACATGTTCTTGTGGTATTTTTCTGATGATGGAGAATCAGGAGCTGATGAAAAAATGCTGTTTGAAAAGCTCCCTGTTCTAAGCTCTCTGCAGCAAGAACGGGGAAGGGGGCGGGGTTGCTCCACACCAAAGATCCCGCCCATAACTTAGAGGCAAATTTCTAGAGAACTACTGCGCCTCTGGAGAAAATTAGCCATAATCAAACCTTAAAAACTTCATTTATCACTGCACAAAAACTATGGACAGCAGTCCCAAATAACATTTGTTGCTGTGTTTCTAGACATAAAATATTTAGAATCTTTCCTTTCTGTCCATAACTCTTTTTGTACTTTTTAACAGCTAATCTAAAATGTGTCAACTGTGTCTTTTCAGGAAAACCATTCAATCTGTCTCCATCTTTAGCCACATTGAAATTGCTCTGTGCCTCAACACTGTTTTGGGTATTGATTTTAATCAAAAAACTGAATTTTATTGTAAAAGTCAAGAGAAAGGGTTTCTAGCGACATGTCAGAACCCCCCCCCCCCATCCCCATAAAAGTACATTTTTAAAGTACTGAAAACTTAGTTTGTGATCATGGTGAAAGCTGAGTTGTGGATGTAAATGTGACCAACACTTACAAACATGAATTAAAGAAATAAATAGGACAGGTTTGGATAAAATTCCTTTTTCCTGCCACCATAAGCTGCATTTAACATGAGAGACGTCAGGTTTATCCTCGGCAGCAGACCCTGTCACACTTGGAATAACAACACACATCAAAGATAATGATTATATATACCTGTCATTACATTTATCCTGGGGTGCTGTTTAAATATTGGATCCTCGGAACTCTATTTCTAAACGTTGGCATTTATTTATCAGTCAAAGCAGGACATAGTAATTCTAACATGTAGAGGGAAGACAGGTTTCCTGGAAGCTCCAGAGCTCAGACAGCAGCCGCTCCAAGAATATCCCGGTTTAATAGACACATCCTGCTCCTGTCAGAGGCTTTACAACAGGTTTTAGAGATGGGACTATCCTAATCTGACTATATGAGCGTGCAATCAATGGGGCAATTATAAAATTATGCCAAGGTAATTACTTTAATGACAAAAACACATATGATTAAAAAGAAAATTACACATTTAATGAGCTAGGGCAAGACACCGCTGGGTTTTAGCAGGCAGAGAACAAGTCTCATCCATATTTATTGGGATTAGCCACCTTTAAGACTCAAATTTAGATTTCTCTTAATTAATCTTTCGTGGTGATGAAAACCCTCAAGTGAGTTATAGACTTCCAGGCGTGACATGTAAGGACTTTTTCAGGTTGTCATTTAAAGTTATATTCATCTGAAAAAGTTTTTTTTCCCCCCAAAAAAATCTTCTTTTGACACTTCTGTAATCTAAATTTTTCTCAGAGACCAGGAACTTTCCACAAAAAACCGAGCTTTTTCTTTTGTTCTCATCTGTGTACAAAGCGTGTTCGTCAGCAGACACAAACAACCTCCGGTGACTTCCTCTGTGTTGAGGAAGCAACAATTCGAACAGAATTCCTCTGAGAGGGAACGGGTAGGAAAAACTGGAATGTTTAAACTTAGAGAAAAGGAGCGGTAAGTTATGGGACAGCATTTCTTTTCAATAAAGATCTCCATAGGAGGAGGAGGGCAAACAAGAGTTCATTTATCATACAGACGCAGTTGTAAAGTTCAACAATGTACAATTAAACATTTATTTATTTTTCACATTCCTTTCCATTTGACTATTTTTACTTAATGAGTAATACAACTAAGCAACAATTGCACTTACACAAATAACATGAATATGGACTAAAAGTTGTTTTTTTGTACCTGAAGCAAATACAACAAAATGAGATGTCATCATTGCATTTGGTAAAAGAGGATTAATTTGTTTTTGTTTTTGTTTTTAGTCTTTATAAATAAAGCTTGATTTGAATATGTTTTTATTAACATTTTTCTCTAATTTGTAACTCAAAGAAACTTTTTGTCATTTTTGCCGATTCCCATTTCTTTGTAGGTGCACTAACATGTTAATAAAACAAAAGCTCTGAGAAATTTGCAACAGTTATCAGTTTTAAACTTCAGGTTTTTGCAAATATTGAGGTTCAGCAGTAAGTTTAACAAACTGAAGTAGAAATGAACTTTTCCATAAAATTTGCCCATTTTACATTTGAGGAAACTCACCAGGTTTCAGGGCTACCAAGAGATTCTCTACCACATGTGAAATACCAAATACAAATGTCACAACTGAAGAAAAAGTGCTAACTAAAAGTGTAATACAAATTGTTTAAAATTTCAAAAATGTTCAAATCCAATGAAAACTATTGTAAAAAACAAAAAACAAAAATGCAGACAAAGTCAAAATAAAAAAAATGTAAACAAAAAAAAAAATCAATTAATGGGCTTTTTAATTTGAGCAATTGTAATTCTCGCCTATTTTGCAACCTGCTGTGTTTTTGGCACAAAACGTGATTTTCCTAATCTGATAAAAAGACAGAAAATCTTCTTAGATGAAAAAATCTGCTGTTCCCTGCTAGTTTAGAAAACGATTCAGAATCTAGCAGCCACAGGCGACCAGAGAGAATTTTGCTAAACAAATTTATTTGTTTACAAGCTAAATTTTCATATCAAAACACACGTTGAAATCAAAAACTTTAAAACAGGAAACTACACACCCAACAGTATTAACCATATATCAAATATGAAAGCAAGGTTCAGGTGGGAACCAGCTTTTAGTTTTATTTTCTAGTCATGGTTCAAATGTACGATTAAGTATTAGGGCTACCACTAAATAAAATAACTTAAAACAAAAATGTAAGAAAAAACTTGTCAAGAGGAAAAAAGTCTAAATATATTTTGCCTAAATATAGTTGTGCAATTACTGACAAAAGTCAACATTTTTTCAAGAATTACGTTGTAAAAAAGTCCATGTATAGATTTAATAGGAAAAAGTCATCCTATTTTAAATGTAAATATATAACTAAATTAAAAATAAAGTTGCTGAGCAAGATTCTTGAAGGCAGTGTTCTCTCCATCTGATAAATTAAACAAGTGATGTTTGATTGTCATATTTGGCACATTTTAAAAGATAAATGCAACATTTTATTTTCAAAAAGTGAAACTTTTTCCTTGTAAAAGTATGACTTTTTGAAGCATTTTGAACATTTCTGGCTTTACTCTTGTAAATTTTTTTTTTTTTTGGTCATAATTGTATGCCTTCTTTGTCATAAAATGTTGACTTTTTTCTCAGAATTTCTCGACTTTACTATCAAATGTTGGCTTTTTTCTTCAAATGTTTTAACTCTTTTTCTTGTAAATGAGTTTATTTTTTACCTTTTAAGGTGGCCCTCATACTCTGTCCTGTAATGAGTGTTTTTGTTCAGAAAGCTGGATTACCTAGCAAAGATCCTCTCAGGCATGAGAAGATCAACTTTGTTAGGTTTTCACAAAATAGGATGGGAGTGTTTTTGTAGGAAGGTTTCATGTTGAAACACACAAGAAGCATTTAGAGAAATATTCCCATATGTAAGCTATAGCAGAGATTGAAAAACAGAAAATCAGAGATCAGAAGCAGAATTTTTAAATAAAGTCGTGGGGATCTCCATTATGGGGGTGTTCAATCATATCCATCACTCAACCAACAAAAAACCCGAAACCAAAGTTCTGTATCCATCTGATCAAACCTCAGAGGGATCTGGCAAACGATGTTTCAGGGCCTTGTGAAGGATGACAGTGTGAGCAGCTTGTTAGAGAAACACCTGGTCCTCCCCCAGCCCTCAACACCTCATAACCCCATGACAGCCTCACACGTGCCACGCCATATGCCATCTTCACAACGGCTCTTTGGGTGGCTACAGGCGACAAATGGGCACATCTTTACGGGGCACGCTGGTTACCTGCATGATATTTGGTGCAGAAATGTTCATGCACATTATTTTTTAATGTGTATGCTACGGGCAACGGGCTGTAGTAAACACCAATACAACGAGAAAGGGTAAGTAATGGGGAAGAAGGTGAGACATGTGAGAGGTGTGTCGTACAAATATTTAATTTTTTTAACCCCCTGTGCACAGTGCAAGGAGCCTGTTAGTGCTGTTCAAGTGATAAGCGCCTTGTGCGCCCGTTGCAACCCGATTCTTAGAATTTAGGAATTTAGACAATCAGAGCGTAGTCTGTGTAGGCGTCTTACAGGGATTTACTATCACGAGCACATCCTGTGCGAGCAGCATTTGGATGTGGTCAGTAAGGAGATCCACATTACTCGTGTGGCTCAAGGACACCGTGCACCAGCATCACCTGAAAGTCATAAGCGCCATCACTCTCCTTGCTATTACCTCACGATACATTTACCAGACGCACGACACTGGTACGCTCCATTTTCATGAGGGGGCCGCACGAGTCTCAGGGGAACCGCAAGACACACCTGCGCTCCTCTCTACGACCTTCCACGGCCCCCGACAACCCAAAAACCTGCAGCACCCATACAGTTGCATGTGACTGACATTTACATTCTTCTTCTGTTTTTTTTTTTTTTTTGCTGGATGACTAAACTTCAATAAGATGTGAAGGACAGACGTTGTATTGCCGTAATAAAAGTAATAAAACTTTGGGAGCAGAAAAAAACTTTTGCACATGTGAACCTTGCTAAACACAGAAAAAGTGAGCCTTGTTGGATAATAAGAACATATAGTTTACAGCAAGTTTGACACCTAAAAGTGAATAACAGAGACTTTTCCATTTACTACACTCACAGAGCAGCTTTTTCCAGATGCAAATATACCGAGCAATGGAAACATTTAACGGAATTCCACTCTAATGAGGCTGGAACGATCCAAACGGGCTGTAAAATATCCCAAGTTTAGGTTAAACTAAGTCAAATAATGTATTTTGGTTGGTCTTGATTTGTGCAGGAAACAAGTAAATCTAATCAAATTTAAGCTTTTTTTTTCTTTTTTTTCTTTTTTTTTTTGCTTTCACAACAACTGAACCTAAAAGGATTCAAGTGACACTGATGTTCACTTAGAAGTGAGGAATGCAGAATCTTTCCGGTGGGAAAAACCTGGCATTAGATCCAGACACCAAACAGGAGCAAATTATAGTAAATCACATCCACTTTGATGCTACAACCCCCCCCCCCCCCCCTTTCTGTGATCTTACAGACCTGGAAAAGTTCAGAAGGTGAAGTAAAAGTTCACGTTAGTTGGGTTGTTTTGATCTAAGGTAATTAATATGACGGCGAAAAAAAAAGTGACCTGGCTGTTTTCAGCTTCACCCTCTCACAGTCTGACCCTCACTACCCTCCTCTCCATCAGTTTAATTAGACGCAGCCAAACACACATTAGTTGAAATCCCCCCCCCCCCCCCCATCCCTGCTACCGGCTTTTTTTTCTCTCCTTCCCCTTCAAGAATTGAAAGTTTGGCCGCAATTCAAGGCGCCAACAAAAAACAACAGCTATGCAAAAACAAGCATCTTTGAGAGCCAGGGGGAGTCTACCAGCGCAGTACTCTGAAAACTGGGTGAAAATGAAATGCATCCAACAGAAGTTTCACATGGATCCATTTAATGACGTTTTGGGGGGAAAAAGACATCTGTGATATCTTTAAAGCAGCTACTCACCCCAAGTTCTTTCAGTATCGCAGTATGCCCCCCACAGAAGAAAAAGCCGCAGTCCCTTTCGGCAGAAACAACAAACTGCTCCCTGCAGTCCCCAAAACTTTTCGCTCTGTCCTGGCAGATCTGCTCGGACCCCCCCCCCACCCACCCGCCCTGCCTCCTTCACTCTCGGTTCAGCACTTCCTGGGCTGCTGTTTATGCTCCAATCAGACCTTCCAAGAAACTAACCCTTCCGCCTCTCTCTCAGCACACTGCTATTGTTTGACCTGTCCCACATAAAAGTCTGTGTGTGTGTGTGTGTGTGTGTGTGTGTGTGTTCTCCTGCCTGATGCCTCTTAATGTCTTGCTACTGAGTTTTCAAAAAGCAGAATAAAGCAGAGAGAGAACATATGGCGGGAGTGAGACTGAAGGAAAACACGTGACTGAGGCT
Organism: Oryzias curvinotus; assembly: GCA_023969325.1. NCBI lineage: Eukaryota > Metazoa > Chordata > Actinopteri > Beloniformes > Adrianichthyidae > Oryzias > Oryzias curvinotus. The sequence goes on along the minus strand of CM043725.1, from coordinate 23,365,637 downwards.
TCCTGCTCCAATGTTTTACAGGACAAATATACATTTTTAAGGCATGAGGATATAGGGGGCTGGGGGTGTGTCTGGAACTTTTTCCCCTTAAATCCAACAGCTTGCTGTTACACTGCAATGAGACTCAGCCTTCATAGCTGCCGCAAAGGCTCAGGGCTCCTCACCACAGCGGCTTACTCATCGTCTGCCAAGCGCTCTGGCCTTGATACAGGAACCCCTGCTCCCAAAGCCCCCCATTCCCGCTAAGCTGGCCAAACACATGCAGACTTTTCTTTTTTTGTAAAGTAGAGATACTATGTGAGGGTGCAGGGCAGCAAGGTGAGGGAGTTGGGGGAGGACAGCTGACAGCAGCACACTGAGCTTTTGGTGCTGCTCCATCATCACTAGACGGTAACACCTTCATGGGTCGTAGAGGTGTTCATAGGAGCCTGAGCTCTTCAGAACAAAAAAAAAAAGTGTCAAGCAGGAAAAGCAAACATGTCCTTCAGTCCAACAGAAACCCTTCTGTTGATCTGATAAAGTGGCATGCTGCATTTCAACAGGATCTGAACCCATTCACCCATCCATCCACTCACCTCTCCATCCATTAGTCCTGCTTATTCCTGTGCAGGGTCACAGGGGCTGAGCTACATCAGGGCAAAGGTAGGATACGCCCTGAATAAGGTGGTTGAAATATATTTACTGTATTTTTATCTTGTATAAGTGGCATTTTTTACCATAGTTTGGCCAGGGGGTGCGACTTATACTCAGGTGCAACTTTTGTGTTATTTTCTAAATAAAAAGGCACACATTTACCGGTATGTTATTTTTCCACTAACAACCGCCAGGGGGCACTTTAGGTGTGTGTATCAGTATTTGCTACTGATGACGACAATGCAAAAGAAAAAGAAACGCTGCTCAGTTCGATCAGTGGGTGGAGTCCAAAACGGAGGAGAATCTGATGGTTCTCCTCCTGAACTTTATGCTATTTTTCTTATTTGTTTGTGTACATATTAAAAAGGTCCTCTAATTTTATTCTTGTTTTTATTGTTTTTTCCACCTCTGACTTCTACAGGACAACAAGTCTTCAAACTGGGTCACAGAGAGACAGAAGTACCGCTGAAAGCGGTCGTCATTCAGACGCAGCTCCTTCAGTGGATGGTGAACCTCACCATACTGGGAGAGTCTCTAAATGATGTCATGACCTCAGACATGGAGACGGGATCACCGATTCTTTTGTAGAACTCTTCAAAACAAATAAACCTGATCTTCATCCATGTCTTCCATGCCATGGAAATGACAGATACAGTCAATGTAGTGATGAGGCAGACAACTTTAGATGGAGTGTCTGGTTTCTGAACACATTTTTAGGACAAGCATTGAGCAGCAATTTTGACACGAGTCAGATGTGAATTTGATGCGCAAATTGGGTTCAGTGTGAACACACTATTATGGCGGGCTTGTTCAGAGGTGTCGATGCAGTTTGGTCAACATTTCCAGTAAGTAAAACTTGCTGCAACCTAAACTCCTTTTTACTGGCTATATTGGAAAGCCTGAATGTCTCACTGTCCCCCCCCCCCCAATCTGCTGCAGTAATTTCTCCTCTTTTCTCCTGCTGCCTTTCCTTGTTTCAGCTCTGAATGCAGGTCTTTCAGTCGTTCAGCTGGGGCACACACATAGATTGGGGTGCCTCTGTGCCAAGTGAACTCAGGAAACATTCATCTTGTTGTTTAGTCTGAGTACCATGTGTTACTGCAGGGAGGCCACTCTCCTTCACAGACCCTTCCTGTTGTATGCAGCAGGAACAAAAAACTTTACATTGACAGGCGTGATCTGAGCAGTGCCATGACTGAGGCTTTCTGTTCAGGAGCTGAGGAGAAAAAATTTACATAATAAAGCATCAAAGCTGAATTTTTTTGTGAAAAGGGAGAAGGTGCTCTGCCAAAGCTGCTGACAAGCTGGAGTTAAAGTTTTGCAGCCTTGTTTATTTCTCATGATATGTTTTCTATTGCAAAAGATGAAAGAAAAGGTGTTGCCCCGAGAAAAGATGGATGGAAAACGGCAATACAATGTGTGCTTTATTTGCATAGGTGTGCTCCGTATGTTCACACCTATAAGTGTATTTTGAACTAGTGTGATGAAGAGCCTTCCTTCGCTTCCTGCTTCCAGAGCACGGTAAACAGAGCCAGCTTTGACTAAGCTCCATGCGCTAATCCCTCTATTGCTGAAAAGACACCTTGACAATTGTGGAGGAAAAACAAAATAAATCAACACACCGGGGGATTTCGCAGCAACAGAGAAGGTGAGGATTTCACCCGGGGCTATTTAGTTTGGAGCCGCAGCCTGTGTCAGTCAGCAGCAGAGAAGCTGGAGACGAATCAAATACGTGTGACTCTGCAAAGACAGGGGAAACAGCCAGCTTTTGAGTGACATAAAAATCATACACTTGACTTGGTAGCTCTCAAGTGTGGCTTCAGTAAACAATGTTTGAGATTTTGTAGGTTTAAAACGGCATGGGGTTAATAAGAATATGAAAACAACACAACAGCTCCTGAAGAATGCAGCTGAAATCAACATAAAATGCAAAAAGTACATTAATTAAGCCCAAAAAATGTGTTAACCTAGTAGTGCATTGCTGTATTTAAACATCACAAACTTATCTCCGCTTGCAGGCACTAACCTCACGCTCCTAACCCGATGAAGAAGCTCCCTGAGCTCGCTGTCATCGCCAATTTTCAGAAAGCACAACCGAAACAGATATTGATTAAATAAATTTATAAGAGCCCGGAGTAATGAGAATGCAAAGTGAGAGGTGTGAGATCACATGAGGGATGAAAACAATTCTTGTGGCACTATGAGGCCAGTCTGATTGTCCTGTGGAGTGAAACAATGAAGCATCGCTCATCCCAATGAGGCAGCTCACAGGGTCACATGACGTGGCGTGTCTTTGAGCCGCACACACACAAACAAATTGAGCTGACAGCGTGAGATGGGAGTTGGACATTTTCTGTCCCTCAGAAAACACGTGCATCACTCAGCGGCGAGGACGGGTCTGTTGATCCGTGTCCCCAAAGAAGTTAAAAACAACCATGATTGAGTCACCAGCGGATTACAGATTGCTGAGGTGAATTAACCAATTTTCACACCGTTTTCCATGGGGAAAAGACATTTTTTTTAAATGATTTCCTTATTTCCAGGTGTCATTAGATAAAGCTGTAGTTTCTGAAATGTCGGAGTAAAAAGACCAAGAAACTGCTGACGTGCACCATAGATAAGCCAAACTATTGGAATTTCGTTGGGTGTAGTTTAGAGGTTTTAGAATGACAAAGTATTTCCATTCTTGATGTATTTTTAACTGTTGCATGACTGAGGATGCTTGTGTTTCTTCCTTTAAAGCTGAGCTAAGCTTCTGCCTGCTTCTTCTTAAACATGTTTTTATACTGTTGTTATGTAAGTGTTGTTGGGCTGCATGGTGGTGCAGTGGTTCACCCTGGTCGAATCCTGGTAGGGACTTTCTGTGTGGAGTTTGCATGCTCTCCCTGTGCATGCATGGGGTTTCTCCTGGAACTCTGACTTCCCCCCCACAGCCCAAAAACATGCTTCGTAGGTGGATTGGTGTCGCTAGAGTGCACATGTGAGGGTGTGATTGTGTGTCCTGCGACAGACTTCGCTGGGAAAAACTCTGGCATCTCCAAAAGGCAGGTAAAAAATGGATGGATAGTTGTTGTAGTAGCTAATATAATCATCATTTGTAGGTTTGCATCATCTGTATTGTAATCTGATAATAAACATATTTGAAACATCCATTTTCATCACCCATTTTATCACTTACGGGGTCACTAGGACTGGTAATTGAAACAAATTTAATAGATAAATAAAATAAAATAAACTAGAGTTTTTTAAAGGCTGTGGTCATAGATATTCTCCTGATCATTTGAATGTTTCAAATGAATGCTTTCTTGTTTTTACATTATTTAGCTTAAACCGACATCATGCACATTTTTAATTTACTGCATCAATTCTGAAATTCTTCATTCTGCTGCTTAACCAGAACACAGCTTACATTTTCTTTTTCTTTTCAAGCTCTTTTTGTTAAATAGTTAAAAAAATGATTTCAAGTTTGTTTTAAACTTCAGAAGGGGGTTTTAAGTAGGCAAGATCTTTTGAAAAAAGGTCATGCAAATTTTTGCTATTTTTGTTTTAAAGCTGAACTATTGGTGTGAATAAGAACTAACTTCTTCTTTTGTACTAGTGGGGACTTGGTGTACTGCATCTGGCTTCAGGTACTTCAGTTTCCTATTACTCTTTACTGCAGAAGCTTAGGTTGGACTCTTGGTCTGGATTAAACACCATCAAAATATTGGTAAGCATCCTTTTTGTGGTCTTTTTCAAGATAGTTGCTAACCTGCAACAGAACCCCCTATGTAGACTTTTCACTCAACACATAAGGAGTCAAAATAAATTTAAAAAAAAGCATGATTGCATGATTACTGAGGCTGACAGGAAAAAGCTGTGCATTGCAGTGCAGCTAAGACTGGCAACTTTAAACCACAAAACCTCAAGAAAAGAATTTGAATATACGAGACCAAAATGGAGATGTCTGTCTATAAAGTGAACAACACCTCAAAGAAACTGCACAGCAAGGGAGTGCAAGGATGAAAAAAAAGTTTGTTGTTTATAAAACCAGAAGTTTCTTTTCATCCCTTAAAGTAGCAAAGAGATGTCCTGTTCTTGTCAAGGAGTCGATTCCAGACACACTCGTTTTTTCTGGCAGAGCTATACTGCATGAACCAAAGAGGACTTCTATATAAAAACTGTAAGAACTGTGTCAGACTGATGAAGTATTGTAATGCAGAGACTCTAATGAGGTGCTGAAAGTAAAATAAATAACAAAACGAGATTGAAAAAAACCCAAAGTGTGCTCCAGCTGGTTCCACATCTGCATGCCTGTCCATATCCATCCCCTCAAAACTCTTTGAAGACAGTGCAAGTGCAGCAAAAACTTATCTACAGTAGGAAAAAATGTCTCCCAAGTACACTTTGAACCTTGAAGAATTATTAGTCTTAATTTAAAGTGAAAAGACAGCAAAGAATAAAGAGAATACATTATTTATCAGCTCCTGCATATAATACAAAAGATAAATGCTCTAGTGTGGCTTAACTTTGAGCAGGTTTTGCTGCAGAATTACATCTGTCTCTCAAACATGTTAATATGCAATACATGCCTACAAGGGATTTGGAGATAAAGCTGTAATAAAAACATATAAAATAAGCAATTTCCTTATCTATAAAAATGCTGGTTATTGGTACTCTGGAAAATGTTTCAACAATAAATAATTGATGAATATTAGTTGCATGTTATTTTGAAAGCTGTTTTTCCCCCTCAACTTAATCAGTAATTTCTCCTGATGACTTCTATAAGACTTGTCTTCTCTTGCAAGTCTGAAAGATTACAAGAGATCACATGACAAAAAGTAAAATGCAACGAAACATGTAAAGATTAGCCCCAATGTAATCTGCAAGTGAGGAGAGGAAAGTACAGAAAACTCCTTTCAGGAGAGAAGAACTTTTACATGGATTTAATTTATGTTCAACATCAAGCCATAAAATACACCTGGGATCACTGAATTTCAGTTTGTATGTTTTAGAGATGTTGAAGATTATAGGTCAATTACAATTACAATTACAATTATTTACAGCAATCCATTTTAAGGGCGTTTAATGGAAGAAGAAAAAAAGAACATTGAATGTTGTCCATTAAAGCATAAATCAACCGACCTGTTGGACTTTAGGATTCTTCTTTGCATAAAAAAAGTTGCAGGCATATATTAAAAGTTGTGCTCTTGCTTGATAGGTTGTTTTAAACAGGAAACTCTTGTGTATTTTTTCTAAATGAAGACAAAGTTTTGTGGATTTTAAAGAGATCCATTTGCCTAAAAAGGAAAGGTTTGCAACTCATTTTGTTTGACAGCACATCTATGAAAGTATGAAACTCTTAAAACACACAGGAATCCCTGCTTTGTGAAATAATCATCTTTGCATTTCGGCCCTGAATTGTCTTTTTCCACAGCCCTTCTGCTAAATCAAATGTTACGTAAGCAGGGATGTGAGATAAGCTCTTTGGATGCCTGTCAGAGTTTCCTTTCTTCCGCTGAGCATTTTGGGAAACTGTTGGCCAGTGAAGATCATGACAAGTTTGTCTGAGCATGACAGAGAAATGGCTTCTAAAAACAATAGATGTGACAGGATGATGATGATGAAATAACAACAAGAATCACATTTAGATTCCTTCAAAGCCGTTTTGAAAGGATGCTTATACTTTTAGTTGGATGAAGGGAGAATTGAGCCTGCATATTCCACTTTAAAAACTTAAAATTATACAACACATTTATTTAGAAATGCTGGACTTGAAATCAAGAGTCATAAAAAATTACTTTTACAGAATCACAGTTTTCGGAGAAGTGTTTTAAACCTCCAACGAAGCCAAAATCCCCTCATGCTCCCTTCTAAAGCTCATGCTAAAACGTTGCGTCAGTGTCATGACAGCTTCAGCTGCTGAGCTGAACAGCATGCACGTCTCAGCAATGACTTCATCACAGCCAAATGGTAATATTCTGTTTCTGAAAAATCCCCGGATTTCAGGGTGGGGGAGATTATTTGATCCTTGATTCCATGGTAAAGGCTCTAATGCTGAAGACGCTCAGAGGAGCTGAACGGCTGCAGGACTCGGCTCAGTGTTTTAGGTCCAGGAGAAACCCGTCCCTCCTGAACAAGCTGTGCTAGCAGGGATCAAACGAAAGCGTCAAATCAAACCCTCAAAAGCGCAAGAGAGGCAGAACCAGTCAAAGGAACTCCAGCCTGAAATCCTATTAACTGTACAGCTGGGGGCGCTAGCACACATGCCACGAGGTTATTGTGCTCACCAGTGTGGAGTGCAGGAAACTCAGCACACTTGTCCCCTTCTCAGAAGATGAATTGCTGTGCAGTGTAATTATGTGGGGTGGCAGAATGCCTGCAAGCTATCTGAAGGTAAAGAACGAATAAATGGAGAGAACTTCTCTTTTCTGTCTCCTGTATATTTTTTTAATTCTAAAAGCTTTGATGCAAAAATGCAGATGTTTGAAAAAAAAAAAGATAATGCACTAATCAGGTGCAAAATCAAGGATGAATGATGGGTACAGGTGTCTGGCTTAAGCGGTGGCCCTACTTTTCTTCTCGTAATGACGAGGAATTCATCACTCCACAATCTCAACAATCTTAATGGCCTCAGAGCCGGGTGAGCCCACAATAATTACAGCAAAGTGTCGTTTTTTGCCAGCAAATGAGGTACATTATAAGGTCAATTATTTTTGGTTAACCCACACAGACAGGGCAGTCACACTCGCAGCCATCAACCGGTTCAATCTGGAACCAAGTCATCCCCTCCTTCTGAGGGCTGCAGCACGTGCACTTTACCGTTTTATGACTGAACTGGGCCACCGTGATACCAAAACAACCCTGCATCTTTTCTAATTAATTTATAATGAATGTGATGTCTATTACTGCTCACCAGAATAAGCATAAACAATGCCTTAATCTACACAAATACATACTATTTTGCACTTCCCCTGTGCTGTGTAGTTAAGGCGTTTAGACCTGCAAGTTTTCAACCAAGCTTTAAATAGACTGATGGGCCTGAAGCAGAATAAACGCAAAAACAGCCTCTTTTATTGACTAGAAACACACACAAAAAGTATGCAGATTGTAGAAAAAAAACAGAGTTTGGATTTTTTTGTGCGAAAGGGACTGAATTTGTGAATACGGTCTGGCATAAGACCCAATCTATGCTTGACCTTGCAAACCTGAAGCCACCCGAGTGACAAAATTGACATTAACTTTCCTCCAGGCGTTGCAGATCCAAATACGGGTTGCATAAATTACAAATGCTTTGCTGCAGGAATTAACATGTGTGAACATCTAAGTTAATTTATGTTGTAATGCGCATGTGTCAGACTCAATGCCAAATGTGGCCCTCCATGTCATTTTATGTGGCCCACGAGAGCATAAAAGTTTTTAATTTCTTAAAATAAAAAATAAAATTGGTGTGTATTTATTCATATCTAGGGGGAATTGGACTTAAAATATTGGATTGGGCAACTATACATTAGGACTTAAACACTGTCCAGATAACCTCACCTGACAGAATCAAATGTAAAAGGATTTATGCTAGACTAACGAGCAAACATATTTTTTCTATGCAGCTGTAGTAGTCACTTTAAAAAGTTATAATAAATAATTAGTTACTTAACATTAAGGAGTAGGTACATTTACTTAGTTACATGTGTAAGTTATATCTGGCCCTTTGAGGACAACCACTGTGCTGATGTGGCCCTCAGTGAAAATGAGTTCGACACCCCTGCTGTAACGCTACGTTCACAGCGGGCTCGGAAATGCGAGTTCAAGCGACCTTTTCTAATGAAAAGTCCATGTAAACGTACGTGTATGCGCATTTCAGGCTTCCAGGATAAAAACTCTCGTGTTCACTCGTCACTACAAAAGTTTTTACAGTATATTTGCTTTCGGGCTCTACTGTCCATTTAACGCATGTCACAAGTTAAACCACTTGAACTTTGAGCAGTCAGGCTTCATTTGTAATTCATAGAAGCGCCAAGCGTTTGAACATTGATCATGAAGGAAAAATTAATAATTGCCGTTTGTTTCCGGCAAGTGCAACCTTTTATATAGAGCTGTAGAAAAAAAATAGCCTGGAGTGAAATTTGCACCACTTTGACATTTCACACAGAGCTGCTTCTCACTACATGTGCTAGTATCAGGTATCAGGTATCAGTATCAGCGACGGTCCCTGTGCTAGAATCATGTTCAAGAATGCCCGTTTACATGCCTGGTGTGTATGTAGGAGTACACAAACTTGTCCAAATTGCCCAAATACAGCTTTTGTTGTTAGACAATACCTGACCAAGTGCAGCCAAGAAAAAAAATCCTAAAAAATAAAAAGCTTCACTGAGCTTTTTATACAGTTTTCTGCCCTGCAATGTTTTAATTTCTCCCACTGGACAAGAAGGAGACAAATAGAAAAAAGGAAGCCTATATATCAAAGAAATTTAAAGCACCCTCCTGCTGCTCAGCGCTCGTATCTCCTGACATGCATCATCAATAATCTTTAAGAGCCCGGCCTTTGGCTACTACACAAGGGTAACATGTTGCTCCCCACAAACTCCTAATCAGGCATCAGCTCACTTTGTGCCTTCTGAAATTAAAAATTGGAAAATTGGATCCAGAAAAAAGACCAATGAGTATATGATTCAGCTTACTGGCTGAATGTGATTCTAAATGAAGCCATGCTGGCTCCATGCCCAAGCACAAGCAGATTGAAGAATTGTCTGCAAAGTAAATTCATCTAATCTGTTCAATATTTTAAATTATTTCATTGCGGAAACACGCCTTCCTCCGGGGTTACTCCTCTTCATCGTTTAACAAATGTTCCCAAAGCCTTTCGGACATATAACTAATGATGGTTTTTAAAAGAAAAAAGATCGACAGAGTCTTAATATAGTGTCTCAGGTCTTATCAGATTTTCTAGATTGAAGGTGAGGGTTTAAATCAAGACTTGTTATAAGAAAAATGTTTCCATTTGTTGGTTGTTTGCTGAGCTGAGGTTCTGTCACAGCAGATAGTTTGTTCACAGATAACTGTCACTTTCAGAGCTGGAAACTAGGGCAGACAAGGGCGTCAAAAGCTGCTGCGGCTGCAGAAAAACCAGCGCAAGAGACAACAGAATAAAGGGGGGGGGAATCTAGAAGGACCGTCAGAAAGATGGAGATCACAGTACTTTTACTTGAGTAATTCATATGGTGCCTGCAAAGATAACGAGTAATAAGAATAGACAAGCTGCCCTCTTAGTCCTCAACAATAAATCTGGTTTGCAACTCCCTTCCAGACAGTTTTATGGCCAGATGAGGATCAAAACTATTTTTCTACTGATGATCCCTTACAAAAGTCAATTATGATTGGTAGTAAATCTGAGTAGTGTCTTTCATTTATAAAAATAAAACTTGGAGAACAAAAGGCTAGAATAAGCCAAACATATCTGGAGGAAGTTTTTTTGACTTTAATGAAGAATATTCGCTGAGTAAGTCCTGACAACCTGATGACTTTTAGTTGTGGATGCCATTTATATTAAAATTACACAAAGTGCACTTTGTGTTTGACCTTAAAAACCCCACTTCTACAATTTAATCACAAGTTTTGGTCCCCTGACAAATCAGATCATGTGCTCTTCACCGATGCTATTAGTCACCAGTCAGTTCTTTGAATACTTTTTTTTTATTAATAAATAAATAATGTAACATATTTTAATATATTTTTAACTGTGTTCATGTAAATATCCAATATAAGCAAATCCATACATTTAGTCAAAAACTGTTATCTTTTATGTTATCCACTTTTGACCTTCTGAACTTTAAACTGAGCATCAAAATAAGGAAGAGAGAATTTAAAATGTTCCTTTTTTTTTGTTTCAAGATTATGTAATGTGAACTTTCTGAAACTGAAAATGTGTTGGGATTTCCATTACAAACAGCTCTCATGTTTGTGACAATTTAAAACGAAAATTATTCAATCATCACGGTATAAATAAGTGGGAAATACCAGAAACATTTGTATATTTTCCCCAGAGACACCATAACCAGCAGTTTTCTTTTAGACAGCTACACATTTTTTGGTTTGGTTGCAGGTTCAATTCCCTGCCTGACCATATGTTGATAGTTGAAGTTCTGCCGCTATCAATGATGGAATTTCTACATTAAAGAAGGTTTCATTGACATGCGCCATTCAACTGACTGATCATGTAAATCCATACATTGACAGCTGCCTGAACCTTCTCACTGTTATGGAATTATTTTCTTACTTTTTCAAAAATTGCACTTCTTTGGACTTTTTCTCCGTCGTTTTACTACGTGGCGCTAATTGCTTCATTTTCTGTGTTTTGATCTGCCTCTTAGTCCAATTGCACTTCCACTGAAACACACCTGAGTTCACTTACAAGTCAACAAAGATCCTTGTTTTCAAGAGGATGCCTCACTATAGCACTGATTAACATAACCAAATACAATAAATTATTAGAATGTTATCATAATTATTTGAGGATACGCAGTGGTGTGGACCATACAGCTTAGTGCAAAAGTGCAAAGATTTGCATTAGAGTACCAGAGATTATATGAAGGCAACTAGCCTTTAAAGACGAATTTCAATGAAATTTGTGTTTTGGGGGCTTTTAACATGCTCTTGTTGCCTTTTTCTTATGATGGGAGATATATATTAAGAAAATTAAGATTCAAATTGCAGTTCTGAGTATTTCTTCTTTAAAAATGTTGTGAATCAAGAGCAGACATAAAAATACTGTCTGAAATCAAGTCTATTTGTGATGTAGAAAATACACTGGGCGCGCCACAAAGCTTCCACCTCCGCTCTGCAATGGGGGAGGGAAAGGTTGGGGTTGCTCCGTGCCAAGGGTCCCGCCCTCAACTCAAAAGGCGAATTTCTAATGAACTCCTGCCGCTCTACAGAAACTATGTCCTAGAAAACAACACAAACATTTTTTTCTTTATTTTAGCTAAAAACAGCAATTACACCAATAGGAAGGCTTTGAAATGAGCTGAAAAGATGATTTAAGTCCGTCTTTGAACACATGACTATGAAGGTAAAATAAAGACAAAATGTTGACAAGAAATCTTGTCAACAATAATCTTTTTTTGGACCTGATGCATCCCTAAACAACATTACTAGAAAACACATGTTTTGTTCTCGGTTTACACATGTGGACTTTGTAGGCACAAGTTCAACTAATACTATTAATAATAATCATATTCCTCTTTTAAATTGCAGGAGAGTGTAAGAAGGAAATCTGCAATTCATTGACCTCTCTGTTGACTTTTTGAAAGCAACCCCCCACCCCAAGGGAGTGGTAGTGTCTGTTTACTCCTCTCAGTTGGTTGAATTAACCACATCTTTGCTCTGGGCTGCAACACACACACATGAAAAAACAATCTTGAACAAGATATCTCATTTAAAGAAACGTCACGCTTCATTTGCAGCTTCAGCTTTGAAGGCTTTGCTGTGTAATCAAGGCAAATGATGAGCCGCAGTAGAAAATAAATAAGCAAAATAATGTCCAAGCGGCACTCGGTTTGACACCAACATGCATAGAACGCAGGGACTGGAAAGTCCAGGCTGGCTTGACAGAGATTAAGAAATAAACAAAAAACCTTAATCCCACAGGCATAGAAACCCAATCCCCTATTTGAGAAGAAAAGAGGCTGAAGACAAGCAGGAAGCATCACTGCCCCGAGCGATCCCTGAAATAAAAAGTGGTCACAAAAAAGGGATTTACAGTCAACACTCATTAGTCGTCACCGAACTTCAACTCTTTCTTTTATCTTCTTCCTCAGAGGCCATTACTTTCCGCCTGTGTCTGACGGATGAGTCAGATTCAGCCGTCTTCTGAATACACCGGCAACTCACCTCGTCTCCAGCTTCTAGTGACTCACTGAGCTTCTCTGCACTCATCGGTTACTTATTGACGAGCCAAGGACAAAAGGGGCATTATCTGCCACAGCTGAGAAAACATCCAAGCATTGTGACGTCTTCAGTTTTAGCATAAAAAAATAAAAGCTCTTGACATTCCTTTAATCGACTTTTTTTTTTAACTGAGGGAGAAGAAAAGCATTTATCTAAGAAAGTTTCTGAGCAGGGTGGATTTGCAGCAAAAAAGGGTTAAAACTACACCTTTACTGTAATAGATTATATAAATCCATAAAAATGTATATAGTCATTGATAAAAAAACAAGATGAAACGGCACTAAATCATTTAATTTAATTTACTTTGGGCCCAACATACAAACGCTCTTAAAGATACTTCTAAACCTTTAGTTTCCATCCGTATTCTTACAAACTTTTGCACTAACTTTTTTTTTTTTAAAGAAAAAGTAGGGCAGTATTCAAGAAGTCATCTACAGATTAGCAAAATTTGCTCCACATTTCCAGCGAATGAATCAAAATCTGGCACAGTGTGAGCGTGTTCAAGCGAGTCAGCCGTCATTCAGCACTAAATCAAATCAAAATACTTTTAAAATTGTTATTAACAGGTACATGGGATGTCTGAGACATCAGAAAGCAAGTCGGAGCATCCCTCCACATGCTGATGCAATTATAAGACTTTAAAACCATAAACCACACAGTCAAACCTTCAACACACAGTCTCCATTGCCCTCTGCTGACTCACTTTTTCAATCACCAGGAGGTGAGTTCATCCAGAACCTGAGCACCTCCGGGGACAAATCTCTGCCTTTTGGGTCGCAGGATCAAAGACTCATGCAGTTATTCACCGCGATGATAACTTTGAGGTTGGTCTAGACTGAAAAGCGCCTTGAAGTTTGGATGCTTGGAGCAAAAGAGAGAAAAGGTCGTTAGACTCAAATTTTCCAAAACTTTCGAGATGCTTGTATAAAAAATTCTGTACGTTTTACAGCTGTACATTTCTAGAACATACCTTGATACTGTACATAACTTCATAGTTACTCTGTTCAAAAAATGTGTTAAATAGCTTTGGATTTGAAGAACCACATGACCTGTCCAGCTGGTCTTATGGCACACTTCCATCTGAGATTTTTTTTTTTTTTTACATGGCCTGTCCAACAGCTGAGCAGCTGACAGCTGGCCTGTTACAACAGGAAGTTGTCAGGAGTTCTTCTGACACACAAGGTGTATATTTGTATAAACCCCTTTTTGTAATTTATGCTAAACTTTATTTAAATCGAATACATTTGCATCCTTCTATTTTTGTTGGACTGGACGGAAAAGAAGAAGAGGAAAGAAGGGAGGGATGCTTGAGACAGGGGGTAAGGGCACAGAGGAAAGGGGGAGTTAAGGAGATCTGGAGGACGATTACAGAGGTGGTGGTGGGTGTGTTTGGGGGTGTGGGGGGGGGGTTAAAATCATTAAGCAACAAGATGCTGGAGGATTATCATCATTACTGTCTGGCGCAAATGTTAGTCAAAAGGGGTGGGGGGCCTGTCTACACACATACTCAAGTGTTACAATCATACCTGTTGGCTCCAAAAACCTTCAGATACAATCCTGTAAACACGTACTCAACACAACTACAGTTCACACACACACACATGCATACAAACCAACACATTTAAAGCATTTCAATCTGTCACACATACTATTTGCCCAGCCGTTCCTGCAGAAGCGATAGCGGTAGTGGGTGAGAAAGTTTACTGATTTATGCTTGAAGGACTGTGCACCATGTACAAGCCTCTTCTCTTTCTGGACAGTATTTACATTTAGAGATTTGGGACCCTAAATAACCAACTGTGTGCAATTTAAAGGCAAACCAAAATGGTCATAACCATTAAAAGAAATAAAGTACACAAGAAAAGAATGATATTGTCTCAATGTTTTCACTAAATGACATAAATTAAAGTAATATGATGAGTAAAATCCTTAAACCGAGGTTGACAGAGGCAAAATTTGCAGTTGAATCAATAAATACGAGCATTGCTATAACCTCTGACAGGCAAGTTCCAAGCATTTTTGAAGGCGGGTTGCTGGTTTAATGTCTGATCATCTGCATCCTGCAGCGACTTTCTACAGTTGGGAAGTGAATCTAATAGAAAATCAGTGGATGGGTGTAGTGTCTGACTGTATCAAGAGAAAGCTGAACTTCAAAATTTTGACTTGAGAATCACGTTAGTCGCCTTTCAGACAGAAAATGTCAAATAGATTTCACTCTTGGGGGGAGCTGCCACTTTCGGATAGATATTGGGCATTACCACTCAGTGGAAATGTCACCTGTCACATGCACTTAAAGTCTGCCAGCGGTGTGCAAATCATCTTTGTTTGACCCCGTGGGCTTTTGCTTTAGCTAACGTCATGCTCTGCGGCTGGCATTAGCTTGGGAGATGAAGACTTTGCAGGGTCAGGTCTCCCCACATGAGTGAGCTGCCTTAACTGCACATGCGCCTTGAATGGGAACGCAATAACCTGCAAAACCAAAATATGCAGACTGATTTTGGAGTTCATACTGAATCCATGCAGTGATTACCGTGGAGTCATCGCATGAGAAAAAGCATCGCACATCAAAGTGTTGTGGAATGGGTCCGCTGTGCTGCAGGTTTCCGGAGGGACTTCACTGCTGTAACTTTGCCTTTTCAAGGGGAAACTTTTAAAGTCTTCAAAGCGAAAATTAAAACTTAAAAATGCACTGCAGGCCAATGTTGAAACGTGGAGCGTATGTGTGGCTCATTTATTCCTTTTTTCATGGTCTTTTGCAAGTTTATTAGTGCGAGTGTGTGGGAATTGGTCGCATCTTTCAATAAGTGATTCAAAAGCTGTCAAAACACGACAAGACACAAAAGCAGAGCTTCTGTGCAGAGAATATCTGCAAGAAAAAAAGACAAAGAAAGACAGTGCAGAGGGGGCGGGAAAGAAAAATGTAACAAAAATGTTAGAGGAAAAGTCTGACAGACGTGAAAAGTTGCTTTCAGAATCCTTTTAACTTATTTTAGGACCTATTTAAAGTACTTTTTTACTAGCTGAAGGGAATGTGACCTTTGAATCGAATCAGTGCTGCAGAAAAACCATTTATTTTTGTAAGGTGGTGACTGAAAGCGACGCAGACCAGCACATCTGGTTTCCAGCAAAAACCTGCCCCTTTGTAACCCCTAACCTGTCCTTACCGCAGGGAGGCATTCGCGCACAGACACAACTTGGGACCTGTTGATTTCCCAGCATGCCCTGCTCACATTCCTGACCTCCTTCTGTCACTCTTTTGCTTGACTCACCCCTATAGCCTAAATCTGCATCACCTCCACACTCTGACTAGCCACGATTTCTTACCCTGCAAAAACCGAGTCTTAAGAAAGTAAAAATGTCTAATTTTTCAGTCTGAATCTTAGTTTAAGAAAATGTGACTTTTTTATAATTAAAATAAGAATTCCTAATAAGGCCATTTTTCTTATCCCATAGTCAGATTATTTGTTTAGTTAAATATAAATATACATTATATATATATATATATATATATATATATATAACAATGTATATTGTAAGAATGTTTTCCTTAGTTTTAGTGAGACTGTTTTTGCAGTGTATGTGATGTCTTAGGCTGCAAGAATCCGCAGTGATTCACCGGTGAACCACAGGAAACAGCTGAAAAACTCAAACACATCATCTTCAATCAGGCACAATCTTGATCAAGTTGCGTTCTGGGAGTTTGAGGTGACAGTCAAAGAGAAGACATGAAGGCTGCCCCCCACAGGGTTGGGAAACTGTTGGCTACAAGGGGAAGATAAGGCCCTGTTGACACCAACACAGTGGGATAGTAACACAAGTTTCATGGGAAGAAACAAATCTTCATCCCACTAAAGCTTTTCACACCATGTTTTTAGTATTAAAAGTACCTTTTCTTACAATTTTCCTGGACTTTTTTTTATTTTTGTTTGCCTCTTTGCAGCCAAATGCAAAACTAATTATTTACAAGGAAAGAAACAATCCCAACATTTCCGGATCAGACAAAAGTGTTGGATACTTACTGTGACTGTAGACTTGCTGGTTGCTTGAGGCTTTGGGTGAGCTGACCATCGTCTTAGGAGTGACCATCTTCATGTTTTGGCTCTGGCTAGCAGCTTGGCTCTCACAGTGTTCTTTCTCCTTTCGCACAGTTTCTGTGGAGGCTTTCTGCCTGTTCAGGACCCCATCATTGCCTGCTCTCATGAGCTTCTCCCCGACGCCAAGCAGCCGAGCTTTGGCGGTGACGTTTGCTGTGCCGGGGAATTCCTTCCTGGGCGAGGGCAGCTTGGATCCTGGCCCTGCTGAGGAGGGCCGGGCCAGCCTGGAGGCTTTGGACATCCTTTGGTGAAAGCTCCTTGGTCTTTCTCAGCCAGGATGATTGCAGCCGTGTCCCATGGGCACTCAGGGGGTTCTTCAGCAAGTGTAACTCGTGCCTCCTGAGTTGCAGCGTGTTGTGGCAGGAGCAGGTAAGTTGAGAGGGTCAAAAGGAAGAGGGGAGGGATCTCAGGGGAATCAAACTGGGAGGTAGCCGGCTAATAGCTGCTTGCAAGGTTTCCTCTTCTGGCATGACCTCCTGGGATCATCCTCCACGCAAACATTGAGCATGTGTCTCTGTAAAAAGCTTTGTCAGTGGATAAAGTGACAGACGGAGATCCCAACTGAAAACAGAAACTCTGGTCTGTATTGTCAGTGCATTCTGCCTCTTAATCCCTCTTTGAATCTCAGTTTTTCCACACTCTCCTCCTCTAGCCTTCCCTTTTTCCTTGCAAATCTCTGTGCCTGCTCCTCCTCTTCAGCAACTCTCATAACAAGGTTGTAAACTCTTTCCTACCTCACGATTAACAAATCCCTCCATTGTTATTGTCCTCCTTTCCTCTTGTCTGTCTTCTTGTCTTTTGCAGTGGCTTACACGCTCTTCATCGCTGTCACACAGCAGGAAACCATCCCGGTGCTCCGGCATGCGGGAACCAGAGAGGAAAAGAATGCCGGACTGCCACAGAAAATAGGAAAAAAAACTGAGCAAGAATGAAAAAAGTGCCGGCAGATGATTTTTCCTTTTTTTGTTCCTCAGGTGCAGATGCACAAGCTGTTCCAGATGTGTGAGCAGCAGCACTTCACGTCATCAGAGCCACACTCCGCTACAGCCATCGCTTCGTTCTTTCCCCCTCACTGCCTTCGCTTTCTTCATCCTTTTCTTTGCAGGTCTGGGGTTATTGAAATCCAGTCAGCGAGTTCTCCTCACATGTGATGTGATGTTCAAGAGCACACGCATGCACGCTCTCTCAGTGCGAAATTCACAGAGCCCAAAGGAAGGAACAACTACAGCCTGTGTGTACGACACACAATGAGGCTTTTCTCATCTGCAGCTCTAAAGACATAAAACACACTAATCTGGAAAAGAAAGGATGTTTAAAAGCACAACTTTTGCTCAATTTCATTAAAAAAACAAAGTATTTTCCCAAAATACTTCCTCTTAAAAGATCAAAAACAACAACTTTGAACCCAACGAGGATATTTTTAGAATGATGTAACAGCTTGTGTGCCTCAAAGCCGTGGAAACAGACATAAACCATTAAAAATCCCATAAAGTTGTCCAACTCTGCAGACAGGTCAACTTCAAGCTCATGCCACTTGTGTAATCTGTGCACAAAACAGGAGTGTGATATAACCGATTCCACTGCGTGCTCACGCACAAAAAATGCAAAAATAGATTATAGCAAAAAAAAAAAAAAAAAAAAAAAGGATCAGCTGTGGTCAGGCAGAACATTATTAAAGAGCAGGAATCCTCATGGATGTGGCCACAGGCTTAGTTCCACACAGAGACTTTTCACTCCCTCTGAACTGCTTCCCCTCAGATATCATGAAAATAATAAAAAAAAATAAAAAAGTCCCACCACTCAGAAGTCATTGCCATGTTTTGGACACGCCTGTTTAAAACAACTGGACTGTTTTCTGACACTAAATAGGAGCTCGCTCTGAGATCTACCATTAAATCGACTCAGAAGATTTGAAAACATCTCCCTCCCCCCCCTTGCTGAATGCATTTTACACAGCTAAGCCCTCTGAACATGACAGCGCCCATCACCGATCACACAGATATGAAATATTAGTCACAGTGCCACTTATCTTTGTGGCTCTAGATAAAGAGGAAAGCAGATTGACCTACATATTTCCCATTTTGACAGAATGAGAGATCAGGGGACCTTGTGGGAAGAGGAGGAAAGAGGGAAGTTGCTGAGGACATTACCAGAAAAATGAAATATTGTCAGATTATGCGTCACAACGTGGCTGACCGTGTTTACAAAATTATAGCATTCTAGATTATGTTCAGCCCGCAAAGAGGGTCTACGGTACAACCCAGACCAAACATTAACGCTCTGGTGTCATGATGGGATGAGCTTCAGTGTAAATGCTTGGAGCAAATGAAAGACCTCTGTGGGGACTGGATGTCTCCCAGGCTCATCAGCAGTTCACGCCAAAGGCTTTGAACCAAGTCAACGTAGTATTTAGAGGTGGATATAATTTGCATTTCCTAATGAAGCCTGTGATTTTGTGCAGTTTGATAGATCATAAAGCAAGGAGATTTCAGCATGAAATACCTGTGATTTTAAAGTGGAAGTAACAAAAAGTATAAATCGTAAGGGTTTCATTTTCAAAAGCTCAAAGTTGGAGGAGATGATCGTTTTAATTGAGTCGGATTTGGCTACAAACATAAAAGCACGAATCATATTAAGAAGGCGTCTTTTAGCTGTGAGGCTTAGACCAAAGAAACAGTTTAAAACTCAGTCCAATAAACACAGACAAGTCCCATTTGTGGAACAGAGAGGTGGTTATTTCATGATGGTGCAAGAAATGCAACCAATTGTGTGTATGTGTGTGTGTGTGTGTGTGTAGGTGTGTGTGTGTGTGTGTGTGTTATATAAAGCTGCTTTTTATTTTATGTGACAGTTTAAGATAGTGGATAGGACGTTAATGGAATCCCATTTCACCAGTAACATCATCCCTTTGTTTACAAGCTCTACCGCTAGGTTACAGACCCTTACAACCCCAACCTAACAATATCGGTGAAACAGAAATGGTGACCAATATTGGAGCTATCCAGCCGCACAGTTTCGCCAGCTCAGACAAAGAAAACAAAGACATATGTGGATCTTTTTTCTGTAAGTGGATGCATCAGAATGGAGCGGAGCAGGGAGCTTGATGCCTGCTGACTGTAGCACCCACGCCACTGCTATGGGCTCTTACTAACGGCATTTTTTCATCTGCTCCTGAATCATAGCAATTTGAATAAAGAAATACGTAGCGATTTAAATCTGAATTTTCTTTATATGTGCTACAAGAACATGATAAAAACACCAAAAACACAATTTTCATTGGAGTGAGCTGACTTTTATTGTCCTGAGTTTACAGACAGTCTTTTAGTTGTTTTCTGTTGGCGGTGGGAAAGTCGTGTACGGTGTCTTTATCTGAGCCAAACAACAGCTGTGGCTGACCAGACCAGAGAAAACTGTGCTGAAAGTGAATGAAAACACTTGAGTTATGACTCACTGCTGACTGTCTGTGAAAATTCTTGATGCATCACCAATGTAAAAAAAATAAACAATTCCACAGCACTCTTATCTTATCAGTGACCAAAAAGACACAAAGGATGAGCTGGAGCTGGATGAGATTATGGTTGAGCAAATCTCTGGGGGTTGACTGTGTCTCAGAGGTTCATCTTAACAGTGTCATGAATCATTTACTCTGCAACATCTAGTCCACTGAGATGAAAACTACGCCAATCACAACAAAGGGAAAAGAAAACTTACTTGGGTTGCATTTTTTCTCTCTACCTGTTGAAGACAAAAATCTGATGGGCATTTAAAATTTCTTTGTATGGTCCGAAACACCCCAAAACTAAAAACTTAAAGTTGCTTGTAAAGTGGTATTAGAAAAGAAACTGCAAACTTTTCCATTGTAGAATTACAATAAAAACACTTTTATTCCTTAACAAATAATTGATTGTATTTGTATTTATTTATTTAATAAAGGGACAATAGATCCTCTAAAAGTGCTCTAAAAATAGAGAAACACCGTACATCCACAGGATCGTAGCCTTAGCTAATTTTCATCCTCTGCCCCGTGCTGACCATGGCCAACCACCAAGAGACTGTAGATAACATAAAATAAATAAATTAAAAAAAAAAAGTATATTATTAACATGAAATTGCATGAAATAAAATGACATAAAATTAACATAACATAGATTAAGTTACACAGCTCCCCACGCTATACATCAATAAAATAAAATCGCCAAAATCAGAACAAAACTACGAACAACTATGACCACTTTTTTGTGAGGATGCCCACCTAAAGACCCCAAGGGACCTGCTTGTACCCCAACACCAACATCAGTCATGCAGTTCCTTAGAATGACCAGAACCAGAAACACTGACGGAAGGAAAGACCAAGTGAAAGCCAAGAAATGACTGCTGGCAGAAGGAAACACACCCCATTAGTGGCCATCATGGACCAACAATCCATGATGGCAGTGACCTAACGGGGAGGGGAACAGAGGTTGCTCCGTGCCAACGGTCTCACCCACAAGTCGGAGGTGAATTTCTAATCCTACTCTGCTCTATTTTAATGCACTCACTTGTAGACGACTAGATCCATGTACGTCTCTGTTTTACTCGTCTGTGCTGGCATCTGACTCTAAACTGCACGGACAGATACCTTTATTGTTGTTGTTGCTGTGCATCTTTGGACACATCCCATCAGAGGTCGGCACAACCAACCGACTTTCACTGATTCACACAGGTGGTTTGGCAGAGTTTTTACGCCGAATGCCTTTCCACACACACTTTTTAGGCACAGGGAGACCCAGATAGGCAACAGTGTGAGGGGTCTTGCCTGTGGACCCACACTGTTATGGGTCATTGCACGCCCTGGGAAACGAAGCCAGGTTTCTTGCATTGCTTGCTATTTTTGTTGCATCTGTAATGTTACATTAGGTAAGTGAATAGTTACAAGCTAGCTGCGTAAACAGAGAGCTCTCAGCAACAAATTTCTAATCAACTACTGCTGTTTTTTTTGCAAAGAAAGTATGTCGTAGAATACAACAAAGATTTGTTTTATTTTGGTTTAAAACGGCATGATCATAATTTTAAAAACACTGGAAACACTTTTATAATAAATCGAAATAGGAATGGAGCAGAACGTTGAGATGTAAAGTAGTACAACCTCTTGGCTTACTGAATAGTTACTGTGATTTGGTTTGAATTGATTTCTTTTTCAGGCATTATTGTAGACAATACAAGTATGAGTACAGTGTACATGAGTACATAATAAACAAATGGGAATTCAAGAAATTAACAAAACTGTATGAAGAACTGTAATTACTTATGAACATAGATTGTAAATGTTGCACTAATACATACAATACACACTTAGGTTGCATTAGATTAGTTGTTTGCTGTTGCTGCTCTGCAAATCCCCCTCTTTCCTCTCTTGTTCTGCT
Organism: Oryzias curvinotus; assembly: GCA_023969325.1. Taxonomy (NCBI): domain Eukaryota; kingdom Metazoa; phylum Chordata; class Actinopteri; order Beloniformes; family Adrianichthyidae; genus Oryzias; species Oryzias curvinotus. The sequence goes on along the minus strand of CM043725.1, from coordinate 23,343,586 downwards.
TCAGAGGAAGAATTCTCTCTTTTTAGACTCCCAGTCCCAGCACAAAATTTCTTGCACAGACTTTAGGTGTAGAAAAATACTTTAACCAACAGGGACTTGTGACTTGTGCACACATACCTGAAGATCTGTGTAGGTGCAGGAAAACATGTTCCATTTGTGGACATTTTTTTGTTCTTCAAACTGGTTGTTTTGTCAGTAAGAAGAAAGAGCGTATGTTTTACTTTTGTCATACATGACGGGATTTAGCATCTGTGAATTAAAACGGCAAACGCATGACTAACACACAACATGTGATCTCGCAATTGTGACTTTGCAAAAATGAGAGCATCAAATTTGCCTCCATATCTGCTGGGCTTCAAATGAAATTGCTGCCTTTTTTATGCTTTTCATTTGTTGCTGACATGATTCCCACAAATATTTTTGAAAATGCTTAGAATCAACATTTGCTTCTATTTTGCAAAATTTTGGTCAGAAATTTCAGTTGGGGATTATTTATCAACCACCACCTGAAGAAAAGTGACTCAGAGGGGGGGTAAAAACCCTGCTAAGACTCCATTACAGTTTTCAGCCAATTAGAGTGAAGAAGCAGCTGCTCAGAGGGGAAAGCCACCAGACATGTCACTCATTATCTGCTGGATCCAGTCTGTAAATGATCAGCAATCGTTCAGCTCAGACCAGTTAGATAAGATTCTCCATTAACTTCTGGTTAAACTAAGTTCCAATGAAGTGAAACTCCCTCATTGTAGACTAATTAACTAATTACAGCCCAAAACAGGGATAGTCTCTGTCATTTGAGCAATGTCTTATTTTGTGACAGAGTAAAAAAATGCTGACGATTATAAAAAAAAAAAAAAAGAAATAATTCCTCTCACAATTGATTGCTATGAGATCCTGTCACAGGATGCAGCCATGAGCAAACTGCTTTTATAAAGAAAAGAAGCAGACACTTCTTGCACATAACCAGAAGCACTACAGCTCAGAAGACCATAAAAAAATGATGTCAGTGATCCAGCTTTCAATGAGTCTGCATCTGAGGCTTTCCTTTTCTGTCTCTGGGGCCCCCCTGTGGTCTACTGAGTCATTCTCAACCTGAACGGGCATAACATGTGAGCACCTATATGCTATAAAACATGCAGAGTTTGGAAATCTTCTGAAGGTCTGAAGCTCAGAAGCAGAAGCTCTGCGCTAATATGACAGCCGTTAACATTTTAGGAGAGTTTAGCTCCTTATCTGGACACCTGCCAGGTCTGCTGTTGGAGGGACAGTGAATGCTTCTGCCTGAAGTGGGAAAAAGGAAATGCACCACATTTTCAAACAAAAAAGAAGTCTGTGTTTTTTTGTTTCTGTTGTTGCTGATTGATTTTTGGTTCAATGGCTGAACAGAAACACAACAGACAAAAGGCCATCAGAGTTGCATTTCTTATGACAAATACTAAACAGTCATAGTACAATAAGGAGTTTCTAAAAAAAAATAATAATTTGGTAACAAAAAAAAAAACCAAGTCTGACATTTTTCACTATTCCTTAAAGACCCAGGAACACTTTGGTTTTTTTTTTGTACATGTTCATGTGGCTTTTTTCTGATGATGGAGGAAAATTGTGTTTAAATTTAAATTCTGAGTATTTCTTTCTTTATTGAAATTGTTGTAAATCAGCAGCAGATGAAATAAATGCCGATGGAGAAAGCTTATATCAATCGGCAGGCCACAAACTCCCTGCTCCGCTCCATTCTGATGCATCCACTTACAGACAAATAGAGCCACATACGTCTTTGTTTTTTCCTCATCTGAGCTGGCCTCTGGCCATAAATTGTACTGCATAGCTCGGATATTGCCCGTCATCTTTTGAGGGGTCCTAAATTAGTGGGTGAGAGTGTAAACAGAAGGATGTCGGGAAGCAGGGGTGGGCTTACTCCACACCAACAGTACCACCAACAACAACTCAGAGGTGAGTTTTGATTAACTTGTGCTGGTCTGCAGAAACTATATCCTAGTTTTATGATTTGGGCTAAAAATGACTTAATCCTAATTAAAGGACCACTGGGAATGCCTTTATAATAAATCTAAAGATAATTGGAATGGGACTTTAACTCCTAAAAGACTATCTAGGGGGACTATCTAGGATTTTAATGCAGTTCAGTCACATGCTTACTACTTTTTGTTTTAAACACTAAATATGACATCACCAATTAGCTGAAGTAAAAAGCCCATAAATACGAACATTTTATGGAGAACGTTTGTGAATCTACTGTATTCTGATGATGAAAACTGCCTATGTTGTAAAAAAATAAATGGAAACACATTTTTTACAAATGACAAATTGCTCAAAAGCATTGTAATCTATATTCATTAACTTAGTGAGCATCCATGAACACAGATTGTTTGCAGTGACTCCTGGAAAATTCCTCTGGCACTGGAGTTTGAGGGACTGAATTTGTACATAGCTAACAAAAAAAAGAGTTAAGAAAATTCCTCAGATCGCAGGACCTGATAAATCTTTTCTTTAGCGTCATGTAAACAGCTCAAATTGCAAAAGTGGCCTTTTAGTGGCTCATACATCATGAGAAAGAATCATCCAACTGTCCAAAAACCCATCAGACAAAAGACATAACCCAGCTTGCTCTAAGAAACATATTGGAGACACAATGCATTATTAAAAAAAAAAAATCAACATTAAATAATCATGATTTGAAAAATCTTTCATGGCTTTTTTTTTCTTTTCTTTTTTTTACCCATAATGCTTATTGCCATTTTTTTTTTAAATCCTGCATTGACCTGACCTCATCAACACAAAGTTTTATGAAAACACAAAGGAATGTCTCCAAAACGCTGTAAAAGCTCCACCCTCAGGGACATATGCAGAATATATAGATGCAGCGTTTGGCTGAGCATCAGCTCCTCAGCAGTTATTTAGTAATGTTTCACACAAACGACGTCTCCCTGTGGGCCTGACACACACAGACCCAAATTTATGCTCCTAACAGTTTTTTCATTTGTGACCTTTCACATGTGAAAATACCATTTGTTTAAGTGCACTCTGGGGGATTGTGAATAATCTGTGTCTGCATGAGTAAACATGCCTGCCAAAAAGTAGATTTTCGTCAGAGGTTTTCTGTTTTTCGTGGCTTGAGTCACTAAATCCAGCTGGCAGCGTTTAAAAAACTGATCATCAGCTATATGATTTTGCACTTTTAACAGGCAGAAATGTGGCTCCTCTGCTAAAATTGATCAGGTATTTACATCACATTGGAAGTAAGAAATAATGAGTTGCAGGGAGGTTGAACATTTTTTTGACCTTTTTAGTTCCTTTTTCTCATAGCATACTTGACTTAGCAGGTGTGAAAGCTCGTCTGAAATCTGGACCAGACTTACAAATGTGACCCACAAAAATATTGTGGGACTACCAAAGTTAATGCATTGTCACTACAGTGAAGCATGGACGAGGGAGAGTAGTAATTAGGTGCACCAGTGTGTGGATTAACCAAATCTGTGGTGAAAAAAAAAAAAACCTCAAAACTGCCTAATGTATGTTTTTCTATCCTTCCTGTTTGTATCTGAACTTGCAGAATATGTGAAAATATTTTAGAAAGACACTAATGTATCTCAGTTGCAGTCAAATGATTTACACATTTTTTATTTTGATTTTAATAAAAGCAAAAAGGCTACAAAAATAAAAGCAAAAATCTGACATTAAAGTTAGAGTACATTTAGCAGCGTAGGCTTCTGTTGACTCCTCAATAAATATGACGCTCCATCAGTGCACCCTAATGCATGTGGGCAGACGCGTCGACATGTACGCGTTCCCGCACGACCACACGAAGCCGCAGTCAGCAGCCAGATGTGCTGAACCAACAGCCTGTTGGCAAACATGGGATAAAAGATAAGCATCTGAATTGAAACAGACAGAAACAGGGAGGAAGAAAACACTGACGGACTAAAAATAAAACGTGGATGGTGCTAAAAGAAAAATCCTGAGTAATATGACTCTAATGGCATAATGATTAAATGAGGGAGGAAAGGACAGTCGTGTGAAATATCAAAACCTGTGGTAAGCGTCTGTTATGAAAAGAAAAGATACAAGCTCTATAGCTTCCTCCCTCTTAATGGTTGAAATCCTACAGGAATAATGGCTTTGAGCTCTACTGCCTCCAAATTTGGCAATAATCTAAATTAACTGCCCATTCTCCTGCCCAGAAATAGCCCTCAAAGATAATTGTGATAAATTGTGGGTGCAGAAACAAAAGCTGGGTCTAAATGTAATGCAAGATTTGCTTATTTTCATGCTCCAACATGTGACATCAATCTACTCATCCTTCTACAAGCTGGAAGGTAAAAAAAGAAAAAAAGCTCTGTGATCATTCAACAGTGATCTAAAGCTTTACAAGCTTCCACTTGACAAGAATCTTCAGACACCACCCAAATTTAACAAAATAAAAGCTCTCTTAGTTCCACAGAAGGAAGGCACCTTTACCTTTAAGGGAGGTGTGGTTTAAGCACTGGCACACACATGGTTTGGATCTTACTTTATTTTTAAAGCTCAGGTCAAAGGTCAATCAGTCAGCGGCCGTCTGGTTTCTGCTCTGACCCTTTTTTTTTGCCTCATTGTCGGTTTGTGTACACACATGTTTTCATGTTGCCTTCCAGATGATACAGAGCCTCGTCGCAGCCTGTGCTGCAACACCAGCTCCTCCAAAGGTGCTTATCGGGTCTCAGAGGTCCGGTTCATCTGCACCCAGGCATCCTTAAGGAAATGACGAAACCGGTAAACCATTCTGAAGCACTCGTGGTGCCGAGGAGCTGATTAAAGAAAGGCGAGGAGATGGAACAGGACAGAGCAAAGTGAATGTGTAGATGGAAGGAGACAGAGAAGGGAAGAAGAAAAAAAAAAGCCTCTCTGGAGGTCGAGCTCGCTCTTGAATATCTGCTGCCCGCCCCACTGCTCTAAGTGGAACAGGGAGGGGTGGGACGGCTTTGGCCAAAACCTCCAAAGTCTGATCCTCATTACCAAGCGCAAGGAAGATCAAAGACTAACCCCAAACCTCCATCAGAGAGGATCCCTTATGATATTAAAATGGGCGCCACTCAGTGTCAAGTTCGGCAGCAGGAGCAGGGGGCTCGGGTGACTCAGGGGTTGGGGGGCTTGAAGGTCCTGAAGGTCAAAGGAAAGTTGATGCCTGCTTTTTGTCACCTTGTAACTCCACAGTTAAAAAGCCTCTGATGGGGAAATTCTTTTTTACAAAAAAATTAAAAAGAGCATCTTCAGGTAAGTAAAGAAAAAGTAAATATTTCCTAAAAAAGAGAATAAATAAATAACCCTACAAACCTCCAAATTCCATTGTAAGTAGTAAACTTACTTAACTTACAAAACTACTGTGACGTAGTAGAAAATCAAATGCAATTGGATTAATTCACTTTTTCTAGCTGGTTAACTCATTTTTCCATTACTTTTGTGTACTTTTACATGATATTTTATACCTTTTCCCACCAGTTAACCATGGCCTACGGTTCAAAATATTTTATTCTACATCTAATACAAAGATGTGACTTTATAGTAGCTAAATTTCTCCAGACAATGTACTCTCCAAGCTCAGAACGACGGCATTTCCCTGAACCGGGAAGAAGCCAAAAGACGGAATCCAGTAAGTGCACTCAACTGAAATTAACTGCACATAATTACAAGGCAACTTAATTTTAATACATGGCAGCCAAACAATTTAAAAAATATTTTGAGACTGGATTGGCAAATTGCATATCGAGTATAAATATGTTTTGCTTCCGGCTGTAAGAAAGGGTCCCATCATTAGTCAATTTTGCCAAAAAACGATCACTTTTAAGATCATTTTTGCAGCTTTTAATTGTTGTAGTAATAGGAATTTATCTATTTATGATTCTGTGAGATTTTTCTGAACATCACAGATGCAGATGATGACATTCTATGTCATCATCTGCATAAACTCTTTTCACAATCTGTTGTATTTTTGTTGAACTAAATTTGCTAAAAGCACTTAATCAAAATGGCAAATGAGGCCATGGAACTTGTAAAGGCTGGTTCCTAGTCTGTAAGACACGCCTCACCCGCATGAACGCAGTCCAAGACGCGGAGCAGAGTGCTTTTTCTGCTGCTGCAGACATCACTTGTTCTAATCACTGTGTGAAGCAACAGTAACCACAACAGAGCCAAAAGGCAACATAGACATTTTCCTGAGAAGGCAATATCTGGGCAATTTGTCTTCTAAAATGATTGGATGTTTTATTAGTACTGTCATTTTTGGAGGAGGTTTCATATGACCTCCTGCTGCATTCACCAGCTTCTCTTCAAAACAATCAAACTGTACAAACGCAGCAGACTGACCTTTTCTGCTTTTGACAACACTACTCCTCTCATGAAACCACAAGACATTGTTTGACTTGGAATCTGTGTCAGAACAAGGTTTCTCCATCACACATCCCATTTAATACCATTCATGGAATGTGACTGTGTTGTAACAAATTACTAAAAACAAAAAATATAAAATACTTATCTGATGCAAATGCAAATACAAATACCCCTAAAAATTGCTAAATACATGGTTTAAGCAAGTTGTCTTGCTGACTACCATCACTACAAACATGTCCTCTGTGGAGTCGCATTTCTAAGCCAGAATATCTCTCAGACACTGCATACTACTGACTTACGTCCTTTTGGTATCACAGAGGACACTTGGGGCTTTTTATCTATGTGAAATGCAAAGGGGTGGGGCTCTGGGACTTGTAGTTTTTGGTGGATTTAAAACATTTTGACTGGACACATTATTTTTGCTCTGGTAGACAGAAGGACACAAGTTCTAAAAAAAGATAATGTCTTAAATGTAAATGCTACACTGGATGGATAATCTGAGACGCCACTTTTGGGGTTCTGATCGGGTGAAGAAGAAATATAAACAGGGCTGGGCTTAATAATTGGAGTATTTGAGCCCAATTGGACGATGGAGCAGGGGACATTGTAAAGTGAAAGTTTTTTTTTTTTTTTTTAAATAAAGCAACAACCATTACAAAAAAATGTGGAAGCAGAACTTGAGTTTAACTTTTGATGTTAAGTCGGATATTAAAAACGAGAGTCTTTTGATATATGCCTCCAAGATTGCAACATTTGGCGCTTCCACATTTTCTTTTTCTGTGGGAACAGAGTGGGGGCTTTTGCTTATTAATAAACAAAGCTTTTCTTTTAAATCGTCTTGTTATTCATGAGAGCAAATAGCAGAAGGGGAGAAACCGATTCCCACATACTGCTGACATGACTCTGTGTCATACTGGATACAGGATAATTACACATTCCATCCTACAGGTCTAAAGGCTGCAGCTGGACTGACTCAGAGAACAGACACCGTTTCGTTGACAGACACAAACAAGTACATTCCCAAGGGTCAGTATGGTAAAATAACTAAACATCGGTGTTCATCTAGTGGCTGCAAGCTGACTGGATAGCAGTATATAAAGGGATGATTTGTAAGATGTGTTTCTCAATGACAGATAACCAGGCTCTTGAAAACAGAGGCAGAGTTCCAAGAAATTCATTGTTCTGAAGGAAATAACAAAACGACAACAATAAAAAGCGCTATTATTTTTAAACTCATAGTTTAAAAGGAATTCCTTATGTATGATCATGTGCTGCAGACTTTGGAAGCCAAACCAACAAACACAAAAACTCCTGGTGAGCCTTGCCAAAAGGTCTGCTGATTGCAGCCCTCCCCTCTTTAGACGCCCAGCCCCACACGCATTAAATCTCTTACACAACTGCTGGCCTCTGCTGCATCTCCTGACAGCCGGGTCTGCATCGCTGCAGAGTTCAGCTTCACATGCACTGACAGGAAGGCTGTTCATCATATTTATTTGTTTCTTCTGCCAGAGCACCTGTGGCAGCTCTGATCTAGAGTTAAAGGTGTGTCGAGGGAGGGGGAGGAGGTGAGGAATTGGATCATAAGTCCAGATTTGTCAGGATGGGTAAACTCCGTGGACAGAATTCCCTCCCCCTTCATTACAGTTTGATGAAAGAAAGAAAAGAAATCTTTGGGGGAAAAATTAAATAGCTCTTAAAATTCAAATAAAATTTGTTTAAATGTGGGTTAAGACAAATAGTTTAATTAAAAAAAATATGAACAAAAATGGATTAGCCCAAATTGACTGTAGAATTTACAGGAAGAGGAGCCTCTGGGTTAACAACACAGCAATAATTTTTATTTTTTTGTAATATTGGGAATGTGAATAAACTTGCTGATGAGGCAACTTCTGCAAGTCAGGGTGTTGTTCATGTATACACGCTGAAGTTTTTCTCAGCATTTTTCTGAACGCATGTTTTCCTCCCACCGTCTCCCATTCTGACCGCACCCAATCAGTGGCGTCCTGTCCCATTCCACACACACCCACTTATATCCTCACTCTAAAACCTTCCATTCATCACACTGACAGGAGCGCCCTGCGGCTGTTGATTGCAAGTAGACCCCCCCACCCCTTACCCCCCTCTCTACTGCTCAGTTATCCAATTAAATGCAGAAACAAAATGTTTGGAATTTTGAATGAGTGGTGTCAGGTGGCTTTTTTTTAAAGCCAAGCCATATAAATGATACGTGAACAGGAGCGTCTTATCAAACACACAGTTTGATTCGGAAAATCTGTTCAGACGTGTGTTCGTCAAGCCCTTGCCTCCTGTTGTCATCAGATGTCTTGAAATGTATCCCTGATTTTCATGGACTGAGCATTGAAGCCAAACAAAATCCTCAAACATATCCCAAATTACGCAAAGTCCAAAATGTAACTAAGGTCTGTACAGTTTTTCACAAGGAGGATGAAAAAGCAAAGACTGAAGCATCATGGGATGACTGAGGTGAAGAGATGCTGCAGGGTAGAGCTGCGTTTACACACATCGCTTTGGCTCTGGGGCAATATCTGCTGATGCACTTTAAGCCTTAGTCACATCCTGCAGGTTTTTGGGTTGTCCGGGCCCGTAGAGGGTCGTAGAGGAGCGGCCGCATCTTAAAAAGGAACGGCCAACTTAAGGGAAGCCATAAAAATGGAACATACCATTGTCATGCCTGTGGTAAGTGTATCTGTGACGTATCTGTAAGAACAATGTGAGTTACATGCACTTATAAAGGACGGGTGATGCTGTCGTACCTTACTATTGACCCTAGTCTGTTGTAAGGTGTGAGTACTAGCCCCTTACTGAGGGCAAATGCTGCACGCACAGGTTTACGTGTGTGCCCATAGGACCTCCACACAAACTACCACCCATTTTCTACCAGTCAGGCTGCACATAAGAAGCGTGCACGTATTACCTGAGCAGCACTAACATGCCCCTGGCACAGTCTGCAGGATTCATGGGGGTTGAAAAACGACTTCACCCTTACTTACCCTTGGGTGTTATAAGTGTTCACTACAACCTGTCGCCCCCAGTATGCCTATAGAAATAAATGTACATTAATATTTTGGTCTACGACTTTGATATTTTCTTCAGGCCACCTACGTGCCCCGTCCAGGTACCCTATTTTATGCCCAAAGACAGCCGGTATCCACCCGTAAGGGCAGTAGTGACGAAGGCTTTACTCTGATTGCTTTGAACCTCAAATGTACCCGTTCACCTGATGAACTGGACATCACTAAACAAGAAATGATGTTCAGGTTTGTAGCAATCATGAAAAACTGTTATTTTAAATAACCCAAGACATTAAAAGATAAAGCTAAAACAAAAAACATTAAGAAGAAACATTAAAAAATATAATAAAAGGGTGATTTTTTTTTTATCTTGTGGGGAAAAAAACTGTTCTCGGTTGCATTTGAATGCATCCCTGGTTTTGCAGTTGTGTTTTCTTAAATTGAGTTTTCTGTTTTAGAAAAACATTTATATCTGATCTGTATCGAATTGGAGGTACTGACAGTTTCTTTTCTTACCTCTTTGGGGTTTTTTTTCCCCTTGGGATTAATAAAGTACTCTGTCTATCTATCTGTTTTGAAATGTCCATCTCCACATGTTTGTCCAGGCTGACACCAAGCGCAGTGACCCAGATCTTTGCATTGATTTCTGGAGTCTTTAAAATCACCGTGTGGAAATAAAAAAAGCCTTGTGGTTGTCAGGGAGGAGTGTGGATGTGAATATAAGCCCAACTCAATGATCCGGCGCCACCACAGACACCACTCCAAAACAACGCATTAGCATACAGCCTTGCTCACTGCTTGTTTCCCATCTATTAGATGTCAACCTTATTAGATGATCTCCTTTGAACATCATAGAACGGACTGTGACTTTTAACTCATCTGTGTTTGAATCTTGTTTTATTTTCCTGTTGCTTCTTTGTAAAATATATATATATATTTTTTTTTAAACAGGCACATTTCACGCAGCAGTAGTGGAAGAGATGCAGGGGATGTAATCACAGCTTGTTTCTCAACTCCAAGGAAGACAACCTTGTAACACCTTACATGGAGAACTGTAGATATTTCAAAAGCACTTCCTGTGATGGATGAATCATAACTGTGTGGAGAGCCACGGCCACCCATTGGTCTCACCATTTCAATGTAGTATGTTTCTATCTCTGTGACTTCAGATCAAGCCTTAGATATAAATATAGATGTTTATATTATTTATGAGGCAAAAAGAAGGCAGAGTAAATCCATGGATTCTGAGGAGTGGGTAGAGTTCCCCTTTAAAGACCGACTTCAAGGACATTTTTGCATTTTCTGTGTTTTTAACGTGTCCTTGTGACATTTTTCTGATGGCATAAATTAAAAAAATGAAGCTCAAATTGCATTACTGAGTATTTCTTTATTAAAATCTTTGTGAATCAGGGCCAGACGAAAAATGCCATTTGAAAAACAGCATATTTGTGACGTAGAATATACAATACGCGCGCCATAAGCTCCCTGCTCCACGTCATTCTGATGCATCCACTTGCAGACGACTAGATCCCTTCATGTACGACTTTGTTTTCCTCTTCCAAGCTGGCTCATAACTGTACGGCTGGACAGCTTAAGTATTGCTTGCCATTTTTGTTGCACCAGTAATGTTAAATTGGGATTGTAAGGGACTGTAAACTAGCGGGAGAGTGTGTAAACAGATGGATGATGGGATATGGGGTTGGGCCTAACTCTGTACTTACAGTCCCGCCCACAACTCAGAGGCAAATTTCTAATGAACTCCTGCTCCTCTTCAGAAATGATGTCCAAGAAAACAACACAGTTTTTTTTTATTATTTTGACTAAAAACGGCATAATCATATTCAAAAGACCACTGGGAACGCTTTTAAAACAGATCCTATGTTCAGATTGAGACTTTAACCCATATTCTTTGAATCTTAATGGTGTAATTGTCACTAATGTCATCTGTTTCTGCCATAGAAAAACAGATGTAATTGACTTAAGCAGAAGTGAAGCCTAATCCTGACGACTCCTTTGTGTTCCAAAGTAATCTTATCTTTTTTCCCTTTTCAGGGTCTTTACATTAAGAGCTACTAAACTGCATTTTCTCAAGAATGACCTTTACGCTGACTATACTTCCTCGTGTTCAACTATAAACCAAAATGTCATGGGTCAGAAGCATTATGCAATGATCCCTTCTATTTTTTTGCCCTAGACTGATAAGTCAATTTCAAAAACGTGAAAGCAGAGCACTTTCACTTTCCTAAAACGGCAACATTGGAGCTGGGTAACGTGAAATAACATGACAGAAGAGCCGGGAAAAGGTCAGTAGGAATTGGGGAAATTAGGGAAAGCAGGAGAACAGATAGAAATACATCATGAATAATTATTCCACAGAATATTAAGCTTATCTAAAACTCTTTGTTTTATTTTTTTCAAAATGGATATGTTAGTTGGTAACAAAAGTGTTAAAAGTTCCTCCCTTATGTAAAGAGGGAAAAATAAAATACCTAGTGGCACATTACTCGTAAGGATATCTAAATTAATATTTTGCTCTATTCTTCACGAGAACTTCAGTCCTTCAGAGACTCAGTTTTAATCCACTGTAAGAACAGCTGTTTAGAATGAAGAGTACAGCTATTTCCTAAGGGATTCGCTCAATCAGCCACGCAGACATTAGCATCCTTCACCCGAGTCAGGAGCAACTGACAAAAAAAAAGATGATGTTAATAACAGAGACTGAACTATCTATGGGATATATGAATAATCCTTACCTTCGTGACAATCTAACATGTTTTCACAGAGAGTCATAAGCAGCAGGGGAAGGATCCCCCCAGAGTGACGCTGGCGCAGCCACCAAATGCATTCCTCGGCTGGTGAAAAAGCTCTGTCTGTATTTGTGATTACAGCACAGCAGCTGGCAAGCTTGTCCCTTTTGCACAGGGACTGAGGGTATAATAACATACAGCTATGTTTACCAATTGCACGTTGTGACAAAAGTGCACTGATACGTAGGGTGAAACAACATTTTTAATAGCCTGATAGTCTGCAGCACTGTGTACTTCGATATCTACAATGATGGGAACACTTGAACTAATATTATTTTTTTTCCTTATTTTTTTACATCTTAGTAATTAAATTATTGAAAAACCTTTTCTTTTTTCTGGAACTTGTCAGCAGGTTAACTGATTAGCATCTCAAAAGGCTCCTGTGACTTCTTTCCCATATGGAGACAACAACCCTGCAATCAAGGCTGCTTATCTCTGTCCGCAAGCTGTTGACATAATCTGTAAATATTATTGGAAACTTGAGATGATGGACACCGTGGCTCAGACTGCAGCTGGCCAAGACACAATGAAAGACATACTGAAAACTTTGGTGAAATTAGGAAGAAGATCCTCTGTGATCACGATTCGACAAAGGAGAAATGATAATCCCGATCAAATAAATCATGACAACATAATCATTTTAATGAGCCATAATGCCAAAAAAAATGCAATCAGCCAACCACAAACTTTGAGTAGTTAAGAACATTTGCAATGACTCCTTCAACATCTATGTAGAGAATCATCAAAACCACATTAGTCTGGAAAATGTGAGTGTAGTTCCTGTTGTAATGATGGGGAACGGTAAAATAAGTCAGAACAACAAGTGTGGAGTTGGTGAGGTAGACAAACAAAAAGTACAACCACTTACATTTGGGATTGGCATCAAACACAAAAACCTCTGGTGGACATAAAATTGGTGGTATTTTTTTCCACCACATGGTATCACTTAACTGACTTGTTTGTAAAGGGTCACACCAGGGCTGTTTGGTCTGGATCAGTTCTTTTTCCTGGATAATCTGCTGTGTTTGAGTAGGTGTGAATGCTCATTTAAACTCTGGTGTGGATCAAACGGGCTCTACCTACACTCAAATGGGCTGCATTTGCCCACAGGTGAATCCTGCTGTAGTTCGCTACATTTTAGATGAACTTTTCAGCAAACTATAGAGGAACTCAACAGAAGAAGTGACAAACCTTCAGAGGAAGAAAAAAAATCCCACAAAGCCCACAGCATAAAAACAAGGAAGTCCAAATGAAAATAAATGGTTGAAAAAGTCTCAAGGGTGTTTCGATATATATATGCTCAATCAATAAGAGGTATTTTCCTATTGAATGTGCTTTTTTCTTACTGTTGAAGGTTTCTTTTAAAAGATTCCATTCCCAAGCAGACAATTGTGACTGATTGAGATTTTTCACGTTGGTATCCTCACTCTCAAAAGTGCAATGTGAAAGCAAACAGGCCAAATAAAGAGGGGATTTTTTTTCAGAATTCTTAGCATCTAAACTGAATCCATGGAACGATTCTAGGTCTCATACCTTAAGAAAAAAAGAACGATAGTTCCTTTTTCTCAGATGGTCCACTTTGTGTAACCAGCGTGAAGCCTCACAAACAAGTTAACCTTCATCTGCTTAAAGTTCCACTCCTGTCATCTTTTCAGATATTCTAAAAGCATTCCCATTGGTCTTAAATCTTAAACTGAAGCGTGGAGATTCTGTCTTTTAACTATGATTATGCTCTTTTTAGCCCCAATCAAAAAGTCAGTGTCCTCTAGGATATAATTTCTGCAGAGCGGCAGTAGTTCATTAGGAATTCACCTCTCAGTTACAGGCAGAACTGTTGGGGCAGCGTAAGCTCATCCTCATTCACCATCATCCATCTGTTTACACGTTTACAGCAATACTGCAATAATGGAGCTATCCAAAGGTACAGTTTAGAGCCAGATTCCAGGTCAGACAAGAAAAGCAAAGACGTGGATGGATCTAGTCGTCTACAAGCACACCCAGCATATCCTCTAAATCACAACTAAAAGCTTTTTCAAACAGCATATTTTCATCTGCTGCAGATTCACAACAATTTGAATAAATAAAAACCTAGAAATGCAATTTTAAGCTTAATTTGTCTGTGCTACATCTTCAAAAAAAACATCAGAAGAACATGTTTGAAAAAAACCCTAAAGTATTCCCTTAGTGGATCTTTAAAATCAATATTATTGATTCATTTTCAGGTGGACACCAATGTGCACAACTGAACCAAAAGAAAGTAGAAAGATGTAGCATCATTGAAATATGAAACAGCTAAATAAATTAAATACATAAAATAACTCAAAAAATTTTGGAAAATTTCTCGTAGCTAATTAACATGTATGTCACGGGACAAACAAAACAAGCTAGTTTTTGCTTTACAGTTTTTAAATTGTTCCTGTCAGGGTTAGGTTGTTTCTGCAAAACATTTTTAAACCAATTGGTTCGCTTAAAACGATAAATACAACAAAAAAGTTGAAAACTATAACCAATCCTCGCTGGTTCTAACCAGGTTGGACAGATTACTTTGGCCTTCAACTGCAATCTTGGGTAAATCTCATACGTACATTTTTAATCAATGTACAGATTTAAACCAACTCTTTGGCAAGAAATAGAAATGCTGGCTATGAATCAGAGATTTGGCAAACTCTAACTCATTGCTGACTTGCCTTGGTGTGGCACAAAGATCACTATCAGCTACAGCATAAATGAAGGAAGTGTGGTTAAACCCCAGCCCTGTTTTTATGCCGGAGGGGCTTTTTGATCTGCAATTTCACAACAAGTGAATAAAAAATGTGTTTCTTGCCAACATCTTCCAAGTCTACAATACAATAGTATGTAGCACAGGTTTGTGCATCACAGAGATGGAGAGGGAAAGACTGAAACTTGACCCCTGTCGCTTGCTTCTATGCAGCAGGAAAAACAGATTAGCTGAGTCAGAATGTGTGGCTCGCTGCTGCTGAAGCTGCTGTTGTGCTCTTCTACACATCATCCCCACACCCCCTGCATACAATCTGAGCTCCAACTGCCATCAGCACTTCTGCCCCTGCAGTCTGCACACATGTTACTGTCCAAACTGCACAAAAAAATAAAAAAACAAACGAACAGAAAGGCTTCAGCCATAAACTTCATGAAGCCGGAGGGAGGTAAAGGTGGGCTTCCAAAGGGCTTTGCAGCAAATTAGCAATTATCCACCCTGCCCTCATTTACATGCTCTGCCAATCGAACCTGTCACCATGGAGATGGGTTTGGATTTTTCTTGAGCTGTAATGAAGACACAGCAGCCCAGTCGGCTACGATCACACCTTAAGAGCCAACACAAACACATGTATTATCTTTGTATTTTATCAATCCAAAAACACAGAAGCAGGAAATGGAAAAAGTCACTCTAAGGTGAGCTCAAAGGAAGCTGCTTCTCTCACTTAAGGAGCCATAAGAATAAAAAGTTAGTAGCAGCGTGAAAAGGGCAACTGCCACTTCAGATAACAGTGGGGCAAATGGCATCACAGCACTGATCTCCAAGTGGAGGGGATCAGAGGTGAGACTCAGCACACCAGTCACGCATAGAAAAAATATACTGCTAAAAGGAGCCATGTAATGAAAAAAAAAACAATGTTTCTGTATTATTCCTAACATTCAAGACAGAAAATGAGATAAAAATTCAACTCTAGTTTTAAAATTACGCATAAATTGCGTTTTTTTTCCAAAGTTAGGGCTAAAGTAGAGTTCAAAAATGACTTGTAGTCTAAATAAAGCTCTAAAAAGTTTCCCATCCCTTAGAAGGGAGAATTTTCCCTCATCATCCGCGTAGAGTTCATCATCTGAACCAAATTAAGCTGCCAAAGAAATGCTCTTACTGTGACATTTTGGACTCCCTTTGTGCTCAGTCGGAGGAAGGTCCGCAAACTGCACCCGGTGCCCCGACATGTCCGCTCTTCCCCCCGCAGGTCAAAGCCTCTGCAAGTATGCGAGAACTTTCTGAGGATGCGTTCAGGTGCCGCTGCGTTTAGCGCGTGGGATCCCCGCTCAGACGCGTACCGCGCATCCGTGGATTTAATGATATATTTAAAAAGGCTGTCCGCGCGCGCCGAAGCGCGTGCCAGCTGTGCGCTCGGTCCGCTGTAGCTGCACGCCTTCTGCTGTGGAGCTCCCTGCTCTGAACGATGTGAATCAAGCTGGGGAAGAGCCGGGGGCGTCCACTGTTCCTCTCCCGCATCAACAAACATGAAAACTTTTCTGTCCCCGCATTAGTGCCCGCAGAGTGACGTCATCGCTGTTCGGAAAGGAAAAGAAAACGAATCTTTTGGGATTTTATTTTTTTTATTTAGACCGTTCTAATGGCACTTGGTTCCACTTGCACGTGCCTTTTAGCGCACTTATTTTGTTGTATTACATATTGTTTTACCTGTAAAATGTTCTCAAACTCTTTGATTTTCTTTGGTTTAACATTTTGGTTGGATTTAGTTTTTTCTTCTTAAACTAAATTGTATTGAGGTTCTTTTTATTTTTACACTGGTAATCTTTTGCGCGTGTTATCCTTTATTTAATTTTGGTATTTGAGCTGCACATTTGATTAGTTTTAGTATTTTTGCAAGAGGAAAACGTGCTCATCATCTATTTGGCTTCTTTTGACGTCAAGTAACGATGTCCAACATTTTTCTAATCCCGATAGTTTGAAGTCCTTTCATTTCCGTCCTAATGAGTTTCAAATCAAAAACATCTGTGTGGTGAGATGTGAGGAGCCTACACTGCCATCTAGTGGATGGAAAGGGAACGCGGTGAGGTTGTCATCTGCCACATCAAAAACACATTTTAAATGAAAAAGTCCATTATTTTAATGCAACAAAGAATCTGGGAAAACATGGATGAACATGGCGACGGTGTAACTGAATACTCTGCAGAAAATTCTGTCTTTAAAACTTTTGTTTTTTTTCGTTTAGAGACCCACTCTGGTGAAAGTTGTGTTTTTAACAGGTTCTTGTGGCCTTTTTTTTTTAAGATGATGGGAGCACATATGTAAAGAAAAACTAAGTTAAAAGTGGCATTTCTGAGTATTTCTTTATTCAAATTGTTGTAAATCAGGAGCACACAAAGAGTTCTGTTAGAGAGTATTTGTGATGTAAATAAAATATGCTGCTCCCTTCTCTGCTCCATTCTGATGAATCCACTTGCAGACGAGGAGATCCACGTATGTCTTCATCTGGGCAGGCGTACGGCTCAAACTGTAAGGCTGGATAGCTCCAATACTGCTCGCCATTTTTGTTGCATCGGTAAATAATAGGTTGGGACTGTAAGCTATTGGGAGAGTGTGTAAACAAAGGGATGATGGGAAATGCTGCCACAAAACTCAATTTCTATTGAAGTCCTGCCGCTCTGAAGAAACTATGTTACACAAGTTAAGAAAAGACACCAGCTAATCAAGCTAGAAGCTAACTTTTAACCCGTCAAAGCATCAGCGTGCATCGCTTATCTCTTCCCGCCATGCTGCACTTTAAAGGGAGCGTTGGTATAAGATTAGTGTTGTGCAACTAAAAAGACATGATCATCGAGGCTGAATGACAGTTTTATGGAAACAGTCAAATGAAACTGTTAAAACAATCTTATAAAATAAACAAAGAAAACAATCCAAACATTTGGAATAAATGATACGAAAGCCACAACTCTCCCAAATGAGTCTGACAGGACTTTTGTGCAAAAGAGAGCAGCTATAATACAGCCATGTGCCACTTGGAAAAAGACAAACACACAAAGAAATGGAAACATAGTTGACAAGTGCTAACAAAGATGGTCTGCAGGGAGAAACAAAGGATCTGTCCTTCCAATACAATCCAAACTGTTGAAAAGGTCACACTTCTGGTAAAAGAAATGATGTGCACTGCACTTCTTTTCTGACACACTTAGAAAACTTACAAAAGAATAATAAGTTAAAGAAACCAAGCAGGAACAAACTGTGGAGGGCGTGGCCTCACATGCAGCCATTCTGCTCTATGTACATCTTCGACAGTGAGGCCGCCATGGACTTTGCCAGCTCCTCGTCTCGTTTCCGCTGCATCTGTGAGCGCCGGCACCAGTCTTCGTACTCTGGGTTGGGAAGACGTCGGTCCAGGACCACATCGTAGTGGCCATTGCTGAGCCAGCTCAACCAGATGGCTGGTTTGGAGGCGTCCTCCTCGCCGAGATAGTGCACCATGGTGGAGACGGTGGGACTCTCTGAGCTGCCGCCCGTCGTGAGGTGGATGTTGACGTTCAGCATCTGGCTCATGGCGAGGAGCTCCGGGTAGCCGGCCCAGGCTCCGTCCTGCGCCGCATTGATCAGGAAGCAACCCACGTCGCCTTCGATGATGGGGTTGAACTCGTCCAGGTGGTCGGCGATGTGGTGCACCGTCTGCTCCCGCAGCTCGCCGTGTCCGGCCTGGTCCCCGGACGTGGCTTTGCACACGGCTCTGTACAGGCAGTTGCCATCTGGAATGATGTGGTACCTGTATTGGTTCCTCTCCTGGAGGTACTTGTTCTGCTTCTCCACCTCAGCCAGGTAGTGGCTGACTCTGTCGTCTCTCTGCTGGGACCCCCGCGGGGGGGACTCCTGCAGGACGCAGAGCTTCAGAGTCTGGTTCTGCCCTGATGCTGCTGTACTTTCCATACTGTTCGTGTCAAACAGATCCTCTGTTCTGAGGTTCTTCGTCATGGCAACCATTGAGGGGGCCAGTTCCTCTTCATGGAATGACGCCCATCCGTTGCTCCTGAAAGGTCCAGAAACCTCCTCCTCCTCCTCACATTCCATCTGTGGATTGAGTGCTTTTCTTCCTCTTGAAAGCAGGTCCTCCTGGCAGTTCTGTGCAGCCTACCTCCTCAGCCTGATGGTTTGTCCGGTCCACCGTGTTCTCCTGCTCGGGGTCACTGCAGGGCTTGTGGGGGCGGGCTGAGGGGGGTTTGGGCTGCCGGATGATGTGAATGGGAACGGGCCTTTCCACTCCGTCGGGTCGGCGGATTAATATCTCCGCGGTGGAGGTGAAGTAAAGCGGCCTCCTGGTAGAAGCAGCCTCGTAGCACGAAAAGGCGGGCATGTTTCCAGAAGTCTCCGCGTGCGCAGCGGCGCGAGTTGCCGAAGTTGTGTCAAGTTGGGCAAAGTCGACCTCGGAGGAAGTTCGCGGCGTCCCGTTCAGGCGCTCGGGGGCTGCAGACAGAGTTATCGTAACTTTCCGCGACGACTTGGGGTAGTGTGTGAGCGCGCTGCTGTACAGCTGCATTTTCCAACGCTCCTTTATACTGAACGCCGCCGCCGGGGCAGTTACGAAAAGATGACAACGAGCGCTAAAAATACCCCCGGAGTCATCAACGGCGGCAAACTCGCGGGGAACGTTTCCATGTCCGGTTATCGGTGACACGCAGCGACGACGACGAGGTCCACTTTAGCTGCGCGGCGTCATCTGCTGTTGGGGTGCCTCCCTAATTTTAGACTTCACTGTTTGTAACCAAACCCCTCCAGTGTAAAAGCCCATCAAATCCAGGAGGCAAAAATACCAGTTCCGTTTGAGAAATTTCAAAATAAAATCCCTCACCGCCGTTTAATGTTTTTTGAATTACACATTTTAGGACTGTTTTAATTTTATCTGTCTCAGATTATATTCGTTTACATTTACTTTTATTATTATTTTTGTAATTTACTATCTAGATTGTTTTTTTATAACTGTTATTAGTTTCCTGCTATTTTTGTAAATGATTTTAAACAAGTCTTAAGTTAAAGAAATTATAAAAAAAATATGTTAAGTTATAAGAGTTTTTCGTGAATAAAGCATATATAAATTAATTTCTTAACCATCCTATATTGTGCAGACTAACTTGTGTTGATTAAATTGTTATTGACTGTAAAAGTGGGGAAAAAGAAATAACTAAAGTTAAAATTTGGCTATTTTTTACCTTCAGGTTCTAACATCCCAACTTAACTACTAACTTAGTACTTGTAACGTTTTCAATTAGAACCAAAGTTATGTTATATTTGGTTACCTAACACTTAACAACCAAAATTATATTAATGATTAAAAATCTAATGCTAAAATTCACAGCAGTGGTGTAAATCACAAAGTTTGCGTTCTATAGGTTTGCAAACTTTTACATGACAAACCAAAATAAAAATCAATTTTGACATATAAATAAAACGTTAAATAAGGGAAATTTGTAATCCTGCAGAACCTCAAGTTAATTTGTAAATGTGTTACAGAAAAAAAGGAAAACTATTTAAATAAAAAGCCTTGTTTGTATCTTTCTTTTTGTATCTCTTTTTTGAGACAAGTTTTATATTTTTTGTCATTTGTTTATGTTTTAATTTATGCATTTTTATTATTGATGCCTTTAATGAATGGAAAAACACAACCGTTTGATACATTTAAAAGAAGCACAATAAAGCTATTTTTTTCTTACATGAATAACAATGTCAATTTTTATCCAAACCAATCTTAAAATACCGTGTAAAAGCATAATTTGTTTGTGAGCTGAAAGTATTTGGTGCATGTGAACATGTCCATTGAACATTATTGGCAGACATGTCAATGCTAAGATATGCTCCTGAGGCTTTTTTTAAACACTTGCACTGTCAGAGCATGTGGATTGTGGAAATGAATCTGCGTGCTTGGAATAGACATCCGACTGGCGTCAGTTAAAACCACAGCTGAAAAGTAATCCAATCTTTTCAGGAAGAACATTCTGGAAACATTGGTTACACAACATGGAGAAATTAATTAAATTATTCAACAATATCTGTTGTCATTGAGGGGAAAAAGAGAACAAAAATGTTAAAACACTGAGCGTATGGTGCCCATTCTTTTACCATTAACCCAAAACAAATTTTCTTACATTTTCATTATTATTGTTTAACAATTACACATTCGCATTTTAACCACCAGAGGGAGCCCGAGGAGCGAATGTTTTAATGAAATGTTTTACCGTCAATAACCGCTAGGTGGCGACATTTCTCTGTAGTCGTGGAACCGAAAGCTTGTTTGGAACAAACGCCTGCAGAGAGGCACGACGCTCCAGCAGCTGTCGCAAGGTTGTGCACTGCATACAAATGAAGGCATTGATGTTTCCCTCCGCCGTTCTGTTGTTTTTTACAGTGGCCTTGACTTGTGCGCTAATATTCCAGCTGCTTTGGGGTGAGATCAGTGCGCAAAACAGCGCTTCGCATTCAGCCGGAGTGAGGCAGAAAACAAATTCTTTAGTTAAAAAGAAAAACGGGGTTAAAATTTGGTGTTACTGTCAGATAACATGACAATGTGAGTTGAAATATGATCAAAACTGATAATCATGTGATAAAATTAGAAAATATCTCAACAATCGATCCTAAATTTGATTTTCTCTGGTAGAACCACGAGGTCCGCAGTGCTCTGTGCACATGCGTCTTGTTGTTGTTTTCCCTCCGATTTCCGCCTGAAACAATAACCCACGCGCCCGTGTGTGTTTCATAACTTCAACCACGCACAGTCGATGTGTGATTGAGAAAGTCCGCCGCAGTAAAAGCTTTACGAATCCGCATTTATGTCAGTAGAACAAGCTGATGTCAGATTTTCTGCCCTGCGCCGCGCGGTGGGAGGATCTCTGAGCGTTGAGTCACGCAGCTGTCAAAGATAGCTGTCACCCAGTTTCAGGATCAAACACAGTCAATGAGGAAAAGGGCTTTGAGCCGAGGCGACGCGCAGATCTCAGGTAACCCCCTCACCGAGTCTCCGGGACGAGAAGGAGGAGGACGCAGAGCCTCAAACCGAAGGAAGAGAGACGCGTTTTGATGAATAAGGGATTTTCGGATACACGCTGAAGAAGAAAAACACACATCTGAATTTTCCTCTGCGCGCATTTTCGGACGGAGATGAAGACGAAAAGGGGTAGGTGGGATGCTTTGGACTGAAACTAAGTCAAATAGTCGGTGGGGAGACGGTTTAAAAGAGCCGTTTCCTTCGTAAGGAAAGCACGCAGTCTATTGTTTCCTTTCCAGACGTGACAGGGGGCTTTTCTGCCATGTGCTGGCGCGGTGTCAGGACCTGCTAAACACTCATTTCATCTCCCCAAAACCTCTTTTGTTCGAGTTTTGTCCTCCTTATTATAACTGATATTCGACTGTGCCGACGTGCGCCGTTTCCTCTCCTCAGCCGCCGCGTAATTAAGCCAACTTTGAGTTTATTTGAAGCCACTAACAAGACTCAATTGAAGCAATTAAAGTTGGTTGCATTTCCTCAACCTACGCAAATCGATCAGCTTGTGTGTTTTTAAACGTCTGCCACGTGCGGAAAGACGTCCAGGCACCTTTGGGTCGGACTGAAATCCAAAAGTGGGCCACTGTTCCTCCTGACCTCATTGTGGGAAGTTGCTGTTGTTCGTGGACCTCGTGGTCCAGCGCACACAATGGAAAGCCTCTTACAAGTTGCTTTAAACTTCCCAACGCAGCCTCTGCGCGCGCTTTCCGCACTTTTTCTGCTCGTCGCGCGAAGCTCTGTCGCTTCTGGAGGACTTTGGTGCTCGATGGGCGCAGTTTGAGAGTGGAGTTAACATACAAAGAAGCTCGCAGCTCTGGCTTCTTTTGTTTAGTCTGGAGACGCTGATTTGCAACAGGTCTCCCCTCCCCCTTCTGCTCGCTCCAGCCTGCGTAATTACCTCATCCTGTTAGGAACTTTCTTGGTCTTTTCCCACTAGTCTGTCCAAGTTCAGGCTGCAGGGGGAAAAAAGTGCTTTTTTTACGCGCAGAAATCTGTTGTTCCACATAAACGAACGTGTCCAGAATCATCTATGTTATACTCTCTGGGTTTATATGTATAAATACAACCAAGAGGATTTAAATTAGAATTTGAAAATAGATTTTTAGGTGGAAGAATTAAAGAAAAATGTCAAACTGAAATGTCTCTGTTCTCCAAAAACCAAGGTGATCTGCTCCCAGTCTGCCAGGTTTTATAACTGACACAGCATCAGACCAGCCTTTGTCACATCCCCCCTCCTCTTTCTGCCTCCCTCCACCTCCTCCCTCCTTATTTCCTCCTCCTCACACCCTCCCTCACTCCTTATATGAATCACATGGCTGAACTTGACAGCTTGCCTCTGACACATCAGCTGCCTCCCAGACAGCCCTGCGTTTGGCTGCGGCAAAAAAAAACAAAAAGGCGGCTGAACTGACAACGGGCTTTAATGGATCCTCTTTGTCCTGCTCTCCTGCAGGTCTGATGATGCTGTCCGGGAGTGAAACGGATGAGGAGGAAAGCGTGGATGCCCCTCTGGACCTGTCGTCCAGCGCCGGGAGCAATGGGAAAAGGAAACGACGTGGGAACCTGCCTAAGGAGTCTGTTCAGATCCTGAGGGATTGGCTGTACGAGCACCGCTACAACGCGTACCCGTCTGAACAGGAGAAGGCTCTCCTTTCCAAGCAGACTCAGCTCTCCACGCTGCAGGTACAGACACAGAAGCAGCAGGGAGGATAGGGTTACTTTACCACCACCACCCCGCTGCCAGGAAAAGCGTGGACTTCAAAGATCCCAGTGAAAGAGTGCAGACAAGTGTTAGCATGAGGAAAGAATTTCCTGTCTGAATGACAAACAAAGCATGACACATCAACAGCGAATTGAAGGTCATCCAAACCAGCTTGACATTGCAGCAGGGAAGTGTATGAGGCAACGTGAGTGAACTCACTGGCTGAGTGCAGCGGGTTTGGCAGAGACGCAGGACAGGAATTTCCCTCCCTCTAGCCTCTTTTCATCCCAGCTGTCTGGGAACAATAGAGAGTCATTTACGTAGAGCTGCAGGCCCCTCTGAGCCAGTTACTACTAGCCTGGAGCAGCGGGGAAAGAGCAGGGAGATGACCATGATTGGTGTGAGAGATTAGCTCTTTAAAAGCTTTTTGGGAGAAGTGGATTTAAAATGGTTGTGATGGTTGAACCGACAGAAATCCTGTCTAGTTTTAGTAATGGGGGGGGGGGATTTCCCTTATGGAGTCAGTTTTTACTGCAGATCAGTTCATAAACGATCTGCCGTTTTCTTACAATCGTTTCCCGCTTTTTTCTCCAGGTGTGCAACTGGTTCATCAACGCACGGCGGCGACTTCTCCCAGAGATGCTGAGGAAAGACGGCAAAGACCCCAACCAGTTCACCATCTCCAGGAAAGGCAGCAAGGCCAGTGACAGCTTCTCCGACAGCTCCCAGTCCCCCAAACACAGCAGCCCCGCTGCAGGGACAGAGGAGATGTGCGACAAGCGAGCCCTCCACCCTTCCAGCTTTGAGTCGGCCGTGCCCAGCGTCCTGAGGAAGGCGGTGTCCCCTCCTGTACCCTCTCCAACCTCCCCGTCCCCCTCCCCGGGCCTCGTGCCCACCCGGCCTTCTGTCATCTGTCACACCACTGTCACCGCGGCGGTGCAGGCCGGCGCAGCGGCGCCCCACCCGACAGCGTCAGGAATGAACTGTGACAGAGCAGCAGAGCTGCTGCAGTCCTTGCAGGCTCAGGCGCTGTTCCGGTGCCGCGACGACGGACCAGGCAGCCACCAGCAACCACCCACTACTACCGTTCTCACCAGCATGGAGGGCAACCTGAGCCCCCGCAGCGGGCTTTTCAACACCCCACCTCCCACTCCTCCAGACCTCACACAAGACTTCAGCGGCTTCCAGCTGCTGGTGGATGTGGCCCTGAAACGGGCTGCAGAGATGGAGCTGCAAGCCAAACAGCTGGTCTCCTAAAGGAGAACCGGGAGGGAAAGAGACTTTACATCTCCACTCTAGAACTCTGCCGTTCAGTGACTTTTGTGCACGCAACAGAGAACAAATCCACATGAAAGCCTGATCATTTCTATTTTTGGTATACCAATCAATATGATGATGTTTTTTAATTAAAAAAAAAGAAAAAGAAGAAAAACAGTATCAAGGTGCCTTGGCTATAAGTTGTTTAGTCATTTCATATACATGCGTATGTATCTACATGTGTATTTTATTTGCACACAGGGACCAAAAACGTTAAGAAATGCTGCCTGTCTTTATGTCTTTCCATTATTTTGAATCTGATTGTGCAGAAGGAGTCCTTCCAGCTCGGTCTCACAAAGACGGGCGGAAGCCGCTCCGGCCTGCAGCTCAACATTTCACCCATCCCTTCACGAATCGTCTGCCTCACTTGTTTGCACGTCAGAGGCGGAGAGCGGTCATCTCAGCATCTCAAACATACTTTGCTCTTGGCATCGAAGAGAACTTATTCACTACTGTAAATGTTTCATGTGGTTAGTTTTTTTTATTTTTTACTCTTAGCAGTCTTAAAAGAAGAAATAAACTTTGTTTTTTCGTCAACTCTTCTTTTCCTGCTAAGGTTTTTTTTTACGTTTAATGTAGCAGGTTCATAGACTGAGCCTTTACCCTGTCGCTCAGTGAAAACGATGGCCAGTGGACTGGAAAATAAAACACTAAGTTACTTCTTTTTTTGCCTTTTCATGACCTGAAAAGGAGTTTTTTTTCCTCCTTAAATCACCAAAAACGAGCATTTTCATGTATATTAGGACCATGTGTATAGTCAATGTGACATGACGCCCAATGATGTGATTTCTTTTCATACTGTGCAATGTTTGTGGCAAAGATGGGTCACATGGGATTCTAATAAAGTTTTGTTTTTTTCTATAACTGATCATTTAGATTCTTCAATACACATTTACACGCAGTTATCATGCTTAGACGACAAGACGTCTAGTTAGTTTTGGTGTGTAAAAGTGGGAATGCAGCAGGACAGAGAAAGAGTGCGTGTTTTCACAGACATTCCTGGGTGTGAAGAGGTTTCCCTTTTAAATTAGCATAATCCTGCATAAATTAACCCAACTGAATGACATGTAACTGTAGGGATGAAGGCAGATCAGACAGCTGTTCCTTTCTGCTCTTGCTTTTTTGGATTCTTCTTTTGGTTGCCCTACATTTTTTAAAAGCTATTATCAGCCATTGATAATCTTCACTGTGCATCAATGGATATGGATAATTCTCTGCTATAAATTGAGAGCATCTTTTACGTAAACGTTCAGGGTTATCTTAAACTAGGGGGCTGCAAAGGGGTGAAGCGGTTCGCCTCATAGCAAGATGGCGCTTGTTCGCATCCCAGCTTGGTCTTTTCTGTTTGGAGTTTGCATGTTCTCCTTGTGCAAACATCTGGATTTTTTCCAGCTGTCTGCCACAGTAAAAACAAAAAAAAAAATGTGTCCAGTAGGTTGTTTGGCAACTCTAGAACACTCCTCAATCTTTAAGAACCCAGGAACATATCAGAAATGTGTTTTCTTGTCCATTTATGCCTCACTGTTTTATTTTTCAGGAAAACTGTGTCTGGATCCTCATGGGTTAAGTGTGTCTTTTTATGGCCCTGTGATGGACCGGTGACCTGTCCAGGGCGTGTACCCCCCCCCCCCCTCATTAGCTGGTTAGGCTCCAGCATCCCCACAACCCCAAACAGGAATATAGGTTTAAAAGCTGGCTTGATGCATTTTAGGCCTCATAAACCAGTTAATTAAAATGTGATTTTTTTTAGAATGGTTAATCTAAATCTTGATTGTTGTTGGTATTCTTCGTTTTCCTTCGAGGCTTGAAATAATTTAAATCAGGGTCTGCAGAATTTCACACTAAAAGAGCCATTTGGACTAATTTCAAATCAAGCAAAAGCTGCAAAGTCCCACCTTGCTGTTCACAAAAATATACTGTTATTTTTTTTGTCCATTAAGCTATTTATTTGTAAGATGTAGCATATAAATATTTACAATAGTTGAATTCTAACAGTTTTATATTTCTATTATATAAAATTACTGTTGATAGCAGCACATACAAGATCCTTTCAAAATAAAATACCTCCCATGTCAAATAGGATCTTGAAGCAGTAGATTTGCAAATTTTTTTTTAAACTGTCCCTCTGAACAGCAACTAGACATAAAATAAGAATATGAATTGAAACCTATTCTAATAGTAAACCAGTCTGTCAATAGATCAAAACTTTTACCAACTTTTTGCCCAGTTATCTGTCGTGTACACTTTGGAGGAATTGTAAAGCTCTCAATGCCTCTTGATACAGTGCAATGTCAACATTGGTTAAAGAAAAGGTCATTTTTTACTCATATAAGATCACCTGAGTTTAGAAAAATGAAAAAAATATGACAGAACCTAACTAAAAAATACTATTTATTCAAATACTTTGCATTTTAGCAACAATGGAGGATAAAAGAGGCTCCAGAGCCTCAGTTTGCAGACCCCTGATATAAACTATAGGTTGTAGCTGCACGCCACCAGAACACACGTTTTAAAAGCTCTGTCTTTGATCCCCCCCAGTTACAGCGCTGTAAGTTCTGTGATGTATCTGAAACGATGAGGGTTTAGAGAAACCTCCAGGAACTGAGCAGGCAGATGCAGCCCACCATGGTTGACCGTCAGGAGGATGAAACCTCCATCATTTCCAACAAACAATCTTTTCGTCTAATCTCAGCTGCTGGAAACGACACGTCTTCCCTCTACACTGCTGTGCTCGCAGCAAATCACCCGAAGCTGCAAGCAGTGCAACATCAAGGCTAAGTCAAGGCCATGCATGCTGTCTAATTATGGGGACCCACCCCTCTAGGGGCGGGGCACGCCTAAAAAACACACCATGCAGGCCTTGTAATCTATCTAATTATATTCCAAATGAAATCACACATGGAGATGGAAAAAATAAACGCAACAGAATTATGGCAATGACTTTTTAATGCTGATAAGAGGTCATACACGTGCCATAACATCAACAGTGTAATAACATTAACTACAAAATGTATATCTGCGTAATGTGTTATTTGATTGTGTTTTCAGTCTACATATACATAGGGAAACATTCATTTATATACAAATATTAATCTTATCTTTTTAATTCTCTTGAATCACAAGCTTCAGAACCGGCAGGATTGCCGCAGCGTCCACAATCCAACATTCTGGTTCGAACTCCCTGCTATACCAGGAGTGCTGTGTTGATATGTCAATATCATAAACACAAATAGAGGATCTATATTTCTTTGACAGATAAGTTAATGTAACTCCAAGCGTCAACATAAAAATGCTAAAACGGTCTACATAAAATTTCATTAAGAGTGAAGAACCGTTAAACGTACCTTCTTTTTTTTTTTAATCTCATCAATCAGCTAAAGGAAATACAAATAAAAAAATTGTACTTTGACATGATCGAGTCCTCCACAAACAAACATCACGCTAATAAAAGATCAGGTTAAAAACCTTTTTCTTATCGACAGAATGGCACATAATGCTTTTGTGATCGACGCTGAAAACTGAACTATTCTTCTGTTCTGTGATCAAAATAATCAGCGTGAGCAGAAACCAGATTTGGATTGTCTCCACATTCAAGCAGCAGACAAAAAAACTGTGTTACGCTGAAGAAAGTCCAACAGAATTCTCCTTTAAATAATGGACAGATTTACCTTAATTTAGGATCATGGAGCATCCTGATGGAAGGATTTTTTACATTTATATATATATATGTATATATATATATATACATATATGAAAGCATCACATACAGTTGCATGAAGTCAGACACACGCGCACACACACTTCTTCCCCTGAGACTGCTGTTGTGCTCAACTATCTTATTAGAAATTAAGGCTGATCACTGAAACTGAAAAGACAAAATAAGGTGCCAGTAATGCCGAAGAACCAGAAATAAAACACAGACACAGTATAAGGGCTTTGTTTTCAGTGCATGATCTTAACTAGAATAATCACAATGTCCATAAACAGTCATTGATCCCCTAATTAATAAGTTAAACGCAAATATAAAAGATCAGAAACAGGATTTCTCGGTATGACTTTCTGTAATTGCTTCATTTGGAGGCAGAGATAGTGCACACACAGTGAGGAGAAATAGTCCCTTTTCGGTCCCGTAGTCTCAATACTGTCAATAAATATCTCTTGGCTAGAAATAACATAATAAAATATAGTTCAACTACTGGTATCGTAGCAAATATTTGAGTGTAGCCTATTACACAGAGGAGTTTGACCTTAAAATGCTAGGGATCAATGTGTTAAAAAAGACAAAAATATGTTTCAGCATGCGATCATGTCTTTATAACTCGTTTTTTACAAACCTATTTAATCTGAGCTTAAAATGACATTAGAAGCTTGTTAACAGTTTGTTGTATTTGCTACCTTTGTCCGTAATCACAACCAGATCCCCTTCTGGAGCTGGAATAGAAGGAAGCACATTTGAAATCTCCATCGAGACAAACAAAAACAACACACCCACCTTTTGTGAAACAGATTAGGTCTGATGCTACGTTCACACCGGGCTCGAAAATGGCGCGTTCAAGCGACCGCTTCCAATGACGTAAACGTGCGTTTCGGGCGTCCGCGTTCAAAACTCTCTCAAGTGTAAAGTCCGCTTTTGGGCTCCACGTACAAAATGCGCAGCAATTGTGTGTTGTGCGCTGAAAGATAAATCAGTTGAACTTTGACCAATCAGGGACTCTGTATGAATAGCATCCTTTTCAGTTCACAAAGGTGCCAACTGGTTGGGGAAAAAAAGCCAAAAGCTATGTTCATACCGCCCTCGGCAACGCGAGTTTAAGCAACCACTTCCAGTGAAAAGTCTATGTCAATGTGTGTAAATGTAAGTTTAAGGTTTCCGCATTCAAAACTCTCGCGTTTCCACGTTGCTGCGGAAGCGTCTACGACTGTTTTTTAGGATCTACGTACAATAAAAACGGTATTGAATGTGCGTTGAAGGGGTGGCATTCCTTTTAGTTCATGGAAGTACCAAACGTTGGAAAATTAATCATGGAGGAGACATTATTAATTGCGGTTTGTGCCGGGCCAGAATTCTATGACACCAAATCTTTCATATATTGGAATAGAGCTGTGAAATGCAAAGCCCGGAGCAAGATTCACGAGATTTGTACCAAGCCTCTTCCAACTGGGACTTGAAGGCGCCACACCAGCCCAGTGTGAACGTAGCTTATGGTGTTTTCCAACAATGATCATTTTGGGGGGGTTGCAGAGTAACTTGTTGCAGAGGGACTCTACTTCGCTGAAGGAAATGAACATCTTAAGCTGTTTGCTTAGACCGTCTTCCAACACATACATTGTTTTCTTCAACATCCCCAAGTACTTGCTTTAAACAAAAACAGAAGTAACCTGTAAGATGAAAGTTCTTTGAGTGATGCACCGCTGCCAACCCTGGCCTCCTTTGATTGATCGGCTCTCTTAAAAGAAAGGGGGATTGTTTGACACTTTTGACACGGAGGAACAAGAGGAAGAGGGACTGCTACATCAAAGCTGGGAGACGGAAACTGGAGATAGATATATAAATAAATAATTCAATAAATACTTTCAATGTACATTTACTGTTCAAATAGTGTCCATTGTGGGTGTTCCCCATAAAGTAATCTGGAAATTTAGCAACAACCAAAAAAAGAAAAGTGATGGTGTTAGCACCCTAGCATTACCATTCAGTGCTACTGCGTTTATGGGACAGTGCAGAGTAGTAGACGTGAGGGTATCATAGTCTGGTTTGAGCTTCAGGGATATAGATCTCAATGCTGTCTGCGCTCTCTGTCGTAGAGCTCTGACGCACCGACGCGGCACGTTTGGCAGCTAGCAGCCGTTTGCGAGCCTCCAGGCGCTGGCGCTCTGAGCTCTCCAGTGAGCGGTCCCTAGCCAGTGGCGGGTGGTTCTTCAGGGGTTTCTTTGGCACAGGAGGGGGCATCTTTCTCTCCTGAACAAGATGACAGATAGTCTTATAAAAAAACAACAACAACAACAGTGAGTCCTAGCAGCTTAACACAGGGATGAAGGACACACTGCAGCCAGTCTGCGTGAAGGTTAGAGTCGTCGGCTTAATGTGAGAACATGCGATTATGGTTCACAGTGGCAGCCATTTGTGTGGGGTAAGACAGTACGATGACGGCCATTGCGTGAGGTAAATGACCATTGGAGATGGACAGGCCCCAAAGGTGCATGGCAGGTAGAGTAGCTTCTCAAAAGCAGCTCACTGTTGACAACAGAACAAAAACACACAACACAAGTAGCGGCGTCAGGCAGGCAACATGACAGTATGTAAAACTCATGTCCATGCTACAAAAAACATAAAAAACACTTGAACAAGTACACAATCATGACAGCATGCAGGTTAAAGCACATTCCAAATAAAGTCTGAGGTCCGGTAGTTTAATCCTTTAAGACTCTCTGATATGCACCTGAATTTCTGGGGGAGTCAAAGGTATCCAGTTGTTGGCTTTGAGCTGGTGGAGTTCATCAAACTTCAGGCTAATGTTCTCGATGGACAGTTGGAGCATGTCCCAGAAACCCGCCAGGTCCTGGGAGACGGGTCGCGGGTGTGCGTTTGGGTTCTGATATACACATGAAAACAAGCATACAAACACAGGTTGTTTATATGCTTAATGGGTCATTCGTAGTGGCATGAATGGAAATGTTTACTTTAGCATGATAACGAACTGATCACAGGATGGCATGGTTCTCTAATAAGTGAGCTTTTTGGGCTTGTATGAATTAGATCTCTTAGTCGATTTTTGATCATTTAACAAATCAAACAGAGGAGTATTTACCTTGTTTGAACCTAAATCAGATAATGAATAAACCCTCTGATATCAGACTTATTGTGTTTTACCCCTTCATGGCTGACCTTATTTCCAATTGTATAAAAAAGGTTCTTCTATTTTCTGCTGATGAAGATTTCTAATGATCATTATCTTTTGACCTATTGTAAAAGCATTCCTGGTGGTTTTTCTTTTAACTGTAATCTAATTGAATCTATGCTGTTTTTACCCCAAATAAAAAAAATCTGTGTTGTTTCCTATGACAGTTTCTGCAGAGAGGCAGTAGTTCATTAAAAATTCCCCTCTGAATTGTGGGCGGGACTGTTGGCATAGAGTAATCCTGGATGCACTTCCTGTAATCCATTTGTGTAAAGTCTCTAACATTACTGGTGCATCAAAAGTTTTTTGTTCAAGGTGATGCTTAATTAAGATTTTAGTGACATACGACATGAAGGGGTTAAATCATTTAAAATCAAATCTTGTAGAAAAAAAAAATTCATTCATCAGCAAATGTGTCAAATAATCATGTTTTATTTAAAGGGCTTACATAACTTGTTTTTTTTTTAAACATAAATCAAAAGGTCCTGATGACATCTTCTGAATTAAATGCCCAATTCTTGAGATTGAATGATAATGTGTTTATCTGTGGTTTGGAAGTGCTCCTGCTGTCACTCATTTAGAGGATTTTTCATGAGAAAGGTGCCAAAGATGCGACGTTTGTACCGGATGCATAGTAAATGACTGCTCGGCTGGCCTGTCAGCATGATTTGTGCAGAATGATGTCAGTGTTAAGGGGGGGAGGGGGCCGGCTGTTGGATGGGGAGGGGGGGGGGGGGCATGCAGAGGATGAGGTGACACATACCAGATTCTCCTCACACAGCTCCCGGAACTGCTGGAACTTCTGGGACATCAGCAGCTGGGCGCTCCCCACTGCACTGCGGATCTTCCCCAGGACTGCAGAAAGACACAGACGCACATGCATGCGCACACGTGCACAATTCACAATGCAATTACTCGCAGAGCCGCATACTGCAGGCATGTTGCACCACTCTCAGAGGGAGCTGCATTAGTAATGCAACAAGAAAAGAAAAAAAAAGAAAAGGATATGCTAGAATCCTCCTTTATTTGGGGGCGCAAAACATTTTGTGAAGTCAAATATTCTAGAATTCCCTCCCAAAATAGAAGTTCATAAACTTGCAAATGAAAACGCCACATTTACGGCATGTGAAGATCTGTTGTAGTAAACAAGTCTCTGTTGTTTGTTATTTGAGATAGTGAAGCCTGCACAGCATAACCCGATTCATGCATCCCTGTAGACAGAGGCTTCAATCGTACACATCCACAACATGAAGCCGGTGGAACCAGAAACAGGTTAGGGGGGGAAAAAATGAACCAAGTCTTCATTCCCTCTAAATATGTGCATCTCAGGATGCATGTGTGTATGTGTGTGTGTGTGTGTGTCTGTAGCGTGGGATAACCTTGAGATGCCCTCCCTGTTTTCCCTGTTTTGTGCAAGAATCTTTAGCCAGAAACCAAAACATGAGCTGCACAGGTGATGACATTTCTGTAAAACCTGAAATCAGCTGCGCAGTGAGGACTGCTGCCAGAGGCTTGTTTTCTCTGTTTGATCATGTGAATGTGTGCGTGTAAAACACAGGAAAGTGCTGCTGCAGCGCTCCTTCAAGATCAAATAGTTGCACCAAAGGAGCACTGAGAGAACATGTTTGCATGGGAGATAGCTATACACATGAGGCTGAGGCCAATTGATAACTATGCATGGTATGTCTGTGGAGGCCAAAGGGGATGAGACAGGAACAAGCAGCTATTGTGGTTCGGCTCAACAAATAGTTACAACCTCCCAATTAGGGATGAAGTACCAAGTAACTGACCAAATTTCCCTGTACAGGGATTTTTAGGTGGTCCAATAATTGAGGGATTGAACTCACTCTCATCGGGCAGTTCGTGCTCAGTCTCGTCCTGCTCCATTTGTCTGCACCAGCCCTCCATTCGCTCCGTCTCGGCCTGCAGCAGCTTGAGGAACCAGCGGCCGTCGCGGGGGCACACAGATCTCACAGTGGTGTCCGATGGGTCTGTATCTGGCTCGGGCAGACTGTCCATCCAGGGGTCCGGAGGGGGCAGGATGGATGGATCGAAGCCCATCTCTCCGAGGTCGTCTCCGGCACAGGCGTGGTAGTGGTTCCCGGAACCCTGGATGCTAACAGTGCAGGTGGCGGCATCCCGGGAGTGCTGGCGTGGCATGGTGGCACAATGTCGAGGAGGCAGCACTGGAACATCGGCGGGGTCATCAAGGTCCGCCTGCACAGCTGTGGTTACGCTGTTGGAGCGCGTCATTCGACGGTGGCTGCAAGAGGATGCAAGAGCACAAGATAAGACCTTATTTTGCCCGTGACTAGTGTCCTTCTTTAAACAGAAGAGACAATGGACGTTCTTTCAAGGCAGAAAACTGTGATCACAGAGATCCCATCACAATCCAGATGAATAGCTTTGTGTCTGTGTTTTGTCACCTGGCTCATTCAAAAGCAATAGAGTGTGCAATCATCTGTCACATCTCAGGCCCTGCTTTGTAGATGAGGTACACACAAAAACACACATACAAGCACGCGGTTTTACACCTCTGCGTTGGAATACTTGCCTCTGAGAGTTTGTGCTACTACCAGCCAGGATTTGCTAAGTCCCCATCCCCACACACACACTTCTTGTCCCAGCTGAAACACTCAAAGATTAAATACACACAGCCACAGCTGGCCACAGTTGTTTTGAACTGCTCACCACCCCATTAATAAATAGGATGTGAGAAGGGCGCGGGTGTTGGGTTTGCAGAGCGGGAAATGAGTGGCCAATTTAGCTGCTGTGACTAAGTAAGTCAGCAGGTTAATTATTGGCAGAATTTCAAAACACAAAAACGAGGAATCGATTTACAAGTGGTGGAATAATGCAAGATTAAAGACCCACTCCAATGAAAATTGTGTTTTTCTTGTTTCTAACGGGTTCTTGTGGCATTTTTCTCATGCTGGA
The DNA here is from genome assembly GCA_023969325.1 of Oryzias curvinotus. Lineage (NCBI taxonomy): Eukaryota > Metazoa > Chordata > Actinopteri > Beloniformes > Adrianichthyidae > Oryzias > Oryzias curvinotus. The sequence goes on along the minus strand of CM043725.1, from coordinate 23,308,756 downwards.
GGACATACATGAAGAAAACTCAAGATTAAAGTAGCATTTTTTAAATATTTGTTTGTCGCTGAGAATCAAGAGCAGACAAAAAAAGGCCATATATGTTACGTAGGAAATTCGCTGGGTGGGCCACGAGTTCCCTGCTCAGCTCCATTCTGATGCATCCACTTGTAGACGACTAGATCCATTCACTTCTTTGTTTTCCTCGTCTGAGCTGGTGTCTGGCTCAAAACTGTATGGCTGGATAGCTTCAATATTGCTTGCAATTTTTGTAGCACCGGTAATGTTAGGTTGGGGTGGTGAGAGACTGTAAGTTTAAACAGATGGATGACGGGAAGAGGAGCCACGCTTACTCCATCCCAACACTTCTATCCACAAGTCGAATTGAAAGGCGAGAGGTTGAGAGTGGGGTCATCTGGACCCCACAAGATAGCACAAGGATTAAGAAAGATCAAAAGGTGATCTGAGTGCAACGTTAAATAAAACATCAATGTCCACTTCAGTGTCAAGATCCTGGTGCACACACTCCTTAATCTACTACTCCTATGCCAAAACAAGGCTGAGCTGCTAACCTGTTAGACGTTCTGTCTGACTCAACCAAGTCCAGAGTCCTCTCACCCATGAACCTTACTTTGACCTGCCTGCAGCCACGACACACAAAAGATCACAGCTCTATCACTCCCGCCTCAGCCCATCTCCAGACTCCCAGTCCTCCTGAACCCTTCATCTCCACTTCCCCTCTTCCCATTCATCCGTTCTTTCCTAAGCAAGAGGGTAAGGAACGAGGGAGTGGCATCGGGAGATCAAACAGAGCGTGCATGTGCTTTATGTGTGCATACCAGCAGCCCAGTGTGTGAAGAGCAGTTAAAGAGTAACTCTTCTGAGCAGGTGTTCGCTTTTAATGACCTCAGTCTGCTTTCTATCAGCCTGCTAACAACTTCCTGCAGGGGCAGAAGCAGGCAAGGCCAAACACAGCCCAGACAGACAAAAGACCAAGAGGGACACAGGCTTTGAAAGAGAAAAGTCAAACTAGAGACTATAAAACAAGAGGTAGAAGTAAGGAAAAACACAGAGAATCCATGCTGTATCCGAATTCCCTCAATACTCCCTAACCCCTAAAAGACTGCATAGTTTAGGGCTATCCAGTGCCCTAGAGTTCACTACATTTCTTTATTTAATGTAGAATATACCGTCACCCATTTGTGACAGTAAAAACCTAATAAATGTGAACATTTTACAAAGTCTATGTGTTCCAATGATGGCAACGTGGATAGTTTAAAAAAAAAAATGTAAATACCTTTTCTTTCAAATGACAAATCGTTCAGACACAATGCATCGTGGTCTGTTATTGCTAATCTAGTGAGCATCGACGTACACCAGTTTTCACAAAGACTTCGAGGAAGTTTCCAGGGACACTGGATTTTGGAATCGTAGATTTAGAGACCCCTAAGAAATGGTGAACGCCCTAAATGGCGCACTAAGTGGTGAGGGAATTCAGACACAAGCTATGTCTATATAACATCTATTTCAAGATACTTAAAATAATCTAATCAGATTAGTCAAACCTTTTCAAATTAGTGTAAAGAAATACCATAAAAGGCCTACATCATGCCTTTCTTAAGTCTTTCAGAATAAACTATATCCATATACTGTATATGATAATATATTACCTTTGGCACACTAAAGAATACATTTTTTATGAAATAATAGTTTTTTTCGCAGAAATTTTTCCTGCCTGTAAGTAAGACAACTTGATCACTGAGGCACCAGCTTTTACTCTGTGTGGGCGTCGCCCATTTCATGCTGTCAGCCTTGAAAACAAACAACATCCAAACTTTTGCAAAGATAGATGTGCGTTTGTGCAAACAAAAGGAAAACATTTTGCTGATCACCGGTAGCCCCGCGGAGAAAGTAGGTGTGTGTGTTAGCCTGGGGGCGGGGATAGCAGTGCAGGCTCTTCCTGGAAGGGGCTGTTCTCACTGTTCTACATCACAATTTTGTGGATTTGGAGGGGCATTATGGTACAATCCACTTAAAAGCTCAAAAAGATGATGTTGCAAGGTATAGACCCTTTTAAGTCCCACTCCAATCATCTTTTGATCTCATTTTAAAGCGTTCCAAGTGGTCTTTTAATTAGGATTATGCCATTTTTGGCCAACATTTTTTTTAAGACTGCTGTTTTCTAGGACAGTTTCTGCAGAGCGGCGGTTTATCAGATGTTCCTGCAAGCGTGCAGGTTGTTGGTGAACCTGTGCAGAGTATGCTTTCCCTCATTTTCAATCATCACTTTGTTTACACTGTCTCCCGCTAGCCAACAAAAGCACGTTAACATTAGTGGTGCAAGAAAAATGGCGACCGATATCGGAGCTATCCAGCTGTACAGTTTTGATCAAGATGCCATCGCAGACGAGGAAAACAAAGACGCAACCAGTACAAGCTTTTTCAAATGACATTTGGTCGTCTCCTCCTGGTTCATTTGAAAAAAGAAATACTTAGAAATGCAGTCTTAATCTTCATTCTCCTCATATGTGTCCTTCATTATCAGAAAAATGCTACAAGAACAGGTTAAAAACACCAAAAACACTATCTTCGTTGGACAGGGTTTTTACATTTCTTAACATCTGCAGAACAGTCGGTACACATCCTTAACTAGATAGATTGCATTTTCTGCAGATGAAGGCGTTTGCAGCATAAACCAGATTACAAACTGTCAATCACCTATGATAATAATTACAACTGATTCCATAGTTGTGCATAGAACTAAGTCAAAATGTGTTTTATCTCAAATATTTCATCACTATAAAAAACATCTCAATATTTTTATACTATGTTTACAAGCCCTTCAAGTCGATCCCAGTTCAAACACCAAGGTGAGGTTTTGAACTACTGTTGCAGTGTGTAAACACACACACACACACACACACACACAGACAGACAGGAGGAAGACTGTAGATTTACAGACACACTGTCTGGAAATCTAACGTAGGGGGCAGCATGCCTAGACCTCCCAGGTGGGCACACATACCCATTCACACATGAAGCATGCCAAGAGGTAAACAATCAAGCGTGCACCAACAAAAATATCATCTAGTCTTCAACAAACATTAACCCAAAATAATTTATTCGGCTGCAGCGCGGCACGGCCGACTAGAGGCTGTGTGGATGAGTTAATATTTGGCTTAAGGAGTTGGAAGCTTGGTTGGTCAGCTGAGAACTCCCTCATCAGAAATCCCCTTGCATTCCCTGACACTGTGCTAGTCTGTGTTGTTGAGCCTGGCCTCTCGGTGACCTTTGATTAAAGCAGAGCTCTCTTTGATTTCAGAACCAACTGAACTGAATCTTAACCTGCACTGACCCACTGGGCTTGCTTTCCTTGCCAAACAAAGTTGCCATTGTGACAAGTTAAATGAGAGCGAGTAGAAAGTTCTTAAAAAGGCAAAGTCTTGATTTCATGTGTGACAATGGAAGTATCCAGACTAGACAGCTTTTCCTACAGAAGGACCTGTAGTTGACAGCCCAGCAGTGTCTTTCAGAGCCAAATAAACCAATAAAACAACATCTCCTACTCTCTTCCTCCCACATTCACAAACACGCAGCCTCAAAGTAGTCTGAATCACAATGACTTGAGCAACAGATGGCTGTCAACTCACCCCCTCCACCTTCTTAGCTCTGCCACATCCTCTGGCCCAGCTGTCGCGTGGGGCCCCTAGCTGAGGGGACTTTGACGCCAGCTTCCCTTGAACTGGGGACAGCTGCTTTTGGGGCGGCCAGAATGGATATGCTTTTGGGAAGGCTTGTGGGCAGTGCAGATTACAAACCTCTCTCTGTCTTCATAAGTCTCGTCCTCTGACTCAGCCCTCCCCGAAGACATGTCTGAATTCTCTTTTCATTCTTTCGGTTATCGATGTGTGTATCCACTTACCATCGCTCATCCTCTACTTGAATTCCAATTGACTGGAATTTTGACTGCTCCTCTGTTGGCCCTCCGTCCTCTGGGTCCACCTGAAAGGAGGAGCAGGTACGTACTGTCAAACTTTAGTCTTCCGTCTTTCAAAACTTTGGTTCTAGGGACAAACCTGGATCCCTATGGAGAGGCACTTGCGAAGCGCTTCTCTCTGTGCCTTTGCGTCTGCGCCGACATGTGCAACGGCAGATGTGGTAGCTGTGGCAGTGATTGTGATGGTGCTGTTGGTGACGTGCTGGCTAGCTGGACCGTGGACCTGAGCATTAGCCGCCTCTATGGCCGCTGTCAGGGCTTTCATGCTGTCAATGCTCTCCGTGGAGTTTGACAGCCCCGGCTGGGAGGTCATTCCCGTTCTCTGGCCGGAGCCCCCATCCATGTATGCATCCTGCGCGGACTCTGTGCTGCTTTGGGCTGTGATGGATATGAAGGGCTTGGAGGGGGTTGTTCGTGGTGGGACCGGCGGGGGAGTCTTTTTGTACGTAGTGATGCATGATGACACTGCAACGAGAACACAGAAAAAAATAACCAGATGTAAGAAAACATTGGTAAATTAAGAATTGAAAGTTCTAAATACCTTTCTGTGAAGGTGAAACTTCCTGACTTTCTACTTGAACTTCAAAGAAATCAGTTAGGTCAAGGTTTCTTTTGGTCGTTCCAAGACATTTTTTCAAATCTTAATTAATTTTAATTTCCAGAGGCTCTGTTTTTGTGGTTTAGCCGCACTTTCCTTCTGGACTCAAATTTACATGAAAATCATTGAGAAATGTCTGCCTTCTGAAACCAGCCCCCAGTGGTCAGTTAAAGAACTGCAACATTTGATATTTTTGTGTTTGCTTTAAATTGTACACAGTTTTGAGGCTCATTAAATCTTACGATTGGCTGTTGTGCTCCTCCAACTGTTGTCACGTGGACTATCATCATTTATTCATCTTTTTTTTTTAATCATTATTGGTTCAAACGTGAATTTACAAATTAAAGACTAAACTTAGTTGAATTTCTGTTGAATGTTCCGGTGAAAAGATTCATTATCTTTTACATCAACACTGATTACCAGGAATTTAGGGAGTAAATCCACTTTTCAGTGAGTATTTTTAACAGAAAAGTCATACTAAACATGTGTGACCTTCAGCTAGAAATCATAACTTTGTTTAGACTGCACTGCCTAGAGCAGAAAACAAAATATCAAGTGGAATAATAGTGAGGCACACAATGAAGCCTTTGAGATTTTCACAACCTTTTTATTTGATTGTTTTAGAGAAATTATCAGAACGGTGGATGAAAACTTTTATTTCTTTGTAAATTTGACATAATACCTCTCTGAAAGTTCCTTCACACAACGAAAGTGAGCTGTTCACCCATTTGATCTTAGATCCACGTGCTGTAGACAAACGCATGGTAGATTAGGGCCAACTTTGACAAATCAGAGCCGCATCTACAGTAGTAATAGGATTAGTATGTCAGCCACTTGACCCACTGATCTACATGGTTAAGCCCTTGACACATCTACTGTACAAATCTAGAATCATTTGATAGCGGTGACTTAATTCGGTTTATGAGCCTTGCTGCTGTTTGCACGCATAATTTAGCGCAGATGCTAAATTATACCACATAGGTCAGCTGGAGAGCTCTCCAAAGGCTTTGCAGGAGCTCTAAGTAAACATCTATTTTAAAAATCCTCATGGTTGCGCTCAGTAACACACCCCGTCCTTCCGTCAGCGCTCTCTCCATCTCATGTTACAGCTACAGGTTCTGAGCGGACAATGGAGGCTCTCACACACTGAGTCAGGAGCCTGTCTGTGGAAACATGCCAAGAGACAAAGGAAAACATGGCCAGTCTACAGAGGGACGAAAACAGTCATCTTCTAACAACATTATGGTTTGGAATCTCCATCCTGTGCCGTTGCCGTCAGCCAAACTAGGTCGCCTTCCCTCTGCTCTGCAGAAAAACTGGGACAGGGGGTTTCCTGGATGTATTTAATCCCCACGAAAGACAAAAATCCTAACGTGGCGAGATCAGGGCTCCGTGTGTGGCAGACAACTGTTGCCCAGCGCACGCAGCCACGTATAAAACTATTCTAATGCCGTTTTGTTTGCTTTGTGCCTTGCCATTTCACTGACAGCAACTCAGACGTAGTGGAGGTGAACGCCGCCGCCGCCCTCCCACCTTCTTCCCGTCTCTCCGGCAGAGATTGGAGGATTCCCGAAAAGATTTCCGTCAGGTTTTGACAGGCTGGAAAGTTCTCCGATGTGATGAGCGCTGCAGCGAGATGAGATCACTCAATGTATGCGTCTTTGATGATGGCACAACAAGCCACAAGAAAGACGAGATGGATGAGTGTCATATTTATTGCTTTAGAGATACTGGATGTGCAGGAATCACTGCCAAAGCCATTTAAGCAGATCCTCTAAGCCTTCACCACTGTCTCAACCTCCCATAGGGAATTTGGTGCACATTTGGGGCTAATCTTCGTCTAGGTCGTAGAGTACAAACTGACACAAGAACAAAAACACACACTCGGTGCACACATGCACTCACAAAAAGGGACTGGGTGAGGTCCTGCCCCTATCAACTACAGAGGTTCAAAGAATAAAATGTCAGAGCTTCTATCCCCTCAAGTCATCTAAAAGTCACACGTGTGTGTGTGTGTGTGTGCGTACGCCAGACGATCACATGTGTGCACTCTCAGGCCCACCGAGGGGTTAAAGACGGTTTTCAGTCGCCCCACAAAGCTCCGTATGAAACTGGAGACGAGGTGCAGTCCCCTCCTAGCTGTCACCGTGAAAGCCAGACACTCCAGAGAATGACAGGGGTTTCGAATGCCAAGACAGGTTAGCCAAACACACCCAAGAGTCAGAACATGCCCACGCACACAACCCTGGAAAGGCACACAAATAACACTGACACAATCGCGCTTAATGTTTCAACCTCTCCACATCAAGGGAGACCGCAAACATCCTGTCCAAGATACACTGTCCATCCATCAGGGACTCCAGTCAATAAGGTGGCGGTCCGTGCATGGCACTGGAAAAAAAACTTATTCTAACAGAGGAAAATAAGTAAATCCTCTCATTTGTTTCAGGCATGAGGAGAAAACATCTGACTGAAGCAAATGTTCTGATAAGGCAGAGGCCAAGTTTCCACTTTCCACAAAAATGATAAGAACAAAAACCTGATCCTCCAGCACTCGTGAAAGCATTAGACAGCTACACTACCCGAGACCTCCCACACATAGACAGTCAAGGACACAGTGAAACAGGAATGCCACACATTAAACCCTTAAAAAGGAATGTGGGAAAAATCTCTTTGACAGACACAGCCTTCCTTCCATCTCAGAGCATCACAACCACACAGTTTGGATCACTGACCAACAAATAAATTATCAATATCTCCTAAGAGTGTCAAAGATTTTATTCCTTTCCTCTCACGAGTTTGAGTGCAGCGTCCTGTGAGGGGAAGCTCAAACCCCTCTTTGGCAAACACTTCAAAAGTGCATTTGAAAAGAATTTCTGCTTCTTCTCCTCACCCCTGGTCTTGATAATATCAGAGAATCCCCTTCTTCCCTCACCAGAAACATTAGTTCCTGTGGCCCTCAGAACAAAAACAGACTTGCGGCCCACTTCTCTTTTTGACCCTGCTGGTCACTTTCTACAAAGGTGTGTGTTATTTCTATAAGTAAATCACTTTGATCTCGCTAGACAGACTGAGGGCAGACAACTGCACTGCAATCTCTAATCTGTAAATCTGTGTGATAGGCCACTTCAAAGATCACAGGTTTCCTTTTGAAAACAGCAGCAAGCTCCCCCTAGTGGACGCCAAAGGGGGAAACGCTGCCTTCGTTAACATCAACACAAAGGCCGGGGAGGAATGACAGCTGAGCCCAGCTGCAGCGTGTTTGCAGCGTGTTTGCAGCGTGGGGAGAGGGCACGCAGAGGAAGAGCTGAATGAGACCTATAGGAGGAGGGGGGAGAGGATAACTTTCCGTCTGCTGGCTCTGTCCATATGTCCGTTTTTCTCTTTTCTGACAGTCTGCCCAAACACGCACGCTCACAATCAGTCACACCAGCTGAGATCCTTTTGTTACGCGGTGACCATGGCGACACATAGCGACATAAACTCTGCCGGACGATTTGGCATCTGCGGACCATTTGTTCGTCTTGCCAGCGTAAACCGACACTTGGCTAAACCTCCATGAATGCAAAAATATACAAAACGGAGCAACTAGCATAACTTGGAAATGAAAAAGAACAAACTAGAATATAGGTGTGAAAGGATATTAGGTAATGTTTTGAGCCCTGAGGCTTTGTGCAGCTGATTGTGAACTCTACCAACCAGTTTACCCTGGATAGCTGTCAGAAAAAAAGGCTTGTCTCCCAAGTTTCTGGGACAGAGTCATGAGATGACAATAACAGCACATCAAGTGACTGTGCCTCAGCAAAAGGTTCACACAGTGTGAAATTACACCACAACAAAGCAGTGCTACAAAGAAACAAGAAATACACATCGTCACCTCCAACAAGTCAAAAAGCAATGGCTTTATTTTTGGATTCAAGAAACGTACGCACGACCTACAATGGCTGTGAAAAGCCCCTCTGAGTCACCTGAGACTCAGCTAGTCTATAACTGCCAGCCAGCAAAGGTCAGAGGTCACCGGCAAGGGTTTCTGCTCTCCAGATGCCTGAGCTCTCAGACACAATAGCTCACTGTGTTGTGTGTGTGTGTGTGTGTGTGTGTGTGAGCAGAAGGGGAAGGTCTGAGTGCCTTTCAAAGGAGTGCATTTGGCATGCCTGCGCACAAGGAAGTTTTGAATGCAAATGCTATTGGATTTATAAACAACCTCAGCATTTCTTGAGATAAAACTGGGGCAACGACACGGGTTGGGTATATGCGCGGTTACAGTGCCCCTTCTGACAGAAACCAGCGTAAACAGCTGGTAGCTGCTCTGACAGGCTTGCGAACTGCAAGATAAGAGTGTGTTTACAAGCGTCCACCAGACAGCTGCCCTCTGTTAAGCAATAGTCGCTTAACCTACTTTCCAATTATCTGAGTTCAAATGGAGGCTGGTTACCTGCATTCCCCTTTTATGGTTTAACGCTCCTCTGTTACTCTGACAACAGAGATAATGTGGAGTTGATCAAAAGCAGAGCCTTGTTATGATTTTAGGCCTTAAAGATTTAAAAGTTGGATTTTTTTTATATTTATATTATGTTTGTAGAGCTGCTGTTAGTTTTTACTAATAAAAAAAAAACGTGTGTTTTTTATTTTTTTTGAATACTACATGAGACCTTCCAAGGCGTCATTGTTCTCCTCTTCTGCTAGGAAAGGGCTTTACCCTAACCTGTCCACAAGAACATGAAGAGACACATCCGTGTTGTTTCTGTCCAAAAGACTTGCCTCCAGGGGAATGAAAAGAAAAAAGGGAGAGTGCTGCCAATTGGTGGGAGAGGGAGAAACCTGAAGGGAAAGAATAAGGCAAAGAGAAAGAAAGGAGGGAGCCTGACGTTTCCTTCCATTCCTGTACATTCCAGCTGCTTTGTGGGGCATAAACTGGAGCATTAGCCCTAACACTAGAGCTAACACGCCCACACATCTCACGCATGCTTTCACTGAACTCATTTCCCACAGCATGGCTCACCGACTGACTGATACTTTAAGAGATGACTGGCTCACTGCGGAGTCACACATCAGATGTGCCGGCAATTACAGCATGAGCAACTGTAGCCAGTCAATCATAGCCGAGGACAGACTCGCAGAGCGCAGAGGCATCAGTAAGTCATTAAAGGAAGCTGGATTTGAGATTAAAGGATCTGAATGCATAAGGCGTTAAACATGAAGGGGAGAGGTGCTGAGTTTTGGTGCTCATAGTTTTGTTTATGACAGTCCGCTTCAGCTGGTGCCTGCCAGACTAAAAATACAACCAGAGCCATGTTGCCACCACAGAGTCTCCGAGTGCCAAACACAGCTGCGTGATAAAACATGACTGTCCACTGGAACTGGAAGCCTGTGGAGTCGCAGCCAAGCGCACAAAGCAAAACCTCAGGAAAAAAATGAACACTAACAACCACCAAAAAAGTAAAAAAAAACAAAAAAAAACGCCCTGGAATTAGACTCGAGGGCTGAAGCACAATGCTGCTGTCACGTCATTACATGAAGGATCACTGCTTGTTGAAGCGGCTATTTACATATAAATGCATGAGTGCGGTGAAAAGTTCACCTTCTTTTGCTTCGTGAGGCAAGTTAGAAGGGGATGAGGAAAAAGTATGAATTGGAGTCAAAAAAAAAATTAAAAAAAGAAACACTAAAAACGGGTGAGTTGTCTCTCCCAGGAATGCTTAAACATCAGAGTGGAGTGTTGTTTCTCAGTCCAGGCTTTTCTTTCCCCCTCCCCTGCATTCCTTCCTGCTTCCCCCCCCCCTGTTTGACGTTCTTTGTCCTGACCACTTGCATATGGAGGGGGGGGGGGAGGCCTAATCCACTGCCAGAGGCACACTTAAGCCATCTGGGCCCAAAACCAAAATGTAAGGCCTTGTGTGTCTCCTGTACCAGAAGAGGGATGGAGCAAGCTAGCAGGGGAGATGATGGAAAGTTCTGAGAAGGGAAGAGAAAAATGGGAGGAAAAAGGAGGGGGGGGGGGGGTTGGAACAAGAACAAGGGTATATTGGTGCAAACTGGCTTTTGTGGTTTTCTAGTCCTGACCCTCTGACCCCATACATCCTGTTGAAGGAGGTGGAGGCTGGAAAGCAGAGACGTTAGATATTCGCTCCTGTGCTTGTACGCAAAAAAAAAAAAAAAAAAGTATGTGCCAGCATAAATATAACCAACTGCAAGGATGCTACAAAGCTCCGTCTGTCTCTCAGGTGTGACTTTTCTCACCCTTCTTCCCCATCTCCTTCCTGTGTGTTTATATCCACTCCCTGCAGAATCTGGTGGGGGAGGAACAATAGCCTCCTCGACATTCCCACTCTCCTGCCGAGAGCAAGTGTTTGTCTCCTGCATTCCTTTCCCCATTCATCTTTCTCCTTCTCTCCTCCTGAGAAGAAGAAGAAGAAAGAAAAAAAAAAACCCCTTCCTGCTACTCTTTACACGGGGGAGGGGTCCGACGGGGTCTTAAAAATCTGAGTGGGGTCGGCCCTCCTCCTCTTTCCTCTCGGTTTTACTTGGTTAGTGGAGCAGCAAAGCTTTAGGAAAGGGAGGAGAAAGAGGAGACACATTCTTTCCCTCTCTTGCAGGCTCTCAGTATGTACTCGGGTAAGTTGTGGCTTACTTTTAATGACTGGTTTAAAAAAAAAAAAAAAAAAAAAAAAAGGGGATGAGGGGGTGGAAGCTGGTTCTCTTCCCCGCCGGCCGCTTGCACACAGGCCCGCTCAGTCACACACAGACCTGTGGCTGAGTCTGGGACTTTCACAGAGGAGTCTTTAATTTGCACTGGGGCCTGGCCTCCCACACTGCACAGCCTCAACCACCCATGCACCAGTCCTCAGAGCCTCTCCACCCCCCCCCCAACCGCACAATTTAGCCGCCTAAAAACTTTCAAAATTCTGCAACAACCGGCCCAAATAATATGCGTTTCTCCCTTTCAATAAGCTCAAACTTCCACTCCCTCTTGTGTGTTTTTTGATTTCACCCCCCTGGGGGCTTTACGTCTGCAGGACCTGCCCTGCCCAGCTTTAGCATGCAGGAGCCGCGAGGATCATCCACAGTCAACACTGAGGAAATCCTTTCAGGACTTTGCTTTTTCCTTTGCTCTCTCTGATGCCAAAACACGGGCAGGAAGGGCCGGGGTGGGAGGACTGGTGGAACCCCCCCCCCTACCTGACAGAGCAGCCCCTGTCCACCTGGCGTGAAACCCCGCGCGGCCTGTTTACCCCCTCGCTACTTTGGAGAGCAATCCTGAGAGCAAACTGTTGGTATGAACAGGAAGCTACTGTATGTGCTCAGACGGCAGCCGTGCCCTGCAGCAGCCATTCTTTTGCTGTTTGCTGTAGTTTTGACAGCTCCTCCCTAAACTAACCCCCCCGCCCCACCACCACCGCTGTCTTAACTTTATTTTTTTCAACCAAAAGCAGGGGGGTGGGCAGGAATGAATGACACTCCAGCCTGCACTTCCTGTGTCAAAAGATATCCCAACGCCACTCTTCCTCCCTAAATGGGTGTAATCAAAGCATTCCAGGCCCTCAGAGGCTGGGACCAATTAAGTCGTAAGTAAACACCTAGAAGAAAAGCTTTGAGTCCAGAAGAATTATCCTCCTGATTGTCTTTCCGTCTGTATGCCTGTACAGGCAGAAAGTTAGTGGTTATTCAGGTTACGGAGGGGCACAATCAACATGGTTAGAGCAGCTAAAGACTATTGACAATCATGTTTTTGCGGCATCCAATTTCGCTTAAAATGGCATTTCTTTCTTCAAATCGTTGTGATTTAGAAGCAGGCGGGAAAAAAATGCCGATTGGAAAAGCTTGTCGAAGTAACGTTGATGCTACAATCATTCCATTCCGATGCAACCACTTGCAGACAAACAGATCCGCGTACATCTTCGTTTTCCTCGTCTGAGCTGGCATTCGGCTCAAACTGAACGCATGGGTAGCTCTGATATTGCTCACCGTCTTTTATTTATTTTTTATTCGCACCAGTAAATTTAGCTTGGGGTTGTGAGGGCTGTAAGATAGCAGGAGAATGTGCCAGTGGTCCCGCCCACAACTCAGAGATGAACTTCTGCAGGAGCTATGTCATAGAAACCCATGAAGACTTTTTCATTTTGGCTGAAAACATTGCATTTCTGATTAAAAGACCACTGGGAAAAGGCTTTTTTCAATAGATCAAAAGATGATTTGAGCTCTTTCTGAACTCACATTTAGAAGACAACTAAAGAAAAATGATACTGTCCCACAGGCTACGGTGACACCTAGTGTAGCGTTTCATATCGCAAGACCCAAAAGTAATAAAAAGTTACTTTTCTATTCCTAGTAGGTTGAAAAAAAAGGAAAATTCAACAGCAGCTGCTGGAATGACAAACACAGATGTCAGATGTTTGGACTAGAATTGCTTCCTCTGGATCTGTTTATCTGATGACGGGCATCTCAAGTGCCTGGCGATCTGTATAAAAGCGATTCCGAGACTTTTCCAATCGTGTCAAGGAAAAGGGCGACAGTGCAAGTTTCCACTGGTTGCATTCTCAGACAGTCATGACAGAACGGAGTAATTACTGTGCGGCTGACACACCAGCATGGCTACGATTTATCTCCTCCCGGAAGAGAGATAGCCAAATCACAGTTTACCCACATTGAGCTCCCAGTTCAGGCTTGATCCCGCAGCTGCAAAATGGGGAAGCCACCCACAGACACACATGTGCACCCACCCTCATGCTCAAACAGCCGGCACAGCTGCCCGCCACTCCTGGAAGCGCCGTCTTTTTTCCATCTTATTTCACATGCACGCTCTGCATGCGCTAGTGTGTCACCACATGCCTTGACCTGGCCCTTGTTTCCTGTCAAACACACCTCCCCGGACCATCAAAGCGCGGGGACTGACAGCATTATGCAGGTGTGTGTGAGAGAGAGCAGCTCAGAGCATCAAATGGACAGATGACACCGCAGAGGTGTTTAATTTACATCCCTCTTTGAATAATAATTCCTCCTTGGATGATGGCAGCTTTGATCCACTGACACACAGGTGTCGCTCAAATGCAGAGGCGTATGCAACTAAGACAAGGCTTTAGCCTGTAATTAACATTAAAGCAGAAAATAAAGAGGACTGCAGGTATGTCTGAGTGCAACCAAAGAACAGACAAGGCAGGAGGAGTGAATGCTGGAGCTCAGAGGAGGATTCCTGCAAAACGCTCTTCAAAAATGTTTAATTTTCATGGCTTGGAGACACAAATAAACCAAGTTTCAATGTGATTTAAAAAAAAAAAAAGTACCAAGATGATTAAACTTCTAACATCTCCATTACTGACAATAATGCTCTCATTGTAAAAGATAAATGAAATTTAAAAACATTAAAACAAAGTTTCAATGTGAAACTAATGAGTTGCTGCATCCCTTTTGACCTAAAGCTCCAAAGCTTTAAAATAGGAGAATGCCTCCCTCTAGTGGCAGAAATCTGCAATTAAAAACTAAAACATTTATTCAAATACAACTAGATTCAAGAGATAAAAACAGCAGTGAATTTTACAGTAAATATAAATAAATACGTTTTTGTGAATATATTAGTATATCAGTCTAGTTATTTTTGTAATCAAGAAAAAAAAGGGATTTTTTTTAGAAGAGTAATGGTTTCACACAAAATTAAAATCTACTGAAAATGTTGGCAAAATTCTTAAGAACAAAATAAAATCAAGAAATTACTAGAATAATTATTAGAATAAAGAACAGAACAAATTGTTTATTCTTTTTTTTGTATTAACATTTTATGATTCTTAATTAAGGTTAACATTTCCTAAAAAGTATAAAAATATGTCATTATTTCACAAACTGATGCATCTTTGACAAAAAAAAATGTAATTTGAAAAAAATATTACAAATTAAAAAAAACCCCAACAGGTGAAGAAACTGTATTAAAAATAGATTAAACATTAATTTAAAGCTCATTAAAGCTTAACGCCCTTTGTGTAGAGCATGCTCTCATTCCATTTTTTTCTTTTCTGTCAGATGCCTGCACTGATATTACAAAACATCTGAAATTGTCTTTACAAGAAAGAAAAAAAAAATCCTAAAAAAATAGAAACGTTCTAACACCTCATTAAAAGCCTCTCTATGTTCTTGGGCTTGTCCTAAATTATTATTATTATTATTATTAATTCACTCAAGTTTATAATGTGTCAGGAGTAATTTTGAAAAGCAAGCTTTTAGTTCAGATATAAATCTTCTGCCTGGAACACCTAAAAAATGAGATAAAGCTGTATAGGGTTAAATTTAAAATATTATGTTAAAGAGTCACATTCAATGTTCACAATGTTTTTTTCTTCTAGATTTTTTCAGAAATTTCCGAACTTGCTTAAACTGCAGAATATTAATGTTAGTGACAAGCAGAAGTCTGAGGACTGTATGTTGATGCACAACATGTTGTAGTAATATAAACAGCCTGAGAGCCATGCACACATTTCATTTGTTGAGAAAATATTCCAAATTGTCACTCAGGAAGCACAAAAGCAAGTTGAACCTTGATGAGATGACATTCTACAAAACCACAATAAACAACAGGTCTAGTAGGATGCGGGTATTTTAGTTATGATTATGATTTTCCGTTAAGATTATGCCGTTTTTGATAATAATTGTTGTTTTCTAGGATGTAGTTTATGCAGAGCAGCATCTCTCAGTTATGGGCGGGAATGTAGGTGTGGATCAATTCTGGCCCCCTTCCCCTCCCCGTTCCTGACAGCTCTGGGTTTGAGGCAGATGCCAGCTCAGACGAGGAAAAACCAAGACGTACATCAATCTAGTCGTCTACAAGCGGATGTATAAGAATGGAGTGGAGCAGGGAGCTTGTGGCCCAAAATATATGAAACATCACAAAAGTCCTTTTTAAAAACTGCGTTTTTTGCTTCTGCTCCTGATTCACCACAACCTGAAAAAGAGAAATACTCAGAAATGCAACTGTAAGCTTAATTTTCTTATTTTATGTCATCCATCATTGGAAAAATGTCAAAAGAAAATGTTAAAAACACAGAAAACATGGTTTTCATTGGAATGATACTTAAAAAAAATGAATTAGGCCTTTTAAGGGCAGAATGGCAAGGAAAGGCAATGAAATCAAAGAAATATAAGAGAAAGTGTCAAGATTGAGTACTTAGACTAGAGTGAACATAACTTACTGCAGATCAAAATAATATTTTGAATTGGCAGGAATTCTAACGTTAAACTAACAACTCCTTGGTTTTTTAAATGATTAGAACACCGTTTGAAATAGTCATACTTCTTTGTAAAGGGGGAATTTTGGACATGTGAGTCACTGACATAGGCCAGCAGGTGGCAGTAAATCCCCTTATGTGCCTGATTGGGAAAATCCCCATCTCCTTTAAAAAGAAACTAAGAAAATAACCCCCCTCTCTTGATGTTATTCCAGGAAGTGCAGAGGATTCGAGAGTTATTCATCTTCTGTGATATAAGACAAAAAACGTAGACATTAAATTCATAAATTAATTAATTCATAAAAATTCCCTGCACTTTCAGAATCAAACTGTGTTAATGTGTGAACATCAAATTGAATAGAATAAACTTCTAGATTTTTAGAGACTAATAATTGGAAATTCCACTCATCACTTGCAGTTTTTAGCATGTGAGCCATTGATCTAGGGTTGCTACGTTCATCCCTGAGTCTTTGCTGTATTCAGGATGCTTTTCATCAATAACATGACCAGCATCAGCACGATCTGAATCAGCATCGCTTTTATGCCGCATGTGTCCGCGCCTGTGGCATGCTGTGCCTGGAAGTCAAGGCGAGATGCGGTGAGGGGTCCTGAATCTCCTCTGAAAATAGAATGTAAAAAAAAAAAAAAGGCAGTAGGTGGGCTATAGGCAAGCAACAGAGCTGGCAAATGTGGCCATGACTCACCAAAACACAGATGGTTGATTAGTAACATGGCGACAGTGAGCTTATCTGTCAAGCCGTGGATGTTAGCGGCTCAAACCACCACCCTTTACAGGCTTTAGAATGATAAGTGATACAATTTATCATTTCCAAAAAAAGCCCACGGGGTGTCGCATCTTCTTTTCCTCTGCCCTCTGGATGCTCACTTTAACAGGCACAGAAATGTGAGAAGTACTCCTGCTAACTCCAATTCCAGACGGGGCTTTCGCTTGACCTCAATATCCACAGGCTTGAGTGACACCAAACCTTCTTCTAAAGGATGGAAGGCCACACCTGTCACCATTTACCACCACAAAGGTACTCAAATAAAACTAGATTAAAAAAAAAAACAATCAATTTTATTTCTTCTTAAATGCAATCATAAATTCAGATATAGCAACAACACACACCCTTTGAAAAGAATCACTAACGTCTCAGGCCTAATAGTTTATTTTATAGAAATACTTGAAAGCTTTTGAGATATTTTTTATATAATATTAAATTCAGTCTGTTATAAAGGCTCACTGTTTTTTGTTCTTTATACAAAATAAAATTATAGCAAGAGACACATAGTGGAAGCAGAAATGACATTAAAAGTTAAGCTATTGAGGTAACTTCCGATTTGTATTTCCAAAATATTTTTGACTAAAATATTTCATTTCTTGTGAGTAGAAACATTTCCAAAGGCGGCACCAACTCGAAATCGTAAACATGTATAGATGAATTTAGTACAGTGTAGGGAAAAGTGCACTCTTGTTTTGCCAGCTGGTACGAAACAGGATTTAATTTTGAAAAGCCAGAGGGCTAACTTCCGGTCTGTTCGTAGTGACGCAGCTCGCCGTCAGTCAAAACGCCGCACTTAAAAACAGTGCAGAACAGCGGCTTTTACTCACAAAGGCGTATCCAGAAGTCACACAAGCCCAGCAGAGCGGCGTACAAACCCTGGAGTAACGACATGAAAACGGGGAACTTCCTGCACCGAGCTGAGAAGCCACAGCAACTCAAATGTCTGATTATCCCGAAGATACTTGATTTGTTTTTGACACCCTCGTGATGTGGACGCGCCCTGACCCCCACCTTCGCGTTCAGGGTGGGACAGTCCACTTATACCGTCATCCTAAGACCCCCTCCTCTTTCGACTTTGTCACGTGTTTCTGTTCTGGAACTAGTACACTTAATATTCACTCTTTTACGGGCTATAAAGCCACAATTATTAGAAAAATGTAGAAGAAATGTACCTAAATTAATAAGGTTCTATCATAAATGGCTTTTTAGGAGAACTCAGTGAATAGGGTCTTTCTCTTAAGTTAAAACATTTAATATCAACAAGTGGTGATGTTTGTCCCAAGTTCTAAACACTTGTTTATTAAAGAAAAAAACATGTTCCAAGCAGGTGAACTTACAGAGAAACAACTACTTTTAACCTTAAAATCCTCAGACATGCTACAAGTTAACTGTTTTTAAATCTTTAATTATTAATGTCGAGCCCCAGACAGTATTGTTTACAAAACATGCATTACATTAAAAAATTAGAACATATATAGTAAATTAGTTTATTATAAGTATTCCTATCTTGTTTTTGTACCATTAAAGTTCTATTTTTCTTTTACGTGTTAGGCTATTTTAATCATTTTATTGTAAATCCTGAAATAACAAAAAAGTACTATGGTAAATGGCGTATACTTGTATAGAGCTTTTCTACCATCCTCGAAGGCCCAAAGCACCTTACAGCCACAGTCCCATTAACCCATTCACACAATGATAGTGGCTTCACAACCTTCCATCAGAGGCAAGGTGGGGTTCAGTGTCTTGCCCAAGGGCACTTCAACATATGGGCGGGAAATCAAACCTGCAATCTCCGGTCGACCACCCAGAAAATCAACTTTTCTTTTGTTGTTCAGTAACTAAACTATTCAGTGCATTTCTAACATTTTATAGTATATTTTTCCCACTTAAATGACCTTTTCCCTTAGACTAGGTCTTCTGAATATTATTTATCTAGCTTACAGCAGTATTTGCTATGTGCAACCTGTTAGAATAAATGTCACGTTACCTTAACTTTAAACAAACATCCCCAAAACTACACATTTTCTTTAAATAGCTGGCTCTAATAATACTATTTAATTGTGTTTATGTATGTTGGTGTTGTGAGTAAATAGCTGGTTGAATTTGTAGTTTGTAATTGATGTGACCAGACTTTAGAGATCTGAATTAGACCATTGCAGCCTCGGTGAACAGGGCTCCTGAATAAGGTGCCAGCCACAGCGCTTATTGTTGTTAATCAGGTCAAACTGGCTTGCAGTTCCTTCATCCTCTTCAGTTCACAACTACAGTAAGAAGAAAGAGCAGTGATGCAGCACTGGGCCCTTAACTGAAAAACACTCAGAAACAGTCTGTTCTTTTATTATTTTATCTCTGAATGAATTGCTGTGCCATCTCTTTGACAAATACTTAGTTAAAGTCCCACTCCAATCATCTTTTGATCTATTGTAAAAGCGTTCCCAATGGTCTATTAATTAGGATTGTCATTTTAAAAAAAAAAAAAGTAAAATCTGTTGTTTTCTAAGACTTAGTTTCTGCAGAGTGGCAGAGGTTCATTCAAAATTCACCTCTAAGTTGTGGGTGAGACTGTTGGTGAGCCTGCCTCGCATTCCCGTCACAAAACATTAACACCTCCTCCTGCTAGCCTACAGCTTCGCAAAAAATAAAATTGCAACATTAATGGTGAGCAATATTGGAGCGAAGTGCAATTTTGAGTCCTAAAATATCAAAAACACAATTTTCATCAGTGAGACTGAAGTTTTAACAACAGTTTTCTTCTAATTATATCTTAATAGAGAGAGAAAAATCTCAAAAAGATTCATGCTCATTTTTTCTCTCATGCAGTTCTCGCTTGAATGATGTACGTTGTGTTTCGATAAATAGTGCAACTATACCCTGTTCCATCCATTTCCTTTTAAAATGTAAGATAATCAGCTCTTCTTCTTGTAAATTATCCTTGGACATTTTTTCAAAAAGTCCTGCTCTGGGTAGTGAGCTCTTGCATTACATAGTTTTTCTTTATTTGTCAAATTTGTAGAATTATGATAAGATATGTTAGTTATTATAATTTAAAGTGATTGAGATTATCATTGGAATTTATGCATGTCTTAACACACGTGATTTATTCATTTTTAAATCTACTTTTATATTGCATCATACCTTTACTCATATTATGGCAATTTGATGTTTGGGAACATGAATATGTATTTATTTTAAGCACAAACTCTAAAAGACAGCAAACAATTTGTTATAATTGAGTGTTTTCTAAATAAAGTTCTGTAATGTAGACGGATTTGAAAAAAAAAGGGTTACCCAGAGCTGTGTCAGCACACTAAATGAAGCGGTTTGTATTCTGCTGAGTGTTTGACGAGATCATGAGACACCTGAACCACAAGCACACTGAAATGCTTTCCTAAGGAGTGCTTTATTCAGCACATTGGCTCTGTTTGCAAGTAAAGAAAATTCACAGCCATTAAAATCAAATCAAACACAAC
This sequence comes from Oryzias curvinotus, assembly GCA_023969325.1. Lineage (NCBI taxonomy): Eukaryota > Metazoa > Chordata > Actinopteri > Beloniformes > Adrianichthyidae > Oryzias > Oryzias curvinotus. The sequence goes on along the minus strand of CM043725.1, from coordinate 23,288,705 downwards.
CCTGTAATAAAAAGCAAATGGAGGAAAGCCGTTTTTCTTAACCGTTCCATTAGAACCTTTGAAATATGGATACAAAGAAAACTAAAATGTGATCAATACCTGCTGTTTTGTGATTAATGGGAGCCTAAGCGCAGAGAGAAAGGGGGAAATATGGTCAAATACTTTGATTTTGTGCCATCATTTTAGGTTTTTTCCTACTTGACCCGTCACTACTGCTGCTACGAACAGTAGCAAAAACAAAGCTGCAGTAGCCAAGGCCAAGGAAGACGGAATAAAAAGGAGGCTAATTTGTTAAATGAGGAGGCTGTATGATGGAGAAGCCAAATCCTTGCTTTAATGGATTGCTGTGGGCTTTTCTTTTGAGTTCACAAAGATCTGCTGCTGATTTTATTAAACCGATCCAACGGGGAAGATTTCTTTGCCAAAGGATCACCAGTCATACAGGCACGGGCGGTTAGGTTGGTGGGGAAGTGTGTGCATGCTCCTGTGAGTGCGCAGAGAGGCAGCCACAGCTACTTGGCGTTCAAAGAGAAGAGATCAAAGGACAACCCCCTTACTTTGGTCTCCTTCCTCAGGATTAAAAAGATCATCAATAATAATGGGCTGGAGCGGCGCAGCGGTGAACCGAAGAAGAGCGTGACTGAAAGCTGGTATTTTTGCCATGCCTCTGTATGTGTGATACTTTTTGGCGGTTTGTGGCGGGGACAAATGGAAGCGAAGCAATAAGTGTGGTCTGCTTCTTTGGAGCTGGTGTTTGAACCAGCATTCAGAAACTGCATGCAATATTTAACAACAACAACCTCTTAACTTCTCACCGTTGGCTCCCAGACGGTTTCCCGTGAAAACTGTGTGTAAGCGTGTGTGCGTGCCCGCCCTGAATCTTAGAGCAGAGCAATAAGCACAAATGCGCAAGCCGTAAAGGGTTACTTGACAGGAAACGACTTCGCTAAATGTTGTTAGCGTACACAGGCTTGCAAGAGGAGAGAAACTGATAAATTTCAAATGCCTATAATGAAGACAACATTATATGAAGTGTTCTGTTCAAGTTTCAACTTACAAGCTTTTTTCCCCGTTGGGAATTGTACAACGGCACTTTGAAAGGCGAGTAATGAGGAGCTGGCACTTCACGAAGCCTGCAAACCATGCTGTTACATCACCATTACGTGTAGATGCTACACCACATCCACTTTGAGCTCGAGGAGGTGAGGATGGAATTTGCTCACCTTTTATCCCCCTGAGGTGTTTCATGAGATCGCACAACTCTTCATCCCAAATGCCACAGATATTTAAGCTGAGACGGGAAAAAATGCTCCAAGTCACCTTCAAAACAACAAAACTTTGTGTGGGAAAAAACCATAATTGTGTGAAATCCCTAATAAAGGATGTAAAACACATATCTCAGAGTTGCAGTAAAAGCAAAACGAAACTCCAAATCCTTTTTCTGCATTATGGGTGTTGTTACAAACACCTGCTGCCACGCCTGAGCTTTTATTTTACTCCTTTTACATTTTAGCTGTAATTCCAGTTTTCCTCCGAGGGATCCTCCATATCGGTGATGGACCCTTCTCAGTGAGCGGGGTCGCTGCAATGGGATCTCTCAGGTCTGGCTCTTTGTCTGGATCTGGGGGGGTCCTGTGGTAGTGGACTCTGTGAACCTGGGTGGGGTGTCACTGATGTTGACATGTCCCCAAAACATCGTTTCCTCAACCTTAGTACAAAGCCAGGTTTTTTATATTGCATCCTTTTGTCTTTTATCACAGCGAGGGAGTAGGTGTGTCTGTGTGTGTGTGTGTGTGTGTGTCTGTGTGTGTGTGGAGGGGGGGGGGGCATTGTGCTGGTTTTTATTTACACATTTGTTTGTCTCGTCCTTTGTTTTTAAATGTCATCTTGTAAAGCACTTTGAATGCCTTTGAGTAAGAAAATATCTATATTTTCTGAATCTAATCTAAATGCTGTCCATTTTTAGCTTCACTCGTATTTACGGCAAAAAAAAAAATACAGTTTTAAAAATATATATATATTTTTACTAGTAAACATCTTGAGCACAGGTCATTGTTTCCATATCTTAAGTGTGTGTGTTTTTTTAAATGCTTAAGTGAGTCGTGCACACAAAAATGTAGTTGAACAAAAAGTTAAATAGTTTGCAACCGTTTAAATTGTGAGTTTATGGTAAAACTTTAAATAGTCTGATATTGAATCCGTTTAAGTAGCCAGATGTTGCAGAAGTTGGAGCTGATTTTACCTTTACATTTATCCTGTAAATAACTAGCATGCATACAATCATAAAATCAAGTATGTACTGTATATACATCTATATTTTATTAATGAAAGAAAGTGAAAGTTTTCCTCTAAAATGACATAATACTGTCAGGTTTGAGGTGTTACCCCTAAAACCCCAAGTGGAGGCTGCATCATTCACCAAATGACGATAAAAGGAGCCTTCATAGGATGCATGACTATGCATTAAAAGGTAAACCGTACTTAGGGCAAAATGAAGTCACGTCGAGCTCCTCTTATCCCCCGTGGTCCCAGATTTCCCCCCGAGAGGAGAAAAAGGAACAGTAGCTAATTAATTACAAAGACTAACGACTCAGCTGTGAAGATTTCAGGAAGTTATGAATTGTTCAGCTGCTCAACTCTGACAGTAATGCGATGCACTCTTTTACCTTGAGTACCAACCACCGCGAGCTGTTCGCTGCATCGCCCAGTGATCGATCACTCAAACCACATTTCCCAGACTTGTTTGTTTGCATCTTAGCTTCTGCAAATTCATGCAGACCTCTGGGTCAAAGATAAGTTTTTGCCACGATACACATTTAAGAAAATCATTTCTTCTTTTAGGTCACTTTGGGGACCTCATATATATAATTTTTATTTTAAAATACAAGAAAATAAAGAGTCAAGACTACATAAAAACTGTTTTAGTCAGATCAATTTTTTATTTTAACTATTTTGTTTGTTCTATGGTTTCAGGATGCTCTATTTTATAAGTATATATATTTTCCTGTAACATTTAGCTTTATTTCAATTTCTTAAACAACTTTATTTTTTTTTAAAAAATGTGTCAATAAACAAAAGTTTTGCCGGATATCCCATCAAACGACTCCTATAATTGGATTCAATGATAATTTATTGGATGCTTTGATGGTCAACATATCATCTTACAAAATTTTCTGAAGTATTTTAAGTCACATTTACCTTAAGACATCTTACAGCATAGAAATAAACTTATACTTTCTTATTTGATGTCTGTTTTAATTTGTTTGTTGCCAACTGCTGCATATTTAACAAACTAATTGTTTAATTGATGCTGATATTTAATAATTTATGATTATACACCAGCAAGTCAAACGTATCATACGTCAACCAAGATTTTCATAGTTTTGGACACCATGTTATTAACATAAAACTATAATATAGCTACCATTTAAGTTTAATAAAGTAAATTGATGTCATAAAAGGAAGAAAAAACAGTCCAGATGTAAAACTGTTAAAGCCAGCTTGTGTTTGTCAAGTCCAGAAATAAAAACTAAGCTTTAGACTTAAGTGATGTTGATTAAACCCCTGGCAGCTCTGCAGCAATTTTTTTTTTTGCTTTTTGTTTTTTTGCATGACCCAATGGAAGAGATGCACCAACAATACATGCCAGAGCCCCACAAACGAAACCCTGCTACCCCTGACAGGATTAGCAGCTGTGCAGTTGGAAAGCTGGTTTCATTCTTCGCAACGCTTCACCTGATAGATGGTCTTCATTAACTTTTGCTTCCTCGGGGAGCTGCGGATATCTGTGTCTTCATTTTATCAGTCTCAAACAGATCAATAACTACCACAACACAGCAATCAAGTGAATTCACCCCTGCTTTTAACTGCATTGTAAACCTGCCTGTCCATTATGTAAAATGATATAAAGACTGCACTCAACTTTATATATTTTAAATATTAAACAGAAATTAAATTCCAAATGAATTATTTTGCGGCAAATGTGAAAAGCATTGTAGAAATAAGTTAATAATTGAGTTTTACATTCTTCTAAGCTGCAGCTTAATTAGCTGTGTGTAACCCTGCTAGTTTGGGAAAAAGCAGACTGCAAATTGACATAATTAAATCCAAGCTGAACTGAAAGGCTGAATGCATTTGGTGACAGTGACTCAACATGCAGCGTGTAAGGGAATGACGCTTGGATACGCAGAGGGGAAAGTAGAGGCTCCCAGAGCTGGATGCCAGCAGCTCTCAGCATCAATACTGCATGCACTGATGCTGGAAAGTAAAGCTGTCCGGACTATGAGGCACACCATGAGGGCTCAAACAAGATCCAAGAGTCACTAAGCTTTAGAGCTCAGATAAACTCTCAATGTGAAAAAACAAAACAAAAACAGCTCTGGGATTCATCTTATTGTATCCGAGAGAAAAGTAGGTCAGTTGGATAAATATGCAAAAGAAATGTGTTTGGAAATGGTATCAAGTCCACAGTCGGCAGGCCACGCCTTTATCCACATTAAGTGAGGGACTATGCAATTAGAAGTGATGATCATCAATCAAATGCCTTCCACTGCAGTAAGTAACTGGAGTTCATTTATCTTTTATGGTTAATTCTATGTAATGGTGCATCATTTATAAAGGAGTGTACCTCCACGGCCCAGTTATTAATGGAAAATATTTGAATTATGTGAGTCACAAGTGTCTGTGTGCATATATTCTCACAAACCTGTGCTGCTCTGGATGGTTCTGACAGTGGTGTTGGTGCGTGGTGGAGAGTTGCTCCTCCTGTTGCTCCCTGCAGCGTGCCCCTCTTCCTCCTCTTGCGAGCAGCCTTTCTCGATGGCACGCACGTAGCTGTGGCTGCGCATGCGGAAGCAGCCCGGCATGGGCAGGTCCAGAGCATCCACCGCCTGGGACTCCATCTCGCTGAACACCGACTCACAGACCGCCTCAATCTGGCCGTTCACCTCCACCTCACTCACCTGAGTCAGAGGGAGTCAACACACAGACATGCAGGGTGTGCATACAAGAATCCACAGGAGAGGAAAGAAGAACTGCAAACATTAACAGGTGCCATAAAATAAATATGACAGCAAAGTGCAATACAAATAATCGTGTTATTGTAGCAAATAAAGTAATATTGGTTGTGACAATGAACACAACAAACATTAATTAGAATTTTAAATACCGCAACGTCTCTTTGTACCCTGCTTTACAAAAATACCACTAAGGAATACATTAATTTTTTTTTTATATAACAGACAAATAATACTCTTTATGCATTTGTGTTAAAGAAATTATTGTTTTATTCTCTTCTTTTTTCATAACCTTGAAGAACCCTGGGGGTCACATTTGTTTTTCTCTATTTTTTAATTAAAATTTTTTTTTTTTTGGCCGCTGTTAATTGCTCATACCCAAAATAAACAACAAACAAAGACATTTTTTTCAGAAGCCTAGAAGAAAATAGTTCTTGGGTACTCCAGGGTTAAACTAGTCAGAACCTTTCACCTAGCCTCATGAAGCTTTAGGGCAATGGTCACCTTAAAACAACAATTTATAAAAATAAATTTACTATAGGTAACATTACCCACTGGGTGAAAAAAAGAAGGAATCTCTGTAGGCCATGACTTCCATTAAAAACAGAAAACAGGTTGCCACTCTGTGTGGCTATAAAAGGTGAGAACAGGAAGTGTCAAAACAAAACTGATGGGATTTGAGACGTGATTCAAGGAAGTCCATGTACAGCAGGAGCTGCTTTAAGAAATACCTTAAGCCATTTTCACACCAAAGGCTGTGTTTAAACAACTGACGATTAAATCTTTCCTTTTTTGCAATAACCTGGGTGGACATGCAGAAGGCCTGAAGGGAGAGAAACTAACGGATTACAGAAATGTGGAATGGAGTGACATAACGCTGCAGGCTGCGGTGAAGCACATTTTCCGATAAAGACGGTTTTCTGGAATAATTAGGCAGGGTTCCGAATTTTTTATGGAATGCGGGTGATAGCCAACAAAACAAAAGGAGACTGAAAGCCCCAAGATGCCACGCAGACAACTTCAACTAAATCGGTTTTATGTCTTTAGCTGTGACTTGTTTGTTAAAAGTGACCCTTTTCCTGATTTCCTGCAGCCCTGGGTGAAGCCCCCTCATTGATAATTACAGTGTGCGCTCAGGTATTGTATTCTCTTCAGTGCCGGTCAAAGCTGATAAATACAGATGAGTGTCGCAGAGCCGTCTGATGCAGGCCTGAATACAGATTAAACAGCTCTCCCTTGAACTTAGCCAGCTTTAATTAGCGTAAACCAGATTTAGGAAAACATGTCAAAGACTTCAATGAAGGGTGGATGTCACAGATTGGGTCATGCAAGGTTATATAGCAAGAAGTTTGATTTAAAGACCCACACCAATGAAAATTTTGTATTTTTAACATGAATTTAACATCAATTTTTTCTGATGATGGAGGAAATATTTTAGAAAATAAAACTCAAAATTGCATTCCTCAGTATTTCTTTATTCAAATCGTTGCAAATGAGGAGCTGACGAAATAAAGCAGTTTGAAAAAATGTCATTTTTTGACAGAATATTTGCTGGGTGGGCCACAAGCTCTATGCTCTGCTCCGCAAGGGAAGAGGGGGTGGGGTTGCTCCAAAGCAACAGTTCCATCCCAGACTCCGAGGTGAATTTCAAATGAATTTTATTGACACAGGTTTTCAGAATTTATCTAAAAACAACATAATCATAATTAAAGACCACTAGGAACTTTTAAAACAGATCAGAAGATGAGGGACTTTAAGTCCAGGAGGAACATACAGGGTGTTTATCAGTAAAAAAAATAAAGGGAATAAAGAAAGACGAGTACATTCTGTAGAGCTTGGAAATGTGAAAGTTTGCAGACCTCAATTTAATCCTCTGATGTAAATCTTTATCTATGAGAGTAGAGCTGTGAAGATTATTCTCTCCTTTTTATAATTATTATTATTGGCTTTATTGGAGCCAGATCCATTTAGTCTTTTTCTGGATCTTGTCAAAATGTGATGGGACATTGAAGAGGTCCATCATTCAGATGGTGAAGCAAAGTGTTGCCTGTGGCCTTTGGATGATCAAACATATGGCTGTTACTCAGGGTAAAATGGTATAATAAGTCCTACTGTCACTGCAAATACTGCAAGGTATAAAGAATTGCTTCTTATTTTGGGGGACCCATGACAGCCTCTGCTTTAAACGGAAGTTTCCTGACCAGTTCTTTAATATGTCTGAAAGCTAAAAAGACACAATTTTTAATCTCTTTAAACATCTTTTGCCAAACTGACACAAAGATTTGAAACCTGTCAGTTAAGCTCTGAAAATACGAGGACTAGAAATAAAGTGTCAAGGATTTGAATGGAGGGATTTTGAATGGTCCTCTTTTTAACAAGCCAATCCTCATATTGAATCTAAATCCTCTGAGCTCCAAAAAAGCGGAGAACAGTCGTCTGCTCTGGTAAGCTGACTGAAACCTTTTAATGTGTTTTTTTGCAGAATGGTGACCCAACTGTTGTGGATAGCCTTTGCAGGAAAGGGGTGGGTTGAATTGGATTTTCTCATACGCTCTAACTTAATGGACATTGCTCTTGAGAAACAGGGGGAGTTTGGGCCAGTGATAGAGAGCCTTCAGCCCCGACAGTGCAACTAACCTGGCTGATGGTGCTCATTGCTCTCATGTAGCTCTCATTTCGGGAGCGAAATTTTGGCGAGGCCAGCAGCCCAGCCGGGTCCAAGCTGTCCAGACTCCTATTGATGGAAACCTCACTCACCGCCCGCAGGTAACTGTGACTCCGGATCTGCAGCTTGGGCGAGTGCTCTGTGGAAATCCTGCCACATGAAAAAGGACAGACAGAAAGAAAATAAAGAAGAACAAGAGTCAAAGAGGAATTCATAGAAATAGATGCCAAAAGACAAAAACGGCAAATGAGAGAATGAACCCTTAGGATACAGATCAATCCACAGCTGCTTCAGGATACGTCCTTATCTAATCAACAAGCACAGCAGCAGAGAGGAACTCTCACAGCTTGGGTCATCTGTCCTTAAAGTACTAAAGTAAACATTTCCCTAAAACACTCACAGCGAGAAAAAACAACACACATCAGGACAGAGACGTGTGTGTTTAAGCCTGTAGGTCCACTTAAGTGCAGACAAACACACACACATCCCTTTCTCCAAAGAAGATGAATAGGTGTCTCATTACCTCTCACCTGCCTCTCATCTAATTGCCCAGCATGCTTCATGCCAGTCTGCTCCTTTGTGTAAGTGTGAGGAGCTGTGTGTGTTCAGGTTCTATAGCGACAAGATGTTCCGAAACAAAACCGGAACCATTTTATTTCCACTAGAATACAAAAACGGGCTAAACGAAAAGTTTGATTCTGAAAAGATTGTTTTTTTTTTAAATTTTACTGATCGGTACTTACAAATTTTCCATAGAAATAAACTGTACAACACTCGCTTCTTGCCTTCAGGTCACATCTGCTTTAATTATGCATCTCCTCCCTAAAATAGAGCAGTTACCAAAGCAAAGCAAAGTGGATTAGAGCATGGTGAAATATACAATAGCTGAAGGAAAAACTTGATTGGAAAAGGAATAATAATGTCAAAAAGACAGTAAAAGCACAGCAAATTTGCTTTGACAGAAGTATGTTACTTGAGCAAGACATTTCTCCAGTTTCTTAACTATATGTTTAGTTTTTTTATTTGGAGTTTTAAATCTTTGTCTTAAAAAACCTTAATTTCTGCAGACTAAAATAAATTTTGCAACATGAGTTGATAAAAAACATTGTTTTTGATATAAAAGACCCTTTTTTGCATCATGTGCTTTGTTGGTTATGTTTTCAATAAGAACAAATGCAAATATTGGATTACATCTTTGAAAAGAACTGCCATTTTTTTTGTTCTGGCTTTTATTTTCAGCTGTTTCTCTCCCATAAGATCAAGTGACCACAGGCACACTCCAGCTGAGCAAAATATACCACAATAGCTGTTCCAGGCGTCAGTAAGTGGTGTGAATCACAGGTATCAACCACCCTGACTTTACCTGTGATTGTAGGTGATGCACAGAGAGATAGAGTAAGTGCAAGTCTTCATCAATGTGTTTATATATATTTATGGGAGATATTTGTGCAACCTGGCTTCTTCTTCAAAAAAAAGTAGAATAAATATGCGCTCCTCTGATGGCCTGGGACACTTTCTACCCCATTTTCAACAACATCTCATCTTTGTTTCTCTTTTCCTTTTTTTGGAAGTTACTCAAAGATGTGAAAGGATGAATCTTTCCTTTCAGATAAAATATCTCTTGAGCTAGTCTGTTACGGTGGCCCTGAAGTTCAAATCTTATCAATAAATCCCTGAACGTAAAAAGATTTTAAAGATCACCATAATTAAATAATGCAAATAAGTAAGAAAGTAAGTAAATAAGTAAGTAAATAAAATATTATAAAATAAAATAAAACAACATTACATTTTAGAAACCAAAACATAATTCTAAAAACTGAAACTAAATAAAAAGGAAACATCTTGGAAAACAAAAATTTCTCCAGAAATCAAAATGAAATGTTAAAAAATAAAACTGGAAACTAGTAGATATTATGGGATGTTATTATGTTAAGTTATTTGGCATGATATTCTCTTCCGACAGAAGATATTTCTTATAGCTTCTGGCCACAGCCACTGCAGAAGTTAGGTGACTGCTGAATCAACTCTTTACCAACATCCGTCTGCTTTCCCTTTTCATTAAAACGGCAATTGACATCATCCCATCAATGATATCCCATAATGCCTACCTATTCTGGTTTCTTATTTGGTTTCATTTCTTAAGATTTCATTTTGATTTTTGGGAAAATATTTTCCCATTTTGATTTCTGGAATTTTGTTTTGACTTCTTAAATGTAATCTTTTTTTGTTAATTAAAAAAAATTGTTGTGAACTTTAATATGTTTTTGCATTTAGTGATAATTGATGTGATTATCTGGGGCTGTATCTGTGACCTATGTGTAGCACACAGTGACTCTCTCATCTATTTTATCCCTTATGTACAGCACATTTTGCTTAGTTTCACTGGGTTCTGTCAAGTAATGATGGCCTCCGCTGCACCGTCCTCCAGTGAGCGCCAAGCTGTGCTATCTGTAGTTATGTAAGAATTCCTAATTGTGTGCTTGGTCTTCTGTGAATAATAACTATGAATAGGCATTTTCTAATTTATAGACATTACATAGATCATCAGTTGCAGCCCTCAGCTGCAGTTTTGCTATACCTAGAAAAGAAAAGTGTCATCCCTGAACAGAGTTTTGTGGGATGATGCCATATTGTTGTGTGCAATTTTTTCAAATCGTCTTACAAAGTTGAATGTTTCTTCAAAAATGTAGTAAACAATGTTGTGCAAGGACTCAAAAAAAAAAAAGTACTCAAACTGCAAGGAAATAGGAATCTTGAGAAGTTGTAACATTATTTTCTTCACTTAATAATATTTACTGACTGCTATCTTTTAAAAGGAGGAGCTGCAACAGGGACCCCCAACCATTTAAAGGCCACGGATCAGTTTATTGTCCGACGGTATTTTCACATCCCGGTCTCTATGAGGCTGAAGTGGGCTTCCAATCTTTTCTTTTGCCTAGTTTCCAGTTTCCCTTAACTTTAGAGGGTAAAGTTTATTTTCATCCTCTGCAAAATATCTGCAGCCGGTTTAAACTTTATTTGTACTCTAGATTTGATGTAGGAATCATTAAGGTATGATATAGATGTTCCCTTAATCCATAACTGTCAAAGTGGATGCTAAAAATTTCCAATAATTTTCCAAAACAAAACTTTCTTCAGATTCAGATTATAAATTTAAAGCAGACCAGCACCAACTGTCCCATGGCCCGGTACTGGTACCTCCACAACTGTTTTTATACAACCCTCCAGTAACTGATTTTAAATAAAAACATGCATTTGCAGATTAAAGGAGAGATACATAAATATCAACCACAAGAAGTGGAACAGAAAACTCTAAAGAAGGACAGATTTTCTTTAGCTTTTTCATTTTGAGAAAAGTTGAGCACAAAGTCTAGTATATTAAATCCATATTCTAAGAGTGGGTTCAGGGCATGAAAAAATCTTCACAGCAATAAAGTAGTTATTATCTCTGGATTGCTTTTAAATGTGTGATCAAAAAAACCTCTTCCTCTACAATTGGGACTAAATCTTAGTTTAAGATTAAAAACTATTGAAAAACAGCCTTTTTTTTTTTTTACACACACTCACTTGAGTGTGGTCATCTCTGTTAGAGATGGCTGTGTGGCCTTCAGGTAGCTGGCGCGCCTCGCCTGGACCTTGGGCGAGGGTTTTGGACTGCAGTCCGAGTCGCCGCTGTCTTCCTCCGCCATGGCCTTGATGTAGCTGCCACTGCGCATCCGCCGACATGGGATCTCGTCATCCTTTCCCAGCGGAGAGAAACCACTCCAATCATCCTGAGGTACCTGTGGAGATAAAGTAAGATTAAGAGGGAATACATCTGAGTTGTTTACATATGATCTAAAAAAAACAGGTACATGTAAATTGTTCTGGTGTCCACATAACTTGCTTTTAAAGGTTTATGAGAAACAGCATATTATGCAAAATCTGCCTTTGTCATACCAAAAGCGTGGCAGCCCCAGAGCCCTTCTTTTGTCTGTCCTGTGATGCAAGCTGCATATCAATTGCAGGGAATTAATTTTTCTTGACAAAATGTTGCATTAACCTGGCTTCTGTCCGCTCTCCTTATTTTTCACACACACCAATGAAGGTAAGGACCAAAAGGAAGCAGGCTATCTCCCAGCTCTAATCTAAAAGAGAGGGAGTCAAAGACATCAGACACGGGGAGACGGGGGGAACAAAAGGGGTTTTGTTAAGCAGAACCACTGCAGTCCCAACGTGAGTGGCTGTTATAGCACCAGCTCTGAGGTGAAAGAAATAAGATACAAAGCTGAAGAAAAAAAAAAAAAAAAAAACAGCACAGGAATTATTAGGGCTGGGAATCACTGGGTACCTCACGATACGATACGATTTGCGATACATTGCTCACGATAACGATACTATCACGATATGGCGATAATGCGATAATCGATATATCTCGTCTCTAACAACTCACGATATATCAAACTTTAGGAAAGAAGGACTTTAAAAACAGCTTTTTGGAAAATATTTCCCCATTTATTTTTTATTTTTTTTACACCATGATAATAAACAACTTGTGTCCTATTTGGTGTAATGAATAACAGACTTTTGTGTAACATTGCTGAAATCAGTAATACTCTGTCTTTGACAAACAATGACAATTTTCATTTGGAAATATCTGTAAAATTCAGTTTAAACAATAGTGAACATGAACAGCAGTGTCATTATTTAGTACAAAATTGCTGTAAAAAGGATAAAAATGAATAAGTCAAGTAGCTGCAAGGCACACTAGTATTAACTTTTGAAAAACAAAACCATAGCCATTGCTTAATTTAAAAAACAGCTGAAAATCAGATATTCTGTGAACAAATTATAGTGTCTTTGTTAAAAAATAAATGACACCATTTAGTGCAAATGTGGTGTAAATAAAAATATAATTCTCCCAGAAAAATAAAAATCAAGTAGCTAGGAACTTTCCTTTAAGTTATTTAAGACATAAACTGCTTTCAAAATAAATAACCAGGGATAAAATACATAAAAAACTTGAAGTGCATCTAAAAGTTAACGTCTTTGTGAACAACACGTTTGGGGAAAAGCTGCATGGGATGTATGTTAAAATGTTCATGTTTTTCTGGAGAACCACGGGCTTTTTAGCATCAAGACGCCGCTTATCTACCGCTGCTTAGAGGAGAAGGGGTCTGAGGGCAGGGATGCCTCTCTTTCTTCCGTTTCCATCTCAGCTGTAGCTCTGGTCTGGCCGTACAGTACAGGGATCCTTTTTCAGTATTTCCGAGAGGGAATGTCAAAGCGTGGCTTTACTGCATTCAATAAAAACCCAAATCCCTCGTTCTCCACCGCGCTGCAGGGACCGTTTTCCGTTATTGCCGCTGCTCTGTCTCTCAGAAGACGGCGGTAGCTTCGTCTGGAAAAAAGTATCCGCGCCGGTCTATGTCGGCTTCAGGCAGCAGCAGCCACAGCTTTCTCACACAACCCCGGGTGATGCAGCTTCAATGCTGCCGGCGCGCCTATTAACTTGCTGCCGTCGCTTCTCATTGTTTTCCCGCTCCGCCATCTTTGTTTGAGTGTGTGTTCTTCTTCGTCCGCCCGCAACAGCCAATCTCGCAACGACCGCCCCCTATCGACCCTCCAAGGAATTGTCTTACCAAAGGATGGTTAATATAACGTTTTACAGGGTTTTTAAACGTAAATAAAAGGTCGATACTTGATGAAGACGTATCGATAATCGATCGCGGGACTAAATATCGCGATATATCACCATATCGATATTTTGGCACACCCTTAGGAATTATTCTGTGGACTGCGTTGTAGCTAGGAAACCAAGCTGACCTTAATGTCAGGGGCAACTGTGTTGGCATCTTGGTAATCGAGTTTGCAACAAATCTATATAAAGTGAAAAGTTATAAATAAGAGCATTAAAAAGATCTCTACAGGTCATGCTTTTGTTCTGGCTCTCTTAATTATCCTAATGAAAGTGCAGAATAATTTGTGAATATTGCACTAAAAGATTGGTTGATTTTGCTGTAATCTCACAGGCAGATTTAAAATGTTCAGTCTTTCTTTTCAGTTGCAGTAATTATTAAAGTACATCTTTATTTGATGAGCTTGCTTTGGTTTCAGGATGGATAGCACAGCTGGAACTTGGAAGTTTCCTTCCTGCCAATTCCTTCTCATGCTACCTTTATTTTGTTTCTTTTTCTCATAAATGCAAGCATTTCCATGCTTCTGTTCACATTGCCTTAGATCTCCATCTCTCCATTCATTTTCGCATCTGCAGCTCCCTCAAACTGCGAGGAAACACACTCTTATTTTCTCCAAAACAGAGAGGTTCAGCATGATTGGATGGGCTGATGTGTCTGAGTGCATGTGCAGTTGTGTGAGCATTTCTGATCTCTCAAGTCAGCTGCTGTAAAGGGAACCAAAATGTGGACACAGTTGTTGCTGTTATGATCAGTACAAACTCCATCAGCAAAGATGGATGATTGAGGGGTGAGGATTGTTGTGGAATCCCTTTGAAACTGGATTTGGAGCTGTTCTTCTTCAAGCAAACAAAACAAAAGATTACTAAAGAAGACTAACAAAAATATATCTATACATAAATATATCAGCATGATTAGTCAAGACTTGATTTGAAAAAAAAAATAAAAATCAACAGTATAACTAGCACTATAGAATTTCCAGCACTATTATACACACTTAAGAGCCTTAATTATTATTTTTTTTAATTGCAGACAATACACTCCACATATGTTAGTGATGCCAAATTACTCTTGATCATGAATAAACATATTTGTACTTCACTGACTAATTGAATCAAATAAATGAAGTTTGTCAGAAAAAAAAAATTAATTAATTTTTTAGAAAAGGAGTGAAAGAAAGGAAGTGAACTTGTGCTCTCAGCAAATTCTTTAAATGCTTTTTTTCATGTCTTTGATTTCAGTAGTCGCTGGTCATTTCTTTGGGTCCATGGTCAGCTCGCTTTTTGCAATGATTTTGTAATAAATTGAGCTTTAAGACCACGATAACTGCTGGGCACTACATGCATACCACTGTTGGCGGTGACTGGAAGACAGGATAAAAAAGAGGATAATTCTTTATCCTGTTTGCTGGATTTTACAGAACCATTTGATTGTCCTGATCTTGCAGATGCTAAGCACATGTTTTAGCCTTCAGCAAACAATGAGAGTTATTGTGTAACTGGGACATATGAAATATGTTTAAAGGCAGAAAAACTGAATCTCTTACTGTTGAGCCATGTCATACAGGCAGGAATGGTGAGAGTTTCTTACCTGAAGGAAATGGCACGTGCGTCCTGGCTCAGCTTTCACAAGAGCTTTATCGAGGTTGACTGATGCCTTCTGGTACACCTCTCTTGCTCTGCTCACTGTCAGAGTAGAGGACCACGAGCTCTTTTTAAGCTGAACTTGGCCATCGAGAGGACCCACCAGCGGCAGTCCACCGCTGCTGCTGCCCGAGCATGTGGAGCACTTCACATCGTTGTTGCTGCGTGAAGTTTTGAGGGACTGGGAGCTGATGGTGTTGTAGGACTCCATGAAGTATTGTGACTGGGATTTGTCTGGATGACGTCCCATAGTCATGACTCCTATAGGCATAGTTCCGTTGCCGCCCCCCTGTTGCTGATGGTAGAGACACACCTCCCGGTCCAGTGTGTCGTCTGAGCTCCAGTAGCCCGATATGGCTGTGCGCATCTTTGGCTCCGACTTGGAGCGGTCCTTGCTCTTGCTGCGCTTACTGTGCTTTAGGGTGCCAGAGCACGAGGGGGGATCATCAGAACTGGATTTGGTACCATTCATCCTCCCGCTCCCCCCTCCACCAGACCCTGAGGGCCCTTCCAGAGAATGGGACTTGGTAAAGAGCTTCTGGACTGAATGAACAAGATGGCGTATTCGACCAGGGCTGTCACTGCGTTGGTGCTCTGAGGCAGTGCGCTTGTACTGCAGTGTGTGGTAACCTTCATGCTGCAGAGGGGCTTGGCCCTCAAACTGCTCCAGCAAGTTAGAGGGGATGCGATTGTTGTTTCCTCCACCTCCCTTACTGCTGCCTGCTGGTCCCGTGTAAGGCACCAGAGCGCCCCACTCCTCCTTCAGTTCATGGTTGGAGCTGTAGTGTCTACGAGGGAAAGTGCAGCTGGACAGGTCGGGATAGGTGCCGCACTCCGACTGGAAGAAGTTCCGCTGGTTGTAGCAGGGGTGGTCAGCAGGCTGACCTTCCCCTTGGTTGAGGAAGTAGGACCGGCGGTCCGAGGGTCCCAAAGTTAAAGAGTCATAAGAGGGGTCACAGGTCACTGCGTGGTGACTGCGGCTGGTGGACAGGCCTTTCATGGTCATTGTAGCTGGTTTAAACATGCAACCAACTACTGCCACAAGAAGTCAACTCTGCAAAGAAACAGTCAAACAGGGAAGAAAAACAAAAAAACAATTAATTAATATCTTTTGATTTCATATTCTTCAAGTGCTCACTGAGCCACTCCACCACTGATGACAAAACTGGATGAAGAAGACTAAACGTCTACTCCCTTTTCAGTCTTTTTATCTTTGTCCTTCAAAACTTCAAAAGGATGGATCTCTAAATATAGAAGCCACATGGCACGTTGCCCCTGACACCCAATCCACCCGCAAGCTTCCTCGAACATCTTAGTATTTGGTCTGGCAGAACTGAACGAAGAAGTGACAGTTGATCAGAGACAGAAACAAACAAAACCAGCATAAAGGGGAGCCGTCATGAGGAGAGCACGTCTATTTTCATCTCAGCTGTGTATTATATTTGTTCAAGGATACTGAAAAATGAAGTTTTGCTGTTAGGAAACAATGAAAGATGAGAGACAAAGGATGGGCTACATCGAAAAGAAAAATAAAACCTCACAGGCTGAATCTCATCTCCATCCATCAGCTCTATACTTTTTTCTCCTCTTTACTTTATAGTCCTTTCAATCTTTGATTTAGTTTCTATAATCTTTTGTTTAAAGATCTAGTTCGTATTTGTTTACTCCATTGACTGTATATGAGAGCTGGATTGAGTGAGAGTGACGTCAACCATGGAAATGGCGTACTTCAAGTTCAAACGAAATGAAGTCAATTCAGTTGCCATTTTTTCACAATACGGATGCTGCCATGTTGGAGCCAGACCACATCAGTAAGTAAGTGGCCATCACTGACTGTATGTGAGAACTGACTTGAGTGATCCCTACCCCCTAGCGTTTTAAACAGGAAGTACCCACTGGTTCCTAGAAGCCAAAGTCCCATAGACTTCTGTAGAGAAATTAACATTAATAATAACTCAGTCATTCTATTGGTCAGAATAACCATTCTTGCTCTGATACTTTTTTTGGGTCATGCTAATCCTACATTTTTTCATGTTTTATCTGTAGTGCAAGTTATTAACTGACCAAGCAGATGCATCAATAACAGATTTTTTTGAGCCCACTTTCAATTGGGGATCTTCCAACAAGCTTACTCCAGACTGGCAACGGTGGTTGCCATAGTTTGAACATTTTTAATCTGTGTACTAACTTTATTTAAGCAGCTATACGAAACCCAAAACACAAGAAAATCAGATTTTAGCTTTAAAAATCTAGTTTCAAAGAAGTGTGGTAGTTTTACTATTTTTGAGCCCTTCAGTAAAACTGCTACATGCGCACAACTGAAGTGTTATGTCACTTATCTTGAAAATTGAGGTTATTAAAAGGAGAACTAGGTCAAAGAAAGCATTGATTTTCAGTATAGTTCCTCAGTGAGAATGCACCAGTATCCTCACAAACACAAACAAACAAATAAACAAAAAAAAGGTCACTCCCTCATTGCATTCTCTCCTCCTAATCTTTACTTATTCTAGAGGGAAACAAATTGGCCAGTAATCCCAGCAGACAATGTCCAGGCTGGGAAAGGCAAGTACAATAAATGGGCATTCCTTAACAGTGTGACATGAAACCCAGTGCCTCTATCAGCACCCTTTCAGTGCTTTCCTTACCCATCTGGGGCTGCGGCAGGCTTGTTGCTGTACGCACAGTGCTTGCAATGGACTGAAAATGAAGTTATTGAGACAATAACAGCTCATGTGCTCCACTGGTGCACAGCGACAGCGGTATAGCCACACAGAGCGCTATGCTATTACAATTTGATATAAAAAAATACATACAGTATAATGGATTTCATTTGTAGAGAGAAAACTGGGATAGCAGGAAGAAATAAGCAAAGAAAGAAAAACATGCTAAATATTTTTACGCAACTTTAGGACAAAGGATAGGATGTCAAATGAATTTGTAAAACCTATTCATGCATTTAAATAAGTGAGTCCCATTTATTATCTTCCTAAACTGTAGAATTGATGCTGGAATAATAAAAAAATATACATATATTATTCATGCAATTTTTACTGTCAGCACTTAAGCAGAGGATTAAATCACCCAGAGGGGAGAGTTAGGCTAATACATTAAGATTCATTTTTTTTTAATTGGAGCAGTAACATGTGATCACACCACACCCCCACCAATAGGAGGACACCCACAAGGATAAATATGAAATAAAGCAAAAACAAACATTTTAAAGGGTCACCCCACTGTTTCTAGAGCACTTGGATGTGTCAGAGTAAAAGTATTCATCAGAGTTAAAAAGAGATCCCTTCAGCTGGGCACTGGAGCACAGAATGTGACCTAAATAAAAGGCCTTCGCGGTGATGCCGTTTGTGACACAGCTGTCTGCAGGCTGCATCAAAACTGAGCATGGGTCATCACAAATACAGATAAACACATACGCTCAGAGTGAGCATGATTTAGCACTCTCAATTTTGGTTTGGATAATAGCAAAACAAAGTTTTCCACATGTAAGAGATCTGCTGGG
This sequence comes from Oryzias curvinotus, assembly GCA_023969325.1. NCBI lineage: Eukaryota > Metazoa > Chordata > Actinopteri > Beloniformes > Adrianichthyidae > Oryzias > Oryzias curvinotus. Next base: position 23,270,193 of record CM043725.1, on the reverse strand, counting down.
TGTTTTCTGTCAGCTGTGGCCTTTATTGACCCATGTGATTATATTATATTGGATATATATATATATATATATATATATATATATATATATATATATATATATATATAAAATCATGGACTCTGACCTGAACTTTAACAGCCATATCAAGTCAGTAACATCAGCGGCATTTTACCATCTGAAAAACATTGCCAAAATCAAAAACATAATGTCAAAGCCAGACCTGGAGATACTTATTCATGCATTTGTCTCCAGTAGGTTAGACTACTGTAACGGCCTGCTCACCGGCCTCTCCAAACGAAATGTAAAACAGCTTCAGTGCATCCAGAATGCTGCTGCTCGAGTCCTGACCAAAACCAGGAAGTATGATCACATTAATCCTGTGCTCAGGTCTCTGCACTGGCTCCCTGTACCTCAAAGAATAGACTTCAAAGCAGCTCTGCTTGTGTACAAGTCTCTCCATGGCCACGCACCAAAGTACATCTCTGACATGTTAGCGCCATATGAACCATCTCGTACTCTGAGGACCTCAGGGTCCGGCCTCCTGTTGATTCCCAGAGTCAGAACTAAACAAGGGGAATCAGCGTTTCAATATTCTGCAGCTAAAATCTGGAACAGCCTCCCTGAAGCCATAAGACAGGCCTCTTCTGTGTTCATGTTCAAATCTAGACTTAAAACATTTCTGTTTAGTCATGTATATAATTGAAAAGTCCTATCTGCACTTTTCTTTCCTTCCTTTCTTTTTAAATCCTTTTTTTTTTCTTTTCTTTTAAAGTAAATTTTATGTTGATTATTTCTATGATGTATTGTGATTTTAATGCATTTTTCTGTTTTGTGAAGCACCTTGAATTACTTTGTGTACGAATTGTGCTATACAAATAAACTTGCCTTGCCTTGCCTATTATGCTCTACATTCAGCAAGGTTGACTGACCTGCTTATTGCTCTCAACACTTGTCAAATGTATGGCGGCTGATCTAAAACTTAACTGATTTCTACTACTACAACTACTACTATTTCTACTGAAAAAGGTCAAACTGAATACGATGTGTTTTTTCAGGGAAGTTAGCTTAAGTTGAGCAAACAAATCCTGTAAAACAATTCCGGCTAATAAGTAATATCAGCTCTGACAAGGAAACTCAAGACACAACTGTGTTTTTTTGTCTGCTCCTGATTCACCACAATTTGAAGAGAGAAATACTCAAAAGTGCAAACTTTAGCTTTATTTTCTTTCCATCATCAGAAAAATGCCACGAGATCATGTTAAAAATAACCCAAAACGCCATCTTCATTGGAGGGGGTCTTTTAACAAGCTACATTCCTTTGTAGTGATGATGTATTTACACATATTCTAGAATCATAGAATCATCAACAGAAAGAACATTTTTTTGTTAAATCTTTGGGAGCTCAAATACAAACCAAATTCTTTAACCCTGTGAAGCACAGAGAAGGCTGGATTATGTTATGGGACTGATGCAGCCTCCTAAACAGTGCGCCTAGAACCTGTAGGAAGTTACAACAAAGTCTTAAGACTATCAAGGTATTCTAGAGTGAAATATGCTGCTTAGTGTTAAAAAATATATTCTGAGTTGCTGTTTAACACCAATAACATCCCAATATGTAAATAGCAAAGTCACTCAAGAATGGCTAGTAAAGCATTGGACCATTTTTAAGTGAAAAGAGTTTAAACATCTGATGAAGGCAATCTTCAAACGGGAGACAACTGGAGTCGTTTTCTCAAGAGTAGTGCTTAAATGGTGCAGAGGTGTCCTTTACAGAAACAGAAATGCTTTGATTATAGTGATTGCCTCACAATGTTTTGCAATAATTTTTCTGGCCTTTCTCATTAGTTTGTTTTTTAAAATAACGATTGCATTGAGGAAGAATTTGACGGCCATTTCTGATTCTCATCATCTGTTTTTCAGTAAATTTTCATTCATAATTTTGTTAGAATCAAGCGATTTATCTATTATTTACAGTGCGTTGACAATGATTTTGTCCGCCTGTGTCTTGATATTTGAGGAATCACAAATAAAAGCCTTATGCAGACTGAACCTTGGCAATTGAGGCACAGAGGCCACATATTTAAGATCTTATTTAGACCATCAGCTTTATGTGTTATTGCACCATTTTTCCACTAAACAGTTAAACATATTTCCCCATCAGTGTCCATGGGTGAGACAAATCTTTAAATTATTTGAGATTTAATACGGTTTTTGTTTACTTATTTTTTTTTTTAAATGTTGGCAGCGTGTTTCTTTAAACTAATCCTTGTTGTTTTTAAGGCACTAATGTATTTCATTATCAGTATTTGTGAACGCATGATCAGGAAAAATCCACACATCAGGCAACATCGACCTCAAAGGAACAACCTGTTTCTGGTTGAGATGCTTTTAATGATGGCACTAAAAAAAAGCTATCCAGAGATAATACATTTTTGTTCAAAAAACATCTCAAATAAGGTTGCATGTTTAAGTTTTTCATTAACTAGTGATCAAACAATGATTCAAACCACATGAATTTGTCATTTGTCAGCATTCCGTAGTGATCTGAGGTGATTTAACAAACCAGAATGTGACTTCAGCTGGTTGCTTCATGTCAAACCACAGTTTTTATTCACTTTTTTTAAACCATATAGTACATATTTATTTTAGTTTATCAAAAAACAAAGATTTTCAGAACTGTCGGGTTTTTCCATGAGTTGAAATACTTTGATCAGGATGTTTCTGCTCACTGCATCATGAATCCACATGGCAGCATGGATGAAGGGGAGGTCTGGTTTGCTACAAGAAAAGCTCCTTTGTTTTTAATTAGAGCAACTGTCAAGATGTTTCCTGACAAATGCAGTTGCATTACAGATCAAGGTGGACTAAACAAATGAAATCCATAAAAAAAACCCTGCAACATAGATAAATGTTAACAAAATGCCATGTAAAATGGCATTTTTGTCATAAAAATGAATGTTGTGAATGTGAAATCCCTGATCTTTAAAAGGAGACAGATTAAACTGAGCGGCTCCGACACTTGGCTCTGACTCCTTAACAAAAGGCCGTGACTCCACAGAGATTGCTTTTGTATGACTTAAGGTTGAATCCATCATAGTTATGTAGAAAGAACATTGTCAGCTTAGAGCCTTTCCTTTCATTTTAAAGGTTATATTTACCGATGGATATAAAAAAAAAATGTAAGGTTTTTTATTCGTAAAAGGCATAAATATAAAAAAATACTGTCTTGAAAACTTGCGGTAAAAAAATTGCAGGATGAGCAGCAGCAGGAACAGGAAATGAAACAGCAATAAACAGTAGATAAAATAAATGAAAATTAACATATAAATGGCAACATATAAAAATGTACATATGCAATAAATATATATATCTAAAAACTGATAGAAAATAACTATAATTGATCTCACCGCTGGGAAATTACTTATTTAAAACTAATAAACATATTTAGAAATATACGTATTTATAAACATGGATATAGTCTTTGACACAGTGAATCTTCCAATAAAAAGTTCATTGATTTTGTTTCCCTAGAAAAGAATTTCCAAGATAATACTGCAATATAAATAAAATCCAGGTCACTTTGTGCTTTTTTAGAACAATCTACTTCCACAAGTTTTAATATTTCAGAGTGTATGAAATTATTATTTTCTTTGTCTCCCCCCCTCCAAATAGAGCCATCCATAAAGTGCAGCTAAGGAAATTGGACTTGGGAGGACAGCATCGCTATGGAAACAAATGGATTTTCTGGTGGAAAGCAGTGTGTTTTCACCCCGGCTAATGATAACTCATATGTTCCAACTGCCCTGGGATCATATGTGTGGAAGGCAACAGAGGTTGTCGTTTCCGACACTTCGTATCCTTTTATGATCAAGGGGCATGCAGGTAACTCATCAAAGTGTCATCCATTCTAAAAAGAATAGACATTTTGATTACTGACCAAAAAGGATCTGGCTACCTTTCCTTGAAATTCCTAGAAACCAACAGTTTTTTTTAAATTTTTTTTTATTTCTTGAACACTCTGTGTTTGATGTTTCTCCCTCTAGTGGTTCCTACATTGTTTCCTCTTGGGGTTTCATTGTTCTGGGGCACCACCGGCTTCACCTCTAGGGGGTGCTGCTGCTGCTGCGGTGCTTGTTCTCGTTAGGCGGGCTGGGGTCCCGCTCTGTGGTCTAATAGCCATAGAGTGGGCCCTGAGCTGCTGTGTTGGGTGGGCCCTGTGGCAGTGATGCTCGTGGTCGGGCTGGGCTTTGGAATGAATGGACCCCCATTATACCATTTCCTCACAGCAGTAGCAAGCCGGACTTTTTCTCTAAGCTGCAGTTCTTCATTTCTGTTTAGGGTTATATTGGGGGGACTGGGTGGGTGGAGGGAGGAATCTGGTGAGGGACGGGTGCCAATTTTGTACGATTGTCCTGTGTTTTTGTTTTAACTAATTTTCATATTTTAGGGCTATTTTATTTGCTTTTATGTAAAGCGCTTTGTGTTTTCGGTCAAAATAAATGGCGCTATACAAATAAATAAAGTTTGAGTTTGAGTTTACAGAGACTATTGGAATACGGTGAAAACATCCCACCATCCTAGATACAATAAAGTGAGTTTAGTATAAAGGATTCCGTAATAATTCCATTAATTTTCTATATTTTGACAAACTATGATTAAAAAGAACATTTTCTTAGTATTACTAACATTGGGTGATAATAAATGTTTTTGGGCCAAATATGCGTCTTCTTAAAGTGGAGCACACTTCATTAAAGCATTTTTAGCCTGCTATACGCATACATAAAACATCAGGTTAAAAAAATAATAAACGAAAAACATCTGCCTATGCCTATCTGGGTATGCACGATTCCATCTGTGCTCATACAGAGAAGTGTCTTCCCTTTCCGTTGGAAGCCACAAAAATCTGCAGCTTCTAATCCTGAAGGCAGCGGAATTAGTTTAGAGCTGTAATGGTGATAAGAGAATCGACCCTTGGAGAGTGTGTGCTTGTGAGCATCTTTGTGTGTGCCACAGATAACACAGTGTGCCCTCATCTATTAAACTGCGGCCTTGACCTGCATTTTGAAAAAGTGGAGAATGCTGCTTATGTCAGCATGAGGCGACGGTTTCCTTGTTTGTCGCATTCGTGCTGCGTATGGATGCTGAACAGAGCTGCTCCACTGGAGCTGCTATTTTCATCCATGCAGCTGCAAATAAACCAAACAGGGTCAATTACCGTATTTTCCGGACTATAAGTCGCACTTTTTTTCATAGTTTGGCAAGGGGTGCGACTTATACTCCGGAGCGACTTATATTTGAAATAAATTACATTGTTAAATAATTTCACATGTTCGTTATTTTCACTGACAACTGCAAGAGGGCGCTCCAGGCTCGGAGTGGTACTTAGTGGTACTTTGATACTGTAAAGTGTGTTTGTGACCTGCATTCTCCCACACTTAAATACAATTTATTTTAATTTAAGTAGTATTTTACTAATAATTATCTTTTTTCAGGTTAACAAATATGTATCATTTCAATACAAACATTTGTATAACATTTTAGAACATTTACCGGTATTTTTTTTTTCTTTTAACCCAATACAACAACGTGACATATTAAAAAAAGGAGTCCAGCATTGAGCTTACCAGTAGCCCTTTAAAGTCCAAGTCCCACTCACACAGTGGTTTTATGTTAATAAAGCAGGCACATACTCAGTTTGTTGTGCGTCATGTAGCTATTTAGCCTGTTCTCTAACCCCCTGTTATTTTAAGTTGCCTTTCAAGGTGAGATGTATGTTCTTGGTCTCAGATTTTTTAAATAAATTTCCCGTCAAAGTGCGACTTATAGTCCAGTGCAACTTATCTGTGTTTTTTTCTACTTTATAATGCATTTTTGGGCTGGTGCGACTTATACTCCGGTGCGACTTATAGTCCGGAAAATACGGTAAAACTCCCCAAACAAACCGGAAACTCATGTTCAGCTCCTTCATTGTTTTTCCACACTTCTTGCTCCACTCATTTGGAATGGAATGCAAAGTACAACACAAGTTGCAAACCCACAGATTCTCATGAGCTGCACTAAAAACCAGGTTATGCGCATGCTCTGTGATAGTACAGTAGGCACAACGGAGTCACTTGCCACTGTCAGGCAGCATTAGCGTCAAGCTGTGGCTGCAGGGAGGGCAAAGTGTCAGGTGATTTCAAGCCACTGACTCCACAGTTAATTACATGCCAGGAAACTGAGCCAACTTTAAATGCAAATGTGTTAAAATGCTTTTAGCAAATGTAGTAAATACCCTTAAAAGGGGCTGGTGCTGTTAACAGGAATGTGCAGAGTGAAAACGCAGTAGTTTGTTGTGAATCCAGTATTGATCTTGATTTGAATTCAACTATAATGTAATTTTAGAAGTGTTTTGGTGGAGCCGAATGAAATGATGCTGTGTCATCCCATCCCAAATACCCTGTGCACACTCTTTCAAATAAATAAATAAATAAATGTTTCTTAACTTGCAAAGTGCCCAATTAATTATAATTAAATGATATATGAAATGAATCCATTTTATCTGATTGCACATGTCCACCTAGAGTCTAAGCCCGTCAGGGCAGAGGTCACAGGCGAGAAGAACTTGGGGAAAAGGATGAGTGGAAGCTTGATGAGTAGCGGCTCCTCTTTGGCGGGGGTGGCATGTCACATCGAGGGCGCATGTTGACAGATCTGGGAGTGAGATCCAGCTGAACAAGGGAGGGGAGGTCTAACCCGCTGTCTTGTCACATGAGCGCTGGTGAATGCAAATCGACTGCGACACACACGTACACCAGCCAAGGAGTCGTGAATACACAACGACAAAATGGACTCACACTGGGCACAGCAAACACACACTGAGGCTTGGAGGCGTCAAGCTTTCCCTGCTTTTGAGAGGGTCCTAAACCAAGCATGCTGCAGAGAGCAGGTGCCACAGCAGAGCACATCTTCCCTGTGAAGAGAGCATGGAAATACGTATCTTGATGGAGTGCACTAATGTGAAAATTGACAGTGTGTCTGCTGTCACCCCTAAGCAAAGTCAAGCCAGGACAAGTAGCCTAACTTGGGTTGCAGAAGTTTGCTGCTCCCACAGGTGCTCAGTAGTGCAGTGCTCAGCATTTTACATCGCTTAACGGAGACTTACTTATACCATAAATAATAACCCATTAAAATAAAAAAAATGAAATTATGGAAATTGACAGTGGACTTCAGAAAGAACTCCCCTTCAACCCCCCCACTTACAATTCCCAACAGAACGGTCCCCTCAGTAGACTCACAGGTCCACGGTCTCACAGGACCTGAAGTGGACGTCCCACACAGACTCCATCCAGATGAAGCCCCAGCAGAGGTTGAACTTCCCCCGTCAATGAAGGCCTGAAGTTGTTGCATCCACTAAAAATTGGCAAACCTGTACGTGGCCCTCGTGAAATGTTCAGATCATAGATCACCCAGTGAGCCCGTAGAATCTCCACTAACCCCCTTCACACCCAGTACAGAACAATTCAAGACTCCTTCCCTTGGGCTGGTGTTTCAGAGCTCTGTTCACCAAAACCATTCACCACAAAGACAGCGTCTTCCTCTGAGATGTGGCTCTGATGAACTCTTGAACCGCCACAGAGTACAAAAACACACACGGGAACCTTTAATCTGGTTTAAATGTTGTATATAACTTTATTTTTTCCCATTTTGAATTTATGTCATTGCATGTTTTGTCCTTGTACATGAAAGCAGAAGTTACTAGAGTCAAATTCCTTGTATGTGCACTCATACTTGGCCATTAAAGCTAATTCTGATTCAAATGAATGTATATGTGTGCTGCTAAATTTCTTTTGATTATGATTTAATCTTTTAAGCTACAGAACTTTATGAGGCAATTACTTCAATGAATCCCAGTTTATTACTTAAATCATTTGGGCAACCAAGCCCATAATTGAATCTGCATTTTTTTCTTTATTCTCCCCCCTCGTGAAGCGAGAACGAGACTTTCCAATAACAAAAGGTTTGCTCCAGTTTGATCAGTCAGAAACACTCAAGACGTTCTGTTCTGGGTTTTTTTTTTGTTTTTGTTTTTTAATTTTTGGTTGAAAGACTGAAGACTATTGATGCTTAACCGTTTGTGCGAGATAAAAAAAATTCTCAGCAGGTCTTCATATGTAAATGTCATGTTTTTCAAGTGGTTCAAATTTTAAAGAACACCTTTTTTGTAGCTTCCAGTGGAATTAGTTTCACAATTTTCTATGAGAGATGCTTTTAAATGTGATTATCTTTCACACTTCCACCAAAATAAGAGCCTTTTTGACTGGAAAGTCCTTTCTGCAGACCAGCTGAGAGTTCCAAACAAAGCGCTAAGAGAGTAAAGGTGAGTGTTGAGGGTGCTGCCAAATGAACTGTGACATGTTCCACTCATTAAGTTAGTGAAATTAGCTTCCCATTTTATAATTTGCTTCTGTACACACAGATAACAGCTTCCAATTTACTGGTGTACCAAAGATGACACATTACAATAACGAAAATTACCTTTTTCCCCTATTAGGTTTTATCACAAGAATGACTTAAAAGGAGATAAAGGAATATAATTTCTGCAGGAAACAGATGTAATCTTTCATTAAACTTTGAAAGAAATGTACAGAGAGATTTACTTACATTTTCCTAATGAACTAAGCAGGTGGTTGTAGACTCAATTATTACATTTCCACTCTTTTTTAGTTAAAATTACTTATTAGGTTAAAAAGGTTTTAGAAAAGAAGATTGATCATTCATTCAGTCGTGTTAAATAAAAAATGGAATTAAATTGTAAACTGAAATTAAATTAATTCAGCAGATAAATTCAGTCCTACTGTTGAAAGCCATAATACAACAGTGGTGGGGATTTTGCCTGCTTTGTCTGCTTGGTGGCTGAGGACCCTCCACTGTTGGGTTTTGGGGCCCTTGCTGTGGATATGTGGATGGTTCCTTTGTAGTATTGGTAGAGATGGTCCCTGGTGTGGAAAGATCCAAAAAATAACATTTGCTCATAGCAAATAGAAGTCAGATTTTATGTTTTGCAGTTTTTTGTTTTTTTACTTATTGTGTGGGTTCGAGTGTTTCTTATGTCTCCGCCTTTTTATATTTTTGTGTGGCTGCCTGTATTTTAATTTATTTGATAGAAGTTTGTTTATTTATTTATCCATTTTGGAATGCACTCTCTGCTAAATAAAGTTTGATTTGAATTATCTCATCTGCAACCATTGACTGTATATGAGAACTGGACTGAGTGAGTGTCACGTCACAAAAAAAATAGCTTACTTCTGGTTCAATCACCATTTTTACTCAACATGAATGCTGTCATGTTGGAGCCAGACATTGTCAGTAAGCACAGATTGGATTTTAGTTGGTCAATGTAATTTTTTTCAAGTGCAATCACTCTCGCCAATCCAAAGCCAGGCCACACAAAATCTGTAATTGGTACAAAGTGGCAAAGTGATTTTTTTAGCCAACTTATTTGTCAGTTTATAACTTAAATAACTTTTACTACAGAAAAAAGTAGATGTTAAAAAAAAAGAGCCTAAAAGTTATTCTGACAAATGTAATGACTAAGTAATAGCTGTTTATTTCTCACTAGGAATTATGGCTTTTTAGAGCCAGCGGGTACTTCCTGTTTGGAACAGGAGGGGAGGGGTGACTCAGCCCTGTTCTTGTATACAGTCAATGACTGCAATTGATTATGGCTTTTTTGAGCTAAACATTATTTTATATATAAAAAAAAACAACAACAAAGGGGCTCTTTTTTCTTTTAAACAACTATAACATTATAGTAGATTATTTCAGTTTGGGCTGCTGGGTTTAGTTAATCTGTGAGGATAACAGCCACCACCTTCCACAGTTATGTCATTCATCCTGTTTCTTTTTCCAGTTCCCAACTTCTGGTGGTATGCTGTGTTCATCTGCCAGTATCAGCCCCGTGGCTCACCTCCCACTGGCCAAGATTTACCTCATCAGATAGTCCCTAATTATGCACTCAGTTGCACCCTAATCTCTGTAAACATGCACCAGAGAAAGCAGCTTGGTGCTGGAAACCATCAGTGTGGCTTCAATGGCACAACATCAAGATTTCAGCATTTGGAAAGAAAATAATGTCAAATTAAAAAAGTGGCAGCACAGCAGGACGACTCATTTATCCACCCATTTACGCAGAAGCTGCAAACAAGCAAATCTTTTGCTGCCTCGTAAAGCGCCTCTGCCATACACAATTCGTTGGCTTTGAATGTTTTTGTGAAAAACATTACTTGTCTTCAAATACCCTTCAGTGATGACTCAAACAACGATATGTTTTCAAGTGTTAAGCCGTGCTTGCTGTAAATCCAGCTAACTGGCAGAGGCCCCGGGCCTCAGGGGTCATCGCTGACTTGCATAGAAAATCACACATTTTTTATTCCATGACAAGTCACCCTCTTCTATATCAACACATTTATTCTAGAACAAAATTAAAACACATTGTATAAAGTCATACTTTCTATTAGTTTAACTATTTTAGCTTAAAAACGTGTGTTGTTGAATGACTTTGCTTGATGTTACAATTTAAAAATCCCTTTCATTCTATATTAATTTATTTACAACTTTTATTTTTTAAATTTGTACCTTGTGGTGAAACCTCGAACCACCACATAGATGTTAGTATTTCTTTATTGTTTTTTAAATTAAAACTTTCATTTTTACTTTTACTTAAAATAAATTAGCAATGGGTCCACACGTTTGATTAATTTGTTTTAAGTGAGAAAAAGTAGTTGATTCACTTTTGTTTGTTTTCTGAGTTTCCATCCCAGGTGAGCCCATCCGTAGTAATCAGCAGAGGAGATTGGGAAATTCCACTGGGGAACTGCAGGGATTACCAACTCTCCTCACTTTATTTTTGTTTATTTAAAGGAAATGATTTAGTCCACTTTTTGTTGAAGACTATTTTTGTATCATATGAATTTTGTTTGGTTTCGGTTTTCCTGTTTTGTAATTAGATTAATTGGTTGGAATGTTTGATTAGTTAGTTTCCCCCTCCCTCATGTGTCCAGTATGGTTTGTCCCCGTCTATAAACTTCCCCAGTGTGTCAGTGCAGTGGCTGAGTTCGGTCAGGCCAGTTCAATTTAATCCCACTTGTTTTGTTTCACTTAGTTATTTTTTCAGTTGGGACCAAATTACTTTAGTTTTGCAACTATTCTGTTTTCCTCATTTACCAAAAAAACACAAGAAAAAAATATATTAAAGGATCTTGCAAGAAACTCCATCTTTGTCCGTAGACTAATTGACTAATAGTGAACCTTCACATACCTTAAGTAATTCCTTTTAGCTAAATTTTGATTCATCTGCTTAATCGCATAACTTAGAAAAGTAAAATAAGAATGGACTGCATTATCATGGATCAAACTTGTAGCATTTTTTTTTAGATTTAAGTTCCAGCCAAATAAATAACCACCATCTTTTAAGCTGTGCACTAAGGATCTACGGATCCATGGATTTTTTTCTGCTGTTGTGTCACAATTTATTAAAAAAACACACACTAAAATTGGAAGTGAAGCCATGTTAATTGTTTGATTGCTTTTCACACCAGCCTCAACAATGCAGGTTTAAGCAACCACTTCCAATCAAAAGTCTATGTAAATGTGCGTTTCAGGTTTCTATGTTTAAAACTCAAGTTCCCAGGTTGCTATGACGAGTGTCTACGACTTTTTAAACCAAGTCAAACTTTGACCAATCAGGGACCTGGATATAGTGACGTATGGATGATGTCCCTTTTAATTCCCGTATGTGCCAAACATTTAAACATTTATCATGAAGAAGAAATGAATAATTACAATTTGTGCCCGGTGGAATTAAATATCTGAATGAAGCTGAGAAAGAAAAAGTTTGGAGCAAAATTGCAAAATTTGAACCGCTTCAACATTTTGCACCAAGCCTCTTCCAACTGTTGGTGGTGGACATGTGCTCATAGAAAAAGAAAGTGTTCACACTGCTTGTCCAGTGTGAACACCATGTTTAGAGTGTTATTGAATGCGTGTCTAATGCCTGGTGTGAACGTAGCATAAGAGGTGCAAGAAAGGTAAACTCAGCCAAACTTTAAAACTTTTATTCAAGAGTTGAAGTTGTAAGAATACATGCTGTGTTTATCTGCACCACTTCTATACTGAACTACAACTGAACACATTAGGATGGTGGCATTATTTTATTTACCGCTTGCTTGGTTCCCCTTGATTAATTATGAAGTTTATCTGGGTTTCCAGAATTTTTGGCATTTTTCTTTAACATTTTACCCTTTAATGAATGATTAGCATTTCTATTTGAAGAGATTGACAGAAAAAGTTCCCTCCAAAATGTACCCTTATGCTCTGTAGAAATGTTGTGGTTTTGTGGGTAACTGGAATATCTGCTCTCTCCTGCTCTCATCCCTCAGTACCCCCATCTTACGCTCTTCTCTACATTCCTTTTCTCATCCTCCATGATAGGTGAGCAGCGACAGCAGCTTATGCATTCTATGAACTCTCAAAAGAGCATTGCAATGATCCCAAAAACCCAACAGTTACTTGTCCATTCAGTGCACAAAGTCTCTAATTGTTCCTTTATTTCCGTAGACAACATTTACCAGCAGACAAAGTGCAAAGACTTCAGTGATTGGCTTTCCAAAAGAAGTACAACCAGCGGCCCAGCTGATGCAGAGTGAAGATGTTCAGTTTCCACCTACAAGTCATAATCTTCTTTCAGAGATGCTTTGCTTTTTATTAATGTGTCAGCATCTCAGAATTTTATGTTTCACTCGAAATCCTTGAGCTTTAAATTAATATTTCTAGGGCTCAGTCTTACTAGAACAGGACTCAAGGGTCCTGCCATGGGGTGAGTTAATGTGGATTATGACCACATGATTGAATTCAAAAGATTACATAAAGTCCCACTTCAGTGTCTATAAATACTCAATCACATTTCCTCAAGATTTGGACATTTGAAATAGTTGACTGTATATATCACATGTGTCAAGGTAAAGGCTGCATCCGGCCAGCGAGATCATTTTATACTATTGTTAAATAATGGATCGGCGAAATGTAGCACTGGTGACAAATCAACTACAGATCCCATAATGCAGCGCTTCAGCTGCCTGGCGAAATAAAACGGTGGCATCATATTCACTCCCACAATGCAGTGCTTCACCTGCCCTGGTGAACACTAGCCCTCACAATGCCGAAGAGAAAGAGTTGATTCTGAAAACAGAGCATTTAAAAAACAATTGGAGGCAGAATCAATGTTTACCGGCATTACTGGTAAACCTGTGTGTCTCATTTGTGGAGTGAACGTGACTGACGGCGCCATGAGACAAATATCAAAATACCCCTTTGCTGAGAATCTGAGCATACTGAGTTTGCACGGCGCTTTGGTAACTTTGAAGAACAAAAAATGAATTTCGAGGTGCTACCTACCCCGTTTGTGAACTGCACCTGTGCAGATTCAGGTGGAACTGGCTAAGCTGCAGTGTTTTGGCACACTGAAGGCAAAGTACGACACTACAGGGCTGCACAGTTTATTCTCTCCATTCCTGCAGAAATGCTCCAGGTCCGTCTACATGCAGCTTCAACCTTGTGCCCGTTTGGTAGCGCATTTTTGTGTGTGAAGCTCTTCTCAGTGATGAGGACAAACAAAACAGCAGACAGGAGTCGTCTCCTTGATGATCACCTATTTTTATTCATATTTATGATCAAAGTTTTAGTCTTTTCAATAAAAGTTTATCCTGTTTGGCACACAACCTTCAGCGTGTTTTGGGTTTTAGCCTCCAAAACAAAATGCAATATATGCACTGATGCAAACAATTTTTCATTTGTATTTTGCTAATGTCAATGAAAAAGAAGGAAGGAATGGTACAGTCCACTCCAGAGGGATCTGGCTCCTTATCTGGTTGTAAGAAATTCACACCTTTAGTTATGATGCTTCAACTATTAATTAAAGGTGATGTGTTGTAGTGGTCTAAATCAAATGAATCTCTATTTATAGCACATTGCACCACAAAGTGTTGTTAACCACAAATAAAAACTCAAAATAGACCTCAACCTCCCTCAAACTTATTTCCCTCTGTAATTCTTGGAGGTAAACATGGAGGTCTACATTGTTGATTTTGCATTACCTGCCTTATGTACAACTACAACTTGCTACATCGTGGTTCACGTTTTGTGGTCTGACTGTCTTGCAGATTTTTTCAGTGAAACTTTATCATGCGTCCCCCCCCTCTTTTTTTTTTCCTATAGCACACATAGTTCTGTCCAATCAGTCTCTGTGTCTCCTGTACAGAATGCATTCAGTTTTCCTAATCTACGTAAATCTTCAATCGCAAGCAGGTCTTGAGCTTTCAATTCAACAAAACTGGACTAATTTTTCTATGAAGGTTTGATCTGAGAAAAGTGAAAAAATCTTCATGTATGTCATAAAAAAAAGTGTATAAAGTGTGCAGGCTTAGGATTGCCCAAATCCAGGCCTCGTGCTGGTTTTCTGGAAACTCTGCCTTATCTTCTGCTGATTACCTGGAACAGGTGTGTTTAACTAATAAGGAGCTTCAATGGCAGGTTGGTTGGAAGGCATGTAGGACACTGACCCTCGAAGGCCTGGAATTGTTTTTTTTTTACAGCCCTGAAACACCTACAAGCATCCTTCATGGATTTCTTCTATGCTTTTTGTTTTTTAGAGCTTAACCCACATTAAAAGGGAACACTGTGTTTGAATTTTGCACAAAACTATAGTATATAGAACTTTTATACACACTAAACAACAAATGCCATACATATACATTAAAAAATATTGGAGAAACATAATAATAATTACAAATAATAATAGTAATAATCATAATCCCCCTCAAGCGCCCACCCCTTTGAAAGTAAACATGGAGGTCTATGTGGTTGAGCTTTGGAGGAGACATTTTTCATTTAGTCTAAAACTTTTTTGGTTTGTTTTGGCTAATTAGGAGCACAAAACAAACATTATCTGTAAATGTTTTCTAAATTTACTCATTATCATGAGTACACATTTATGACGTATGCACAAAACTATATCAAATGTCCTTTTTTGATAAATTATTCTGGTACACTTTTATGCAAAATGGCTAAAGAGGCAAGTATTCTATTCTATGTAAATCTATGTAAAATATTTTTCATAGCACCATTTATTTTGGTTTTCTGCCCATTTTTTTCCTTTTACTTATACTGTAATTTCTGTGTTGACCTTTGGCTGCAATTTTTAACTATAATTTTCAAGGCCAGCTTCTGTTCTGCCACCAGTAAAAAAATTTTCATAAACATCCACAAAAGCTCTTCTTTTTCGTGTCTCATTTACATGTCTTCAACCTTTTTTCTTTCAGTTCGCCTCATTTCCCCTGTCGCTTCTGCGTCACTCTGTCTGTTTCCACAACCTGTCAGTCCTGACTGATGCGTCTCCACCAACAACGCTCTTTAAGGTTATATCTGCTGCAATGAAGGTTGCATTCAAAAGGTCAGAGGTGAATTATGGATGAGCTGACTTAAAGTTGATGCAATTCATGTCAGAGTATGTCTTTGCACGTGCTGTGCCTCAGCATGCAGAACCAGTGCTGTAAGCGATCGCTGACCTGTTGTTGAAGTTGCTTATACCTGCAAACAACGCAATTATCTGGTAGAAATGCATTCAAAGAATTACTCACCTGGTTTATGGTTTCATCTTCGCCATCTTTTCTGCACTTTGCTCAATGCCATACTTGGTGTCCGTGCACGAACATTTCTCCACCTTAGATAGAAAAAATATGGAATCAGTTGTTTATCCCAGATTTAAACACTCCTTTGGTGCTCTTGTGGCTGCTTTGGTTCATGTGTCCACAGGCTGCGCTGTTGCTTCCCACTGCACTGTGTGCTTCTATTTTATTGTAGAAATGCTGGACTATAAAGCAAACATTTAAATTTTTCTTCTTTTAAGGCGACCCTAAGGATAGACTTTCTTTCCTGACTGAACTGACAAGATTAAAAGACATTAAAATATTTTTGCATAATCAGCCGAGTGTTTTTGTTTGGCTGTACAACCAATAGCTACACTGTTGGTTGAGATCCTAAGCCCCGTCTGCTAAGAGACTCCAAACAATAAAGGGGCGGGGGGTAGAATTATTTTAAGCCGTGTTTACGCTTACTTAAATCTACCATGTCAAGTCCTTGAGGTGTTTCAAACGTTTGTTTCTCTGCACAGAGAATTTCTAAAAGTGTGATGTCACCTTTACTATTTTGTTCGTATGGTTTCACACAAATTTTCTTTTCCATTTGGTCTTTTCATCTCTCATTTGCATTTTTTTTACTGCTTTGTTCGTATTGGTTTACATCAGCAGCCCTTTCTTCAAGATTTTAACTTTAAGATGCACCTTACAAAAATTGAAACAGCCGATTCATAATTATGCTTTTTGCAAAATAGGTTCCATGAAGCACTCCTTTGCTGTTATTCCATGAAGGGTATGTGGAGAAGGTGGCAGATAGTTCACACGTGGAGGCACAGAGCAGATGGTGGTCTGTCCAGGTCCCACCAGGTGGAACTGGACAGGAACAGGTTGCACACACACACATTAGAAAACAGGTCAGAGGGAGGTCAACAATATTTTTGGGGAGATTCAGCATCCTTCAGTAAACAAAGTAAGTTTCCTAAACAGTTAGAGAAGAGTTGTATTAATTAAAAACAATTTGAATCATATTAAAAATACAATATGTGGTTTAGATTAAAGGAAAAAAAAGGATTCAACATTTCTTTTGTTTTTATAGTTAAAAGAAAAACAGTTTTAACAAATAATCAGACAAAACTAGTTATTTTTTGGAAGAAATGAATCTTTCCCTCATTTCTATATTCATGTCCTTTTTTGTCCAAAGTTTCCGAAGTTTTGCTTTTTTAAACTCAGGTGGTTTATCTTGTCGGCCAATGATCGAAGGGTCTGCGATTCGATCCCTGCCGGCCTACTGTCAATGTGTTTTGGGGCAAACTCGACTCTCCCTGCCTCCAGTGTTGCTCCACTGGTGTGTTAATGCATATGAATGTCTCAGTGATGGTCAGAGGGGCTGTAGGCTACATCAGTACCTTATCATCATCAAGTATGAATGAGGAGTCAATGAATAATTAATACACATTTTAAGCGCTGTGTGTGTCGCAAAAACATGGAAAAATGTAAATCCATTATTATTATTATTTTCCTAACAGCTCTCAAACGTCTTGGGTTGTATTTATGAACCCCGTTTATCCATTTGTCATATTTGATACACGCATTTCTAACATCTCCTACCGTATTAACAAGATCAAAACCTTCCTTAAAAACCCATTGTCTATGACTTGGTCCATGTTTTCTGCCCTGTAGTTCATCAATTTTCCACTAGGGGCAGCGGAAGGGCTTTTCGAAACGTCTGCTTACGCTAAATCTCCAAAACACTTGCCAGGTAAAGTCTGGCTAGTTTTCAAAACTTTATGGTGAAAATAACTCATCTATTGTCATTTTTCTTTAATTACTACTTTCTATATTGAAAGATTGATACATTTGTTGCCAAGTATTTCTTTGTAATACAGTTACAGAATGTTAAAAAATATGGATCAAATTTGAGACAGTGGGTACAAAAATGTGTTTTTTCCTGAACACCTATGTCAATATATATGCATATTGCAAAATTTGGTATTTTAGCAAAAAATAAAAAACATCCTAATTAGTAAAAAAAAAAAAAGAATTTTCTGTCAGTTCTGTTATGCAGTAAGGTATACAGGGTTAGTGGATTAGTTAAAAAACAAACAGAAAAACGGGGTAAAGCTGTGCAAATAAGTACAGGTAAAATTGAGGATAATCTGAGATGGCTACCATCTTACCGTAACTCATTTTGAACAAAAAATTACAATGTGAAATATTGAATAGGCCACTTTATAAACTGAACAGAACAGCTCTCCCACTGGTTCACTTCAACTGATATGCTCATCTAGAACCATTTTGACACAAAATATTAAACATCATTTTCCAGATCACAAAGGCCAGTTCCACAATAGTACTGTAAAATGGAAAAAAAGAAAACACATCCTCATCCCAAACGTTCTTTATCTGAACTACATCTGCATTTAATCACAGCCAAACTTGTAAGACTTGAGGTTAAATGATTTAGACATCCAGCTGCAATGTTCTTGAAGGGTTGAATCATTAAATGTGCTCAATCTGCTTTGCATGAATCTACTAAATTAGATGCAGATGAAGCTAAAAATAAAAAGCTGCAGAAAAAAGAAACATCAGGGTTAAAATATGATTAATAATGTTATTATTTTTAAGTTTTCACAGCTCTGAAAGTAAGATCAGCATTTTTGTAAGAGGTTTCGGCCAAGAGGTACAATAAATGAAATATTTTTAGTCTTGACAGATGAAGCACCAGCCAAAATAATCGTTTTGCTATTCAAGTGATCTTTGAAGAAACTCCTTTTTAATGTCTCATAGCTACATTATGTGAACAGATTTCTGAAGCTGCTGCTATAAACCACTAGAACGACAAAGAAAAATCCATACAATCAAATAACTGATATTTTCTGCAAGATCAGTGCAGAAATAAAGGATTATAACGGTGACATTAATGGTACATACGGTAAAAACACAATATTCCAACATAACTCTGGAGATCAAAATGAGAATTGACAGCAATTTAGGTAAAAGAGGAGATTTGACATCACCTGTTGCCTCTCTTCCCTGTCAATCATCCTCCTTCCTCACAGGAGAATTTCAATTTCACACTCTGCTGACGTGGGTTGCCCTCATCACTTAACCGGGTTCAAAAAAGGTTGGAGGAGGGCTGGCTTGTTAAAAATGGATCAGCATATGTATTCATGAAAGACTAAGTAAGCAGAGGATGAGCATGGATGAACACAGGAAAGCTGAGTAACAAACGCTTACGCGGTACAGGGACAACAAAAGTAAGCAACCAGAGAGAAAAGAAACATGCATACATCTGAACTCCTGTTCAGAGTCACGGCTGTGTCCAAATTTACTGCCTACTCCCTAAAAAGCTGTTTCCTCACTGGATGTTTTCAACGAAAAGAAACTTTACAAATACGTTTGTTTTTTTTTATAACTTTGCTGGCTTGAGAGTTTCAATTTAGCGGTTTGTGAAGCCTCTTTAAAGAATTAGCAGATTTATTTTCCACACATGACCGAGCAACTTGACATGCGTCAATTCTTTGTCTGAGTCAGAGGTAGTGGAAAGTATCCAGTGGTTTTTCCAAATAAAACTTTCTCCAGAATCGCATTATCAATTAAAACTGAAAAGAAGGAGGACGTGTTCTTTTTTTTCCTCTGCAGCCCGCCACCAAGTGTCCCACGGAGCTGGGACCACTGCCCCAGACAAGTCACCAGTACCTTGAAGAGCCACACAGCCACTTATTCACATTCACACCTACGGGACAATTTAGAGTAACCGATTACCCTAGGAAGCATGATTTTGGACTGTAGGAGAAAGCTGAAGTGCCCGAAGAAAACCCACACATGCATGAGGAGGACGTGCAAAGTCCACACAGGAGAGATCCAACTGGGATTTAAACCAGGGCTTTCTAGCTGTGAGATGAGAGCGCTAACCACTACACCGCCGTGCTATCAGATTTTCATACATACATACATACATACATACATACATACACAAAACGGGCTGTGTAATAATAAAAGACTTTAAACAGTTTTCTGGTGAACTATAGTTTAGTTTCAAAATCTACAATCTGAATAATAGCAATACTGCAAGAGACAGAAATATATAAAAAAAAAGAATAATAAAAGGAAATTGACAGATAAAGAAAAAAAAATAAAGAGCTTGCATAAAAGATGAGGCAGAGTTTGACAAGAACACAGGAAGCTCTCTGCGGAGACTGGACTGGAGGAGACGGGGATTTGGACTATCGGGGGATCCTTTGAAGTTCTGGCAGATTAGAAGGGCCAGCGGATCAGCCAGTGGCCCTAACCCCCCCAAGACCCAGCTACGCTCAGCAGCAGCACCAGCCGCCTGCCCGGCTAGCATGATGCATAATCACCCTGCAGGCGTGGCAAAGATCTATCACCGTCCGTCATTATTCCAACTTCACCAGTGATTATCTCCATGCTTTATTACGTTTTCACATCAGCATGACTTCCCACCAGTCAGCCGCAGATCTGATAGTGAAGCTTTTTTATGGACAAAGAATTGAATTTGTGGAGCAAGAACTCATAACATCAACTCAAACGTTATCATGTTATTTCTTATCTGGCTGAAAACGTCACAAAAATACACCCAGATGCACACGATCAAGATCAGCAAAGATTTGGAGCATACGCTCGTGTGCACAAACAGCTTGTGCACTTTGCTTGTTTGTGTAAAGCATGCCGACGTTTCTGCAACGTAGAGGTGAATCACGTGAGAAAGAGGATTAAAGCGGCTGTGAAAAGCAGAGAATTATTAACAAAGAAGGGATTTGGATTCTGTTTTGCTAGTCCTCTGAACTCCTAAACCGCCCTTTTCCCTTCAACGCAAACACAGTTACCGGTAAACATGTGAGGACTCAGAACAACAATCTGACAGCATTCATGGAAAGGTTCACTTTTTCCCAGATATTTGTATTCAGGCTGATCCCATCAGCAAAGATGGGGTCACCTGCACCTTCAACAATCCTTGAAATCAACAGATAGCATGAGAGGGAGGAGAAAATGCAGGAATATGGTGATAAATATGAACTTTTAAATTCTCATGTATGTGCAGAAAGGCAAAGTAATCCTTTCATAAAACCAAATCTCTGTGTGATTAAAGTAATTCCAGATTTTGAAAAAAAAAAAAAAAAAAAAGCTGTGATTAAACCACCATGCTCATCTGCTGCCGCAAACTCACTCACTTTTGTTTGTGTGCTTTAATCCTCAGAAACATTTATTACATGGCCGGAACAGATGTACCTCTGGGTTTGTGGTTAATAAACAAATATATACATTTAAACGGATCTGCTTGGTGCAGCATTGTCTGTATTAGCCGTTATGTTTGGTACTTGCATGTTTTTTGTTTTTTTTTCCCACCAAGATTTTCATTTTCAATTAAATTCAAGGTTATGATTCAAAGACACATAACTGGCTTCTCAGAAATAGAGCATAATGAAAGAATTCACAGGGTAGTAAGAACACCACACTGAGAACAGGTTGTTCTTGAAAACACACGTTTGCTTAAATGAATCCAGCAGGAGCAGCGTTTGACTTTTTGTCAAAGTTTTAGGGTCTTTATAGAAACTGTGGCTTGATTTTAGGATTAGAGTAGATTAGGGCTAGATTTACAGTGTTAGTACCCCTCAGTTAAAGAAAAAGTCCACAATGCTCACTGAAATGACTTGAAACGTTCAAAAGTAACAATAAATTAAAAGTTATTGAAAATGAAATAGTCAAAATCACCCATTACTTTTGAGTTGTTGATTAACAGAATTATTAAAAAAAAAAAAAAAACTAATGAAATCGGGCTAGACAAAAACGATGGTAGCCATAACTTAATATATGGTTGCACAACCTTTTGAGGCAATCACTGCAATTAAACGGTGTCTGTATTTGTCAATGAGCCTTCTGCACCTGTCCCCAGGTATTTTGGCCCCCTCCTCATGAACAAACTGCTCCAGTTGTCTCAGGTTTGATGGTGTCTTCTCCAAATGTCATGTTTCAGCTCCTTCCACAGATGTTCAATGGGATTCAGATCTGGGCTCATAGAATCCACTTCAGAATAGTCCAACGCTTTTCTCTGAGCCATTCTGGGGGGGTTCTGGCTGTGTGTTTTGGATGGTTGTCCTGTTGGAAGACCCATGACCTGCCACTGAGACCAAGCTTTCTGACACTAGGCAGCACATTTCTACCCAGAATGCCTTGATAATCTGGAGATTTCCTTTGACCTTGTACAACTTCCAGACACCCTGTGGCAGATGCAGCAAAGCAGCCCCAAACCAGAACTGAGCCTCCTCCATGTTTCACAGTAGGGACAGTGTTCTTTAGGTTGATGCTTCATGTTTGAGTCTACCAACACAGAGCTGATGTGCCTTACCAAAAAGCTCCAGTTTGGTCTCATCATTTTCCCAGAAGCTTTGTGGCTTGTCAACATGCATTTTTGCAAATTCCAGTCTGGCTTTTTGATGATTTCCTTTCAACAGTGGTGTCCTCCTTGGTCGTCTCCCATGAAGTCCACTCTGGCTCAAACTACGGCGAATGGTGTGATCTGACACTGATGTACCTTGATCTAGGAGTTCACCTTTAATGTCTTTGGAGGTTGTTCTGGGCTCTTTGGATACAGTTCCAGCTATCCGTCTCCTCAATTTGTCATCAATGTTCCTCTTCCATCCACATCCAGGGAGGTTGGCTACTGTCGCGTGGGTCTGAAACTTCTGAATAATATGTGCCACTGTGGTCACAGGAACTTCAAGCTGCTTAGAGATGGTTTTATAGCCTTTACCTTTACCATGTTTGTCTAAAATTCTGCTTCTAATGTCCTGGGACATTTCTCTCCTTGGCTTTCTGTTGTCCATGTTCAGTGTGGTTCACATCTTTTCACCAAACAGCAACATGACTATTTGTCCCCCTTTAAATAGGCAGACTGACTGATTCTGGGTTTGAAAACAGCTGTGATGTCAATGAAAGGACAAACCTGAGTTCATCATGACCCCCTGGGCAATTAGTTCTCAGTCTTTAATGGAGGTACCACCATTTTTGTCCAGCCCTATTTAATTAGTTTTTTTTTTTTTTTTATAATTCTGTTAATCAACAACTCAAAAGTAATGGCTGATTTAGATTATTTAATTTTCAATACATTTTAATTTATTGTTACTTTTGAACATTTCAAGTCATTTCAGTGAGCATTGTGGACTTTCTTTCTCTACCTGAGGGGTACCGACAATTTTGTCCATCACTGTATTTTGGTGTATAGGGGTTATAAAGTTTGCAATGAAAAATATTAATAAGGAAAGAAAAAAATAACATTAAATGTAATGGAGGTCCTCATAAAACAGAGAGAACAGCTTAAACTGTTTTGGAATAAGGAGTAAAAAAATAGCTAGGACGAGGGTTAAAGAGGGGAGTAACAGTTTTTTACAATAGTTTAGCCAAGCACAGATTTCAGATATTGTATTGCTTTTCACAACTAACACAAATAATCTAAAAATCTGTGTTGGAAATTTTTAAATTTTAAAGCCTTTGACTTCTCATACTTTGGGTAAAGTCAGAAATTTGCAAACAAATTCCTAAGTGAGCATCAAGTTATGTAACATAAATAAAACATTTATTCAAATAATGAAATAAGCAAAAAAAAAAAAAAAGGAACTTAGATACTATCTAAATACGGAAACTGCTTAAATAAATTAAGTCATAATCAGTGGAAAAACCAACAAACAGCGTAAGAAAGCAGTTGGACTTGCATGACACTTCCTTATCTATGCAATAGTCATTTTGAAATATAATTTTTAACATGTGGTTGAATTTTAGGATTTTGCATGGTTTTTCCATGGATGCACTATAAGCATTTCTGTTCATGTAGTTTTCCGAAACTATCCAGTAACTCCACCACAGTTAGTGGCTCTTACACATCTGATTTAAAACTTGACAGATTCACTAACTTCCACCTTCTCCACTGTTGTGTGAGCTACTTTAGTAAAAATAACCTGAATTCTTTTCTATTTGTTTATCTTTTTTGTGAACTACTGGTTTACTGATTTGCTTGAATAAAATGCATTGACTTGTGATCTGCTCAACACAGTTATCTGCAAATGTTTAAAAATTCCCACAAGAAAAAGAGTGTAATAAAATGGCCCTTTTTTGACACAACAGTTTTGTGAAAACACAAAGAAAGACTGAATGTCGGTGACTGGAGCTTTGACCTAGAAAGCAAAGACATCCTTTTCTAGTGTGGCAGAGTTCACTGGGAAGCAGAAGTCTTCAAGTACAGAGCAGAGTACAAAAATACACTCTTAGAAAAAGTAGTGGAGCAAAAAATACTTTTTACTATTACAGCAAAAACACCCAAACATTCAACCAAATCTTGACTTTGGAATGTGGACAAAGTAGCCATTAAAACAAATACACAGTTGATGAAGCTAGATGTAGTCCTGTACTCCCCTTTCATGATAATACTATAATTGTATAGGCGTATCATCAGTACTTTACAGAACAAAATATACAAAAATGGCAATGTCGCATAATCAGATATATGCGAATTATTTGGCAGGGAACGTAAAGGCATAGTGTGAGTTCTGTAGAGGAATAAAAGAGACATATGGTGCATTATCTCTGACTGTGTGACTGTTGCTGAGCCTGCAAGTGAAAAGAATACTGATGTGATTTCTGTGTAAGCAGAACAAGTTGTATTGTAGCTCCTGCTCTTACAGACCGACTCCAGGGAGGCTCAGACCAATTTTTCCTCATGGCTTTAAATTTTGTTTTATTTCCGATTGTTGGACACATAAACAAAATGAAGAAGATACATTTTTCCTTCCTAAAGGGTCTGTACCATGCCATTCTTTAGCCTTCTATTGCAAACAATATCCATGTATATGATAATATATTACCTTTGGCACATGAAAGAACACATTTTCTGTTAAATATTTGTTATTTCCAGAGCTTTTTTTCAACCCAGAAACAAGATGCCTCCATCTCTGAGGCACCGGCTTTAGCTCTGTGTGGGTGCCACCCATTTCATGATGTCGACCTAGAATTGACCTCGGCAACGTGTCTGCAACGTGTCTTAAACAGTTGCAGAAAACAAACGTAGAAACTTTTGCAAAGATGGATGTGCATGTTGTGCATAAAAAAGGAAAACATTTCGCAGCTCACCGCTAGCTTCATGGAGAAAGGGGCTGGAAGGGGCTGTTCTCGCTGGTCTGCGTCAGCTCGCTAAACCACCAAACGGTTCCAGAATGGGACCAAGTCTGCAGCTCACTTCTCCCCCAGGAGATGGATCAAATGCTGAGAATAAATGTCACATACCTAGGTGCATGACAACTTATGGGACTTAAGCTTTTGAGATACATTGAACACCACAGTCACTAAAAGAGGATGCCTTATTGACCGTCGGCATGAAGCAGGACAAAATCCTCGCCCAGGACACAGAAAGTGTAAATCTGGCTCTGAAAATCCCTCTTTACCTACTAACATGTACTTGCTTTGCAATCTTTCATCTTCATTTTGACATTTTCAAAAATATTAAGAAATCTAAAAATGATTTATTTGGGTTTAACACTGTTCCTGCTATATTAGTCACATAGATATGCTAACTTGTAAAAAAAGACCTGAAAAATTATGTGCAAATATCACAGGAAATGAATGACACATCCTCAATAAACCTAACACACTTTAATAATATCTGCAGAGCATTACAGAACAAAAAGATGAGCTTCAACAAATTTGCTTCCATAGAAAACATAATCAAATGGTGAAGTTTAAAAGTGAAACAATTGTGTCCTAACTTCAGCTTCCATCTGCTTCTCCTTTCATAAGTCTTATCTTGTGTCTCAGTGGTCTCGTTCTGAACATATTGCACCCAGAACCTTATTTGTGATTTTTCCCACTAGCTTCTCCTCTTTTGTTCTCCCTCATGCATAATTGGTGTTCCTTCATGCTCCCACCTCATTTCCCCTGGAGAATATCTCTCTTCATCTTCTCAAAGCCTCCACACTCTGACTTCATCACTGCACGGCTCTCTAAGAATAACAGCAGTGATTGATTATCACCTTTTCATACTTGCAAAAAGGGAAACGCTTTGTGATAAATAAAGTAAATATTTTTAAACTGAATTGCAAATGGTAATAAACTCAAACCACATAATAAAAAAAATTCTGACAATAAATCATTGATCTTTTTACCAACATTTTAGTAATGTTTTTTTATTTTTGTTTCTTTGTGTTTATTGTTTAGCAAAATACACATAAACTAACTACAGGGCACCAGCAACATTTTAAAGATGTGCACAATTTAACCAAACATATGAGAAACAGAAATGTTTTACTTCCTCTTCATAAATCTTCCTTTGCACGATTTAGTTTTTGTTTGAAATATTTTCAGGTAAAGGATTAAAGTTCAAGAAAAAGGAAAACCCGTCTGCAAAAAAAAAAAAAAAAAAAAAAAAAAAAATTAAAACGGGGGGAAAAATATCACAACTTTATTAGTAAAGATGGCTAAAATTTAAAGTTGGTGCAGTTTGCATTCAGTCTTAATGAAAATTGTTCATACATTTTTTTAAGTTGAGTTTAATTCAAAGACTTTACTCTAACTGCAGGAGAAATTTAACTCCAGGTGGTCCATCAGCAGCAATGCACAGGTCAATGACATACTTCATAACTTTTAAAGATATAACCTTTTACTAAAATGTGTCATTTCAACACTGTGTAGCAACTTGACATCTTTACACAAACAATCAACAAACATAAATATATTTAACTTCGTGAGGTTTGATAAATTGTACAATACATGTACCATGAAATGCAAAAAAAAAAGTTGCATCTCTATTTTCATTTATTATGCGTCAACAACTAAACCACCCATCGCTGGGTTACAAAAAGACATACACATATTATAACACAAATATTGTAATTATTAATAAAACGTAATAAATAAAGAGGTTACTCAGCCCTTCAACCCTTTTGTCTATTAATTATTTTGCAAACAATGAAAAAAAAGAAAAGACAAAAAGGAAAATGAACAAATGAGCTTCTAGTAACATTATAGAAGATTTACATTTTCACATTTGTTTGAATCATTTCTCAAGGATTAACATTTTTCAAATGTGTTGCACAAAAATGTATGAGTATTTGTTTATGACACAGATGTGCTTCATAACTTTCAGCTACATAAATGTAAGAATTACAGTTTTTATTAACAATTTCTGAACTGATGTTTGATACAGCAGCATTAGAGTGCATTGAAGGTTTAACCAAATCTGATTGTCACCACCCTAGAAAATCCCACAGCAGCAGATTTAGAGCAGGCCCATAATTTCATGCATTTTGACAAGTCGCCACGGGCTGTAAATGATTGGCATAGGCAGAGGAGAGGGGCGGTTGAAACAAGGGTGCACTCAGTGATTAAGTGGAAACACAATCTGGAGGGTCCAATCACACCAAACCAATGTGAACCAATACTGCGCTATTTAAGAAACTTTTTTTTTATTTTATTTCTGAGAGAAAGAACTTGCTCTTGCTATGGCTGTTAAGGTCTTTTGATTTTTTACAATTTTTATTTTTTGGTGTAGTTTTCTTAACGGCCCAACAACAGGAAAAGGATCTTGTAAAATTCCCCGGCACTCTGACGAAAACAGATATTTCAGAGTCAGAAAAAAGGAGCTACAGCTCTCTCCGCAGAGCAGAGCAGAGCAGCAAGTGGAAGCTATCAAAACATACAATGCTGAAGCTCAAATGCAGGGAGAAGGAGAGCAAACCTGGTGTCATCGGCTGCAAAGTGAGACGTTGTGAGCATCTACTGTCACTCAGATGAGTTACTCCTGACAGGCAGATGCACGGTATATGGCTCAGAGGACCAACCAGTGAACAAAACAGAAAAAACACAGGAAACTGTTGGATATCAAAATGAATTCTTTTTTCAAATCACAGAGAAGACGTGTTTTTGTAGCAGCCTTGGAGTGGTAAATACTAGTAAATACAAGAACCAATACAAATACAAGTGAATACCTTTATAAAATTTGGTTCAAAATAAAGTATAAAACTAAGTGAATAGACCCGTCTATGTGGGTTGTAGTCACTGAATAACAAAATTAAGCCATGAGAAAGGCCTGTGGAGATGCTGGATGTATAAAAAAAAAAATCCCCTGTTGGGATATAAATGAAGCCACAGCAGCATCGATACTTTACCCAAGAGTCAACAATGTAGACTGCTGTCACGCCATCTTCAAACAGATTTAATTTACAACATACAATCATTAAAAACCCACCCACAGTTTTTAATATGTAGTGCGGCTGAGCAGAATCACACGCTAGAAACGTCTAATCTCTTAAGCTCCGCCTCTTTTACACCATTTTTTGTGAAAGTAATATTTACATGACTTACACTTTTACATTATTAATTACGCACAACACACATCTAAAGGGTTTATAATGCATTAAAATCTTTGCAAATACAGCTAGAAAGTGACATCATTATGCAAAAATCTGGAATCTACTCAGGGACAGCAGGTAATTATTCTCAGGCCTTAGGTTTATATTCATATTTCACAGGATCTAACCTCCCCTTCAACTCACTTGAAGGTAATGTTACCTTGCCTGGCTGGAAATGTGAGCACAGTGAAGATTCTACGCTGAATTACAGGCGCCCCCAATCCCAATAGAGTCCCAACTAAATTTTGTTCGTTCATGTCAACTTGATACAGAAAAACCTCTAACGCTATATAATATATAATATAATATATTGATCTCTGCTTCAGAGAGAAAAAAAAGCAGCACATTGTTGCCCTTTTCAATCCAATGATCAGCACATTTCTAGTTATGACTGGTTAAAAAAGGGTTTCTTGTAATAAGTTGTAGTAAAAGGTAAATATTTCTTTTTTTAAAACTACCTACAGATTTATGAAAATTCCCTTGGACTAATTATAGAACTCAACATGATGGAAAGAAATCAAAAATAAACTTCATACACGCCTGCTGAAAATCAACCCACTTTAACTTTAAATCCTCAGTTAACTAGTTTAAGAACATTTTGAAAACAGTTAGGCTGCCACACATGATTATTAAAGTACGGTAATGACTAATCTGAAGTTATTTGCCCCATTAGCATCTTATGGCAGCAGCAGCAGCATGCTATATAACCATGACAGCTCATTCAACATTTATGCACTAATTATACAGTAAAACCTTAGTGTTACAGCAGACACACCAGTCATGACTATTAAGGGTTACCACTAATGTTACAAGTAAAGGCATAGCAAACGTTTTAGAAGAAAACAAAAAGCCTAAAAAATAAATGTCATTAGCAACATTTAGGCCTACTTTAGTTTTAGTCATCGACCACAAAAAAAAAGTTCTGGTAGTTGACATCGATGCAGCAGAAAGCACTAGAAAACGGCCATGAGGACAAACCCTTTTTTGTATCTCGCCTCTTCTATTTTTTTGTTTTTTTCTAAATGGGGCACCAGATGGATTTGACCTTTCTTTTTGTCCATCTCTCTGGCGTTTTGCCGCTTGACAATAAACTTCCTCACCAAAGTCATCAACTAAACCAATTTTCACCTTGGTGACCTCATCGTTTTGTGTTCCCTGTTTTTATTTGGCCATTTCACACAAAATTGAACAAAAAAATGCAGAATTTCCTATACCTGTACTAAAATGTAGGTTATAGAATGATTATAGAATATTTTTTTTAATATTTTTAAAGCAGATTTTGCCCCCCGCCCTCCAATTCGTTTCCTCCATCCCTCCCCTTTAAGCGTTCGCAGATTGTTCATAAAGTGTGAACCAAAAATGACACTTTTCAATGTTTATTTATTGCTAAAGATAAACTTTTAGAGAGTAGAGACCGTCAGTCTGTGTGGTTTGTGCCCACCACCGCTTGTGTCAAGCTCTTCAGTCATGCAAGACATGGTTTGCAAGAAGGAGGATCAAAGGCGGAACTAGCACCAACGGCCACACCTGTGTAGAGGAGATTTTGGAAATAGAGGCTTCATCTAAATATGAATTATGGCCTTTTAAGACATTTAGGTCGTGAGATTTCTGTAAAGAAATTCCTAATCATATTTAAAACACCACTGGGGACGTTTTTATTTTAAAAAAATGGTCATGGGGGACTTTAACAAATGTGTAAATCCATCACCTGACCTCATAATTTCCCTGTTTAGCTCTGATGAAGCCAAACAGACCTTTTTACTGACACTGAGGGGAATCAATGCAGTAAAAAATTTCAGATCCTGTCATGTCATAAAATAAAGGGTTAAGCAACGACAAGCTAATGTTCATATTAAAGTCTCCCCAATAAAAATCTGAAGATGAAGCATTTTTATCCAGATGACTGGCTTTAACATGCTAGAGGCCTATAGGAAGCAGTATATATTGTGCACACATTACATCAGCCGTGAGCATAATTAATGAAGAGTCTTATATAAGTCTATATATAAAAAAAACATTGCTTAGTATAAGAGAGGTGCACAGCTTGAAAAGCAGAATTGTGTACAGAAGGTCTTTGACAGCTCGTCTTAATGAGATGAAGGCTTTGTTTTCATCCGCACAGAGATCGAGTGTCACACATGTAGGTCCCACACTTTTTTGGCATTATGCTTTATATGCAGTGAATGTGGAAATGATCCACATCCATGGCAGAAACAAGTCCTATGCGCTGCAAGAGAAGCATTCCTTGATCTCTGCCTCGGCTAATCTTAAGTGAAGCTAGTTGGGCTATCAGAGGGGAATTTAAGGGGATTATACATGCTGAAGGAAATAAGGCTTAGATGGAATACTACACCCTGTGTGGATAAGGTCATTTGGCAGAAGACAGAGCAACTTTGGCTATGGCATTCAGACCTGTTTGTCTTTTATTTGATTTGATGTGATTTATTGGAATCAAACCTGAGAGGACTCAAGGAGCAGTGGTTTTACCATTAGAGTTTGTAGAAGTGACATCGGCTGAGGAAAATCAGGTTAGGCATGGCCAGGAGCTAGAGGCAGAGATGACTAAAAACATGTTACCATGGCAGAGCAAAAGGGACAACACTAAGACAACCCTCCAGCTGGTTAAGGTTGTCTACTTGCCACTTGGAGGATGTCTTCTCACTAAAGCCAGACACCGACTTGGCAGAAGAATTGCTGGCGCTAATAACCGAGCGGCTGGAGGAGGCAGATGAGAATGTGCCTTCACATTCAACATGGGCAGTAAATCAAGATTGCAATGCAGCAACCTGTTGAGTCATTTACACCCTCAGCTAGTCATTAGCTTAGAAAATAATTACCACATTTCTTTGATGGTTAAGCACTATTGTGGAGACTCTGAGACTGGTATTTTTTCTGCTCACAGCTTTTGTTTTGGTTTGCGGTTTACAGGTACAAAGGTGAACTACTACCATCTACACCACTACAGTCAATCAATGGATGCTGTAATCAGCTGCTAAGGACATTATTTTGTAATGGAACTTTAATTTAACTTAATTTTGTTACCTTTTGTTGTGTATTTTTCATCTTTTTTTTATGAATGAAAGGGTACTTTGGTAGTCAATTTGCACAAAAATGACCTTGTAAATTCTGTATAGCTTGCAGTATAGGAGCTCCACAAGGCACTGTGTTCTAGCCCTTTCATTTTTTTCTTTACACTTTGGATTTTTGACACCCACAAAAACTCAGAAAAACTCTGACACATAAAGCCTGATTTACTCTGGTCTGTCTCCATTCCATTGCGCTAACACAAAAAATAGAACTTCCTTAATCAAATGGAATGTTTAAATTGCCTACATAAAATCAGCATCTGATGTCCATCCCTTCGCAACGCAACATGTACGCAGGATTTCTATTTCCAGTATGTTGCTGCATCGATTTTGCGGTAAAAAGTGGGAGAAAACGGGAAACAGGTCCAGTTTCAAAATAAAAACTTCCGTTCTACTTTTAAAAATAAGACTTCATAAAATTTTATTTTACATTTCAGGTGACGTTCCCAAGCAATAACACATGTTAACACAGCAGAAAACACTGTCGTCCACTTTTGCTATGAATGACAAAAGTTGAACTTTGGAAGTACAAAAACACAACATCATTTATGACACAAAATATCCATTTTACAAGGACTCAGTGAGGAAAGAAGAGGGCACGAGAGTCTGATTGTCAAAGCTTGGTATGTTGATGGTGGTAGGACAAAGCACATTTCCGAAAGCCAGGGTGGAGGACGGATGATCGCAATGGCAAGCAAATGGACCTCCCACCCCCTGTACCACACAGTAGAGATCCCGAGCAAAAGCCTCCTTCATCGTTGATGCAGGAAGGAGCGCTAACACAGATCGCACTTCTGAGAAACAAGCTCCTGAGTCGAATGCTTGGTATCAATACTGCGTTTCAGTTCTCATTACCGGTAATTAAAATCCTTGAAAGTGATGAAAAACAATCAAAGCATTTTCTATTCAAAATATTAGACACTTCTAAGGAGTTTGAGGTGTACAGAAATGTAAGAAAAACATGACTTTAATAAGTTCAGTGTGAAACATCCACCCTTTTCCTGTACTCAGTGAGTTCATCACTCCTATTGACATTTCCCTATGGCAATCTGGGGATGTTGACACAGCACTGTGGTGTGGTGTACTTTGAATCAGCCTTGCAGAGAAATCGATAAACACACAATGATTGAGAGACGGGTGTTTTGGCTGTGGGCGGACATTTTTCACAGGTTTTTGTAAACATCTGATAGAGTTGGGTTATTATGCTTTTCTCTTGTGTGTTTGTTTGTTGACAATTTCTGTTATTTAGGATCTTTTTGCTTCAGTGCGGTGTGAATCATGTTTAAAGCTCTACGGTGCTATCATAATCCCTGTTAAGTGCTGCTCAAAACCTTAATTAGGAAGTCTAAACGTCTGGTGTCATTTCAGCAGAATCGGATCCAGAATTTTATTGCATGGCTTGAGATCAAATGTAACATTTTGTTAATCAAACCGTTTGATAATGGTGCCCAAAAGTGACACATTGGCATAGAAGAGGCTCCAAGATGTGACGCCAACTTTAAATTGGCAGGAAAAGTGGGTTTATGAAATAGCAGCATTTGGGCCTGAAGGAAATATATCATTCATCACAGCTGGGTGTTAAACATGATTTGGTAATTGCAGCTTTTGTTTAAGCCAACAACACCTATTTAAAAGTGCTGAAAATCACAATGGATTCCCTTTTCGACTTATTTATTTATTCATTACACATTTTTGCTCCTTTTAACCGCATAGGAATTAAATATGTATTAGTTGTGTTCATGGAACAGAAGTCCTTCAGCATCACAAATATTAGCTTATCCTGATAAGAGTATTTGTGATTTTGGTGTGCGTAAAAAAGCAAGAATCCAACAATAAAGGGAGGTCTCCAACAACGTCCATTCTCAATAAAGGTGTAGAGGTACATCTATGCACAAATGGTCCTCTTTTCTGTCTACTTCCCCCTCCTACACACCAAATCATTATGACAGCGACTGCTCATCCCTCCAGCTGCTTCATCGTGAACAGTGGCCCAGATTCCGCCAGATTATACAAATGACATCATTGAGTGTATTTTTGCACATGTGCTGGCGTGGCAGTGTTTTGTAAGCATAGTATTAATTGTGCTTCACTGTTTCTTTGCTGATGTGCTAACTGCTGCTTTTAAAAAGCACTTTAAACTTGGAAAAAAAAATATTTATCTAATCTTTTTTGTCTAGCTGTTAGAACGATTAAACATTTATTACTTTTTGCAAGTTAGTTGTCCTTTTGCATTTACTGTAGATAATATCCCACTGCTGTTATAATCAATATGAATTTAATCAAAATTTAATAGACATTTTAAGGAACAACCTAGTATTGGATGTGTGCAGTCTTTTTCTCCTAGCTGCACTATTTTATTGTTTTACTGATTTTCATACAGGATTTTCTCAGTAAAAAAAAACTAATCCTGTAAGTGTTAAAAATAATCTATAAATCGGTGTGGATAAGACTGTCAGCTAAATGCTAATAATCCAGTCAGATGAAACATCCATTATCCGGATGCTTTAGGCAGCAATGAACGCTGGAACAATAACAGAACCTGACCTTTATCAGGCAGCTGAACTGTTTACATGCTGCTCTGGTTTTGGATTCAGAAACTCTCACAGACAGAAGAGCCGCACAGCCTCCCATTACATCCTGATAATAACAAAGTTGCTTTTATGGCAACAGATATGATTGACAGGCTTCACCAACTCTCCGGTGACAATCCAAATAGTGATGGAAGGATAGTCATTCTTTAGAAAACAAACAGTGAGTGACTGCAAAACTCACTCAGACCAGTACAAAATGTAACTTTTAATGTTTTTTCCATAATAATCAGCTATGCAGGTGGAAAGTAAATAGGTCAGAAATATTTGCTTGCATTTTAAACATCAATTCTGTTACTGATACATACAAAAACCCCAGAAGGCATGAGCTCATCCCAACTATTCTCACCTGGTTTCATTTAGCTTCTCCATCTTATCCGGCTGTGACAAACGTACAGCCAAAAAGGATGAGCATGTCAGGATTTTAACTTACTTTAATAACAAACTGCTCAGGTCTATATGATGGTCACAGACATTAGAAACGGTACTGTGTGTCTTTTGTTAATTTCACATTGACAGAAATTTAATGAAAACTACATCTGACTAATCTTTTTGCTGTAGGAAAGGAGAGAGGGTGTCGATATATTGATGTGATATTGATGAGCTGTTGGCACAAATACTACAGTTGGGCAAAAAAGTATTTAGTCTGCCACCAATTCTGAAAGTTATCCCACTTAAAAAGATTAGAGAGGCCTGTAATTCCCATCACAGGTATACTATGAGATAAAATGATAAAAAATAAAAATACAGAAAATCATATTGTTGGATTTTTAAAATAATTTTTTTTAAACTATGGTGGAAAATAAGTATCTGGTCACCTACAAACAAGCAAGATTTCTGGCTCTCAGAGAACTTTAACTTCTTCTGTAAGAGGATCATCTGTCCTCCACTCGTTACCTGCATTAATGTCACCTGTTTGAACGTGTTATCTATATAAAGAAACCTGTCCACAACCTTAAACAGTCACACTCCAAACTCTACTATGACCAAGGCCAAAGAGCTGTCTAAGGACACCAGAAACCAAATTGTTGACCTGCACCAGGCTGGGAAGACTGAATCTGCAATAGGTAAGCAGCTTGGTGTGCAGAAATCAGCTGTGGGAACAATTATTAGGAAATGGAAGACATACAAGGGACCAAATGAATGACCTGCCGAGAGCTGGGATCAAAATTAATAAAAGCTAGTGTTGCCCTGCCCATTGCTGAGAGCTCAGAGAGGGGAGCTTTTTCCCCTTTTGAATTTCCTACGTCACAAATAAGCTCTTTTTCCAAATGGCTTTTTTTTATCTGCTTCTGATGCACAATGATTTCATAACAATTTGAATAAACAAATACTTAGAAATTAAATTTTGAGCTTAATGTTCTTTATTTATATGTCCTCAGTCATCAGAAAAATGCCAAAGGAACACGTTTAAACGCCAAACACATGACTTTCATTGAAGTGATTCTTTAAAAGGATTACTGGAAACCAACAGCACAATAAATGAATAAAAGTGGAATTTGCCGAGTTATCTTTTGGATTGTACCTTAGAAACATTCAAAGTACAACTATGACTCTAAACATTCCACCAAACGTCAAGACAACTGCATTTGGTGGAAAGCATGAGAAAAGTATTTGCTGGCAAAAAGGTGTCATGAACATATTTTTTCTTTTTTTTTTTTACAAAGTTTACTGGAGCCTAAGAAAAATGCCCTGACCTGTCACAGTTATCTAAAGCTATTGGCAAGTGATGACCCTGACTAAGCCGTTTTCTGCTGTCTGTGCACTTTTCTTTCTCTGACAGAACCGCCAGGATGATTTGGGTATCCTCAAAAATGCCAGCATTTCACTCTTTTGACATGCGAGCTTTCATTGTCTGCATGCTTGGCAGCATCGAAAGGAGAGAGAAGGAGAGAGGAAAAAAGGCCTCTCTTTCTTTACAAAAATTGGTAATCATGTTTTAAGAGCTTCCCTGCAGCACAATGCATTGGATACATCCAATAGAAAATGGCAAAACGGCAGAAATTAATTTACATCCTGATCACAAATTAGAGACGAAAAAGATGTCCATGTTTTCTGTAATTATTTCCCAGGGTAGAATTTATTAGAATGAAACCAAAGCTCATAAAAATTACTATAAAGGCCAGAGTCACCTTATGCAGACCATAATGAGCAATAAAACATGTTTGAAAGAGATCTGGTAAATTAATGAGACGGAAATTCAATGCTAAAGTACAGGAGGAGGAAGCATAAAAAAGGCAGGTAGGGGGTTTGATCTCACTCTCTCTGTATGAGTAGGTGTGCGTTTGTTCCAGGTGGAACAAGCACTTTAAAGAAATTGCGACCTGCAGGGAGGCGCCAAACACTGTCCGTGGTGCTGAAATCAGTGCTTAAACGTGCTGGTTTACTCTGAGACATCCATTCATGCCTCTTTCCCTCTCTTCTTTTACACACAAACATAGAGACACACACACATACACTGTGACTTACATTCAGCCAATGATACTTTGATCTCACTGCAATCCCAGTCCGCTTTACCCATCCAAAAACACTTTTATTGTGTATATCTAGATTATCTAAACTAAAAAAGGCATATCTCTGAAAAGGCTTAGTGAGACTGTTGACCTGGAAAAGTGATGACCAATACCAGAACGAGAGGCCAGCTAATTCCACAGCAGCCCCATCACTCAGCTCACACTGCCAGGTTGATGCCTGACCTCCAGCTGTCTGCTCAGTTTGTGCTCAATTAGCAAAGAACCGTCTGTGTCACACATGTACAACCATTGCAGGCACTTATGACCTTTCTCCTCCTTCTTAATGAAAGTATTAGTGAATCCATCAGTAGATTAAGTATCGTAAAAGAGAAAATTTGAACATAAGGATACAGAGAAATAAAATGACTGGCTTGTTTCCATATACCAATCTGAATCAGAAAACAGGACCTTTTTACAGCGTATTTAAAGACCCACTCCAATGAAAACAGTGCTTTTTAACCGTTTTTTATATGTTCTTGTAGCATTTTCTGATGATATATTAAGAACATTTCGATTAAAAATGCATTTCTGAGTATTTTTCATTCAAATTGTTGTGAATCAAGAGATCAATAGGTGGGCCACAAGCTCCCTTCTTTGCTTCATTCTAATAAATCCACTTTTTACCCCCTAGATCCATGTACGTCTTCATTTTCCTCATCCAAGCTGGTATCTGGCTCAAAACTGTACCACTGGATAGCTCTAATATTGCTCGCCATTTTTGTTGTATTGCCAATGTTAGGTTGGAGGTATAATGGGCTGTAAGCTGGCGGGAGAGCACATAAACAGACAGCTTAGTTTGCGCCTACAGTCCCGGCAACAATTCAAAGAGGAATTTCTAATGAACTACTGCCACTCTGCAGAAAATGTGCTACAAAATTAAATGTTTTTTTTTTGGTTTAAATTTTGGTTAAAACCGGCATTGTCATAATTGAAAAAACCACTTGTGTTTTTAAAACAGATGAAATGATGATCGGAGTGGGTCTTTAGGGTTTTGTACAGACCCGAAAATCCATTTCTAGAAGACAAGACTGAGCCTCTAACCTTAACCTCTTTACAAAAAATAAAATGACCAGCAGTAAATAAATAAATGTGCAAGACACATGCAAACATAAATGCTAAAGAGTGGTCTGTTATGCCATTCACGCTACTTTTAAGTCAGTTTTATGTTAGATTTATATAAATAGAAGGAAAAAAGCCTCTTTTGAAAAAAAAAAGGCTTAATATCATCGACTCTAAACCATTTAATGAGAGGCAATCTGGAAGATTGGTATAAAATAGGCCTGTGTCCTTCAGTATTCAGCTGTTGTGCTTATTAGATCAAGCAGGTTTTTCCCTCCCATCCTTTCACTTCCTCCCTCCTCCATGCCTGCCACTTTGGCATTGGTCATGTTTTGGCTTTGGACCACAACTTCAAGCTCTCGCTCCTCTGCCCCCATTCTCTTTCACTTGGATGCAACAGGAAACATCTTGGATGAACTTAAAAAAAGGGTTGGAATTTATTTTAAATCACTCTATATTATTTTGTAGACTGTTGTAATAAGCTGAGAGAAAACACTCCCACAATTGTCCCTGGAAATAAATAAAACATGTTTAGAAAACATGTATTATTTAAAAAATGCTAAATTGTTGGTGTAGCAAATACTGTCGTTTATATAAATACTGACATATTTGCCTATGATAGGTAATTAAAAATGTACACAAACAAACAAATAAATGTGTTTTTTCAGTGAAAATGCTTGTTTCCAATAGTGATCAATTGCATAAACAGCATTGAAATAAATCAAGCGGCTGTAAAAGCTGACCCTTCTTATGAATCACACCAAAGAAAACCACACTTCATCATTTCGAAGCAGTGCTGTCGTCAATATCATCTCAACAAATGCCATATTTGGTTCTTTTTTCACTTGTTTTGTGAGCAAAAACAACCCTGGGCGCTTGCACCAAGCATTCACTCATTCACACACTGACACACACATACAGTCGCCATCTGTCATACTGCAACCTCCCCGAGCTCACTTTTCCCTCACCGTTCCACTGGGACACATGCTTACTAATGATTCCTTAACTTTGTTACCATCTCATTATGGCACTTAGCATGCACCATAGCTAGATTTGCAACTTTGTAATCCACTCACAATGTGCATTCATCAGCTTGACAGTTGTCCTGATTCACTTTACCACGACAAACAGAGCAGTAAGACTGCGTGGTGGCAATGCTGACATCCACCTGCTCTCCAGTTACCGCCCTCATTATGTCCATCTGCCTTGTCCTCCTCTAGATCTCATGATACAGCCAAAGGAATTATGGCTTAAAGTCCCACTCCGATCAACTTTGAAGCTATTTTAAAATCATTCCCAGTGGTCGGTTAATGTTGATTTTGTCATTTGTAACCCAATTTTAAAAAACTGTCATTTTCTAGGTCATAGTTTCTGGAGAGTAGAAGTAGCTCATTAGTTTGCAGAGTAAGCCTGCCCTCAATTCCCATCATCCCTTTGTTTATGGCTCTTTCCTAGTAACTTACAGCCCATCATATCCCCAACCAAACATTACCGATGCAAGAAAAATCGCAAGCAAAATTGGAGCTATCCAGTTGTACTATTTTAAGGCCAGATGCCAGCTCAGATGAGGAAAACAAAGACATTAATGGATTTGGTCATCTGCAAGTGGATACATCAGAATTGGCCTGTTGTCTGTAACACTATGTCACTGCTACACGCTTTTTCTAAAAGGCATTATTTTGTCTGCTCCCCATTCCCAACAATTTGACTAAAGAAATATTCAGAAATGCAATTTTAAGCTATATTTTCTTTATAAATATCAGAAAAATGCTACAAGAACATGTTAAAAACACCAAAAAAAACAATTTTCATTGGAGTAGGACTTTAACTTAATTCTAATCAAGTTAGAACTTAAAACTTTCCAGGCTTAAATCACTACTAATGATGTCTCCTAGAAAAAAAGAGCACATTTTTAAGGTTTAAAGACTAAAATGAGTCAGGGATTTTTGGTTTTACAGCTTGACTTTTTTAAAGGACAAAGCATGAAGCCCAACAGTGCACAGTTCCTATATAACCACTGTTCTAGAAATGCAGGAGCTTACTGAAAAACCTGTGGAGTCAGTCAAAAGGATTTCGGAAGAAGAAAAAATTTCCCCCTATTGCCAAAGGATTTCCTTTGACTGCAGCCAGAACAGCTTCATGTTTGGGATCGCTCTGAATGTTTTCCTCACCCTATGGGAAACTTTTCAGGGGCAGAGTAAGAAAGAACTGAAATTGGAGCTTGCCAAGCTTTCATCTTCTCCTTTCTCCCTGCTGGCTGGAGAGAAATAGCACGTTTTTTTTTTCTTTTTTCTTTTACAGGGAAGACAATAGGGTTGGTGGGCAATGAAGCAGAGGGGGGCTCACTAGCATTAAAACTATGACGACCTTTTGGTCAAGAGATGAGCAGTTGGTCTTTGGGAGTAGATAATCCCTGGAAAAGCTGGTTTTACAGACTGAACAATAATGTCCACACACACACTTGCACGCACATACACAACATTAATTCATATTTTATTGCTTTGATGGCTTTTTTCTTTATGAACTAATTTCATTTGTTTGCAGAGGTTCATGACTTTGCATGTTTGCAGCTCAAAACAGCCATTACCATTAACATTTGCAACAGATATACCGTGCAGAGTATAATACAGTATCAAACATATTTATGGCAGGGAGAAAGGAACCAACATGATGGATTCCCGCTAATATATTGCATATATTGTGTCCAACTTCAAAGGAAGGGCTTTAAATCTGAGGATAATTGCGACACTGTTCCACATATAGCTTTCTCGTGTGTCTCTTCGGTAAAGAACATTAGCCATCTCCTCCTTGCACTCTTGCTCACACTGCCTACACATTTGTTGGGCCTTGTGCCAGATTTAGCCAGAGCCTTGGGCCAGGAGCAACTAGCGGTAGTATAGCAGGCCATGTAAATGTCACCATCTCAGAGGCTGTGCTCTGCAGAGCATGAAATGAAATCTGGCAGAGTTTGAGGGCCCTGCCTCTTCTCACATGGACATTCCCGAGATCATCGTTTCCTATATAAACTGCAGCACATGTTATGATTATGGCAAAACCACACCCTCTACCTCCACTGCCATTTTTTTCTTCAAATCGATTATCTGACGTGGATATTTTGCACTAAGACATCAACGTGGGTATAGAATCGTCCCTACATTATTGCCGTCATGTGATGCCATGTTATCTCTGTTAATCCAAGATAATCCTATGGTTCATCCAACCCATCAAGATAACCAAGAACTGTATTGTACTAAGACGATGAGACAAGCATACATGGGAAATGAGCATTGAAGGGGTAAACAAACTTTAAGCCAATTTCTTTTCACTCATGCATTTTCCATTCTAAATGTAGATAGGTGGAAAGATTTTACTAAAGGATGAAAGTACAAGAGCTAGATCCTTGTAGGCTGGCCAAGAAGGATGATTAGTGGATGAACATTTCAATGCAGGAAAAGCTTTCTTCAGATTTACTTTCTTCTGGCAGGGTTACCGTTATGCTTTTAAAGCTCTTCCTAAACTAAAATCAGGCGTTCAGCTTTCACTGATGGACCAACGTAACTGTGCCAAATTTTTCTAAACAGTCAAAGCTGTTTCTTACACAGTATTACAATCATATATTATCAGTACATCTGTGGAGATTTTCAGTCACCAGGTAATAACTAAAGAAGCAACTAGAAGGAGCTACGAAGAAAAGGTATAAAGCCTGACGAGGTGTGCAATATCAAAAGTTTACGTACAACGTAGAAGCCTGAACAGTCACTTCCATGAAGTCCATTCATTTCTAATAATAAACTTACTTTGAAAGCCATTATCCAGCTTATACTATGGTCACTTAAAAAATAAAATATACATTCAATCCACTTTTAGTACTTTATTCTTGTAA
This sequence comes from Oryzias curvinotus, assembly GCA_023969325.1. NCBI lineage: Eukaryota > Metazoa > Chordata > Actinopteri > Beloniformes > Adrianichthyidae > Oryzias > Oryzias curvinotus. Next base: position 23,228,980 of record CM043725.1, on the reverse strand, counting down.
TTTTTTTTTATATTACTCAATTACAAAAAGCTGACCATTTGAAACGTGGTGGGGTGTGTTGTCATAGTGATAGCTACAGAGCCCCCACCAACTACGACTGCAGTGGCAAATGATTCTGCGTGTGTGTATATATATATATATATGTATATATATATATCACGAACTTTGAAAAAAAGTGCAACCCAAGAAGAAAGGGAATAGAAAAAAAAATTATTTTGTTGCAGTAAATATACATATACAAATAATGTATTTCTTATGCAACTTCAGCCTTACAGACACATACAAGGAACAGAAAAACAAATGCGAGAAAAAGTCACAAACAAAGTGTGTTCACGAGCTTTAAAACTAATATATAGAACTGTGAGTGCACACTGCGTGACAATACCCAGCGTCTCAGGGAGCGCTCGCTTCTTGGTAAATCTTTGTCATGCTTCTGATTCATCACCCCCCCCACCCAAACCCAACCTCCCCTCTGCTGTCACAACTAGTGGAGGCAACTGGGCCAGCTGCTGCAGGGCACTGCAAAGAGCTGTGGCATGCAGGATGGATGCTGGCAGGTCAAGGGAAACCCCCCACGCTGCTCCACTGGGCCAAAAACCTGCTCTGGGAATATAAAAGCTGTGTCTGATCTACATTGGAAGAAAAGCTCTTTTCGAACCCAGAAAGAATAAAAGAAGATGGAAATATGTCATATTTTCTTTTATTGCTAAAGCAATTTCAATGTACACTGCAGATTGAACTCCAAACTGAAAGCTAAAGTGATGGAGTGCACCAGTGATGGTGTTGACATTTCAGATTTTATTTTTCAACACCTACGATGAAACCAGTTTAAAAATACGTTCTCTATAAAGTTCTGCGCTGGCTTTACATCTTTGCATCTTTTTGGACCTTTACTTTAATGCACACCGAATAACTTCAAAATAATCTACGTTAACGCATAAACAAAATCCAGGATTTCCATCACATTACAGTATTGAAAGATTTTTTATCCCTTTTGTCCCATTTTTCCTAAAGAATAAACATAAAATGTAGGACTTCTTGCTGACCTTGCTGTCCCACAAAACTTATATAAAGAATGTGATTTAATATTTCCCTTTTTAGAAAGTGCATTTGATTTCAAGCCGGGGCTTGGTTTTAAACCTTTGGTCTTCACATGTATTTGAGAATGTTTCTGCATCATATTAGGTGTAGTTTTGATCCAAATGTTGTTATTTTAAACTACTTTTGGTCGTCAAAGGCGGGTACTCTGTATCAGTAGACATTTTTCAGAATAAAGGTGTACTGCATGTATTACTGTATTAGGTCTCTTTATGATTATGGATAAAGCTTGTTGTTGATTATTCTTTATATTCTAATCACTTTATTAATTGATATCTGAAATGGGTTGGATATATCTGTGTTTTGTCTTTTTTTTTCCGCAGTATCTAAATTTTTCTATTGCTTGAAATCAATCAATTCGAATCAAAAGAACACAAGGATTTCCAATCATTTACATATGGGATTTTATTTTCATCAGGTAGAGGACCTATTTGGTGAACAGCATGATGGCGCATAGTGTCTTTCTCTTGGTTAAAGCTATCCATCTATGAATTTCAAGGGAAAATACAAAGCAATTTTTGTTCATCATTCTGAGATGATCAGACTCCTACGTAAAACGCTTCACTTTTTAACTTTGGTTTCATATCGTACATCCGTGGGGAGAACAATTTCTTAGGCCAGCTGAGAAATATAGCCTCCTCAATGTGAATTGGGTCTATCACAAGCTCTGTATGACCAAGAGCCTCCCCCTGCCTCTAAGGGAGAATTTGGTCATGCTGGAAAGAAAGCTTTATCCTGTTCTTTCCATCACAACCTAAACCTTGTCATCTTTGTAATTTGGGGTGGTATAAACCATAAAATATCTTGTTCTTCATGGTTTGGTTGGAAAGAAAAGCAAAATGTATTAGATTTCTTATTTTAAACATGTTTTTTTTTTAAGAAACACTTATCGCAGAGCAGTTTTAGCACAGCTCCTATAATGAAACATCAGCTGTTGTTGTAGATTAGAGAGAAACATGTAAATGGATGACCTAATATAAGCAGGAAGGCCAGCAAAGATTATTATTTTGTTTTGTCAAACTAAAATCTATAAACTGTAGGTCATCAGGATCACAACGTCTGCATGTTTCCAGGGGAGCAGGGAAACTGTCATGTTTTAGAATGCGAAAACTTTGCTGTGTGGAGGTCAAAAGACTTAGCATGAGACTAACTAACGTTCCAATCATCTCCCCTTTATGTGACAAACATCTCATAAGACTGAAATGCATAGAAAATGTTTTTTTCTATAGACAAAACTAGCCCAAAGAGTGATAAAAACACATTTTAAAGTAGTAATGAATGAAATGGTAGATTTTCCCTTTAAATGTCAATCATGCTCTGCTGTGACATAAACTCAGGCCTCAGCTCAATGTGACGATGCTGGCAGGGAACGGAGAGTGTATGGATTTTATAAACTGTTGCCTCAGCATGTCCACTTTCCACAGAGAAAGTTTCTCACATAAAAATCTGACAGATATCCCTCTGCAAAAAATCCATCAACCTTGGATCTACTGACTGTAGACATGCCAGTAACTGCACAATTCTCAGTAGTATCCACCAAAGCTGGGTTCCACTGGCTCACAAAACCAAAATAAGGAAAAAACCAGAACAAACAGCAGTTTCCTTCGACCTGTAAATGTGAGTGGCAGCCACTTAATTGCTATAGTTGAGCAACTGCAACTTTTTAAGTACAAGAAAAGTTTTTTTCTTCATAAATATACAGCCTAAAACTCAATATTGCAACAACAACAACAAAAAAATTGTTTGCCAGGTAACTGTACGAGGCTAATCCATTGAAGCCCGGCTATTTAAAGCAATGCACGGTTGGGGCGTAATCTTTATGACCTGCTGCCAAGACAGTACCGATTCACATATTCACTTCAGCATCCCCTCATCACTGTCAGTCTGGAAGACAAACAATTCAAGCAATTTGGAAGCTTTTAGCATGATTGCAAACAAGTGCTGCAACAATCGTGCACACATGGTGACACATCATGGTACAAAGAAATGAGCAGAATCATACAAACCGGCTCTTCAGAGTTTTAAAGGGATGTTGAAGGACTCCCATCCAGACGTCACTGTGTGAGTGATCGCATGTTCATTAGAGAACATTTAACAAATGAAAAATACAGAAAAACATCAACTTTAGACACTCTCTCCAATCATCTTTTGATCTATTTTGAAAACTTTTCTAGTGGTCTTTTAATGGAGAATGCAGTTTTTATCAAACATTCCATAAACCTGTTTTGTAGAACACAGTTTGAGTTCTAGATTCTGCAGCACAGGAGTAGTTCATTAGAAATATGCTTTTATATGTGGACAGGGAGCAACTCCGCCGCCGTTCCCTTCATGTTGCTTAGGACTCTCTGCTTACACGCTCGCCCACTGCCGTACAACCCCCCCCCAACAAAAGTGGCAAGTAATATCGAAGCTATCCAGTCGTGTAGTTTTAAGCCAGATACCAGTCGTCTACAAGTGGATGCCTCAGAATTGATCAGAGCAGGGAACTTGTGGACATGTTCTATGTCATTAATAAGCCCTTTTTTAAACTTTATTTTTTTCATCTGCTCCCCATTCACAGCGATTTTAAAACTGAAATACTCAGAAAAACAATTTTGAGCTTAATTTTCTTCATCCTCCAAACATGTTAAAAAAAAACCTTTTTAATTGGAGTGGTTCTTAATTACTACCACAAGCTTGACTTCAGACTGAAACAAATAGGGATATTTAGAGCAGGGCTCGAGTTGTTGCATGTCCACGTGTTTCTAAAAATTCCAAGCTTCCATTATCAGATAAAGTCAAAACCTATTATGTTGCAAGAAATTCAATATTGAAACATTTTGAAACACAAATGAAATCCACTCAAACTATCAATCGGCTCCTCACAGGCACATTACTGTTGACAGCAGTTATGCAAGCCGCCATACACTTTGCAATAATTTATTAAAACGATCCAGTCAGTTAACTCAGAGTTTGCTTCTCCCATAGGAGCTTTTCCTCATTCTGTCTAGCTCTGTGCTCCCTTTGCCTTTAGTGACAGGAAAAAGAATATTAGGCTTTGCCACTATCAATTCAACTGTTTCAGAGTTCTTCCTACTAAATACAACAATGACTGGGTGTGTGTGCTATTGCGCCACACACCGATTTAGGAACCCTATAAATTGCATAGCGGCTGATTCCACTGCTGAAAGAAATCTGCATTTGAACATAAAGCACAAGAGAAAGGCTCTGTATCGGCAGACTTCTCTAGCGTGTGGCCCAAAGCCTCCCTGGTGGATTAAGTTACCCGACGGTGGCGCTGGTCTAATAGCTGGACCATGCGCCAACAACTGAACGGCACACAAACACGTCTCTTTTCAGACTATTTTATCTGCCTTACCACCACATTTGACTCCTCTGATGAAATATTGTATTGTTGGTGTTCTTGGGGCATTTTTCTGATGATGGAGGACAATTACAAAGAAAATTAAGCTCAAAATTGTATTTCTCAGTTTTTATAGATTTGAATTGTTGTAAATCAGGAGCAGACAAAAAAATAATGTTTGAAAAAGATGCATCCACGTGTCGACGACAAGATCCATGTACGTCTTTGTTTTCCTTGTCTGAGCTGCTGTCTGGCTAGATAGCTGCAATGTTGCTCGCCAATTTTTTTACACCTGTAATGCTATGGGTGTAAGAGGCTGTAAGCTAGCTGGAGAGTGCATAATCAGTTCCCAGTTATGGGTGACAGGAAGGGGGAATGGCGTTGCTCCATGTCAACAGTCCTGCTTGTAATCCAGAGGTGAATTTCTAATAAACTGCTGCACTGTAGAAACTTTGTCAACAACAGATTTTTTTATTTTTATTTTGGCTAAAAATGATATAATCATAATAATTTTTATAATAGACCAAAAGATGATTGGTCTTTACCTCCTGCTGCACTTTAGGAAAAAAACATTCCACCAGTGCTATAGATGCCATAAAAACAGACCACAGACCAAAGGTTGATCACAAGCAGTGTTCGTGGTCCAATTAGACTTCAATGCTGCTGCACATGTAGGCATTCCTTCATGGTATATTGCAAGGTGACATCAACAAGTGAGTCTAATCAACTTCACATTGTGACTAAGCTGCAGGCTAAAACTACTTTAGTGATTTTTTTTTTCCCCCTAGAAGTTATTGTATGTACTGGAGTAGTGACTGTCTTTGACAAACCAAGACAGAAAACAGAACATTTGAAGATAATTGATAAATCTGCTTTAATGAAAAAAACAACAAAATCCTTTCCTTGACAGCAGTCATCAGTGAAAACAGAAAAAAAAGTCAAGTCAGTTGAAATTGCACGGTTTAAATCTGCCCACCAGTTTTCCCAAAGCAGCAGCAGCAGCATGGTTTCTTCCATTACATATAAAAAAAAAAAACAACACAAGAGAAAAGACGAAGAAATTAAATTGCTGTGCTTACAGCTCCCAGTCGGCCAGCCTTACCAGAACAGTGTGCCTCGTGTTGCACAGGCTGAGATTACAGGACAAGTACAGGAGTGCTTAAAGAGTACCCTCAAGCCAAAAAACCGGGAGTGTAGCCTCGGAAAAAGGAGACGTCCTGTTTTTATAAGTGAACTGCAGAAAAGCAACAAGAAGTAATGGGACCTGACAGGTCTCAGCTCTGTTGAACTGTGCCGCGTAATTAAAAATCAGCAAAGAAAAGAACGCAGTCCAGATTTACAGCCCATCAGAGAACACGGCAATAGCTGACTCATCGTTGTTGTCATCCACCACCATCATTACAACACTATCGAGACTTTTGCTGTTCCATAACAAAACCTTACAAGGAGACCAAATTATGAGTAACAGCTATGTCATCACTGGAAAACCTTTTCTTCAGCAGTCATCGTCTTTTTATTATAAACCCATAAGATGTCAGAAAGCATTATTTGTGCCTGTATTTGTCACAACCTGCTTCTTGCCTTGTGGGCCTCTAAAATAGAGCAGCCTCTTTATAATTTCCGTGTTTGTAATCTTGAATAATTATCCAGAAATAGGATGGGCTTTCACCGTTTGCTGGGACACATCTGGTCGACATTATCCGCATCATTAATTCACAAGTTTAGAGAAGAAGTGTGAAATATAAAAGACCTTCAACTGCGAAGCACCCAATGTCTCTTTTGAAGACATGATTAATGTGGCAGGTGGATCTGTTTTATCACCAATTCACAAACATTTAACAGATTTAATCCTTAGGTTAACTATTAGTTTTTCTCATTTTTAATCCATCCATCCATCTTCTTAACCCAATATATGCCTTTTGGGGTTGTGGGCTTTAATTTTTAATCAATGTCTGAATTAAATGTTTGGTTAAGTGACAGAGAAAAAGCTGGCAGCTCTTATTTTCTTGTTAGTGGGTTCTTAATAATTTAGCAATGGAAATGATATAGGGGGAGGCCAAAAATAGAAGAATGACTGACAGAGAGGGGCAGAGGTCAGCACAGACATTCATTACTTGACAGGAAAAGACCACACTCCATCTTCGGCTTTCTGTGAGAGCTCAGCATTTAGTCATATTTGAAAGATGCAGAGGTCTCTAATGGATGGTATAAGAAGGAAGGAGCAATTTATGTGCAGGAGAAAAATCAACATGCGGCTGGATTGTTAGCTGTTTTTGACGGAGCTCGCTTTAAAAAAAAAGAAAAGGAAAAAAAAACGTCCACCTGAGTCTTTTCAAGTTAGAAGAAATGGAGCACTGAAGATACCACAAGGGAAAAATGATAAATTATTAAATTTGGAATGCTTCTGATTTCATTGCATATTACCTCTGACCTAAAAAACCAAAGGGAGCCGCATCCTTTAATAACATTGTGTTATCCAACTTCTTCAATTATTTTGTGACTAATAACAACTTATTCTTATTTCCATGACCTTCCTTGCCATGCCTGGCCTTTTAGGCCACCTCTGCAGGAGTCAGAACAATGTTTGCATCTATTTTCTTCCATTTGGCTCGGTAGCCATCCAGACACACAAATTGTCTATTCTAATAGCATATAATTTTCATCTGCACCAGGAGCCATTAGCACGTCGTTATTCTCTCAGATGAACTGGTTGTGCATTTATATTAGACAAGTGATCCATTCATATCACAGCTGGAGTTAGTCTGGAGAGTAATTGACAAATGTGATGTTCGTTTCTGCACAGGCTATACTTGAGGCAGTGTTTTAATGACTGGAATCACAGGCTGTTGTGGCACTGGTAGTGAGGACCTTTTGGCACATCAAGCCCTTTTTTAGAAGAGAATGGAGAGCCTGAGTGTGTTTAAAATCTGCCCTAATACTCCAAAGATGTTCAAAGACGTTCAATAACATTATGGACCCCTGGATGTGAGAAATGAGGTGTCTCACAATCCTACAAGTGGTAGAAACCTTTATTCTGCTTTACTGAGATGAAGAGATAAAGAACAGAGCTCCTGCTGCCGCGCAAAAGGAAACAAAGTCACGTTCTGCAGCTTGCTTTCGTATTAAAATGCCACAGACGCAACTGCAGACGCGGTTCCTCCGTCAAAGCACAAGAATGGGGTGATTGGATGTCACACTCCCGTCTCATTATCACTTAGTGGCGTGAACGCGCACGGACGGACCATTTAGGAAAGACAAACTTTGACTAAATAAATAAACCAATTCAAAAAACATTGAAATAATTAGTATAAAAAGTTGCAGCTGACTTATTTCTAACGACGCATCATTTAACTAATTCTGACTGAAAAATACCTTTTTAGTCACATTTCACAGTTGCTTTAACAGCTAAGAAGTGAGAACTAAAATTCCTAACGCGTAAAGGGGGAGAACAATTTGCGCATTTGCCCCCTACCTTTTTTGTGCCAGCACCGCGCGCTGCGCGTCCGCCCGTCGCCTCCACAGTAAATCCTGTAAAAATCCTCTGGAAAAGGCGTCTTCCTTTTTAAATGATGACAAGTTCAGGTTGACGATAGGACGTCACTGGGATGTGAGGTCCCACGGACTGTAGTATCTCCCTGTATCGCTCTGTCTGTGGGCTGTAGGAGCATCACTGAATGTATGAAACAGCGCTTCAGATGAACGGAGGAAGCGAAAACACAACATGGAGTCTCCTGTCTGCGTGGATTCTTCCTGAAACCAAACCACAAACCACACTTTTAGTCCAACAGATCTCTGAAAAGGGAAATGATTCCCATCAATTAATTAACTGAGTCCAAATGATTAAAATATATTTATATTGTTCCTATATATCATTTTCTTGATGTTATCTTAATGAAAAACGAAAAGAAAAGTATATTGTGCACGTTTTTTAAAGAAAAAAATCTGTTTATTAGTCTTTTAGTATAAATCAAGTTAAAATAGTATAAATAAAAGAATTTACCAAACCTAAATTAAGTAAAAGATGAATGACTCATGTCATGATTATTTTCTTTGAAGGGTTGTTCCTAGAGAGTCCTTCAGAGCTTGTGCACTGTCTGAAAAATATCTTTCTATTTTATTTTTTAATTTAATACTTTTAGCAGGGCCTCATTTCTGATTAAAAAGGAAAGAAAAGAGTCTGCAGTAAACGGATAACCGATAAAAGCCTTTTTCAAAGCAATATCCCTCTAAAGAAAATACAATTTGGGAAACTCAGGATATCACCAACAACAAAATTTAGCTTGAGGCTGAATTTGAAGGCAACTTCAAATATTCCTGGCAGTTATCAGTTATTTCTTATCATATTGACAAAATGTTAGACATTAAAGCAGAAGTACTAGATTGCAAAGCTAAGCAAGGTGACTTAACCGGATATTTTACAGTTCACATCTCTCCCAAAGGTATCTTATAAACTCTGTATGCCTCCTATAAGACTTTTATGACTACATCTCTAAATTCTTTAGACCGCTTGACACCTGCATTTATGAAAAAATATATGTTTCTGCTTTCATGTAGATGCTAAATTGTAATAATTTGGAGCAGAAGTGATTTGATACATATTTACCATATAAAGGGGCTAGTTATTTGCATAAATTCACAATGTTCAAAATTTGGTGAATTTCCAAAAACTTCAACAACAAACATTTGATATTTTTATCACAGCTTGATGAATTTAAATAGTGACAGTTTTTACCTTCTTGGTTAAAACGCCAGGGTATAGAGGCATATATGTCCATCACAGAAGAAAATACATTTGTAGGTGTAACTCCAACTCTTTATTAAACAATAAAGGCATATATAAATAAGTGATAAAAGAGTAAGTGTATCTACAAGGAAACTAAGTTAAATGCTTCCAGCTATGATCAACATCATCAACTTTATTTATAAAGCACTTTAATACAGTTAAAATTTTAAACAAAGCGCTGTGCATTAAAGCCAAACATGATAAAAAAAAACAGTTATCAATAAGTGAATAAAAACGTGATTAAAACCTGAAGATGAAAAACATTTTAAAAAAATTATGGGATGTGATGGTTAATCATTTCCCTTTTTCTAGCTGCATCTTAAATCTGCCAGGCAATGTAAAATTTTCATGAATTCATTAACTTCCCTATTATTGCATCTTTTCTCTGTTTCAATGTTTTATTTCATCATATTTCACTGACACATTTGTTAATGAGGACAGTGTGTTAAATCATTTTTCAGCTCTGACATAAAAAGAAAATCAATGTATGGGGGACAAAAGTATTTGGGCCACACAGACAGACATTTCCCATAAAACTCTGTCGATCACTGAAATATTTGCTGCTATACGCTGGGACAAAGGAACAACAAAGCATAGATTTAGATTGTGCACTTTAGTGCCAAAGCCCTCATCACAGCAAAGGAAGGGGTAGCATCAAACCCCGAACATCCAGAACCAGCAACACCTGGGTGTTACTTTGAAAAACTTTCCAATTTTTTTTTTAATCAACAAAGAATCAACTATATCTATTGGTGCTAAAAGTGTTGGTGGGATTAATGTTCTCCTTTGTATCACAACATGCAGCAGCAGAGAGATAGAAGTATGGCTCCAACCAGCACCTCTGCTTGCAATATGCAAAAGAGATTGATTATCTGCATGCTAGTCCAGCATGATGAATTAACTGAGCTGAAATGGATTTGCACAGCTCATAGCTGATATCACACTGGGCTAATTCTAGTTCCCAAGTTTGCTGCCATTTTTCTCCCTTTGACACTAATATTCAGGGTAATGATTTAATCTCTCCTGATCCCAATGTAGAGACTAATTCCTCTTGAAAGGAGACAATTTTTTTTAAAGCAAACTGCAGCTAATCATTGAATCCACCTCTGAGAAGCAGTTTCAAAGTGCATGATTTTGGATCATTTGAAAAGGTTTTTGTGGGGTGTTTAGGAGGACATTTGGGGTAGTAATAACCCCATGGAAAGCCAACATGGGCATCTTGTCAGAACCCAACAATTCTTGCTATTGTGCTTTTCAATTTTTCTATTTTATAATCTCAAAAATTCACAAATCTAATATAATAAATCCACATAATACTTGGAAATCTTTGTTACCATAAAGTGTGGCTAATAACGACACACTTTGTACTTTTAGATCCGTTCCATGGTAGTATCCAGTCCAGGGTTTACCTCTTTCTATAGCTCAGCGTACAACAGCCAGCTATTTATCAATAATTCATAGCAAAGGAGGTATGCAAACATATGAAAAAATGACAGAAAGGGCATGCTAACTGTTATATTACTTTGTAAGCGTGGTTACTACCAAATCACAGACTGAAGGTCTATCAGATGCTCTTAAACTTCCATAAAAAGGTCTCCGTGAGGCATCAGACTGCATTTCCTGTTAATTAGCTCAATAATTCAGACTACAAACAGATTTTGAAATGTGGTTTCAAGTATGCCAACAGAATATTTTAATTTTAATTTATTTGATTAGTCTAATGAACGATTCTGGCAGATGAGAATCAAATAACATGAGTGTAAATTATTAACAAATTTGTATCTCTAAAGATTCTGCAGATGCTGCAAATAAAACAAGACTATCCAAAATATTCAATTCTTCATACACATGTCTGGAAATAAGCCCAAAACCTGGAATAAAACTAAAAATATTGCTCTTATGATGTGATGCATATTGCATGTGGAATGTCAGAGGACAAAAGCAGTTTGAGTTGCATAACATCTGACTTTTTTTTGGGGGGGGGGAGCATATTAGTGGCACACTAAACAACAGACATGTCCTCTTTTCAGTTGTACCTATCAATCTCTTCTTTTGCTCTCTTTTATATACATGCTTTTTCTTTGAAGAGTACTTTCAAACTTGGGGGATTAACAGATCCTGACTGCGGCGTCAGGATTCAGAAGGCTCTAAGCGCATTCCCACCCAGCACTTTCAATCAATACTCATGAAAAGGCCCAGAGAGACACATGCAAACCTTTGATGCTTCCTTGAAGACGCTATTGCTTTCCAACCTAGTTTAATGGAGAAGTCTTTGTCTGGAAGCAAATTCATTCCACCCTGAAAAGTGATGGGTAAACACCAGCACCTAATTTTAACCTTGTAGCTGTTTAGCCTTTTTAATGCACATCTCTAATCCCAGTTGAGTGATAACACAAGTGCACACATACACATACCTGAAACATTTTTAACCACACAAATCAGAGGCACGAACCTGGAAGTCAATTAACATTGTGGTTTATGTTGTTTACAGGCTAATGCGTCTTCTTAGGCATCGAAACACTCGTAAAAGTAATAAAAATAGAAAAGGCATTGAAGTTGAATTATTCAAATGCAGGGGTGGAATCCACAATGAGTCTTTCCATGAAGTTGCAGGCAGAAAAAAAACTCCCACAAGACTCAAAAATGTGTGTATCACATTAGAGAATTACACCCTGGGAGGAATTTACTTGTGGGTGCATGGTGTGGGTATTTCTACATCTTTTCTGCACCAAGAGCTTATATAAACTAGTATTGTTGGGGTTTTTTATGTGTAAAAATGTCTGAATGTATAAACTGAGTAGGATGGATTTGAGTATTCAGCCTTCAACTTTCCAGTCTCTGAATGATAAGAACCATTTCATCTTTATGTCCATGCCGCGGAGTGTAACCATGCGAACCATGCAGACTAGAAAAATGGACACAACTCTGCCTACCCTCTGGATTTGAGCTACAGTGACTCTCCATTTTGCTGTGCAGAAAGAGCAGCTTCTACACAATTTCCACTCCACCCCCATTCATTTAGCTGCCATTCTTCATCCATGCTTAGCCTCCAAATGTCCCTCAATGGGACTTGGGCTTTTCACACTTGCCTAAACTTTACAAAGGGAAATTCATGAGGAAGCATTAAATATTGAAGATCACACGTGAGACAGTGTTAGAGTGGTCATCTGTCTTTCCAGTGGATGAGAGAGGCAGAGCAAGATGTATGGGTTAACCTCATCCTCCCTGAGACGCCTGGACAACGAGTCCAGCTGTGTTTGTGTCCTTTATTTAGAAAAGACAAATTCACAAAAAACACAACTTTCTGCAATTGCATTCAAATGGATGCAATAGTGTTGTATTTTCTTTGAAGTGAATTTAAAAGTTAGACAAAGCAAGCTTTTCTGCACGTAGGGGTTTAGCTATATATTTAAAAAGTTCACTTTAGTTTTCTCCTTTTATTCTTCATAAACATGTCTAAATGTGTGGTATTCTTTTACAAGTTGCAATAAATTGCAAAAACATGCATTACTAGATAAAAAAATAGGAAAAGGAAAAATATTAAAGACCCATACTGATGAAGATCATGTTTTTTGTGTTTTCAGCATGTTCTAATTATCTCACGTTGGAGGACATATATAAAGTAAATTGCATTTCTCACTATTTCTTTATTTAAATTGTTGTGAATCAGGAACAGACAAAAAAAATGCTCATGGTAAAAACTTGTAGTTGTGACGTATAAGCTACAAGCTCCCTGCTCTTCTCCATCCTGATGCATCCACTTGTAAACAAATAGACCCAGTAACGTTTTCATTTCCTAGTTTCCCAATACTGCCCCAATACTGCTCGGTTGGAAGTCTTAGGGGCTGTAAGATAGCCGGAGAGAGTGTAAATAGATTGATGATGGGAAGGGAAGAGGCTTACTCCACGTCAAATGTCCCGCCCACACCTCAGAGGTGAATTTCCAATGAACTCCTGCCACTCTGCGGAAACTATGCTGTAGAGTTAGCCAATTTTCAAAAGATCAAAAGATGATCGGGGTAATAAGATCCTTTGCTTTTTGAAGCATATCAAAGCTTAGCTTGTCTAGATTGACTGTATGTGTTGGTTTTTCTAATTAAAATTCACTTTAAATAAAACATCCTGCTCAGTATTGTAACAGAGGAAGCACAAAAAATGTGTGGGGAAAAAAATCCAGACAAATTTGTACCCTCAACCTGCGTAAATGATCTCAAATCAGGACTAAGCAGCTTTGCTGATTTGTTTCCTGCTTCACCAAATGAAGCAAAAAAATCCATCAGTCTGGTTTGTCTGGGATCATCAGGTAACACCTCTGCATTCAGTTACAGCAACTGTGATGTGAACTGTTTTGTTTTATCTCAGGAAATAAGTATAAATCACAAATCTGCACTTCTCGCTGATGATCAACAACAGAATTGTTTAAGGCTTTTTGCAATTCCAAGACTCGACTCTATGGTGAGGCCATGGTTTCTTTAACAACCAGACTTCTGACTTGACAGTCAATGCTTTCTACCCTCTAAAGGGGTTTCTTATCTTAGCAGAGTTTGGGTGTCTGTGAGAGAAGCTTCTGCTCCTGGGAAAAGCTCTTAATACTGAAAATTTTGTATTGTGTTGTCACCTTGTGTCTCTGTGTAGCTGCCATGTTTCCTCGGTTGACACAGACGGGAGCAATTCCTGCTCGAACTGTTCGGTGACAGGTAGAAGGTGCTGAGAGAGTCAGAAAGAGACTGCATTATCGTTGCTTCACTGCACTGCTTTCCTCTCCCTTTTCCTGCTCCATGCCCTCTCTGTCTCTTTTCCATGACTAGTCCACCTAAAGTGACAGGTGTCAGGGGGCATTCTCGCACACTGAATAAAGACTTTGACCTTGTTAAAAAGTCAGCATGTGTCAAATATATTAGGACATCTTTCCAAAAGTGTGAATAGAACATGAGTGTATATTCTGTTTCCCAAGAGTCATTAAAAACTCAAGCTGAAGGACAGCTGTCAAATTCTGTAGGTTCAAATCTACAAGTAAAGTGTAGAATACACTTTTCATGTTTGGCAGTATCATAAAAAATATGACATTTAAGCTAATTCTAAGACGTGTGGAAAAATATCAACAAAAACATGTTTACATCTGCAATCACGATAAACGCCATCCTTCATTTCAAAGAGCACTCCACTTTAACTGAATCCAACTGGAGCAGCTCCATTAGTTTTAACGGCAGTCGTATCAGACAAGACGCAGCTGTTACCACGTCATTCAAGATTGTACAGGAACTGGGTCTAAAAACGTTTTTATGAGATACAAACCGTTACAGACCTTCCTTGGAATCAAGCAGTCCCACATTTGAGACAATCCAAGAATGTCACTAAATCACTGTGTAGTCTGCCACTGGGAATCTTTGGTTCTGACGGCATTTGATTCAGAAATGAAACGGTGGAGGTGGGGGGACTATGAAAGTAAATCGGAGAGAATAGAAAAAAAAAAGAAAGCTGGTTAAAAAGAGTCAATCCGCTGCAGGCAGACACGTGTTGTTAAACGTTAGTGTGTTAAAGGAAAGCTTTGATGCCAGGGTGTCAGCAAAGCATCACCAGCCTATAACTACTGTTAGATGCAACCACAGCTACAGTATGAAAGTAAAATGCATGCAGTAAAAGTATATTTGAACACCTAATTATGCTTCTACTTGTCACTGATCCTTTGCCACCGACTATTTTCCTGTCATCCTCATGAGATGGCTTTTGCTCTATATTCTAAGCATTCAATCCAGATATTATTTATGCTTTGTTACACATTAAACTATGATACATTATTTGTCTTTTTCTTCATATGTGCAACTAGACATTTAGAGTTTATTCAGAAATATTAAACAAACAGCGGAGATTTATTTAAATGTATTTATTTAAGTATTGGGGGGTATCTATTCAATCACAAGGGGGCACGATCCTTTGCTCTCGAGTGCCCTTCACGAGTTCAGATGTATGCAGAGGGTTATCTCTGCAAAGGCAAAGTCAAATCAATGATGAGAATAACAGATAGAATTTTAATATGGGTGGTGTCTTGAGCCTCTGGTGCTGTTGACCTACAGGAAGGAAATTGAACTAGCCGGCTATCGGTCACATATGAGGAGGAAGAGAGAGAGAAAAGGAAAGGCAAGAGTGGAGGACTTGAATGTAGGAACTTTGAATGTTGGGAATTTGGCAGGGAAAACAAGAGGTTTGGACACCAATAAAAGAAGACAGATCAGCATCCTGAGTGTTCAGGAGACCAAAAGGACAAGTGGTTGCCAAGTTTCAGACGGGACCTTTATGGCAAAGAGTAGTGGAAGCTACAGGATCAGATTAGGCCTATGCTTGAGAACAACAGCATGGTTTCATGCCAAAAAAGAGAACCACAGATACAACATTTGCTTAGATAATGCTGATGCTCCTATACTTGACCATTGACCCTGCCTCTGGTTCATCTCGCGTCCCCCCCAACTCCATCTGGATGAAGCCCACCTGCTGGACTAAGTAAACATGTAGTTGTAGAGTTAGATAAGGTAATTCTTCTCTAAGAGTTCTGGTACATCGTCTGTCATCCTGGGGAGGACCCCTCCTTCATGTAAACATCCATGAGGCATCTTTTTTTTTCCAGTATCTATTCTTTTTAGGGAGTTTTCCTTATCAAGAAGGAGGGCGTAAGGGCAAGGATGCCCAGTTTACAGTCTAGTCTGTTTAGTTTAGCCATTACATATTGAATTCTATGAGTTCATGTTCTTTATGATTTCATAATTACTATAAAATTACCGGTATGAAGCGCATTGAGACAACTATTGTTGTGATCTTGGACTATGTAAATAAAATTGAATTGAATTGAATTGCTGGAAGAGCAGAGAAGATCAGCAGGTGCTGCATTGTGTAATTGTAAGTCTATAGGATACAGAGAAAGGAGCTGTGGTTTTGTATGTTGAAGTCTGGAGAGACGTAAGTGAGAGCTGGATGACAGATGTGAGATGTGCTCTAGGTGTGACATAGGAGTTCAAGGTGGAGGTGGAACTGCACTAAGGACGAGCTTCCTGCTCGTTTCCTGTGGTAATGAACAGACTGACAGGACAGGAATCTCTGTGGACCGTAATATTTGCAGATGACAATTTGTTATCTGTTGTGAGAGCAGAGAGCAGGCGGAGGGACATCTAGAGAGAAAGAAGGTTCACCACAGCAAGACAGAATATCTGTGTGTAAATGAGGAACTCAAGTGGGTGAAGTTACAGGGAGCAGAGGTGAAGAAGGTGGAGGACTTTAAATACTTAGGCTCAACAGTCCAGAACAACCGAGTGTGGGCTAAGGCACTTGCAAGCAAATTGGAAATATGTAAAGGAAGTTTTCAGGTGTGACGTGTGACTGAAGAGTGTCAGCATGAATGAAACAAAAGTTGTAGAAGGCTACGTTCACACTGCAGGCTGAAACGAACCAATTCCGATTTTTTTGCCCCTATGCGACCTGTATCTGATCGTTTCTTGACAGTCTGAACGACACAGATTCCGATCTTTTCAAATGCGACCCAGGCCACTTGGGTATGTGGTCCTGAATCCGATACGTATCCGATCTTTTGAAAAGCGACCGCCGTCTGACCGGCCAGGCCACATGTATCCGCCCCGTACGTCATCAATACACTACATAAGTCATAATTCTGCATTGAAGCAGGCGGGGCCGGGGGCGGGGGCGAGAACGAGAACGTAAACATCAATCATGGCGGACAATGCTGCTCAGACCAGTCAGTGGAAGGGAAGCAAGGTCACAGATTTGATTAATATTTGGGGTGATTGCTCTATTCAGGCCAAAGTCAAGGGCTCTTGTCGCAACAGGACGGTTTTTGAAAATATTTCCAGCAAAATGGCAGAGTGTGGTGTTGAACCTTCCCTGCGATTACTTTTTTTCCCCTTTCAGACCGCGGTCAGAAGAAGGGCGGGGGAGACCGGCTTCTCCAGGGCCGAAGGCGGATCCTCCTTCGGGGTTCACTTCCCGTTCAGACCCTTAGATCCTCGAGAGCAGGTTAATAAAGAGTCAATAGCATTTATTCTGGGGGAAACCTTCTTTTATTACGGTTCTCCATCCTCCTTAACACACAGCATGAATGCGCGCCCCATACTGCCCCTCCCATTCCCTACTTTACGCTGCACGCGCTCTCTCCTGTCTCTTACACTCACACAGAGCTCTGCTGTTGACAACACTGTGGTTGACATCCATTTCTAACGTTAGTTACTTCCGCAAACGAGTGACGTCATTCACCGTTGAGTACTCTGCGGCGCATGCGGGTTAATTCTGGGACATTTCACGGTCACACAGGAGATCACAAAAGTTCGCATTTAATTGGAAATATGAAGGGCCTTCGAAAAAAATCTGATTTTTAAAAAAAATCGGAATTGAGCATTAAGCCCTGCAGTGTGAACATAGCCAAAGACTGTGGTAAAAGCAGCCATGTTATTGGTTCAGAGATTCTTAGAAAGAGACAGGAGGTAGAGCTGGATGTAGCATTGAAGCTTAGAAGTTGCGACATGGCTGCACACCAGTGCAGAAAGCAGAGACAGTGCAAAGGAAGTTTAAAAGAGCCAACATCTGCGATTCGGGTCACTGTGCCTTCTGGATATGCCCCACAGGTTTTTAATTGTCTGATGTATGTCCCATTGGGAGGAGGCCTCGGGCTAGACCCACAGCATGCTTCAGGTGTTTTATGGTTGGTTTGGAAATCTCTCCCTCCTGAAGAGTTATAAGAAGCAGCTGGGGACGTGGAGGTCTGGAATTCTCAGGTTAGGTCATCACTACAAGAAATAGGATGCATATCTTAATTTAATTGATGACTCATCTGTCATAAATAAATAATTTTAAGTTAAACAGATACATCTTTTAGCTTGGCATAAGTAAAAATGAGCTGCTTGTATAAACTAAAATCATGTTAGTCTAAAAAATGAGTTGCATGACATTGAAAACACATTTGAAAAATAAACAGTAGTGGAACAGTTTTAACTCAAGATAAAAAGAAGGGACAAAGAGCTCTGCGGTCTCAAGAATGAATTCAGTTGGTCAACCACCGGCTCATCTGGTGGGCCTTTCCTCATGCTCAACTAACAGCACTCAGGGTTAGACAGACAGGAAACAAACAGCACTTGAGAAGCTGTTAATACCATACGCTGTGTTCCTTTAAAGATCCTTTGTGTTGTGTCCAAGCTCCATCTTTTACTCTCTGCAAAAATATGACAGCCTTTTACAGACCATGGTAGCTTGATATTGCAGGGATTTATGTCATGTGGTGACCTGTATGAGAGAACAGAAAAGAAAGATTGGTTGGCTTACCAGTAAAAGTTCCATCAATTCTTAAAACATTGCCCCTGCAGCTGGTTGAAAGAAAATATTTTTTTCTTCTGGAAGAGACTACACTGGGGCATAACTCCTCGTTGACAGAGATCCAATGTCCAATGTGGCTCTCAGGTGTGAATCACAACATAAATAAAGAACTCAGAACATGTAATAATAAATTTTACATTCACCACACATTTGAAGAGCATCTTATAAAGTTTGTAATTGTAGAAAATGTACAATCAACGTTCAATGCAATTCAAATGTATTTTCAATTTGGGTTTTAAGAGGCATTAACATAAGACCAGTGTTTGTTTCATTACATAGTCAGTTATCTTGATGAGGAAGATGCGGAAAATCATCCAATATCTGGTTTGGATAAGCTTTGCAAACACAGTCTGTCTCAGATGGAGCATCTGGGTTTGTTGCAAGTGAACCCTGGTATGTTTCAGTTAGCACAAGCTATTGAGTTTACCAAAGCGCAGAAGTACACCAGGGCTCTAAATAACTAAGATCTCAGACAAAGAGCACACAATTACATGTGTTACAGCTAGATTTATCAACTTTGATTACGATTTGCAAGTGATCAACTGAGAGCCATTGTGGACTAGATTGATAGATAACAAATAGCAAAGCACTTAAACAAGGTTTTAGCATGAGCTATGAGTTGTATACATTAAATCAATGCAATGAAGAGTAGAGATGTAGCACAGGAACTGAAGTCCTTTGACTTTTTTACATCAGAGTTTTCCCTCCAGTGTTGATGTTCTTTCAACCGTAACTCTTCAGCAGTTAATGCAATTTAATGTAATTCCAGCGAATTCGGAAGTGGAGAAAAGTAGCCTTGCGCTGATATGCAACACTTTCTGTTAGTAATGTGTTGCACGTTATTGGCTTCGCCTCACCTACAGGAAAGATCACCACGAGTGCTCCTCTGGTCGCTGTCATCTGTCCATGCTCCTCGTCCGATCCTCGTATCCTATTCAAGCCAAGTCATCCGGTTACTGCCGCCGAACCCTCCAGCTTGCCTCGTCTCCATATCAAGATCCCAGCTCTTTGCCAGCCATCTTAATCTCTGACAGTGAATTAAATCATTTCTACTTACCTGTCGCATCTCTGAGTTTTCTTCCGGGTTCCAGCATGTGGGTCTGCCAAAGTCTCGTGAGATCATGACAGTTACGGTATTAAAACAGTCAACACTGGACCTAAAACTCAGCTCTTAAAGGGTTAAATGATGGAAAAATATCGATGCACAACATCGCCCAACTTAACGCCCAACCAGCCTACGTCACTTGGTTTGAAACCCAATGCACGGCCCACTTGAATGAATATTGCTTGAATTGCATAACCATCTACCGGCAGTGCGCAAAATGAATTTGGTATATGTTGTTTTCTCCTTTAATAGGCACAATCAAATCAGTAAATGAAGTGCAATAGACATTTTTGCATGTGTGTTGTCAGGTTTACATAGGTTTTTAATGGCATAAACCTTTTGTAAACCAAGACCTTGAGAGTTGTGCTTGTTTTCTTCTCAGCTGGTGTTTACTTCAGACAAAATCGCCCCCATAAGAGTAGCTGTTAGACTTGAATGACATTTTCAGACTGTAAAATGCAAATAGGAGCCATCAAACCAACGTTTGGTAAATTAACAGTTTCCAATATATTTGTTTGCTTTAGGCTACTTTCTAAAGGGATCGCGACATAGAACTACATGATATGCCCATAATTTGGCTTCACCTTTATGCTGGACCCAACCCTCAACAATTAAAAGCTGCAATTTTGGAAGCATTTCATCATGGTGCGTCTCTGTTAAAATTGTTGTCTTCTGCCAAATAGTTGATTTTTGGTGTTTGTCTGAGGTCATGCTTCACTGCAGGTTTTGAATCAGATGCAGTGTAAACACTTTCTAAGATCTAAATTGTACTCCTGGGACTGAGAGTGAGTCTTGATTACATTTAGAAGCTAATGTCTTCTCCTCTTCCCTCACCTTTATTGTCCTTTGCCATCCTCATTTGTAATCTAGTTGGCACTGTTTCCCCTATTGGTCATGGCAGTGTAATTGTGACATTAAGAGACGCCTTGGTTCCAGAGGGATCCACAAATGTCGTGCACAAATACAGCATGAAAGTCACACTGAGCTGTGAGGAGATAAACAGACCACGTAGCTTGTTAGCCATGGTCCCTAATTATTGAATGGTTCATGTAAGACTGTCCCAGTTGTCCAATCTTGTCTGCACAGAAATGAAACAAGGGAGGCTGCTGCTATCCACACACTGAATTCTCTTCAAACACATTTTTTTTCTTTAATTTTCTGCTTTTTTTTCCTTTTCCAATTGATCCAAATTTCCGCTCTCTGTTTACCTGAATGGTTGTCAGTTAACAGCTAATTGCTTTTGGGACAGGAACCCAAAACATGTTGACAGTATGGTACTATTTAACAGTGGATATAATCGCTGTGTGGTGATCTGTTTCCTGCTGCGAAGACCTACATGAGTCATTAAGTGAATCATAATGTTGTACAAAAATGACAGTAATACCCATCATGCACGCATCCCTCATAATGGAAGTGATCAAAGGTGGCGGGTGTGTAATTGGATATGATTTAACTCATTAGATGATGAACAGCCAATCATTTGTCTTCTGCCAGGAGCGTGGGTCACAGCCAGTCAAGCTAGAAGAGTCATCCAGACCAACCGTGGTATTAAAACATCAGAAATGAAGCCAAATGCGTTCCGCCTGCACAACCAACACTTGTCAAGGGTTCTTTCAGCAAATTCACCATCACTGCATGTACTAAACACTGAAAAAGTGCTTGTTGACTCAAGGGTCGTGAAGAGTCTCATCAGTGGAGTGCTTCTATATATTATCCGCAAATGTTTAAAATGTTATGACTCACCCACAGAAGCATAACTGTGCTTAAATTCTATGAAACCTTTAATCCAGCCTTGATTGAGAAAAACTTAATTAATTATTGAAGGCTGGTGAGAGGAAAACACCATAAGGCAACATCTGGTGCCAGGTGAGGAAACAGCAGGAAAGGTTTTTAAGGTTTAGCTGTTCCTCTAACCTCAGCTGTGCTGCTGTGTCACTGCCTGCCTGCCCACTCACTAACTGAATCCTTTGGATGAAAACAAGAAAAATACATATTTTTGTAAAAAGATAATGTTCTAACATGAGAAATTCACAAGAAGCAAGCAAAAGTGAGTTTTTTTGTGTGCAAAAAAAGTCCATGTTTTACCAGTCTCTCTTACATGTTCAATTAACAAAACTACATTTTTATCCACAAAAACCCTTTTTTGTTTTTTTTTTAATGGTGACCATTTCCCATTAACTTCTGTCTTTTTTCTTTATGGTTCAAAAAAATAGAAATAAATCATTTTTTACTGATAAGTAAATTATTTGAGCATTAGTGAGCACTCATAGCTAATCACATGTAATCAAGTGACAGTTTGTGTAGCACAAATTCAAATGAAAACAAATAGGGGCAATTTGAAAAGAAAGTTATTGAAGATAAAAATTACTAAACGTTACTAAAAATGTGTGAAACATATTAGGATTTTAGGTATAAAAGGCAAGCAGTGGAAAACTTTACATGGAAAAATATGTGTATTGGAAAATTAGTTTTAAATAAACAAAATGACTATATTTAAGTGGACAAACAAGTGACTGCCATACATTCTTTTTTCTAGCAACACTCCCTACAGAATAAAAAAAAACATGTTTAAAATTAAGATCGTAAAGTGAAATCCTCCAATTAAAGAAGATTATTTAGAGCAATCAATGCACAATTATTTATATTTCTACTATTTTCTGAGAGTCTCTAAGCAGTTCAAGTGTGCACTTTGAGTCAGAGGTAGGTTATAAAAAAAGTTATTACTCAAGTCGGAGTAGCTAGCCTTTATAAATATTATTACTCAAGCACAGGGAAAAAGTAGTTGATTAGTAGATTTTTAAAAAGAATAATGCCTAAAACAGTATTTAAGTATAACAGTTTAAACATATTTGAATAATTTGTAATTTATTTAAATTGTGTTAATTCTGGCAATTATAGATAGACATAAAATAAAACTACTTTAACAAAAGAAAAAAAACATTCCCTCGTTTACAGTATGTATAGTAGAAAAAGGTTTTTATTCGTGTTAAGAATAAACTTGTGATGTACCATTTTTTTCAATCCAGCATGTCAGGTCTATTCAAAAGAGTTGGGTGAAGACCAAGTATGTAACATTTTTCTCTTGTTTATTAAAGATCTTGCTTTGAAAATACTTTTTTTGTTTTAATAGTTTCAGTGTGAAATAAATGTTGGTATGTTTGTTAAAGGCACTGATGTGTATATCGTGGTTGTAAAGTCAAACCTAAACTATGTTGAAGAGATTTACTGTTACTTTACAGTTAGTTGTGTAATTATCTAACAAATATTGTGAATCCCTAGAATATAAACAACATTTGCTGTGAAACTAACCGTAACTGAATGAAAACAGGCAATTGAAGTTGAGAGTATTGCTTAAGTGAAAGCTAAATATGTTGTAGGAACATCTTCTGTATGAGTAAAGTAGATTTTGACCTTTTTAAACTGATGTTTCTTTCTCCAGCATTTCAGCACAAGTGCTTAGCCTCAGAGTTTCACAGAATAATCTGATACTGCCACTGTGTGGTAAGGATCAGAACTCTATTTTATTAAAAGTAACATTATGGAGGTGAAATTCTGTGACAATGGCTTAAAATGCCACCATAAAATCTATTGTATTATTTGTACAATTTGGACCCTAAAAATCTTACACAGTTTTAAAAAGGTTTAGTTTCACCCTTTCTGGGTGGGTGGAGTGCGCCTGCCCCAGGTGGAGGAGTTCAAATTCAAATTCATGAAATTCATAGGCAGAAAGGAGCAGCATCACCTGTCGTGCAGTCGCTGTATCGGTGGTGTCAAAAGAGTTGAAACAGAAAGCAAAACTCTCAATTTACCAGTTGATCTCCGCTCCAATACTTACGTATGGTCATGAGCTCTGGGTCATGAGAGAAAGAACGAGGTCCCGTATACAAGCGGCTGAAATGAGCTTTCTCCGTAGGGAGGCTGGGGTGAGAAGCTCGGTCATCCGCAGAGAGCCTGGAGTAGAGCCACCGCTCCTCCAAAATGAGAGGAACCAGTTGAGGTGGCTCCCTGGAGAGGTGTTCCAGGGATGTCCCAATGGGTTCCAGAAGACCTAGGACACATTGGAGAGACTATGTCTCTTGGCTAGCCTGGGAACGTCTCGAGGTCCCCCCAGAGGAGCTGGAGGAAGTGGCCGGGGAGAAGAAAGCCTGGGCATCTTAGACTGCTGCCCCCGCAACCCGGTCAGGGAAGAGCAGAAATGGATGGATGGATGGATGGATGGATGGATGATGTTTATAAAAAATGAAATCCAATTTGATGATATTACTTTTTTAAAACACTCTGAAATATGTGAAACTTCACATTTTTAGCCTAAAGCATAACTTTTTTTTCCTACTTTTGTGTTTTTCTTCAACACGATATATGGAAATATTAAATTAACTAATTATAAATTTTAGATAATTAATTCAAACTGACAAAAATATATTATGATTGCTCATGTTATATTTTATATGAAATTGTCCTTCAATGATTCTAAATGTTCTTGAAAAATAGTCTTGCTCAAAAAACCTAAACAATTTTATTTTAAAACTTTCAAAATTTTCCTCAAAACTTAAGTTAACCTATTTAGTGCCTCAGTCATTCAATATATTCTTTCTGCTGTTCCATGCGCTGGTCTTTACTCTTTACCCTGGCTTAAACGACGAAAGAGAAGGCTATTTATGACAGGAAAAGATAAGAGATGCTCAGAGCGTGGTCATAAAAAGAGCTGGCTGTGAGAAATTATGCTTTTGACGTTCTCCTTCACGTGCTTTTCCCAGACACGTCCTTTTTCAGGTAAACGAGGACACGAAGGACCATTTTTGAGATGACGTTGCCGATACTTTCTTGGGGAAACTGAATTAGGCACCTTCAGCATGGTTAACCACAACCCAGCTCGTGTTGTTCTCATGTTTTTTGGATTGTTTACTTTTTTATCAGCCATTTTGTTCAACTTCCTTTCAGGGTTTGGAGATAAATCAGGTGACTATTTAAAAAAAAAATAAGAAAACCGAGATGTTTCAGGATGTTCATGATAAAACTTTTAATGCAGGTGTATTCCGGCAGCGCACTGAGGATGTGACAATGAAGTACTCTACACTCATAACTCCTGCTCAGTGGGCTTTTTTTGTATGGGATTTCACATACTTTTGGGTTTTTGCGATGTTTGTATACTTTCTGACTGGACTCTGCAGAAGGTGAGCCTTTTTTTCTTGTTTGTCTATTATCACACAATGCTTCCAATACATTGAAGCTACAGCTGTATTTTTAGTGTATTATTATCTCAATCATACTGTCAGAAATCATTCGATGTTGATCAAAGGTAAAAATGGTTTGCAGTTATTTTCTCTTCACCTACTCAAATCTTAAATTATTTCCCAACAGATTCCACATACACTCACCACCCACTTTATTAGGCACACCCTTCTAGTACTGGGTTGGACCCCCTTTTGCCTTCAGAACTGCCTTAATCCTTAATGTCATATATTCAACAAGGTACTGGAAACAATCTTCAGAGAGTTTGGTGTATATTGACACAATAGCATTACTTCAGCTGCAGAATCTTTCAAGGTTGGACAAGTTGTACTTTCAGAGATGCTCTTCTGGTTATCTAAGTTACAGTTGCCTTTCTATCAGCTGGAACCAGTCTGGTCATCCTCCTTTGATTTCTGGCATCAACAAGGCTTTTCCGCCCACAGAACTGCCGCTCACTGAATATTTTTTCACTTTCGGGCCTTTCTCTGTAAACCCTAGAGATGCTTGTGGGTGAAAATCCAAATAGTTTCTGAAATACTCCGGCCAGCCCGTCTGGCACCAAGTGTTTTTGCTGGAGTGTTTTTTGCCTCCACCTCTGACAATGTTGAACATACTTTCAGGAATGTGTATGACTGGATGTACACCACACCTGCAGTGCTGCCCTATGGATTTCATGTCACCATTATCATCAACTTTGGTTTGAACATTACCTGGTTGTTTTTATACGACAGAGAGTGAGTGCACATATTTTAATAGCATCATTGTCACGTATGATCATTCATGATCAGTTAACAAGACCGTTGTACTGTACAGGTTGTTGATGCCAGCGCTTATAACCTCTGCGTTGATGACACTCACCGACTACATGGTCCTGTTGTTCTCCTGCAATGGACTCCAAACCTATGGAGCCTGGTTGAACAAACATCACAAAGCAGACCTGTGGCTCTTCAGAATATTGGTAAACTCATAAAAAATCGTCATAAAGAATATTGATGCCTTTCTGCTTACTTTAGAGCTCCTAACAATTTTATTACAATGGAAACTGAGAAAGTAAACAGTTCCAGGATTTAAGCTATAAATGATTTGCCAAACAAACCTTTGGGGTTTTAGACTTTACTAGAATTTACTCAGAATTTAAAGGTTTGCTTAGCCGTTTCAGGGTGGCTTCTAATTTAGTCTTTTGTGTCTGTGTGTTTGCCCTCATGATTATCTTACAGGAGCAGATACAAGAATATGAACCAAGCACATAATCCACATTTAGGAAGCTATTTTAGTCTTTTTCATCAGAGTATTTTTTTTACCCTTGAAGTGTCCTACCTGAGCTAATAGTTTAACACACTAGCTCCTAATTTCAGCATTGTAGCTCTCACTTTTTTTCAAAATGAGTATAGATAAAAAAAGGGACAAAATAACTGCCAATGAGAAATTTACAACCCAAAAAAAATGGAAATAATCCTTAAAAATTGTAAAAACAGAATTTTACATTATTTTCTGCATTTATTTTGTGGATTTTGAAAACTAGTCTTTTCCTGATTAACTCAATTTGAATAAAAAACAAAAATTTCTGAATTTCAACAGTCATTTTAATAAGGTTGACCAAAAATGTTTCAGCAGTGAAGTAGCTTCTGTAAGGCTGTCCAGACGAATATATCAATGCACATATCTTGTGCATTAATAATGGTTTACATTTTTTTTCTTTGCATTTATTTAAAGTATGCAAAAGGGATGTGGCAATAAGCAAAATATTTCTTGTCCAAAGAAAAGAAGATGCAAATTCAAAACTCAAAATAAAGTTTAAAAAAAAGTAAAAGTTGCCTACTCAATATTGAAAGCACAAAATACCAATTTTTTTTCACTAAGGTAAAAAATACAATCATTACAACTGACAAAAAAGATTTTACATCACTCTTAGATTCTTTAGTTGACACTTGTGACTTGAGTTTTTCTTCATGTAGGTGCAGAACGGAGTGGCAGTTTATGCATCATGGGGGACTCTCTCCACACTGCTCAGTCTGACCATGTACCTGCAGCACCGTACAGAAACATTTAAATGTGACTGCTCATTCCTGGCACTGCTGCTGCTTCTGATGGAGCTGGTGGTGTGGTGAGTTCTTCTCATTCGGACTGAAACCAACCCTCCTGACTGAAAAAATGTAAACTTCAGTTCCCTTTGCTCTCAGGTTTCTCTTAGAGAACTTTTACTTTGTTGATGAAGTGCGGTACATCGTGACCATCTACCCTGTGGTCATCTATTGGCTGGCAGGCTCCCTGACAAACTCCAGATTTCCAGGGGATCAAGTTTACATCTTTGCAGGTGCTCTTTGGAATAATCCGTCATATCCAGTTAAATAATCTCTCTTCGTCTTGCACTACTTTGTCCTTACATATGTCATTTTGATTTCCCTCAGCTGCGATCCTGGGTATTTCCTGCATCATGTTTGTAGCACGCTTAACCCTGGTGGTATGGAGACACTGCAAACAGCCGCTTTACAAAGACAATGGGCTGAGCATGTCACCGGTGGAAATTTCTTTAACACAAAGCAAATTCTTCCTCTAAATGCAAGATGTTGATACCAGGAGATGAGGTGTAAATATATTCTAGATTTTTTTTTTTATCAGAAACTGTAAATAGCTACTTTAAAACACTATGTAATACGAGTAAATTTGTTGATAGAGTCATAAAGAAACAAATTCATGAAGTGCTTGGAATTATCTATGGGAATTAAATGGATGCACGAAAAACCCATAAAAAGCCTAAAACTTTAAAGAATAAAGTATAATGAACAACGTTGGGTGTTGCAGTTAACACATCACCTAATCTCAGACATTAAGCAACTCCAAATTTTGCGTTGCTTTGAAAAGCTAGATACATACAAGTTACTTTGGACTGTGACCTTAACAGGTTTCTAACTTCTGATTCTTACTGACAACCTCTAAGTTTAAAACTAAGAAGAAGCAATCAGAAATATGAATGAAGAAATAAATGTTTCTTCCTCTGGTTTTTAGGATATTACTGAATAGCAAAATCCAATTAAAAAACCCATGATAATTTATTAAGAGGAAACAGTCCAGATCCACTGGGAAAACTGACCAATGACTTGAAGAGAACTGGGACCACAGTAACAAAAGGGTTGCCATTAGGAACACACTGTGTTGTGTCATGCATTCAAACCCTGCAGAGCTCCAAAGGTCCCGCTGCTTAAGTCAGCACATTTGCAAACTCATCTAAAGTTCTACAGGTACCATCTGGATGATCCAGAGGATTGAGAGAAAATGATGCTTGCTGTGTTTCAAGGGAGAATCTGACTCACAAGTTTCTGGAGTGGTTTAGCCAGTCTTTGGACCTCAAAGAATTTGTGGAGGGTGTTGGAAGTCCATGTTTCCGGTGAAAACTTCAAAACATCACAGCTCTTGAGAAGATCTGGGTGGAAGAATAGACCAAAATAGCCTTTTTTTCTGCATCATTATACAAATGAATTATCTCACAGTTGAAGAGGACCAATAATTACCATTAAAGAACTTTTCATCTTTTTCAGAGGACAACTTAAAGAAAAGCATCTTGAAAAAACAACATTTTAGAAAAACATCTCTAAAATGCGATTACTCTTTGGTTATTGCCCAACATTGGTTGTTAATTTCTCCATATGTGTAGATAATGTTCATTTATGACACACTTATACCACTAAACACAATAAAACAAAACATGTGTCATAATATTCTCAAGTGTTACTAAGTGCAATGTGAATCACAAAGTAATGATAATGAAAGACCAACAAAAGTCCATTTAGAAAAATAGAACTTTACTTTTATTATTTTTATTTACATTTATTTTAAAGAAGATGGGATTCAATTTTTTTTCTTCAGCATCATGAACCCATTTATATCAAATTCAGAGCCATCTTTAATCTGATTAACAGACTGAATGTGTTTGGTTAATCAAGTTTACAAAATAAACCCCATATTGCAGAGGCGTCACTTCTAATGCATTTCACAGTTTCAAAGATAACTTATCTATCATCCACTTTAGAAGGAGACTAGTGATGAACTGTCAGAGCAAGAATTCTGGATGTTCACAAACATTTCATAAATTCTACACAGCCAGGCCTTCATGGAGGCTGGGAAAGCAGCACTTTCCATTTGTTCAGTGACAGTGACAACCATGCAGTGGGAACCTGCTGGTTTCTGCAACTGTTAATCAAATTAAGCAGTAATCCCCATTTGATTTTATAGTCACACAGGGATCATAAAAATCAAAAGGGACATGCAATGATCCAAAGTCCAAAGTATTAGATAGTGGAAGAAGAGAAAAAACCGTTTGAGAGCTAAGAGCTGCAAGAGCAGGAACTATTCACTGAGATCCACAATGACCGTTTTTGCTGGAAATAACAGTCACCATTTGATGAAACATGCTGCAAGCATCATCCTTGCCTTCATCTCTCAGATGATTTCAGACGTCTTCTTCATTCTGTCGCAGGAAGGAAATGTGCCCAACGGTGAGTGACTGAATGTTAAAGACCTACTCCCAGTATTGGATCATTACTTGGCAGCAGAATTCTCATTCTGGGAGCAGAAAGTTATTAATCAGAGTTTAAGATATGAAAAAGTTGTTTTTTACATAATTTTGTTGCAAGAGTTTATTGTCTTAAATCCCACTTAATGTGCATTATGTTTGTTGTTTGAGGTATTCCTTTCAGTTTAGTAAAATGTTGTTTTCTTTCCAGCTCTGTTTCAGAACTCTGCCAGAAATGTGTCAAACACCTTCCACCTGGAGGTGACTATGGACTGGTGGTCAGAGAATTGCTGGATTGTGATTGACCTGTGGTCCAAAGCGTGGCTTGTTTATGCAGCCGTCAGCCTCTACAGGAGGTACAGCAGAAGGGGGGGCGGGTGTCACTTTTGTAAGAACGAAGTTTCTACATCTTCTGATTTTATTCGCAGAAATGCTCTTGGCCCAGAATCCTGCAATCCAGAAATCCACCCTCCAATTTTCCATCTGATATGGACCGTAACCAATGTCTTAAGAATGTACAGCATGTACCTGTGGGACAAACAGTGAGTTGAGTTCAGTGTTCTCATTGTGCATTTACAGTATAAACAAGTGAATTCAAGTTTTTGCTGCGTTCCACAGCTACATCGTGGGAGCTGTGCTGCTCAGATGGTTTCTGCCAGTCTACAGCTTCTACATGCTCTACATGTCCTACTCCAGTCTCAACAAGCACAAAGCCTGGCTGGCCATCAACAACCCTGATGTGATCTCGTGGACACGCTATCTGGTGAGTCTGGGCAGGAAAGACTTATTTTCAGAGGGAAACTTTGATAACAATTTTTACTGAATGTTTTGGACAGACCCAGAACGGGTTGGCTGTGTTTGCCTGGTGGTCTCTATTTAATGCATCTGTGGGTCTTGGCGTTGCGCTCAAGTACAATAGTGGAGTACCAGACCCAGTGGTTAGCACTATTGTCCTCTCTATTCTCTCCATCTGCATAGCCACCTGGTAAGAGCAAGCAGATTTAAGCAAATTGTTGAACCTAGTAAAAATGAAACTACTAAAAGGGTTGGACTGTCTGTCTCCAGGTTCATCCTCCAGATTCTTCTGTTACCCATGTTCATGGGCCACACGTTTAGCATCTACGGCATTCTGATTCTGGGCCTGGGTGCCATGTTCACCCACAGTTATCGAGTTCGAGATTTCTCCATAAACACAGCGGTCTGCGGTGAGATTTTAATTCAAAATGGCTCATTTGTGTTTATGTAGATCTAGATCTCAAGTCTTTTTTTTATCTTAGGTGTTCTCATGGTGCTGATAACAGTCATGAGCTTCATCCATTTGATCACGTCATGTCTGAAGACAGAGCGGAAGCCTCTAGCTGAGCCTGCCCTGAAATTCAACTTTGACTTACAGACCATTTGTCAACCGGAGGTCAACATCAACACAAACTTCCAAACTAACAAAAGAACCCTGAACGCTATGGAGGATTTTGTATTCAGACATTCAAGCCATTTTACCAGGTTGTTGAACTTCTCTGCTCGACACCTTTCCAAGCTTTTCTCAAAATCAGTACAGTCAAGAATGTGGTTTGTCCTAAAGAGCTAAGATTTAGAAAAAGAAAATTATTACTAAAATGAGTCAAAATGTACTTGCTCTACTTTTAATAATAAAAAAAACTTCACTTATGTCTCAAAAAACCTTAGATTCCTCTGATTTTCTATTCAATTTTTTGAGGATGTTATTTTGCCATCATTCATCTGGAAACAAAAAATTTTACTTTGTGTTCTAAGAATAAGTGCTACTTTTATTTTTTTATGAGGGTTATTAAGACGAACTTATACTAGGATCACATTCTCATTTTGTTCATGTTTTTTTTCTAAATGAATCATTTTCTCTTATAACATTAGTTTTTTGTAACTGTCATTAAAGTGAAATTCAATTAGGTACATAAAAAACTCAACAATATGAACCATTCGCTTAGAACTAGCAAAAAAACATGTACTAATGGGCTGTAAAGTAATTCAATCTAACAATTAGCTTTTTAATTTTCCCTTTTGAATCCTTGGAACTCATTGTATTTTATATTTTTAAATAGTATTATAAGATTTCTTGTTAAGTAAAAATGACTTTTCATTTTGCTACTTTCCAGTGATTTTCTGCTTTTGATTAGTGTTCCTTTCCTATTTTTTGGATACCACTTTTTGCTGTGAAAGACGTTTTTTTCTCCCAAATACTGTACATTAAACGAGCCTCCAGAAGAGGGAACCAAATCTTAACCTCAAATGTAACATGCTAAATAACATGTTGTACCACAAGATGGCACAGTGGGGCCTTTCTCTGCAACTCAACTTCTGATTAACTAAAACAAAAGTCATTTAAATTCAATAAAAAGCATCCTACACAAATTGTGCAATAAGTTACACAGTTTGTGACCAAAATTAGTTTAAATCTTTAAATCACAAATGAGGTAAGCGGGGGTGAAAACACCACATTTGTGTTATAAATAAAAATGAAATCTGCACTTGGGAAGAGCTAAACATCTCTCTGCCCTCCTCAACTCCCCCTCTGCGGCTCTCTGGGTCTGTGTCGCAGAGATAATCACGCACGCTCAAGTTTATGAGAGCCCTCTTTTTCTTCGTGTGGCTTTAAAGATGGAATACCAAACATGCATGCTGGCTGTGGGGAAGAGCAGCGCGACCTTTGATGAGGACACTGAGCTGAGCCCCAGATGAAAGCACGGGAGACAAAAGACAATGGAGACACAAATGTGTCCATGGCGGCATCAGCTTGTCAGATGAAGCAAAGAACAACCCATTCTGTTGTAAAAATGTTTTCATCAATTTTGTTTTACTTCTGAAAAGTTTACAATCCAGAAACAATGAGTTTTATGGAAATTAAGTCAAAAAATGATTGTCGAGCTGCAAAGCAAATGAAGTGAATGCTTTCAACCTTCACCATAGACTCATTCAGAGACTAAATTATATTTACATTCAGCTTTTACTTTTAAACTGATTCACACTTTCTGGATTTCTGCTAAAATAAAACATATTGGAGCGAAATGATTACAAACATGTTTTATGGGAGGGGGGGAGTAACATGTTATTTAACTAATACTAACAAAAAGTGGCAAATTTTAATAGTGACACAGCAAAAAAGGATTATTCCATTTCTAAGAACATGTATTTAACACTAAAATGAATTAACCCCCTCGATGCCCATTGATGCAAATACAGATCAAATCCCTTCGGCTGCAAAGTTACTTCAATTTAGCAACTACCAGAAAGCAACAGCATTCGTTTCTTTTATTATGGTTGAAATTCATTCAGGCGTCAAGCGGTTAATAATAACAAAAGACTTTCATAAATTGAAACCTTTTGTTTTTCTAACAGGATTTTTTTTTTCTTTTGAAGTGGAGTTTCATTTGGATCAAGCTGAGCCTGGCTGGTAATTACACGCTGTACAGGTGCTCCTCTCCGTCTACCTCAGAAGTGCTGTACTTATACATTTAGAGAAGGTCACGCCGTGGGTAATATTGAACCTCAATGCGCTGTTCCTCAACATCAAGCTCACATTTTTTGCACACATTTTCTGTTGGATTTTTGTCATTTGTCTATTTTACAACAATAGCGGAGGATGTTGGATATTAATATTGGGGTTCATTTTAGGCTATTTAGACTGTTTACATGTCAAATTGTGATGCTGATGTTGAAAGTTTTAATGCCAAAAATGTCTAAAACTTGACTTATATGATCAGCTACAATGTGCATTTTCTTCACATCTTTACCAATGTTTTTTATTTATCCTAGGCTTAGATATTCAGTTATGAGAGTGGTGCAGTCAAGAAAGGATTCAGGGATTTATGCTTGATTTGCATTAAAGCTCAACACAAGCTTCTATATGTCACAGAGGCCAGGGTCATCACGTACCAAGTACTGAAAAATATCATGCAGCAACACAGATAATTGTAAATCTCAAGAGGATTGACGGTTTGATTCAATTTTCTAACAGAGTTTGGCAAAATTTGATTAGTTTTCTGCACTTCATGTTTAAATCTGATGAAGTCAGATTATTTTGAGATTCAAAAGCAACTGTACATAAAAGTAAAGCATGAGTTCTTTATTTTTAGAGTTTGTATTGGCACAGTCAGGTAAATGATGGTAAATGGACTTGACAGTTCTGACGCAGATTTAGAAGACCTGCTGGTTGGAAGGGAAGAGACAGGCACAATGAAAAAGCAGCGGACCACAAAGAGCTTGAGGTTATGAGAAGAAGAACACAAAAAAAGAAACATCTTGAGTGTAGGTCTGGGAGTTATCCAAATACCAGAAAAATGGATCCTAACCAAACAGAACCAATAAAATGACTGTTACAGATAAGAATCTTAAAATTAGCAGAAGCGGTGAATGTGGTGTTGTGTTAATGGCTCTGCAAATACACCATCTACTTGGAAACATCTTAAAAATGTTTACAGATAAGACATGGTGAGAGCAAAGAGCTGGTTTTAGGGTGACTTTCCAAGCAAACATTGACGGCTAGCTCCTGCCGGAACTGTGCTTTTTCTAAACTGCATTATAAATCCACTCCATTCATATTTTCATTTATTTTAAAGGTGTTCCCAGTGGTCTATTAAGTATGATTGTGCTGCTTTTACTAAAAATAAATGAATACAAATTTAAAAAACAGAACAGGCTGTCCATTCTAGGTACTCCTAAATCTGAGCATTATTCCAAAAACATACATTTAAAAATAGTTTTTTTTTTTACTTTTATTTTAAAAAATAACCTCTGTCATTTTTTTAAACTTTTTGCAAATGAACACACTTTATTTTTCCACAGTTGGTCTTCAACTTCTTCAAGAAACAGCATTAAGACTTAGCTCCGAGATTCAGTTTGAAATCATGAAGAAAGAGGTCTGTCACTGTCCTAAAGCAACAACCACAGGACTCCAAGAAAGGACCTTGATGGTGTTCAAAGTATCTCCATCTTTGTACATTTACTCTTGAAACACTCAATCAAAAGAAAAACAAACGTGCAAATCAGAGATAAAGTATTTTCCTCTGTGGTGCAATATTAGACCCAAACTGCTTGTTACTAATGAGGTCTAGTGGACATTCTTTGATTTTAACTTTTGCACACGCTTGCAAACTCTGGTCTCTGTTGATGATGAAGTTCCTGGAGAGGTTTTTGTATGAAGAGATCATGAACACAAGCTCAAAGTATTAAAAAGCTACCCTGATTTGAACACAGTATGATTAAAAATAGCTGAAAATAGAGATTATTATTACAATAATAGCCCCAGCTGGATTTTTTTCCCACTCTGACAAATATCCAGTATCAAAAAGTACAACGTTTTTTTCAATAGTTTCTGTGCAGGAAAAGCAAATTGCATGTACCTGCTAATTTAAAGATGTCAGCTGAAGTCTATTAAACTACTTCATAGATGTGACTCTCACCCATAATGCATCTCAGCATTATCAACCCTCCACTCCGGAGCTCTGGGGCCAAATCCTCCCTGGAGTGCAGCATTTGGTGGAAATAACAGATGTGTGGCTGGAAACAGGAATTTTACTGTCTGGCAGCTTTGTAATTGTTTCTGTGCTCCCCACAGACCTTCTCCTTTTATAAGAGCAATAACCCAGATATGCAGATGAGCCTTTCCAATTAACTCAATTGATATAATTATGTAGAAAAAAAGAGATTGGGTTGGAAAAAGAAATCTTTTCTTGTGCCAAGTTATCCTCCCACTCAGGCCCCCTCACTCTTCAGGGTACAGCTAAATTAACCTGAAAAATTAAAGGATATTCAGTTACAAAGATGTGCATGATTAATTATCGCTAACATTTTAATGAGTGATATTCAGCTTTTAAAACAAACTAAAGTGAAAATAACACATTTAAATTAATTTATAGGGTTAAAATGTAATGATGAAGTTAAGGAGCTAATTAGATCAGGCCTGCATGAGTGCAGCTCAAATTTTTTTTATCATTCCAACGTAAAAAACAAAAAACAATTATTTACAAAGTATTCAAGAATGTCTAAAAGGGTATTTTACTAAAAAAGACATAAGAAATTATTTGAAAAGATATTTTTCCCCTTCAAATACAGTTTTTAAGTGCATTTGATCAAATCTATCATAAAAGGTTTTGAGCTTATTATTTATTTTTGTTCTTATGTGTAAATATTTTGCAAAATCCACAACAGATAATGTTCAAAGCACAAAACAGAACTTCCACAATTATATTTTCCAATAAAATGGCATTCATTTTACAGTATTTTGTGTGTTTCTGCAATTTATTGTGCAGAATTGTATAATTCTAACAGCGAACGGGGCTAAAACAGATGTCTGCATATTAAAAACCATCTCTAAATGGTTATCTTGTAATTAAACATGTTAAAGTTTCTTTGCAAACCTGCAGAAAAGTTGCCAGAGTGTATTTATGAAAAACTAACATAAATACGGTCTCTGAGGCCGTCCTAGCTTTCTTAAATATTATTTCAGGAAATAAAGTTAGAAACATAATAAAAACATATTTGTTTATGCAAAAAATGTATTTCAACAATATCTGCATGTTATTCCACGGCTGGAAAATGTGTGTCTCATACTGTATATGTCTTGTATATTTTTGGTGCAAGAAAGAATTAATTGCAGAGCAGGGAAATCATAATCTTTTCTTTTCTGTTTTTTTTTTTCTTTTTCTGAAAAGCCTGTTGGCTTTATTTGCCATTATTTAAAGATTAGAAATTATATGCTTGAATAGTTTTTTTTTTTTTTTTTTTTTTTACCATTTCCCATGATTCATGAGTTTACCTCCTTTGCCATCTCACAAATCAGAATCCTAGATTTAAAAAAGACAAGCATTCACGTAAATGCAGAAATCCTGTGACAAAAGCAAATCTTCAACAAATACACTTTATAAATTTTCTTCAGTGGGCAAAAAACAGTTTAGTAAAACATCTAATGGAGCAATAAAAGTACACAGAAGTTTGACATATTTGCTTTTGCTGCTGGGAGAACTCCGGTGGTCTTCAATAATGCAACTTTTGCCAAAGCGATGCCAATTAGCTCCAAGTGACAATCCTGATAAATGTAAATGCTCCGAATTAATTATTCCCATGACACACACGTACTAATTAGCTGGTAATCCCTGACTCCTTTTGCTCCATATTTAAAACAAACCTACCCAGTCCAGATGTGGGGGCAGCAGATACCAAAGAATGACATCCTCTAAAATAATTATACACCTAAACGTCTGTTTTTTAACCATTTTTCTAATTAGAGAATATTTTTTGTCAGGTGGCCAATGGCAGATGTCTTCTAGGGGTGCAAACCAACAAGGAGGGTGTTGATATTAATCAAAAGATATTAATTTGCAGTTGTAATTAACAAGAGCAATAATTATATAAAGTGTGGTTCTCTGGTGGTCTGTCAGGGACTCGAAATAGAAACATAAATCCTCGCTGCATGTTTCCCGATTATTCTGAAAGTGATGAAATGCTCACAAGTGACAGCACAACTTTAAAATGGAACCAAAACTCTATACTGATCTTTTTATGACATGTTGCTAATGCTTAATTTATCACTTTAGAATTAGATTTGATCTTTGATCAACTATATTATGATTGGCTTTCACTTTTAATAGTAATGGAATTTAGAGGCTGGTTCGCCTTGGATCAGGGGTCTGTAACCTGAGCCTCCGGAGCCTCATGTGGCCCTTTCACCCTTTCACTGGCGCTTTGGTTAAGGAAAAATAAAGACTTTTTGTTTTAAAAAGTAACTGTAAAGTCAGAAGTATGCAAGTAGTCAAGTAAAACAAAGCAAAGTAAATTAGCTCATACTTTATCCAAAGTATTCCTAAACAGTCAAAGGGCAATACAAGTCAAACTTAAACATTTAGGTAAGTAACTAGAATGAAGGCATACTGAGAAGTAAAGGGAAATTTTCTATTTTAGAACAAATTCAAGAATTTAAAGTTGTTTAAGCAGTTTGGGTGACTTAGTTAACTGATTTAGTTTCGGTTGGTTAGATTTATGGATTTCTGTCTTAAATGCACCACAAACAGTAAAATAAACAGTTGACATTATATTATCTACAACTACATTTGCTGGACTGAGAGGATCCTTTATAACACAGGGTGTCTTATTTTTAAAGGAAGATATGTGAACCTCTGTTATAAAGTTATAAACTATTTCAGATTTGGAAGAAAATGTGTTTTCTCTGTTCATGCTTATGTTTTTTTTATGTCAAAAAAGAAATAGTTTATTTCCATCACAATAATAACAATTACATGAATACAAATGAGTGTCTATGTTTCTGAAGGCTGAAGTAAGATATTGTGGCTCCTACTGGGTTGTGGACAGAGAAATTGACCCGAAGGGCTTTTTTCAAAGTGTTAAATTTTGACATCTTCCTTAGATGTTCTTATAATTGTTAAAAATATCTTTGTCAAAAATGGAGAGAAAATTCCTCCACATTTTTAATTTGCATCGGCATTCAGAGAAATGTTGACAAAAACATTTGAGATCATTTTTAGCAACAAGAAACATACAAAAAATGAGAAAAAAAAGACAAAACAAGGAAAACAAAAAATAATTTTTACATCTCCTGACTAAACTTGAAAGATTCATCAATTTTTTTGAAATCAAAACTCTGCATAGGTAGAAGCTGCCTTCCCCAGCAAAATCCACATTGACATTTAACGACTTTTAAAGCAATTAGGCTTCCACCACATAAGGTGCTAATTTGGCCAATTTATTCTGTCACAGGCGGCATGCGGTGCATCCTTTCTCTAATTGTTGTTCTGGAAGACAGGAGGGAAGCATGTGTTTATTTCACCCTAAAATGAATGTTTTTTTAAATGATAAACTCAGATCAAAACCTTCTTTTGAACATTTGTGCATCTAAAAGTCAGTGCAGCAGTTTACTATAGTTTGTTTTACTGAAATGTAAACATTAGTATTATAGTGTTTGAGCAGATAATTTCATATAATTAGCTTTTTGGTATTTAATGAAGGGTCATTTAGTTCCCTGGTAATGTGCTGCACCCTTCTTTTGTTTCCTATGCCGACATTTCTTGAGTATATTCAGGTCTGGAGGTTGCACAGCCATCTTTCTTTGTTGTCTTATTCAGTTTCATCCTGACAGCTGGTCGAGATCAGCAAAAAAAGAAAAGAAAAAAAAATAGGAGACGGATAAAGGAATCGAATCACGTTGCTTTAAACATTAAAATCTGCTTCCTCTAAAAAAGTAAAAAATGTGGTCCATCTTCGAGGCATCATGTCATCCCCGTAAAATCCCCATCAGCCCTCCTGTTTTTATCCTACACCAACACTTGTGATCTCTCCTTCCCTGTAGTCCGCTCCACTGTAACACCGAACAATGGCAGAATTATTAGCAGTAGTCTTGCAGGTGACGAGAGTCTGGAAAAAAAGGGGAAGGCAAAGTCCCATGAGGTGTTCCTCAACCCTTGTGCTATCCTTGGCATTTTAACATTGGGAGTGGGGTCATCTAGACCCACTAGAGTCTAGACAGAGCGCTGAACCTTTTTTCTTCAATGATTTGTGATCTTCACTGGTGTCCATGGATTACATGAAATCCTCTCCACCTTTGTCCTGGTAGGGAGAACACCTCAATGTAAGGATCGGGTCATCTGGACCCCATAGGATAGCAAAAGGGATAGACATACAAGCTCAACTCCAGCTTTTGCTGTTCCGTTCATTTCCTTCTGTATTTGGATCAATATAATCCCTCCTCATCTTTTTATCCAACAAACTATCTTGATCTCAATGTAACTTAAATTTGT
Source organism: Oryzias curvinotus (assembly GCA_023969325.1). Lineage (NCBI taxonomy): Eukaryota > Metazoa > Chordata > Actinopteri > Beloniformes > Adrianichthyidae > Oryzias > Oryzias curvinotus. The sequence goes on along the minus strand of CM043725.1, from coordinate 23,189,761 downwards.
GAATAAAATTGTCCGGTAAGGAATATTTTCGCAAAACGGCAACCGGATTTGCTCCAAAGACATGAATGAGGGAGAATATTGCTGTTTGTAAATGAAGCCAATGCATTAATTATATTCAAGCTGTCGTGATGAGCTGCAGCAGAGTCGAGATTTGTTTTGATGCTTTTCTTTGCTTGTTAGTTTCCGTTTGTCTTTGGTCTGTGGCTTCTTAATTGTTTGTGAATAAATAATCCCATATTTCTTTTCCAGTTTATTATTTTTCTTAAAATTGCATTTAATAAGACAATTTAAATGTGCCTTAAAACCATTATTACCTTAATTAACATCCTTGGAAAACGTACATTCTTGCTTTTTGTCTTTAAAGAACTGGAGCTTTAATACCCAAGTGGTAAATTGTGGACGCCCATCAGAAGTTCTGATTTATTCTGAGCATTTTTTTTTATTTAATGCATTCCCTTCTGTGGTCTTGAATGGATAAATTTAACTTTTGATGATGACTCCACAAAACAAAAGCCACAGATTTCTGTAAACTTTAAAGACAGCTAAAAACAGAATAAGTAAATACAAATTTCACATTTAACCTACAAGGGATCAGCTGTGAGAAACCCCAAAATAATTCAGGTTGAGTGACAGGACCAAGGTCTTTCCAAGATTTACAGAGCTATGAACACAAGATCATTTTCAACAGCAAACAAAGCAAAAAAAAAAACTGTATTCTATCTTTGCAGGGGGAAATGAAAGGAAGCACATGGAGCAAACCTAACAGAGTAGAAAGTAACCTTTATAAAATGAACCTTACAAAAAAGAAGAAGAACAAAAGTACAAGCAAATGTAAAACACAAAGGCAAGCGTTGAAACAAAACTAAGGAACCGTGACGCCTTAAGATTGTAAACTTAAATGGAAAAGTCATTAAGAGCTTGTGTGGAGGTGCGTAGTGTTCTTTTGTGAATTTAACTGCTGGTAATCAGTTGGGAAATAATGTTTCTCTGCTTTCACACTTTCTAAATTTACAGCTGTCTTCTGGGACTTTTGCTGTGGGCCCTGGAGTGTTGCATTGCAACAATTCATAGAAAATTGGAGCCCTGTACTGATTTAACGCTAGGAAATTGCACAGCCATATCACCAAAGATACCCAAAACTAAGCACGCTGTTAATGAGATGAGTCTGCGCAGAGAACCGTCCTAGCTTAAAGCTAGCTGCTGAGTGGCCTGAACCACAAAATAGTTGTCTGATGGATTAACAGAATTAAAGAAGACATCTTTAAGTCCCACACCAATCACCTGTTGATCTATTTTAAAATTGTCCCCAGTGGTTTATAATTAGGAAAAACCCAACATTTAGCCGTTTTTAGTCGTTTTATTGGCGTTCGTTTCTGCAGAGCGGCAGGAATTAGAAATGAGAATTTCACCTCTGAGTGGTGGGTGGGACTGTTGGTGCGGTGTAAGCCCGCCATTAGCGGTGCAACAAAAATGGAGAGCAATATTTGAGCTAGGATTTGAATAAGGAAATACTCAGAAACCCAATTTTAGGCCTAGTTTTGAGTCCATCGTGTGAAAAACATCACAAGAACATGCAAAAACAACAAAAACATAATTATCAATAGAGTTGGTCTGTAACTTTATTTTCTTATTTTGTTATCCTATCAATTTTTTCTAATTAAAAACCTTTTTCTAAAGCAAAAATCTTTATAAAAATTAACTCATTAGTACAACAGAGTTTTAGGGCCAGTTTACAAAAAAAATTGTTTTTTAATTTTTTAACTTATAAGTCGTGAACTTACGAGAAAGAAAGTCATAACAGTTAAATTACGAGATTTTAAGTTGTAAATTTACGAGTTTTTTTTCTCGTACATTCACAACTTAAAATCTCGTAGTTTTAGGAGAAAAAAGTCATAGATTAATGAGGAAAAATCACCAAAGTTTTTCTTTTATCGGAGCCTAGCTTGAAGATGAAATATGTGGAGCCTTTTGTAAAGCTTTGTTTTTGGATAGGTTTAAAAAACAAGGAGATTCAGGAACTTTTTGGCTACTCAAAATCAGATTATCTTCAGTGTATCCGGTTTTCCGGGGTTCGGTGTCAGTAGTGCAGAGTTTCATATATTTAATTAGGAGGTCAGAGACACGTTTGGGTGTAGAGCAGGGGTCTCAAACCCGCGGGCCATTTGCGGCCCCCAAGATGATATTTTGCGGCCCCCGACTTAATATGAAAGTTTAATGTTAATGCAGCCCGCCAGTCTGTATGAATGACATCTTTTCAGTGATAGATGTGTTTAAGATGAAGACATTAAGATGATCTGTGTTGTTATATCTTTTATAGTTTTTTTTATGTTTTGTAATGTATGTAGCCTTTTTTAATCAATAGGTATTTCAAATTATTTTAACTGATCACTCAACTACAAAAACCATCAGGACACATGTCCCATAATGCAATGTTTTGTAGTATGTAGGGCAGCTTTCAGTCAGTGCAGTACAATTCCAGCTGCGTTCGCTCAGGTTGGGGCCTTGATCCCGCCCTTTTCTGGTGATATTTTTGTGATGATTGACAGGTGATGTTGGAGTAAAGACAAAAACATACGTCACTCAGGTGATCTGCGCAGCGTTGCGTCCACCTGGGTGATCTCAAACACACTTATTGTGTATCTTGGCTGCACATATTTGGTGTCGCCATCATGAATTTCCATCCTCTCTCTGATCCCAGGTATCGGTCACGATTGCACCTGTTCTTTTAGGAACCACGGTTTGAATTCAGTAAAAAATATAGGAGTGGTTGACCAACTGCTCTACAATAACTTGTGACCGGGGTTTAAATGTGCAAAAAGTCATAAGAAAGAAAATTCAAAAATGGTTACTGAATTTTGTTTCTCCCTTACTGATTTATGTTTTAAAAAGTAAACTTAAAAAAACATTCAACACAGACTCAAAATTGGGAGCAGATCCTCTCTGACTTCTCCACCTTAAATGTCAATAAGTCCAAGTTCAGTCCAGATTTACTGACAATCATCTTCATCCACACTGAGGGTCTCAGCTGTTTGGGAGGAAGTGCTGCCAAGTGTCCAGCAGTAAGAAGACAAGAGAAGCCGTGTTCAGAAGAAGCATTGATGGAGGTTACAGAACTGTAGAATTGGAGTCTCTTTTTTTATTTAATAGTTATAATTCAACAGCGTTAACTGAACTGTGTTAATAAGGACATTTAAATTAGAAAACAGCAGATATATAAGACTACTTAAACAGAATGTATTACTGATTTATTCACATTGATTTTTTTTATTTAAGTATTTTATTTGAATGAGTTTTATAAGTACATTTTGTACAGAAAACAGTTAATAATAGAGTACAGTAATAGTATAGTACATGTTCCATACAAATTTATTGGCTCTCAGACACTCAAGAGTTGCGTGTGTGTGTGTGCGTTGAAGTTGCGGCCCTCCCTCAGCTAGACCCCGCCTTTAGTGGCCCCAAGGTAAATTGAGTTTGAGACCCCTGGTTTGGAGGACTACTGCAGCTTTATTCTCCGTTTCATTCACACAACCTGAAGGTCATCTGTCACCTTACATCATAAACCTGTCATCCAAACACCAAGGCGGAAATAAACAGTGTCACATACGCCCCCTCCTCCAGATGGAACATTTCAGCATAAAACAATAAAGAGGAATGACAATAGTCTGTTATTTTAGCATTAGAACATTGAAAATGCCAAAAAGCGCTCCTCCTCAGACGGAAGCATCACACAGAAGTCAAGATCTTGTCTTTGGTGGAGGAGGAAAGGATTCAGGTGGACAGCTGCAGGGACACCGATGGCTTCATTCGGCTGCAGAGATCCTGCAAACCACCCATCAATAAATAAAAAAGGAATAAATCGTAAATCAAACAAATGAGCTTCCAAACATTTGGAACCTTACTATGTGTGTGGAGAAAAACAACAACTCTGAAAACAATTTAGAAGCTATGACCATGGAGAATCATTTAAAAAACACATTTTACCCTGCACTCATTCCTTCTCCAATGTTGAAAGTGGCTTAAATGTGAATGTAAACACCGCTGGAGGGAATATGGTAAATGGCGCTTTGTACAGGCCAAACAATTGTTATTTTGACACAACGCCCGAAGCGGTTCAGCATGGAACAGCACTGATTTAAATGTCAGCGTTGCATAAATATAGAAATCTGTGGCAGACTTCATGTCACTTGCAGATCAACATACCTGCTGAAGTCCAGGAAAGTAAGAAAATATAAATACATAAAATCACCGGTGACTACATATTATTCCTACCAACAGGGAAAAGTTTGAGAATAAAAGAGGATCATCTGTGACTCCATGATTCCTGAAAAGCAATTTGAAGTATAAGGCCCACTCAACCCCAAAGGTCCTGACTGTCCTTTTGTGGCAGATTATAGATTAAAGGGCTTTTCATTTTTGCTCCAGATGTGATCCTGATACACACTCGCAGCTTTCTAAGATGTGATGATGGAGACTGACCTAAGGTGTCTGCAGTCATTAAATGGGTTGCAGAGGCCGCTGAACTTGTAATCTTTCCCCCTCGACAGTGTTCACATTTTTGCTGCATGCAAAAGCTGCAGACGTGTGGCACACAAACTTGGCATATAACCACTCAAATAGTTAAAGTTTTGACAGGAAACTACTCAAAGTGAAGTTTAATGAGCTTCTCTGGTGCATGGAAACCGTTTTAGATGAATCATTGCAACTAAATGCGAGCGTAGTTTCAAAAGAATATAAAGTACCGCCACGTTTTACCTTGGCCAGTCTCCATGAGCTGAAGATAAATGGCACCTCTCAGAATTTAATGTCATATGACCTTGAGTACTTTATTAATTGCCTTTTTTTTTTTTTTTTTTAGGGCAGCACCTCAGGCAAATCGCCTACCAGATGAGTCAAGGGATCACTCGACACATTAGATCTGAAATTGGACAATTTCCCCCTTAAAATGAATTAAATAGTTCATTAACATTTTCAATTACACATTTTTATTGAATAATAATTAAATTCCAGTGATTGAATTAGCCTCAGTGTCTTTACATTGAAGCATCCCTTTCAATTAGTGACGAGGGAGTAATTATTTTAGATATCTGTGGCAGGAGTGTGGTTAACATCTGGTCCAGTTGGTTCTAAACTGCCATGAAATAAAAGCAGTGAGCTCACTTTGCCATAACTCCAAATAGCAAAAACAGCAAGATGAAAACATTAATTCTAGAGATTATGGTGCAGCATAATCCTATTGTGAAGTCATGCATGGAAAATACTTTACACTAAGTGGCATTTACCTCCTCGATGAGAAGCCATATTCATGAAGACTGTCAACTCTGGAACAACGGGTTCCTTCCTGCACAGATTAAATTAGGAAATGGTTCTGTTTACCATAAGAAGCTGTCACATGTTCCAGTTTCTTTTTTTCCTTTTTTTTATTTTTTAGCACAGCTGAGTAATCAAGGATTCACAATCTCTGCAACCGTTCACTGTGTTTTTGAAACTGCATTGTGCTTAATGTGTCATTGCTGCAAATGTGTGAAAAGAAAAAAAAAACCTCTGCATTTGCATTGTGGTAATCAAATATGCATGTGGGAAAAAAAAGGCACAAAAGCCCTCGCCTCTCTGATCCACAATGCAAATTCCAAGAATCCAAACTCACAGACAGCTGAAACCTGTCAATATTACACCAAAACAAAAATATATTAGGTCAAGATTCATTCCATATAAAGTAATGATAAGAAGGGGATGAACTGATACTGACAGCAAGATATCGCATAACCTGGTGCAAGAAATCGTTATCTTATAGCAGAGAAGAGAGAATAAAGGAAAAATGTGTAAAGAGCCTCGTTCTGTTGCGTACAGCTGCTTGAAATTGTAGTAAACTTGAGTAATGTTGAAGTATTTATGGTCTTGCTATGGCGGTCAGAGTTATTCATCAAGATGATATCTGTTCCATAAAGCAACCCCCTGAACCCCATTTTACAAGAGCCTGCAGTGCTGACATGAAAAGCCAAAAAGGTTCACAAATATTGAAAGCATGACATGAATGTGTTTCGCTTTCAGATATCACACACAGAGACAACACGAATGAACAGGAAAAAAACAAACTAAAATCACAACACAGACTTTGATAATCATAAAGAACTCCTTACAAACACTGAGAAATTCTTCAGATGCCACTTTAAGCCCCACTGATGCAAATAGTGTTTAGCTTGCGGTATTTTTCTGATGAAGGGGAAAACATAATGAAAGATTATTAGGCTCAAAATTGCATTTATGAGTATTTCTTTATTCAAACCGTTATGAATCAGGAAAAGACAAAAAATGGTGCTAAAAAAGAGAATATTTGTAATGTACACTGGGCGGACCGCAAGCTTACTTGCCCTGCTCCATCCCAAAGCCTCAAAACTGTACAGACAGCTCCAATATAACTTGCCACTTTTGTTGCACCGGTAATGCCAAGTTGGGGCTGTGAAGGACTGTAAGCTAGCGGGAGATTTTCTGTTGATGGGGAGGGGAGGGGGGAGTTGTTACTCCTCACCAACAGTCCAGCCCCACAACTTTCTAATGCCGCTCTGCACAAACTGTATCCTGGAAAAATATTAAGGACTTTAGATTTTGGCAAAAAAAATACATAATTATAATTAAAAGACCACTGGGAGTCATTTTAAATAAAGACCAAAAGATGAAGTTAAAGGTAAAACATCCACAACAATTTGAGCCTCCCATCATTTACATTTAAAAACGTGTTGGGTTTTTTTTTTTTGGCCAAATGAATCCTTTTGTTATCTTTTACTCACCCTGGTTAAAATGCGTCTAGAAGCTGCTTTTACGGTGACAGATAATTGGAATTTTTATTACAATGCTTCAAAAGTACACACTTTTGAGAAACCTAAATGAAAAATACCATTTTATATAAAAATGAATGAACCAAGGGATGGTTTTACTTTTTGTACTCCTGACATACATCTGTTCAGACATTTCAGTCACAGGCACTCCTCAAAATCAAGGCTATTTTTTCCGTGGTTTTATTTCTCTTGAAATGAGCCAAAATTATCGGGATGATACGTACATTTATGTTGCAGAGATCGCTTCTTATGCTTACAGTAACAAAAGCACAATTTGTTTTTCAGTTTTTCATTTGTAGTCTGAAAACTAGCTTTGAAATAATAAACAAAATAATTTATAACCTGGCTAGTTGTCTTATCTTATGTAAAATATTCATTAAGTGTTTTTTTTTTTAAATCATTATTCTTGGTTTGTCTTCTTCGCTTGCCTTTTCTTTAACTTCTCGTTCGATTGAGTGTGCTATAAAGTTTTTTGAACATCAGGAAGAGTTGTTTTCCATCCCTGAGAAACGATTCCTGAAGTGTCTGAGATGTCTTCAGTTTTGTTTCCTTGTTTGTCGACATCAGAGCTGCTCTCACTGCGACAGTGTCACGTACTGCTGTTCTGTCTGAACTGTTCATTTCTATTCAGTGCAGGGACAAACTTGTCAAAAAAGGAAAACGTCTTCAGTACAGCGTCTTGATGTGAAACTTTGCAGTCAGAACAAAAATGTAAAGGTTAGAAACACAACTTTAAAACGTTTCGAACAACCAAATATCTGCTTTTCAATTGTGGCACTGCAGTCGATTTATTGCCTGTCAGGAATGTTCATAAATTGCCTGTTTTTTGATAACTAAAACTAAAACACAAGCTATTCTGTTAGCTTAAATTGTGCAGAACAATAACTTTCTAAAAGCAAAATATGTTCTGTGCAACTCAAAAAACCCATATTGTACCAGATATCATGCAGTATTCATGACTTGAAGCATGTGACGCCCTCACCAGCTGTCCGGCTTCTCTCTGCAGACATTTACTCAGAGATACGTCGTGCAGAATGATGCCAAAGTGTTCAGTTACTCAGCATCTGATATTACTGAGACTGGGGCTTCATGACAGCAGCGAAGGACACTGCGTAGAGATTTCAAAGACACGCTGCTTTGGCAAAATGTCAGCATCTGAATAGCAGAGATTAGAACTGCTGCATCACTGGGAAAGGCTTTTAAAAAAAATATGATTTTGCCATTTTAGACTCTAGCAGGCTAATAGGAAAAAGTCGGAAGTACATAAGTGGAGATTCGGGGTTGATTAAAGAAGGAAAATCAAAAATGCTAAGGTTTTTTTTTTCTTACAATAATAAGGCAAAGATAAAAGGACTTGAGAGTTTCTAGGATCTTTGGGAACATTTATTTCATGGTTCTAATTTCACATCATTGCTTTCATGTTTTGAGATTTCTACTTTTAAGGTCTCACCGCTGACTTTATCAAGGAGGAAGCCTAAGAATAAAAAGAAAGGAAAGACAAAAGGAAATCACGTGTCCGACCACGCCATTAGATGGTAAAAACAAAAGTCTCAACTTAAACAAAAAATTTAGGAGCTCTACATCTTTAAACCGTTTCACGCTTTAGTAATGCCGATGAAAATTGCCACATTTAACTGACTGTATTGAGTGAATGGGTTTTAAATGAGGGTATATTACTTAGATTTTATAGATTTATTGTTGAGTTGTACTTAAGACACCTGTTATAGTATGTGAAATTGCTTTACCGCTTACTGGTAAGGAAAACTAAAAACCAACTATCTGACATATGCTTTTTTAAATTTACCACAAACACACTAATCTGTAAACCAGTTAAGCATTTATGGACCTCCTGATGTTTACAGCTTTTGATTAAAAAATTGTTCATCATAAAGTCTCGTTTGACTCTGAAATGAAAAGGATTGGATTGTAACGACCCAGCCGGTGAATCACTTAAACTGCAAAGCTGCTAATGAAGTGGCTTCATAGGAGAACTGTCCGTGCCCCATACACTGCACAATCCCAGACAGTCTCAATGATACATTTACAGGAAGAGAGACAAAGTCTCCTTTTTTTTTTTTTTTTTAACTTGTCCTGTCCAACAGCTGGGCAAACAGATGAGAGCTGAAGGCCTCTTGTGTTGGACATATTTTGCTTTAACAACAGTGGTTATTAATCTACAGACAAACCAGAGGAATGTCTGAATAAACCCCTTTTGTAGTTGAGGCCAAACTTTATTAAATTCCATCATGTTTGAAAATCCTTGGTTTTGGACCGGACGGAAAAGGAAAGGAGGGAAGAAGAGAGAGGGATGTTAGAGAGGAGGGGGGATAGGAGGGTGATAATAGGAGAGGGGGGGGGGGGGTAGAACCATGAAGCAGCCTAAAGCAACAACTTTACTGGATGTTTATCATTACGGTAAGGTTCAAGTGTACTACAAATCTCAAAGGGCGGGGCCTGTCCACACACACATTCAGATGTTATAAACACACCTGTTAACTGTAAAGATGTCTACATGTCAACATGTACACAAAACATGCACACAATACAGATATTGTTTACACATGCATACTTATGCCTTTAAACCAACTAGTGTGAAATATTTCATTCATTCAATCATGCAAACTATAAGTGCAAAGGTGAGCTAACACCTATGCTCAGGTGAGTGTTTATGTTCTTCTAAATGGATGATGGAATGTGAAAAGAAGGAGGGAGGGTGACCAGCCACCCCCACACCAAGACCCCCGCCGCAGCAGCAGCAGGCAGTAGAGTCTCCTTTAGAGCTACAAACCCATTTATTCAAGCACACAAAACAGCCAAACAGCATGGAGCGTCACTTCAGTTTCCACCCCTCTCACTCAAGGTTTTCACCCCAAAACTCCCCACTTCCCATGAGCCTTAGGGGCTGAAGGCGGGGCTAACCCCCAGGTTGCTACAGGACAAATAAGCAGCTGGAGTTACATACATCTTTAATTAAAAGTAATTATTAGACCATTTTGTTTCAAACATTCAATATATATCACATTAGCCACTTTTGACAGATATAGGAGCAGAACATATACACTTCTTTCAACAATACAAATTAAAGACTCTTTAGAAATTTTCTTTCCAGTTTTCAGTTTCCAGGTTTATTAGAAATTCTTGCAGATGAATTTCTTATTAACAACTTCTATGGAGGGCAGGTTGGAGTTCATGAAGAGAAGACGGCATGCTTTACTAAATCTAAACATTTATTCCATTCACACATTTTTCATTTTCATTTTTGTGCTTTTTATATTTTGAGCCTTGTGTACTGTCATTTATCTATACATTTTTTAAAGAGTGAAGGTTCCTTCTTGTAGGTTCTTTTCATTTTCTGTCAGGTGCTCTGGATTGAGTGCATAAGGACCGGTGGCTGTGCTGGCTTGGAGGAGGGAAGACTGTTCTGGCTCGGTATTGGAGGATGAGGACTTTGAATACCTGGCATCTTCACTGCCCCAGGGTCAAATAGAATATCTGAAATTTGAGTTTGTTCTGTTTTGTTTATTTTCAGAATGATTCAGAAATGATTCATTTTACTTTTGTTATCTTTGCATCTGGGGCAATAAACGATTCTTTTTGTTATAAAATGGTTTGTCTTGGCAGCTTTATTAAATATTTTTGGTGGCTTGAGGGCTGATTGATTTGCTTTGGGGTTTCTTTCTTTTTTTATGTCATACCCTTCCCTCCTGAAGGTGCATAACAGGCAAGGACCATAATCTGAGTTGAGAACTAAAGGTTTATAGATGAGTTTTAGGTGTGTTGCTATATCTAAATATATATATATATACAAAGTCCTATTTTAATCTTTGTTCTTCAGACTGTATTTATCTATAATTGTTTTTACAAAAAAATTAAGATTGCAAATAAGATTTTGTATCTATAACTGAAATATGTTTTAACATCACTACTTTATTTTGTATTCTTTTAGTAAATGTGTCCAATGAGAGAAAATAGGGAAAAGGATACATGAGTGGCTGTCAGAGCCATAAATATGAGAAAATGAAAGACGTTTTCAGATAATTGTGTTGAGTTTGAGCAGATAAAAGAAAACTTTCAGTGACACCTGCGGTCTCTGGCAAGAATCTCAAATCCAAATTATTTAAGGCATGCACCAAAACCTGTGGTGCTTGTTATGCAACGATAAATGTAAAAAATCTCCTTCAGCATGCAGGACAAACTTGGGGCGCCGCTCATGAGATGGAATTTTTACTCTGCCAACATCCTGTCAAAGAAAAAAACCCTCCATCTCCTTAATTTACTGAATCTCCCGGCCTTTTTCATTGTCCAGTACTGCCTGCCTAAGCACATCGAAACCTAACACCTTGCCTGTCTGCACCTCCTGCAGCATTTGCCAGCCACTGACACACACACTGATGCGGTAATTAGCTGTGGGTGGGAAAGTGCAGATACATATCAATAGATTTGTAGGACGGCAGCTTGCCAGTTTCGGCTTCTCTAAAACGGTTAAAAGAGAACTGATTTAAGTCCGGTGTATTTTTAGATTGGGCAGCACATTTTTAATTTGCTTCATAAATTATTGCTTTATTACAAAAAATGTTTGCTCAGAAATCTGTTTTCCTCCATGTTAATTTGTGTGTAAAGATGACTCAATCTGTCAACAGTACTGCAAAATAATGCTTTTGTTGGTTTATATTGAGGCCGATTGCATCATTGCTTTTTAAACGCTATAAGCTGGAGATGCAGAGTCAGCTGAGGGACAACAGCTTCATTCAGAGAAGCTGTGCTCAGCTCACACACAAGTGCACGACTTCCTTTACTGCTGACTCGAAGGCATACGCTGGCTCATTAACTTAAACCCCCATTCACCCCCATAATGGGACAGAGGACACTGTGGTGCAACAAAAGTTAAGCGGCCCTGCCTTCTGTTAGCCGCCTGAAAGAACATAGAAACGACATGTCAGAAAGGCTCAGTAAAGCCAGATTCTTCCTCAGGGCTGCCATTGTGCATCAAAAGTGTCATATTCTTGCACACATGCAACCTTGAGGGACAATTGAGCAAAGAAAACAACCTCAAGAAAATTCCATGTTGATCTGTGCTTTTCTAAAACATCTTTTACTATGAAGTTGCAATGACCAAAAATGTTGCATAACAGTATAGAATCAAACATTTATTACTCCTAAAGGAAATTCAAGCACAGTCTGCTGCTTGAATTCATAACCATACCAGCAAATCCCCCCAAATAACATAAACAATAAAATCATAAAAAGATTCAAATCTCCTGAGTAGAAATACAATAAAACCATAAAATATTCCAGACTTAAGATATAACACAGTAAAACCATAAAACAGACAGAGATAAACACATCCTCATATCAACTCTGCAATACATATTACATAATTTTTTGACTAATTTAAATAAATTAGAAGAAAAAGACAATTTATGATCATTTTGAAGGCCATAGTTCGAGTGAGAGTGTCCAAAGGTGCAAAGACGTTAAGGCATATATCTATTTTAAGGAAATGTCCTAACAAAATTGGCTAAAAGTGTAAAACTCCAAATAATGTAACACACCACCACCACCGCCAAAAAAAAGGAGGAGGAAATTTCCTTTTTAAGACACTGAAGCAACAAATCTCATTTTTCCAGTTGTAGCTGGCAGAAGACGTGTCACAGATGTAAACAGGGTGAAGCATAGAGCTAATAAAAAAAAAGCAAAAACTATAAATAGAAAAACCAGCACAAATATAGAGGTGGGAAAGCATTTGATCGTTTTCAGCCATGGAAGCCATCGTCAGAGAAATCTTGTATGGCTAAGTGGTTAATGGTCTGGTGTGGTGCTTGATGACAGTATAGCAGGTAAACTGGGTCAGAGTAGAGGGAAATGTTTTTTTTTAAGTAACAAACTACCCTAAAGTAACAGAAAAAAAAATTAAAAGACCCATGTAAACTCTAACTCACTTAACTTAAACACTTTTGCTAAAAGATTGGCGCTTACACACAGTACCATTTCAATTTGCTTGCTGGTGATCCTTGGTTTAGTTCAGCTCCAGATGGTCTTTATAGCCAATCTTTAACAGAAGGTAAAGGGGGAAAAAAAAAAATGTTCATTTAATCCAGAAGTTGTAAAGTTTGGTGCACAAAGAAAATACATCTAGGAATGCATTCATTTAATATTTAAACATTTTCATTCAACTTTAATTTCTTTTTTTGTGTGACTATGTTGACATAAAACAAAAGAATAAATCAAATATTGACTGTATCTTGCCAACAGTCATTTTCCAGGAGCTGCTGTCAAGCCACAGCGGCTGACAGCATTACGTTCTGGTTGTAATAGCCGGATTTGAAGGCTTGTGATTTATGGGGACAGGCAAGTACTGCAGGACAAGGTCAGAGATATGTACAGCGGGAGTGGAAAGACTGGACTCTGCACCTAGAAGAGGGGAGCTGAGCAAAGACGTGTGATGTTTGCATTAACAAGTGCGATGTGAATCACAGCCGCTCAGAAACACGGTGCGGGGGGACATTTCCATCTCCGCAGACACAATTAAATGCAGAGCTAAATTAATGCTGCAGAGACGGTGACTGTGGTTTCTTAATCTACTGCAGTGGATTTTTGCACCTTAGGATCAAACGGCTTAGTGAAAAGAGCCTGAGTATTACACCTGAATGAACAAAAACACTTTACAGAGTCAAGTGGCTCACAATGAACGCTGTATAATTAGAAAGATTTGATATTCCTAATTAAAGTAGCCTCAAAGTATTAGCAGCTACTAGGGTGATGTTATTCTACCAATTATCACTTAAATGAGGGAGTTGTAGCAGAGAAGTGGATAAAATGTTTGAGAGGAGGCGATAAATACGAGCTTCCATATTTGTGGATTATCCTGATGAGCTGCATGTTGAGGCTTTTGTGGAGGGGCAGTGGCACAGCTCTTCTGAATATAGAAAAATAATTACTCTGAACCTTTACAGCAAAAACCCAACAATGCCACGTGGCAGTGAAGGAAAATAGTTTCACGGGTTCACATCTATAATAAATAAATCAGACAGTCAGTAGGCAATCTGAAGGCAAAAATGGAAGTAGAGGCTCTTGAATGATGGGAAAAATCTGCTGGAGGGCCACCTTACGAAAAAAATGTCCAGAAATACCACTCTAACCTCACCTTATGAACCCCTGAGAACCCAGACATTTAGTCTGGAACATGCACGCACGCACAGAGGGGGGCGCACTAGCTTACCCACTCAAGGACATCCAGCTTTCTGATAAGCAGAAAAACAAACTAAACCTGGATGAAGCCTTACAAACAAAGATTATCTCAACAATGGTAATGCAGACCAAAACCGAATCCAGTTACAAAGGACAAAGAAGGAAAACAAGAAAACTACTGAACAAAACGTATTGACCAGGACAACAGCGAATGACGTATAGAAGTACAAAGCAGCTTAGAAGGGATCAAATTCAAAAATGTATGGAAAAGCAAATGTTGTGAAAAAAGAAACCCCAAACAAAAGAGGGCAAAAAAAAACCCAGCAGCAAGTAGACCTGACAGAAGGTGAAAAGATGCAATCCAAACCCAACTCACCAGGCAGTGGGAACAGGAATCCGTCTCAGCTTCTCAGCAGAACCATCACAGCAAACAGGTGAGTGGGGAACTCACAGGTGCTGAGTGTTAAGGATGAGGGTGGAGCCACACTTAAGATGCATTCAAGTGTTCATTTAACCCTTGTGCTATCTTGGATGACCCCACCCTTACTTTGGCATGTTCTCCCTACCATGACAAAGGTGGATAAGGTGGAAAAATTTCATGAAATCCATTGAACCAGTGAAGATCACAAAAAATTGAAAAAAAAAAAGGTTCAGAGAACTGTCTAGTGAATCTAGATGACCCAACTCCCAACGGTAAAGTGCCTAGGATAGCACAAGGATTAAGCAGAGTTCCTCACAGGAAAAGACCCACTTTAATGGAAATTTGCTGTTTTTAACATGTTCTTGTGGCATTTTTTTTATGTCGGAGGACAGTTGCTAAGAAAATTAAGCTCAAAACTGTATTTTGAGTTTTTATTTTATTTTATGTAAATTGTTGTGAATCAGGAGCAGATGAAAAGAGCTTAATTGTGACAGATATACACTGTATGGGACATAAGCTCCTTGCTCTAAGCTTTCAACAATTTGGAAAGGAAGGGGGGCGGGGTTGCTTCGCCCCAAAAGATGATCAGACTGGGACTTCAAGCTGCATGCAATTCTGTCGATTCTCAAATTTTTGGCTTTTGGGCAAATGTGAAAACTCACCTGAACTCTGATGCAGACCACTGATTTGAATTCTGTTCCCCTGTGCACTTAATGCAGCATAATAACCAGAAAGTTGGGGAAATTTACAGATTTTCTTCTAGCTTTTTCCCCCACCATGGTCAGAAAATACTGCCCCCAAGTAATCAGGGTTTGGAACTGTGGGATTCTTCCTTGCAGTTTGATACACTACAAGCTTCTTGAAAGCGCATTTGGCATATGGTGTTCACACTGGACTATTGCTACCCGATACTAGCACATATCCACCTATAGTTGGAAGAGGCTTGGTGTGAATTGTCCAAGTGGAGCAAATCTTGCAAATCTTGCTCTAGGCTTTTTCTTTCACAGCTCTATTGTGGTTTTGCAGTTTGCACTTCTGTGGAATAAAAGAGATGCTAGCTAAACGTCACTAACAAATCAGAGTTCCGGATTGGTCAAAGTGCAACCTGGTTTAACTTGCAACATGCATTCATTGGCCATGTATTTTCTACGTACAGTCTGAAAACAGTTTTAGAAACCTGCAAGAACCTTTTTAGTTTTGAACGCGCAACCCCAAATGGTGCATGTGTTTTCATAGAACTTTCATTCAAAGTGGTCACTTGAACACCGGCGGCGTGAACGCAGCTTGAGATCGACATGTGTGAATGCAAACCAGATCAGACTGAGATTTCAAACTTTGCATTCTTGCATTGTGGGAATATTATTGTGTGAAAGCAGCCAAGGTAACGGGGGGTCCTTTTCCATCACAATGAGATTTGATGGTTAAGGAGCAAAAAGAAGTTAGTGTGTACTTCATTTAAAAATCATGTATTTTTCCTCAAATTAACTTGTCTCTCGCTAGTAGGATTTTACCTTGTGTGACTAAATTATGCATCTGACAAAATCCAACTTAACTTTGCATAATTTATGCCAGTGCGCAGTGTACTTCAGCGTATTTGAAAACAAAAGCAAAACAACTCTTACCTGAATTTCCATCCAACTAAAACCCTCCCTGTATTTTCTGTATATGATTTGCAGACAAGTTATTTTTTTATTCCTTTCATTTGCTCCAAAACAAATAAAATTACACTTTTAGGACTATAGAGGCTCTGTAAATATTAATTTAATTAAAACCTTTTCTAATATCCTAACACATTTCACCTCAGTCAAAAAAATCTGGTAAAGTGGCCAAGGCATTTATTTGTGAGCCAGTTTTACAGCTGGTTGTCAGCCAAATCCCTTATTTTTGGAAATGGCAAGGAAATCCAAGTGAGTCAGCATGCAAGCAGAAATTTAAAATAGACCTAAAGTACAAAAATAAAATGCATAAAAAATACATAACCCTCCTGAAAGTCAATAGAGCTAAAAAGATCAGTTTGACCTGAGCTCATTTTAAAATGTCAGTTTAACTCCCAGTCTTCAAAATGGACGGTTGTCCGCCTTTCTGCTGAACAGGGAGCTGCTTCATTGAAAATGAACCTGAAAGCTAAAAGCTTTGCCTCCAATTTCTGACCTTGACATTCTGGAAACTGCAATTAAGTCTCTGCATCCACTCTTTAGCTGTCAGCTTCTTTCAGATCTACATATAAAGACTTTTACAGCAGAACGGAACTTTGCCCTTTAAGATTTTATATGTTAACCAAGGAGGACAATGTCTCAGAACCTTTCAAAACTCTTAGTCTAACATTTTGAATCACTTGAATGGTTTGAAATGATTTTTTTGTGCTCCTGGCTATACTTTTTCGGCAGCCGTCCAACTTCATTAAATAGATCAGTTTTAACAATTTATAAAATGCATATAAAAACTAAATTCAGTTCATAACAGATTTTTTTTTCGTAAAATCAGTAGTGATTGGTGTCAAAATAAGTTCTGAGACTTTACATTACTCACAGATAACATTCAAGGTTGTTGGGGCTGCTGTGTAAACATTTAAAGCAAAAGATTTTCTGAATGGACGTAAAAAAACATATTTTTGAAGCTTAGAAAAACTTTAATTATCTAGAATTTGAGTATGGATTTGTAAGGGTTCTGTGGTTTTGATTGGTTTGAGGTCATGTTCTGAGTTGCCCTCAGTCACAGAAATCTACTCTGGGAGGAAGAGCATAAACACTTACTCCAAGTCCAACATCTTTACGAGTGTGCAGTGGTTCTGCCACTGAGATTTGAAAATAAAAAAATAGCTGTAGGAGAGGAAGGAGAAAGTCATAGAAGAATATCCTGGTTCTAAAGCACCTCTAGCACTAATAGATTGGCTGGGGAGAAGAGGCAGCAGAGGTGAGATAACCTGATGACTGATAGTAGGGAACTAGATGTGGGAAAAAGTGAGACACATGGATATAATGCTAATATTAAAGCAGTAAGGCTGGAATCATCATCATTCAGATCCCCTCTTCTGCAGAGGTGGGCTTAAAAAACTGCAGTGATGACTGAAGCTAAATCTGGAAACTGTGAAAAATTTGGTCAAAGTCAAGAACATTTGTAAAGTCTTCTTTTTTTTGTTTAGACCCATCCTGCACTGCCTTGTTTTTGCTGGAACTCAGGAAAATCCCGCTGAAAAAGTTAGAAACTCAGTAAGCAGTGAGCTCCTTTTCTCTCCAAATCTTTTGGAGGAGAAACCGTCAGAGGCAACTTAGTTTGGAAAAGAAGACAGCCTGGAAGGAGGCAAAGGTCTCCAGTTTGTGCAGAAAATCCCACATGGTGGGACTATTTTTTTTTTTTTGGTTCATTTTGGGAAAATGTTTTGGAGCTTTGGAGGTGAAGATAAAAAACTTTGAAGTGTCCAAAGTGGCAAACATGGCTGTGGAGAAAAACCTAACCTTTATCAGTGACAAGCACATGTAGGAGTTAAAACAGCAGCTAACTGGATGCCCCACTTGGTGCCTAACTCCCACACAGCACAGCACAGCACAGCACAGGACTGATTAGACGGAGTGCATGAAGCCATGAGCCTCCAGCAATGCACAATTAAAATTCTGCAATTTTTTTTAATTTTACCTTGAAATATTGCGTTTCAATCCTAAATACTAGTGGTCTTTTAATTATGATTTTGTCATTTTTAGCCATAAATGCAAAAAGCGGAGTCGTTGTCTGGACATATTTTCTGCAGAGCAGCAGGAGTTTATCAGAAATTAACCTCTGGATTTTACACGCCCCCCCAATTCCCATGATCCCTTTTTTTATACTCTCTCCCTATAGCTGACAACCCCTTACAACCCCAACCTAACATTTGCGGTGCAACAAACAATGGTGAGCAGTATCTGAGCAATCCAGCAGGAGAGTTTGGAGCCAGATGCCAGATCTGATAAGGAAAACAAAGACGTACACGGAGCTAATTGTCAACAAGTGGATCAATCAAAATGGAGTGGAGCAGTGAGCTTGTGCCCCTCTCATAGAAGCCTTTTTTTCATCTACTCAGAAGTGTAATTTTAACTTTAAAATTATTTACTTGTGTTATCTATTATGAGAAAAATGCCACAAGAACATGTCAAAAACACCAAAAACGCAATTTTGATTGGAGTGAGTCTTCATATAATTTGTGTTTGTGCCTTTGGAAAGCTTTAAGTCTCACATTAACTGGAGTTTCTGCTTTCTGAAACACTTGTCTACGTGTTTAAAACTGATGATCTTAAACTGAATTAAATCTGACTAAAAATGAGCTCCGGCTGAGAAAAAAAACAACAACATTTCCGCTACAGCTCCAGTGGATACCGTGTGATTTCTTGCAGGATGTGCTGAAACAAATTGGCTTTTTTATGTGACAGTAATGACCTGGCGTCCCTTGGCGCTGACCACAGTGCTGAAACCACAAACCCTACACGGCTGCATTCATCACACAGTCTGTGTGTGTGTGTTTGTGTGATGATAAACAGGCAGCTCGCAGGGGAGGGAACAGCTCTGAACTATTTTGGTCTTACATTTATTGACAGCTGGGTGCCAGTTGCTTCAACAGTTCCAGCTTGGCATTATAAATTCTGATGAAAATTCCACTTTATTGGCGTAAAATCCAAACAGACCTAATGAAACAGATGTGGACGGATAAAGTGCGAAAGCGAGGATCATCCATCACGAAGCAGCATGATCTTCCCAACCCATCAGTGTATGGTTAAAATTAATGTCTTAAAATAAAGCTCGCGTGCTCAGATGTTGCGGAGACGCTCAAATCTCCGATGCGCGCAGAAAAATGCAGAATTTCTATGCGAGTTAGTCAGAAAACCCCTACATCCCCCCACCCCCCTCCGATCGCGCTGTGGTTCAGTCCAGCAATGCTGTATCCTTCCTCAGCGCGAGGTGCGTCTCTGCTGTCGGGCGCACGCGGGCGGCTCAGCCACTCCGCTGAAGGAGCAGCAAAAAAGTGAATTTCCATGAAGACATCAGACACAGCAGAGGACAGCGTTGTGCATAACCACTACTGGGGTGAGTTTTGATCCACGCAGCCTTCTAATGTAATAGAAACGAATCCTAATAAAGCACGTGAGGGTGAAAAGTGAGGAGGCTTTTCTCAGATGCTCATTGTCCATTTGCAGTTAGAAATACTCTCAGCAGAGGGTGCATTTAGAATAGCATATAGTATAGTATAGTATAGTAAAGTATAAAGTTGTGATTTGAAATAAAAATTCAAAGGAATCCTACGAATCTGTTGAATCCAATGAGCAATTTCTGATGGAGATGCACCCCAAATGAAGTGAATTTGACAAGAAAAGCTTTCATCGCTTTTTTAAAATTTTATTTTATTGTTCTATAAAAGTCTAGATCTGTATGATCTCTCCGCCTCAGCTAATGTTAGCCTTGCAGAAAACTCCTCGGAGGAAAATAGTGCAACAGCTGAGCACACAAGACTTTCTTCACAGAGACGTTTGCACTGACACAAGCCATTCACACAGCGACATGGCTTTGACATTTGGAAACAAATAGAGATGTCACAAATCTGCAGTTTTTGTGCCTTCTGATTAAAAAAACACACAAAGAGGCATCAACAAAGAGAATCAGAAACAGAAAGGTTGCTTTGAACAAACAGGAAACACAACCGTGTGAGTTTGTTGACTCTTTTAACTATGTGGTTTTGAAGGATCTGGTGCTATGCAGGAGTTGGGGCGGGGGGATTAAATGCGTGATGGATTTGCAGAATTTTAACTAGTAATGAAATACAGCATCTTCCTCCCACAGCTCTGTCAAGGATTGGGAAAAATTCTTCACCGTTACACCAATTTGCATGCCCATATACCCTGCTAAAATGTAAAAGAAGACACCTTCTGATGGTTAATGAGATGTTAATCACCATCCATAGCTGCTAATTGAAATCCACATGAGCATTTCAGCTATACCCAGAGAGGCAGCTGCTTCTGGAATATATCAAGCGGTGTTTTCACTTAATGCTTTTGTTGCCAAAAGCTGTTAATCCCAGAATTTCTTCCTCCCCTCAGCGTTTGCTCCTTTCCCTCCTCTCCCATATGCATTTACAGGTTTGCATGCGTTTTGTTTTTGTTTGTTTTTTTAGCAGCAGGATCTTGTAGGAATGAGTGGCAGCTGCCGGTCGAAGCACCTGACCTGCGATGACAGCAGAATTATTGCACGATTGCGTCTCTGAACGCCGCTCGCTTTATTGCCTCTTCCTTTCATCACAGTTGTCCAATTCCGAGGCTTGTTATTAGGCTTCGCTGATGAAAGCAGGCAGAAGGAAAGTGCAGAGTTTATTGGTGAGGGCTGCAGCCAATGATTACAGGCCAGGAAGGGGGTGGGGGGTGGGGGTGGAGAGGGGGGTTCAGAAATGGTGTCACATGCCGTTTACTTCCAATGCTGATGGAGAAATGGTTTCCCCCTCAAGTACCGGTACCTGCCAGGATGTATTAAAGCTGTGACTGAAAGCCTGCAAATCCACCTGATGGAGCCATGGGAGAGCAGGGTTTTGATAAACAGTCTTACTTGATGATCTGTTGGACAAAAGTTGCTTTGAACTCTGATTAGTGTTGGTTGTTTAATCCTGAAGTGATGCTGTGAGAGGTATAACGGTCACAAGTGTTAATGCAGGTGATTAGATGTCAGTTTGTGCATTTATTTGCACAATTAATTATAATCTGCTTCGAGACCAATGGCGTACTTCATAAATGTCAGATCAGAAAATCTTGAAAATGAATTATTTAATATTTAAGACACATATCGACCTCAAACATTGAGGTCAAGATAACAACTTGAGCTCTGTTATTCTGAGAAAGGATGGCTTGAAGCATGATTACACTAAAGCAGGTAAAGTTAATGCATGTTTTATTATCCAATATTAAAAAGAGATCACGTGAGATAAATAAATCAGGCTCATCTGTTTTAGGAAATGGAATCCATGCAATAATTGATGTTCCCTAGTAGTGGCTCTTATCGCAGCAATGAGAAAAACTGATGGATTTCTAATATTAATCAAGAACCTGTGCAGCTGAAGGTTGGCCTTTTATGCATTTCATGTGCACGTACATGGATGAACCTGTTTATAAAAGTTACATAATGTAGAGATCAATACAAGGAGCTGTCAGACAGTAGGCGTGCCTGGAGATGCAGTGTTTCTGCAGTGGTGAACAATGTGCAGCGCAAGACGTAACAGCTTGTTGGGGCTCTCCTGTGAATGTTTTGATACGGCTGGCAGGTCACATCTCTCCTCTGCCTGGCTCCCAATGTAGGCAGAACCGGGTGAAAATAGATCACCTCTCAGACACTTTTTAGGGACCAAAAAAAAAAAAACAACAACTGACGCTTTCCTCTGCTGAAATCTCAGCTGCACATCCTGACGAATCTGACATCCTGAAATAAATTGTTCATTTTGTATCACAAATTTGCGACTTTGATACTAAGGAATCAAAAGCTGTAGGATGATGAAACTGAATATTAATGGTCTTTTTCTGCTGCCGAGTACTTTGGAGCCTTTTTAACGGCTGATGAAATTGCACTTGAAAGTTGAAGGCAGGTTGCTTGACGGCTGAAATGAGAAACTGAAGTGCTTTTTACTTTTGTGAGCAAATCACTGAACCACCTCTCTTGTCAGTGACACAATGAGCAGTATAGTCAATTTGAACCTATGTGTAAAAATAAGCGGTGAACCTTACAATTCCAAGAGTGTTGCAGCGTTAACCTTTAGCCTACATTGTTGTTGCTTGCATGAGAATAATTGTCTGATGCTACCTCTTTCTGCCTTTCAGCAGAATGCAGCAGCTGTCTGCAGAGACCGTCTCTGAACGTTCTGGCCCCGTGGCTGTGAGGTCGTGAGCGCTTACAATGACGAGCACCAACGCCAGTGCACTCACAGCTAACCTCTCTGGGGCCGTGGACGGCCATGATTCCGGGGGGAACATCTACAGACCCTTCTCCGTCTTTAGCGTGCTCACTCTCACTTTACTGGCCATGCTGGTAGTGGCCACCTTCGTTTGGAACCTGCTGGTGCTGGTGACCATCCTCAGGGTGAGGACGTTTCACAGAGTCCCTCACAACCTTGTGGCCTCCATGGCCATCTCGGACGTGATGGTGGCTGGGCTGGTCATGCCGCTCAGTCTGGTCCACGAGCTGAACGGCAGGTTGTGGAAACTGGGTCGTGTGCTGTGTCAGATGTGGATCTCATTTGACGTTCTCTGCTGCACAGCCAGTATCTGGAACGTGACAGCCATTGCGTTGGACCGGTACTGGTCCATCACCAGGCATCTGGAGTACACGCTCAAGACTCGCAAAAAGATCTCCAATGTGATGATCGCGCTCACTTGGCTTCTGTCCTCCATCATCTCCCTGTCACCTCTTTTTGGCTGGGGAGAGACATACTCAGAGGGAATGAAGTGCCAAGTGAGCCAAGAGCCCTCCTACACCATCTTCTCCACCTTTGGAGCGTTTTACCTTCCACTCTGTGTGGTGCTGTTTGTTTACTGGAAGATCTACAAAGCAGCCAAGTTTCGGATCGGTTCCCGAAAGACGAATACCATCACTCCAATGGCTGAGGTGAACCTTCATCTTTCTCTTTATACTCCTGATTTTGACCAATCAAAACACGGTCATCAGTCTTTTCCTGTGATAATTGATCACATCGTCTAAGAACTAATGCCTCTCCTCTTCAAACAGGGATTTGCTGTGCTGCTGTTTGCCACTGTCCTTGATAAGACGTTCATTAGTCATCAGAGAAAGATACAAGTATGTGTTTCGTTAGCATACGGAAAAATAATTGGAGCCATCATCCTCATCACCATCAGCTCGTTGATGTGCGTAGGCCGAAGGTAGAAGGCTGTAAATATCATCTCCGGCATCGTTAATGGGCCACTGCACCCTCCAGGCTTTGCCGTTCATCTAATCAGCGCGCATAAAGGTCTGCGTGTGAGCCACACTGCATTACCCAACATTCTGTCAGGCAAGTTTCCCCTATGAAAACTAAGTTGGCCCTCATTTAGCCCCCCCAACAGATAACGGATAGTAATTCCAGTTTGTTTATAAATGTTATACTGCCAACAAACATTGCTTTTGAAAGCTGTGAATCATTCGATGGCTGCCATGACCTTGATATACAGACCCTTTTCCAAAAAAATTGGATGTCATGGAAAAGTGTATTAATTTCCATAATTTCATTTAAAATAATTCAACTTTCCTGGAATATAGATTCAGGGCCCACTTTTTAATTCGTTTCAATATTTCATTGTTCATTTTTACATAAATTGGGGTTCCAGCTCATAAAACTCACAAAAATGGGATTTCAGAACATTAGAATACAGTGGAGAAATCATCATTTACTCCCCAGCTTTTGCTAAAAGATAAAAACAGAGATTATGATCAAATCAAAATAAAGGACTTTCAAAATGATATGTCATCTTCAATACTTGGTTGGGAATAATTTTACCTTAATAACTGCCTCGATGCGCCGTGGCATTTATTCAATCAGCTCGTAGTATTGTGTGGGAGTTATGGAAGCCCAGATTTCCTTGGTGCTAGCTTTCAGCTCTTCTTGTTCTTGTGCTCCTTATTTTCCTCTTAGTACTATCCCATACATTTTCAATGGGGTGTAGGTTCGGCAAGTTTGTAGACTGACTGACTGTGGAGATTCCACAGCTTGGTTTTTTGCTTCTTACCAGTCTTCCTCCAAACCCTTGGCCCTTAATTCCCAAATGAAAGCACACTTTCCTCTCATCAGAAAAAATAATGACCTCGGACCACTGGCCAACAGTCCAGTCCTTCTTTTCCTTGGCCCAGTTGAGATGTTTGCTCAGTTGGTTCAGGCTCAGAAGTGTTTTGACCCAAGAAACCCAACAGTTTCTGTGAATGTGGGGGTTTTTAAAGCTGGTCCTCCAACTCTTTCCACTCTTTCTGGATGTCTGCAGGTTCTTGAATGTTGTCCTTTTGATGATCCGCTGAAGGCCATTTGCTGCTGCATCTTCTCCTGACACATTTTGTCCTTCCATTAGACTTTCCGCGGTTCTGCTTGGACACAGCGCTCTGTGAACAGCCAGCCTCCGTAGCTATAGGAACTTTAGTGGCTAACTATAGAGGGGATCTGTGATGGTCTTCTGGTTAGTTGTCAAGTCTGAGGTCTTCCCCATATTGAACCATACTGAACCAATTTAATGACACCTGGGGAACCTGTGCAGGTGCTTTGAGTTTATAAGATGATTAGTTGGTGAAACTCTGTTTAAAACATTCAGGCTCTGCAAAAATTGAGCAGATTTCTCCACAGTATTCAAATTCTTTAAATTTCTGTTTTTGTGGGTTTTATTAACTAAAATTTATGTTAAAAAAAACAAATACATACTTGAAATTAAGTCAACAGTGATCCCTGAGTCTCTAGTTTATGAAAGTTTCATTTTTATTGAATGGAATTATGGGAATGAATAGACTTTTCTGCGATATTCAAATTTTGTGAAAAGCAAGATTGACTCTTATTTTTCTTGTATGATCATTTCTTATTGCAGTGTAGACATGGCATTAATTTTGCTAAAGGAATGAGGTTACAATCAAGGAGGACTTCTTAGAAAATAAAATCAGTGTTAAGTCAAGTTGCAGCATCAATTATTTAGGCAACGTCTTCTTTTCAAAGAGTTGATTTTCCACAGCAAACTGTTGGATTGTTTTAGTCTCTCTGCAATGTTTACTTTCATCGTTTCTTTCAGAGTAAATTAAATTTAGCAAAGACTCTAGCAGAGCAAGGATGTGTGCAGTAGTGTCAAAGAAAATAAACCTCCTGCCCCCATCCATCCAAACTCCCACACAGACTTTAAGACAGACACACATTTCTGCAGAAATAGTTTATTAATAAGTGTGTTGCATGCATTCATGACCTAGTTGCACAAAGAACCCTCTTGCAGAGGCAATAAAACTGTTTCCTAAAACAATTCAAGTTTATTCAAATATGCACGCAGGGAACAAAAACCTCCACTCAGCTCATAATAAATATGAAGTATTCTGTTCTTTTTATTCATATGAAAGCTCCTTGTAGCATTTACTACATTAAATCAGCTGTTTGATAAATGACTGAGAAGTGGAGACTCTTGTTGCCCTAACTCTTGCTTTCATAAAGCTTTAGGAGCACCTTGAAATGTGTCGTCCACCAGTTTGAGGTCCTCACTGATTGCCTGGCAACCTCTTGGCGATGACCTGACTCCCACTGCTCCCAGGCCCTGTTTGGTGGTGAAATGTACCATTTGCCGCACAAAATGTAACAAACCTTCTTTTCATGCTTCGGTGTGTGCTCTGATTCATCTTCCAAGGAAAGCGTGTCAGGCTGTTGACTTGGTATTTATTTTAGACAGAGGCAAGCTAGTTGTTTCCCAATGTTCACTTTCAGTAATTTCATGCTACACCAAGCTTATCACCTCCTGGATAAAACTCCATACTTAACCCTCTGAGTTCTTTTTTTCCCCCCTATAATTGGTTTGCCAGGAGTTCTTGTTCAAATTCTTGTTTGTAACCTTCATTGCAGCGTGCAATTAAGCTGCATGCATTTTCTAC
The DNA here is from genome assembly GCA_023969325.1 of Oryzias curvinotus. Lineage (NCBI taxonomy): Eukaryota > Metazoa > Chordata > Actinopteri > Beloniformes > Adrianichthyidae > Oryzias > Oryzias curvinotus. The sequence goes on along the minus strand of CM043725.1, from coordinate 23,163,730 downwards.
TTGCATGTTTTTAATGTCAAATAAAGGTGCAACTATCAAATTTTCCTGCAAACACTTGTTAACAGAGCATTTGATTCCAGCAAAAGGAAAAGAAAATGTATATATATTTAATATAAAAGCCTAATCTACACACTTCCCTTCAGTGATTTTGTGAAATCTCGTTTGATTTTTCATTTTTCATTCCCGCTCTTATAAATATTGATGATTTCCCCAGCGTGCAAAGCTGCAATGTATGTGCAATAGATTTTAAATCATTGCCCTTCACTGAGGTTTGATTAGTTCTGACAACACTTGCACTCAATTGAAGCAAAATGAGTTAAAATTGAAAAACACATAATGTGTCACACTATATGAACTCAAGCTTTGCAATGCTGTACAAATGAACCAAAAAGAAAATGTACTTCAACGCTCTTCTGGTAATTGCAGATGCTGATCGAACACTTCCAATAGACAGAAAAACATGTTGTCTGGAGGAGTCATAATCACATTTGCACATTCCTGCTAGTTGGTAGTTTTAAAAAGAAGCTCATTGGGATTTCTTGTAAGTGTGGAATAATAGTGTTAACTATTTTTGACACTAAATCATGGCTAAATAGTTCAAGAAAGTAAACCAAGCCAAGTTTATTCTGCCACTTTCTCAAAGTCTGACAAGTAAATTCACACTTGGAGCAATAACCGTTACTTAAAAGTGTGAAGCAGACATGAGCACACAACACTTCTGCCACGTTCTGTTGGGCCTTTGTCACATGCACCCATACAGGGGTTGACCCGTACACGGATGGACCCATGGAAGGTCGTAGACAGGAGCTGTCTCATCACCCTTGAGTCCACTTTAAGGGAAGTCATGAAAATGGAATGTTCCATTGTCTTGTGTGTGGTAAATGTGTCTTGAAGTATTTGTAAGGATAATGGAAGTTACACAGACTGATGATGTGCAGGTGATACTGTTGTATGGTGCACTAACGCCACAATCCACCATATTTTTTTGAATATAAAGTATGAGTAGCAGTGGTCAAAAACTGCATTATAAAGAAGAAAAAGTCATATATAAGTCGCACTATAGATTAAGTTGCACTTTTGGGAGAAGAACGATTTTTCTGAACAACTCTGCCGAATCATACTGCTTTCATACTGATTGTGATTCAGGCAGAAAAGATTTGCGTCTCCTGCCTCTCTTTCAATCCACGTCAAATGCATTGAAAGCCTCGTTGCTACATGGAAGCATCCCAACTGTGTATCTCATTTACAATGCATGGAAGACATGGATAAAACACGGATGATGTCAAAAGATCAAGATTATTTATTTTGAAGAGCTCTACAAAAGCATCAGTAATCACGTCTCCATGTCTGGGATCATGCAGATCCTTCAGAGTCTCTCAGTACAGTGAGGTTCACCATCTACTGCAGGAGCTGCATCTGAATGACGGCAGCTTTCAGCGGTACCTTTGTCTCTCTGTGGCCCAGTGTGATGACTCACTGTCCCACATTTGTTTTTTTATTTTTTTGCACAAGGAGGAAACAAGAATAATAAAATTCACAATCCAAATAAGAAAAATATAAAGTTCTGAAGGAAAACAATCAGATTCTCCTCTGTTTGTTTTGGACTCGACCCGCTGATCAGACGAGTGGCGCTTCTTCTGTGTTGCTGTTAGTGGCAAGTACTGATATAATCACCTGTAGTGCCCTCTAGCAACTGTTAGAGGGGAAAATAAAAAATGTATAAACCTATTTATAAAAAAAAAAAATATCACATTTAAGCTGCACCCCTGGCAAAACAATGCAAAACACCACAACTTCTACTCCAAAAAATATGTCAGTCATTAGATGAACGTACTGGCTCCTAACTGACACCGCTCAAAGGCTGCAGACACGGAGTGTGCACAGGATGTTAAAGTATCCATGGGATGTCAAGACAAACTACATGTCTAATTTCCTAAATTCTAACAGTCTGCACATAAGGAGTGCAGACTTATCACTTGTGCAGCACTAACAGGCTCCTTGCGCCGTGTGCAGGCACTGTGTCCTCCACAGGCTCACCAAAAAGCAATGTGGAAATATCCAGTGCAAGTATCCTGCTGACCTTCTATGAGCTACAAGGCACTTCCTCTGTTTTAAAGAGACTTTTCCCATATGTGTCAGTAAATGTCAATACGAAACTGGTCTACATCGTAAGCAGTTATGTTTTTTGCTGACCACAGATCACATGTAATTTATTTTTCCAAGGACAAAAACAACCTGCTTGATGCCATGTTTCTGCGCTTCAGTTATGAACATGAAGGCAGAGTTATGCAGGCAAACACAAAATAGAAAGTAGATTAAATTCTATATTTTGGACCAAAGAGCATTTACTGTCCATCTTTTCAACCCTCTCTCTGTTTCAGAAAGGGTCATTGTCAGCTTGTTGCCATAAATGTATTTTGTTTCAGAGACTAAGGCAAACACCAAGGACAGTTGTCATGACTGCTTTAAAAGCTTTTTGTTCATTTCACGCCATTTTGGTTTTACGCCGACGCTGACACTAATGCCAACCTGACAGCCTTGATTCAAAGCAGTTCACACCTTTTTTATCTTGAAGGTTATTGATTCCATTTCCAGTCCTGTCCTTTCTAGTTAAAGTATTATTCTTCATGTGTGCTATCACTCATTGAATTTTTCATCTACCCCTACTTCTGAATGAAATCAGTGCCCTTGGCCTCTGTAGAGAATGGAGGAGATTAGAAAGCTTAAAACTTTAAACTCGAATTTCTGTCTTGTCTTTTAAGTAAAGGCAGGCTGTTTTAGATATTTTATTAAATCCATGTGCCAATATGCTTGCATTTCGTAGTTATTGTAAGCTTGTTTTTCATCCTCCTGCTTCTCCCTCATCTAAAACAAGCTGACAGATAACGTCCCGCCCTCGGTTTTTCAAAATCTCTTTGTCTACTTTGCCAGAATATGACATGTTGCATAACTTTTCTGTATTACGGAATGTCTATTTATGCCCAAAGTCCTACTGCAATCATCTTTTGATCTATTTTAAAAGTATTCCCGGTGGTCTTTTAATTCGATTTTTGCTGTTTTTAGCCAAAAACAAAAACTTTTAGTTTGTGCAGAGTGGCAGTAGTACTTAGTAGTGGGCGGGACCATTGGAGCAGAGCAACCCCGACCCCCCTTCCTGTTGCTTACATGCTCTCCCTCTAGCTTACATCCCCAGCCTATTCATTATTCATTATTCAGCTCTACAGTTTGCAAACACAAATGGGGGACCTTTCGGTGAAAAAAAAGCACACTTCAGGTTTATTGGTTAATCTGAATTGTCCCTAGGTGTGAATGTGAATGTGAGTGTGCAAGGGTGCGTGCTGGTGGGTGATCAACCTGCCTTTGCCCACAATGGGGCCGGGATAGGCTCCGGCAGCCCTGTGACCCCAAAAGGGACAAAACGGTTTAGAAGATGAATAAATAGTTGTCTGTAAGGATGGATGAATAAGAATGAAGCAAAGCAGGGAGCTTGTGGCCAACCCAGTGTATTTTATATGTCACAGATACGCTTTTTTTTCAACTGGCATTTCTTTGTCTGCTCCTGATTCGCAAGAGACTTTTATAAAGAAATACTCAGAAATGCAATTTTAAGCTTAATTTACTAAATACATATCCTATATTATCAGAAAAATGCCACAGGAGCATGTTAAAAACTCACAAAAAAATCAGATTTTCTTGGGAGTGGGGCTTAAAGTGGAAAGTGGATGTCATTTTTTCATTATTTGTGAACTTTTTTGGCTTTTCATGTCACCACAGCAGACTCTTTTATTATGAGGTTCAGGGGTTTCTTTATTGGACAGCTATCATTTTGATAAATAACTCCGACCCCCATAGCAGGACTATAAATAAATGTTAAACCCTGTATACCTGTATAACGCTTAACTACCTACTTAGAAGGCCCAAAGCACTTTACAGTCACAGTCCCGTTCATCTACTCACACACTGATGGCAGCTCCAACATTACTCATGTTTACTACAACTTCAAGCAGCTGTGAGAAACAGAATAAGGTTCTTTACACATTTTTCCTTCATTGGTTGGTACAGAGCAACTCCGCCCCCCCTTCTCCTCCATGCTGCTGAGAGTTTGGAACAGGGAGTTTGTGGCCTTGTGTGACAAACAAGCTCCAGATTCAAAATTATTAGAATAAGAGCTTAATTTTCTTATTAAACGTCCTCCGTCATGACATAATTGCAACAAGAACATGGCAAAAAACACAATTTTCATTAGAGCCAATTTGTTGCTGCTTTTTCTGAGAAAAGTTATGTTATCTTTAACTCTTTTACAAACCTAGAGTTTAAGTTCACCAATACTTAATTCTTTTTGACATTTTAGAGTGATACAAATCCCAACTTCCATTAAACTTTTCGGCACAGAAGTCTCACTTTTGGACAATCTCCTGCACACTTTGCTTTAAATGGATGAACTGCCTCCGTTTAAACTACCCATTGAACTTTAATCCCCATTCTTAACACCAGCAGGCTTTCTTTGTTGTGACTGAATTTCTGCTTCATCAGTTACTGACCTAAATTAATTCAATGATTGACTCCACTAGAGTGATCAAGGCCCCCCCTTGTTTTGCAGAACGTTTTTAAACAAAAGAAAGGATGAAAGATCTGAACGCTTTACCAGCAGATAGAAGAGCAGAAAGCTTGACGTTGTGCTTGGCATCAACTAACTTTCCAAGTGAAGGAGGTCTCCAAAAAAGAGTTTCTCTCTGCTGGATGCTCGGGAAGTCACTGAAATGGCACAGAACAGGATGCTGCACAGAGCAGATTAAGACATTGCTCCAGCTCTGTGTACTTTGTGTTGTGCGTTCAAAAGAACTGAATGAATAATCTTCAGCTTGTTGATCCAACTGTGGATTCACAGCAGCACACAATTCATCTTTTGTTGAGCAACCATAAAACGCTCGCTGCAGTAATTGCCTCTCTGCGGCCCATGAAGTGTAAGATATTGCTGCTGTGTTCCAAAGCTTACCAGGTTTGTCTTCACTGATGAATGAAGTAATAGACTAACTCAATTATTCTGTGATCGACCAGGTAAAAGACGAAGCGCAGCAGCCTCAGATGGTGTTCACTGCACGCCACGCAACTGTGACCTTCCAGACGGACGGGGACACGTGGCGTGAGCAGAAAGAGAAAAAGGCCGCGCTCATGGTCGGCATTTTGATCGGCGTCTTCGTGCTTTGTTGGATCCCTTTCTTCATCACCGAGCTGATCGTGCCGCTGTGCTCCTGTGACATCCCACCGATTTGGAAGAGCATCTTCCTGTGGCTGGGTTACTCCAACTCCTTCTTCAACCCACTCATATACACAGCCTTTAATAAAAACTACAACAATGCCTTGAGGAACCTTTTCTCCCGGCAGCGGTGAGGAGCAACGCCACACGCTTGGATCACACCAGCTTCATTTCTCAAACGTGTCTTCAGGAGAAAAGATTTCTCTGTTATGTTTATGGTTTCCTTTCAAAAGAAACCTCCCAGCTGGGCTGAGATGGAGGTCTAAGCAAGAGGAAGAAGAACACATCTATCATTTTCAGGCAGCTCCTGTCAGCTTATGAAACATCTTAATGACATTCAGGACTGCTGGGAGTACTCTAAAAAACATATATGTCAAAAACAAATGTATTAATTCCCAGAACTTTATAAAGGAATAAATAAAAAGAGCATTGTAGATACACATTTCCAGTTTGAACAGTGAAAAAAAATAAAAGAAAAAAAAGAACGTTTGTTTCTCAGTAAAAGCAGACTACAGCTGTAATCTCACCAAGGAAGCCATAATTTGTTCAGAGACCACCACTTTTATCTGTACTCATAAACTGTTGTCACTTTAAATCTACTCAAACAACTCTGTAGATAAAAACAAATGCTGTTCCGTGATGCTGAGTAAATATATGTACCCACGTGTCCATGCACACACCCGCAAGTCTGGAAAAAAGACACTCATTTTCTTCCATCTGTGAATGAATTGCTTTGTGGGAAATAGGAAGAACTATCAGGAGATACAATCATATGTTCAAGCTTCTTAAAAAAAAAAATAATGTCACCTGCTGGAGCCAGCGCCAGATTTTGTGATTTCAAGAAATTATCTGCACAATGAAACAATTGTGCTTCCACTCCCAGCAGCGTAATAAAATTCTGACCATTTCTTTTCCCACATGCTCCTTACAATAAACGACAAAGAAAACAGACTACACTGTTTACCCTCACATTGGCGGCAGAACAAACAAATGTTGAGTTTCTGCAAAGGAATAAAACATCAGACAGATGGAAAAATCTGCAAGGATTGGGATGAACATGTCTTTCCATTGTATCGACAATGTAAAGTGCTAACATCATGCATGTTTGTTTAAAAAAAAGAGAGGGAGAGAAAGAGAAGAAACTGTAAATTGAAAAGTGGATTTGGGAAATGGAGAAGCTAAGCTGAACATATTCTATCAAAGATTATCACAGAAGTTAAAAAAAGTTACATGTTATGTGGGGATTCTCAGTTATCCTGGTACTGCTTACACAGGATTCTAGTTCTTCAGGACACTTGGACTGTAAAGGTTCATCTGAAGACGATCCGTTTAACCCTTCTGTTATCCTATGGGGTCAAGATGACCATTGACGTGTTCTCCCTACCAGGTCAAAGGTGGATAAAGGTGGAGAGGATTTCATGTCATCCATGGACACCAGTGAAGATCGCAAATCATTGAAGAAAAAAGTTCAGAGCTCTGTCTTGTGGGGTCTAGATGACCCAACTCCCAATGTCAAAGTGCTTAGGATAGCACAAGGGTTAACATCATTGTGTGTGTCTGAAAAGCTCAGAAGGATCGTTTATTCTGTTAAACACAAAACTGGTCCACCACAAAAACAAAAAACAGTTTTTATGAATCCTATCAGCAACCACAAACTATTATTCGAATTTAATCATTGCCAAAATGAATCATGGCCCCCCTAACATTTAGCTCATTCACTATAGACGAACAGGGAGGCATTTCTTTTTTTTCTTTTTCTACTATTTCTAGCGCTTGTCCACCACCTATAGGTGGAAGAGTCTTGGTTTAAAATCACAAAGCAGAGCAAATCTCATGAATCTTCCTCCAGGCTTTTTCTTTCCCAGGTCTATTCCGATATATGAAAGACTTGGTGTCGTATAATTCCAGGCACAAACAGCAATTATTAATTTCGCCTCCATAATCAATTTTCGAAAGGTTGGTAATTCCATGAAGGAAAAAGGACATTGTCCATCATTACTAAATCCGAGTCCCTGATTGGTCAAAGTTTGACCCGGTTTAACTTTTAACACACGTTCATTGGCCATGCATTTTGTACGTAGAGCCCAAAAACGGTCATAGAAAGTTCTGTATCTACGTGGGAACATGAATGTTTTGGACATGGAAGCCTCAAATGCACCTCTGTGCCCGTTTATATAGACTTTTCATTGGAAGTGGCCACCTGAATGTTCACTGCAGAGGTGTGAACATAGCTTTAAAAGTGGAAAAAGCTACTCAAATGAGCAGCAAGAGCTATTTTGAAATCAACCTTTAAAGTCCATGTGCCTTAAAGAACATAAAACCTGTGCTAAAAAGTTAAATGTCTGACTAAAGATGTTTTAACACCTTTCTATTTTTCTTAAGAAAAAAAATGTCTCTCATGCAGAAGCTGCCACTTTGACCAAATCTGTTCTCCACCCACAAATCTGTGAGTTTTTCAGTTAAATAATACTCTGTAACTGATTTAGAAATAAAAAAAAGCTAGATTTGTCTGCAAACTGTTGCATTACGTGTCATCACACTGCACCAGAGATCGATACTGATGGTGGAAGATTAAACACATTTTTGGAGAAACTCTGTGGCTGTCTTGTGAAAATGTGTCTTTTTCTTAAAAAAAAGAAAAATGTAATTTTTTTTTTTTTAATCCTTGGGTTCTTGACTTAAAATAGCCGCTGAAGCAGAAATTTGTGATAACAACAAAAACAGAACTATCAAAAGGTAATCTGAACTAAAAAAAATATTTTTACGTGAGTAACCTTACCTCCCTTTAAAAATAATTTAAAATACTTTAAATTACAAAACTGTAGAAAGAAGGAATGAAACATTTATTCTCTTCTCATTCTAACAGCTAACTGAAGTCAAATTAGGCAAACGGTGTCTCTTTCTCCTAATGCTACTAAGCTTTTATTATTTTCTTGCCTAGTCCTCATTTCCAGATTGACTTTGTTTACAATTTTTTGTTGACAGCTAAGAAAAATCTGCTATTGTTTGTTTTATTTATTTATTTCATATTTTGTCGCTTCCTCAGTTACATTTTTGTTCTGAATTCAAGGAATGAGCCTATTAGTTCCCCTTAGAATAACTATGACTTTAAGAAGAATTCAGAAACGTGGACATTCCAGTCCAACAAAGCGGAAACAGATCTGTTTAAACAAAAGATGGGATGGGATCATGCAGTTCAAAAAACTAAAGAGAAAATATGTTTTTATGTGTTATATTTTTATTATGTTTAATATTATGCAAATGAGCATATATTTAAGGAAACATAGTTAGTATAAACTCAAGTGGTGATAAATTATTGCCTTCCAAATTACAAAGCTTGTTAAAATTGTGGCCTGTTAAAACAGAGCACCAGATAAATGCAAAGATTTGCACATTTTTTTTACTTTCTTTTTTATCTGCAAGTAACAGTTAGCAATGCAAATTCACAGCAACACAACATGCAATACTTAATTTATTATTGGAATAATGAAATAAATCTATCATTGCCAGAACCTTCTTAGCCCCTTTGCAAAGTCAATATTGCCTCTGGGAAAAATGTGCCCACTCTTAGATGAATGAGCCCTTCCTAACTAATTGCCCCTCACCTGTTCAACATAGGTGTTTGGCTTCACTGCCAACGACACGCTGTGTCACATTGTTAACTCTTTACATACTTTCTTTCATCGCTGACTGGCACAAATTCAAACTGGACACAGAATGAAAAAGGAAAAAAATTAAGAATTCATTAATTCATAATTCAATCTATTTTTTAAAGATTTGTCAGTCAAAACCCTGTAGGCGCGGAGTAACTCCATCCCAACATCCAAATTTTTACACTCTCCCGCTAGCTTACAACCCCAACCAAACTTTACCAGTGCAACAAAAATGATGAGCAGTATTGTTTGTAACTATACAGTTGTGCAGTTTTGAGCCAGATACCAGCTCAGATGAAGACATTAAAGACACGTCCCGTAATGCAATTTTAAGCTACGTTGTCTTTACAAATGTCCACCATCGTGAGAAAAATGCCACAAGAAGATATTAAAAACACCATTTTCACTGGAGTAGATCTTTAACTAAGTTTTAACTAAGCATAATACCACAAACCACAGCTCATCTTTTTGTATTCTGTTGTTGACTTTCTCCAGATTTACAAAAAACACAATGCAGTTTCTGAGTTTCTCGGTACTGATCCGCACACCAAACTACACTCTACAGCCACAACTGTGAAGTCACTGATCCATTTCAGACCACGGCATCTGCACAAAATGCCCTTCCTGACAGCCATCTGCATTTACCCAGACTCGGGAAATCACACAAACACACTGGATTGTGTCTCCTTGTGGTCGCATTTAAAACTTGTAATGAAAATGTTGTGGTAAAATACCAAAAAAAAGCATACAAACATTTATTTTTTTTCTAGTTCGGTGGTAACAGGACCTATAAAAGGAAACAAAAACCTTTCCCTTTTTTAATTTGCATTAATTTTACTTTCTGTTATGTTTAACCTGCCTTTGAAATGCTAATCAGAAATTACTTTTACTACAACCAGGAAAAAACTATATTTAAATTGCACAATTTTAAAATATTTTTTGCAAATTTGTCTCAACATTTGCTTTAAAAACAAAAATAAGCATTTAAATTGTAAATTTTAAAATAAATTAGCCTGTGAAAAGGGAATTGGCATTAAACTTTGGCAGCGTCCTCTATGATTTAATAAACATGAATAGAGTAGTGTGAGTCACAGATGGGTACATAACATTCAGGGAATTTTGCAGGAAAGTGGCAGAGAAAGTCAGAAAAAAAAAACAATATCTTACTTTAGTTTGAAATCATTTTTCATGAAGCCTGCTAATGCACCGTGGGTCATTTTAGAAACAGGCACAGGCATGACCTAAATCTGTTCCTGGTGCCACAGCCAGCATGCACATATCAGGACCGAGGGGTATGTGCTCCTGTTCACATCCACTCATGCCTTCAGGGAAAAGAGAATGCATGAAAATGGGGCTTTGCTGAAATGACTTCAGATTAAAGCCAACTGCTTCTGGCAAGTCAACCTGCTCTGTCGCTGCTTATGTTTTTTTCTGGGTACGGTGCACACAGCCTCCACACATAACACATGCTGGAAGCTCTCGGTGGCACAACTATAGCCTAGTGACACCTTAAATTTAGTTTCTAAGCCTGTCTTGTGGTATATTTTTATCCTCATTCTCTCAAAACGGTGTCATCACCCTAAACTGAGTTAAAGACATGCTTCTGGTAACCTTTGGAGTAGAATGACTGGATGTTTTGTGCTTTCTTGTCCAGGCTCTTCATGTTGGCGGCAACATTGACTCTCTGACTCGATTGCTGTCCCACTTGTTATTCTGTGACAGCTACGACTTATCCAAATAGAAACGGCACAGCGGGGACACAGAGGAGATGATCCCTGTGAGCAAGTGCACGGATGTGTGATACGAATGAACGCTCACAGCCCTCTCCTCGGCTCCACGCCTCGACTGCTTTCCATCCAAACTCTCGGCCAAAGGAGAGGTGACTGTGGAAGAATGAAGAATTGGAACTATCACAATATAACAGAGAAGCTCATAAATCTTCCTTTGCCTAAAGATAGAACTGCAGCAGAAAGAGCACGCTGGATTTTTATGGATTCTTAAGTCACATATTTCAGCAAATGAACTCTGCTAAGACCGGCAGAACCAAAAAAAGTCATTTTCACCAGGGCTTCTTTTCCAGACCTTTGAAACCTCATTTTGCTGCGCTTCTTAAGGCGTGGTATTGCACACGTGTCATCTATCTATTGCCACAGAGAATTGTATTTTACCACAGATAGACGGAAAGTTCATTGCAACAAAAATCACTCATTTTTGTTTCAGCTTTTATATAATCTGCATTTTAATGGGATGTGCAGATGGTGTATTACTAAAAAACTGCATGTTGAGGGAGAAAATAGACTACTGTTGTGTGTTGGAAAATTGTGTCAGGTGAAAAAGTCTCCTCAGTATGTACGCACTGTGGGTGTTAAACAGCCAGCTAGCTTGTAAAACCATTACATTTATTCTTGAGAATATATTTATAAGACCCCAGGAATGACTAATTGGGAGCTGTGGATGTTTTTCCCCACATTTTTAAACTAGTGTCTTAAAATTCTTAAAAAATTACACCTTAAGCATACTCAGGCACTGACAAGGTGTAGACCCATTTCCTGCCCTCGCTGTCTCTGAGCAGCAACGCACAGCATGGATCATCTGACTCAAGGGAGTTTGTTCCTCGGTGGAACTGAGAGAAAGAAAGGTTAGTTCATAAATCAACAATGAAAGATGGGAGGGGGAGACTTATAGTTAAAAAATAATTAAAGGAATCACACACTGTCATGTTGTGCAGGTGGCGAGAAACGCATCTTCATTTTTTGTTTGTTTGCATATTTGTCACCAAAGTGTTGCAGATTATCAAACATTTTTAAATAATAGACAATAGCCCTGCATGAAAAAGTTATTGCCCCCAAAAAATACTAAATAGCACACCCACGTCTGATCCCCAACATTTGTCACTCAAGAAGTATCTAAGCTAACTTAAAAAAAAAGGAAGTAACCAGGAAGTAAACCCTTCTGAAAAGTTAGAGATCATTCAGAAGTTCAAAAGCACTCTGAAGCAAGCAGTTCAGATTTATGAATCTTGAGAAGATTCTTCTTTCTCTTTCGGCTTTTCCCATCAGGGGTCGCCACAGCGAATCATCCTTTTCCACCTCACTCTAACATGGACATCTTCTACCCTAACATTAGCCAACTTCATGTCCTCTGTTAAGACATCCATATATCTCCTCTTTGGCCGTCCTCTTGCCCTCCTGCCAGGCAGCTCCATCTCCAACATCCTTCTACCAATATATCAACTATCCCTCCTCTGAACATGTCCAAACCATCTCAGTCTTGCTTCTCTGACTTTGTCGTTAACACAGGCAACATGAGCCGTCCCTCTGATGTACTCGTTCCTTATCCTGTCTAACCTGGTCACTCCTAAGGAGAACCTCAACATCTTCATCTCCGCCACCTCCATTTCAGCCTCTTGTCTCTGTCTCACTGCTACCGTCTCTAATCCATAGAGCAGAGCTGGTCTCACCACTGTCTTGTACACCTTTCCTTTGAGTCTTGCTGACACTCTTCTGTCACACAATACTCCTGACACTTTCCTCCACCTGCTCCAACCTGCCTGCACTCGCCTCTTCACCTCTTTTCCACACTCCCCATCACACTGAACTGTTGACCCCAAGTACTTGAGAAGATTATAAACCCATTAATAAAGATTAGGGGCAACAGGAAACCACAGGGGGAGCCCTTTTCCACAAAAACCAGAAAACATGGAGTACCCAGCTGACCACAGTTACTACATGGGGTGGCCGGTCTTCACCCGCCTGGGCCCTCTCTGGGGGGCCGGGCTTGTGGGGGATCCTGTTGGTCGGGGCAGTGCCGTGCCCCGACCAGTGCAGTGCCGGGGGGTCGGTTGGCTGGCAAGAGGTGCTGTGTGGTGATGAGGGGGTGGGAACAGGCCTGGTGGCCACCTCGCCCCGGCTTACTGGGGCTAACTCTCCCTTCTGCAGGGTGGGGAGGGCACTAAGGGCGAATACGGGAGGAGGGGTTGAAGGAGGTGTAGGGTGAGGGGAGGTGTATGGGTAGAGTGGGGGTGGGGGGGAGCTGTGGTCTTTGGGCCCCCTCGGCCTTGCTCTGGCCTGTGGTAACAAGATGGGTGGGCAGCTCTTAGGTCCTTGGGGTTCTGGCCCCCCCTTTGGCCTGCGTCTCAGGGCCCAGTGGCCCCGTACGGCTGAGGGAGCCTGCCCCGTGGCTTAGGGGCCCTCACGTCGGGGATACCCGTGCTCTCCACCCTCATTGCACACAGTCACACTGCTTTATCCCTCGCTCTCAATCCACAGTGTATCGATGGACGCATCAGATATGGGTCAGTGTGACCCATGGTCAGTTACAAAACCTTATCTTAGCGTGAGAATGTCTTTCTTGGATGTAACATCTTTCTTTCTAGCATGAATGTTGTGAAGCTCAAAATCACAACCCACTCAAATTAGCAGCTTGGCACTCGTATCCCCTTATTTTCGCCCCCTCTCTCTTTTCCTCTATTTCACCCCTCCCCTCTTTTTTTCCCCACACCTTTCCTCTCTCTCTTCCCTCTTTAGAAAAATGCTATCAGAAGATGCCTAACCCCTTATTGTAATAGTAAATTCTGTTCAACTCAAGAGGCCTTCAGCTCTGTTTGCTCAGTTGTTGGACAGGACAAGTTGAAAAATACATATGATCTACAATAAAGAAATATCAATACAAACATCTTTTTTAATCCAAGCTTCTGCAGTGAAACAACATCTTGATGAAATGTTAAGCCTCATCTGAGGAGTAAAGTTAACCCAATCAGCTGTTATAAAAAACCATCTGTGATAACATCAAAAGACATTTATGATTGTTATTATAGATTCTGGGAATACACAAAAGACTTGGCGATGCAGAGCCTTATAATCACGCAATAATGGCACCATGTGTTCGCCTCATCTAACTTGCTTACATCCTCATGTCCCCTGACAACAGCAGCAATAACCACATTTGCAGGAACTAAAAGACAATTTATTCTTATTATGGCCTTTTGCCATTTTTAGCTCAGTGCACGCAAAAAAAAATCTATTTTTTCATCTAGATGATGAGTTTTTCTGTTCAGCTGTAATGCAAGCCAGTTCTGCTATTGAAAAGTTTTTCATTTATTTTTTCTAGAAGTGAAAATTGGTATCAACTCTTCACTATAAAGACAATCAGACCAAAATCTGTTTTTATTAAAGCTTATTCTTATTAAAAGCCTAATAGAAGTAAAGTTTTTTTTATTCTTTGATAAGAAAAAAGGCGACTTATTGCTTTGAGCTCCTGTAGCTTTTGACTCTAAATTAACCAGATGACATTTATGATTATGCATAACTAAATGTTTTTGCACCTGATTAGCAAAACAACCCAGAGATATAATGCTTACAGTATTAGAATTAAATGTTAACATGATGAACTGGATTTTTGTTTTACATTTTTGTTTTTAGAAAAATATGCCAAGCGACTAAAGGCTTTGTTGTTGGTGGAGCTGCAAAGCTCAACAGAACCCCTGACATGGTCAAAAATAGCCCAAAAAAGAAATAAAAAGTTTATATTTTCCAGTCCACATTTCAGAATGACATGAGATGTGAGGAAAATTCAGAAATATGCATGTACTAGATTTTCCCGACTTTAAAATGACATCTAATAAAATGTCACAACTCTCATTTTTTTCTATAATAGATCCACTTCTTGTGTTGTCATCGTTGGATGCATCTTTTCTTCTCTGAACCCCTCTATTCATTCCCAATAATAACCCCTTCCAGCCTAGCCATGAATACTTAATGCAATGCAAGTGTGGAGAGCATGTCAAGCAGATTTAGCAGATGTTGCTGTTGCAGAACATCGCCCAAAACATTATGAGAAACCCATACGAAGTGGAAGATATGTTTATTTTATCATTGAAATTTAAGAGTAAAACAAGTATTTTTGTGAACCAGTATTTATTTTTCATATCTAAAACAAAAACAAACTTGTGATAACAAACTTTATGCAAAATTTTACAGAAATCATTCAAATCCGATTGCTGTGGAACTATCAGATACCCAGAGTACTGCGTTACATTTTGTGACGCTTTTGGCACAAAGATTGCTACTTTTGTCAAATTGGAAACAAAAAAAAGGCCTGACCCTTTCACTGGTAATTTCTTGTATGCAGCCTTTCATTGACTTTTTTGGTACAACAAGGATGTTTCTATTGAGCTTTATACGGAGTGTTACATGTCATGTCATCTGTTTAACTTGTTTTTTTTTTTTTCGTTAAAATTAACACAGTTTTAATATAAATACCAATGTACAGTGTCTTGATAGTGTTGTTTTCTTTGAAGTCAGTGGCTAAAAGCAAACTTTACAATAAAAAACAATTCAAAAATATACAATAAATATGAGAAAGATATTTACTGCTATGAGGACATTAACAATATGACTATACAGGTAAACATGCATAGTCATAAACATAGACATGTTTTTGCTTTGTAGTTGTTCTTATTACTAGTGTTATTTCTGTTTGTTTCGTTCATCGTGATTAACATGTTTGAAACAAATGTAATACCAAAAATGAACCATAACCATTCATAATTATGGTTCAAAGATGAGATGCCTCTACAAAATTGTCTGCTATTGAGTCCATCTACATGATTTTTAATTATAAAGTCAATATTTTCTACATAATAAAAATATAGTAATATTAAAAGGCACGCAAACACACAAAGGAGAAGCTGCAAAATGGCACATAATAGAATTTTTTTTTAAATTCACCATGAAGGCAGCCAAACCAGATCCTGCAAACAGCCCTGAACACCCACCTGAGAAGATTATTTTGGGAAATTGAAGGCGTATGCTTTCCAATCAACCATCTAAAGTGTTTTTTCTCTTTGAACAATATCAGAAGAGCATATAGGCGACAGAAGCATAGCACAGCAGAAATAGTAGAAGCCTAGAACCTGATCTCCAAGATGAAAAAATGTGAGATGAACTGACGGCCAAAAGACTCCGATGAAATCTTAGGCAGGAAGAGAGCCTCAAAGTGTGAGACCAGGCCAGAAGAACAACAACCATGGAGCCCAAAAGCAGATCAGGTCACTTAACAGTTCAACCAGCTCATTAAAATCTGGCCAATCATCTTATAAAGTATTTTCAAAGCATCCTCAGTGGTCTTTTAGATTACAGTGATGCGATTTTTATCCAAAATCAAATATACTGTGTTGTTTTCATCCGACTTTTACCTAGGAGTTGTGGACGGGACTGTTAGCGCGAGGAGTAAGCCTGCCCTGACTTCCCATTGTGCCTTTGTTTGCTTACAGCCCCTCAACCTCCCTACCTAACATGCAATAAAAATGGCGGGCGATATTGGAGCTATCCAGCGGTACAGTTTTGAGCCACAGGCCAGCTCAGACATGAAAAACGAAGATGTTCATGGATCAGAGTGGAGCGGAGCAGGAAGCTTCTGCACCGCCGACTGTAGCACCTACATCACGGCTACAGGCTTTTTCCAACTGCATTTTCCTATCTGCCCCCAACAGCGATTTGAATAACGAAATGAAATTTTTATCCTAATTTTCTTTCTTTGTGTCCTCCATCCTCAGAAAAATGCCACAAGAACACATTAAAACACCAAAAACAGGATTTTTATCACTATGGGTCTATAAAAAAAAAAAACATCCTCATGTTGTTAGACTTGAAATTTTTTAATGTTTGCAACTTCAACAATGTCCTTTTGTCTCATATTTTTCATACTTCAGTCTATTAAAGTTTAACAGATGTGGCTGTTTTCTATTTCCTGAGGTGATTGCATTCTTCTGCTAATTTATCAGGAAAGAAGATGGCTCCATCCTCTGTTGCTATGGCATTGAGAGTAAAAGGAAGTGCTGTATTTATTCATTTGTCAAAGATAGTAACTTTTTCAGGTTATGCAGGACTTGTGGGAGGAAGTGAGTTTATAAGATGGCTCTCATGTCGTTTTTAAAGCATAAAAGAAATCACAAAGAAGCTTCAAAACTCTTTAAAAGTCAGGTTTGGGCTTTGTCGTATCACTTGTGGACAATCCCATATGCAGCAAAATCAGTTCTGATGGAATGTATAGACTAGAGGAAGAATATAAATAGCCCCTGCAGTGCTCCCTTCAAACATCAACACTTGTGGATCCTTGAGAGGGTTTGTTTTTGATGTCCTATTCAGGTTTGCAGAAGCCGGGATGCTCGACTCGGAGCAGCAGGAATAATCTGCTTGGGATGCCTGACGAGGTATTTGGTTTGGAGGCAGGGTTGTCCACAAAGTACAGAGGAAAAAGAGATGACGTAATATTTACCTGAGGTGTGTTGTCAAGGCTCAGCACATGCAGTGTCATGCCTGGTGTTGTCCAGCTTGTTGAGCCTGAAGGAGGTGGTTTGAAACCCTCTCTTTGATGTCTGGTGATACCCATGTCACTGCTGCCTTATTATCGTGACTCACATTACACGCAGTGTGAGCTTCTGCTTTGAATTCCCTTGAAGAAGTAATACAATATGAATGAGATTTGTTGTGCAGGAACAGAAGGTGGTTGATTGCCCTGTCTGATGATCGGTTTCAAAAACTGTGATAGTGCGTGAGCTTCAGAGCTTCCTGGTGACATGTGCAGAGATTCAGAGAGAAGATGCCCCCTGGCGTGTATGCAAATGAGACCAAACTGCCTTTGAAACCATGTTGACCGATCTCTGGATCTGAAACGAGGCTGAGAATTACACTTCATACAGTACATAATAATCGCAACAAGTCCCAGCGGGGAGAAAACAGGCTTTGTTTGGCATTCTATTATCTCATGATCGGCCCTTCATAACATGAGATGAGTCTTCTGCAGTTGCAGACAGAGAAAACATGACTTTTACGACCCTTTCCTGAGTTAGGCATCACTGGAAAACTGCATTATTATTTAAGCTTGTTGCTATGGTATTTTGAGATGAAAGGAGTAGATCTCTGCAGGCTTAACTACAGCGTTTTTGTATAGTTCTGACAACACACACAGCATAAAATCTACTAAACCCGTATTTCAGATTAACACGTTCATCCCACTTTTGGCTTTTGCCATTTTTTATTTCCAATCAAATGAAAGAGACTAATCTGCACTTGATTAAATTTCTGTCTCTGCACGTGCCTGGCTAAAAGCCTCTCCGATATGTAAAAGAAAAAAATATATATCTGTACTTGTAGCTCTGCAGCATTTTCATTAATTATTCTTGTCAAATCCCTAAAAGATGACCCATGTGATCGCCTGACTTGAGATTCTTGATGGTCAAAAAGAAAGTGTGAGCATGTTAATGGTGTCACGCAAAAAGGAGATTTCCTCCAAATCTTCTGTCAGTGCATCTGCCTCACTGCTTTGTTAGAAATAATCCTGAGTGGATGTTTGAAGATCACGTTATTCTTTGATTCACCGGCTGTAACAGGATCTCCTTAAGTAACTGCAAAAATGCTCTACTGTTAGTTGGAGGCACTTGGCAGACAACTTCAAAGTGTATCAACAAGAAACTAATGGGTTTTTGTAGCCACAGGTAGTCTTTGACAATTTCTCACAGCTCACTTAAATTGCTCCACTCCCCTGCAACACATACCATGTTTTCTTTGTCCACCACAAAAGAGTCGACAAGATAAACAGGAAAAATCGTCCTGCAATCCTCATATTTTACATCCCAGAAGGGTAAACAACTTAGCACACAAATTTATTACTGTAAATTCACATGTATATGTGGGATTTAATCATCACCACAGTCAGAAATACCTGTTTGCATTTACAAATGCAGATTGTTGAAAAAATATATACTTGTTATATATATTTTAAATATATAAATAAGAAGGCCTATTCTAAATAGCTGAGAATCTTTTAACAAACTGTCCCCGGCGTGTTTGCTACTCATGCTATTGACAGTGTGAACAGACAAAATGTTCTGCAGGGTTTCTCAGCTGTGCCAAAAATTAAACATGTAGGATGAAGCGCTTCACTGCCAGCAAACAAACTGAGTGCTATCCACCCCTCTGCCTCAAACCGAGGTTAAAGAAGAAACTGCACTACGCCACAAATCAGCAAACAACGCCTGAGAAGGTTTACTCCCGCTCAGCTGCAAAACTCAGCCCGAAGTTGGACTTTTTTTTTTTAACTCAAGGATTGCTCAAAGTGGAAAATGAGACAATAAAATGACAATTTGGAAGCATTGGAGCAGTTTGTTTTGGCGTTTTCAGAAAAACCAGCAAAAAGTTCTTGGGCTCTTTTACAGACTTTACAGAAGAACATAAACTGGTTTACTCCTGAGTAAAAGTGTCCTTGAGGCTAAAAACCACAAAAGAAATCCTTTTATGTTACCTGGACAAAAGTTGAAAAATAACATTTGCTCAGTTGACAACCAGACAAGTGCTTAAATCACAGCAGATAGACAACTGTATCTCAACTTTTACGTGATAACTTTATAGTTTCTTTGTTTTTTCTCAGTAGTATTCAAACAGATTTTTGCTTAAAAACCCACTGCAATACAAAATGTGATTTTGGTGTTTTTAAACATGTTATCGTGGAATTTCTTTGATGATGGAAGACATATTTTAAGAAAATTAAGTTAAAAAAAATTGCATTACTACGTACTTCTTTATTCAAATCAATGTGAATTAGGAGCAGACAAAGCGTGGCCAACGAGCTCCCTGCTGCGCTCCATTCTGATGCATCCACTTGTAGACAATAAAATCCATTAATGTCTTGGTTTTCCTCGTCTGAGCTGGCACCTGGATCCAAACTTTATGTCTGGATAAATCCAGCATTGGTTGCCATTTTTGTTTGCACCAGTAATGTTAATTTGGAGCTGAAAGCTAGCAGGAGAGCAGGTAAACCGATAACTCCCCAATGTGGGTGATGGTAAAAGGGGCGGGGTTGTTCTGCGCTTATGTACCCATGCAGCTCGTAGGAAAAATTTCAACAAAAAAAAAAACAATTAAAATACTACTGCCGCTCGGCAAAAACTGTGTCCTACAAAAGTGGTCCCCAATAGTGTTTATTCTGTTCACCACATTTGTCTATCTTGATGCATCACGTGACTTTAAGCAGCTGTTCGGATCGCTAAGTTAAAAAGACCAAAAGGCTAATGAAAAAAACATATTTAGGGAGAAAAGAGCCAGTAAGGAAACCGAATAAGGGTCTTCGACTTCATGAAAACCTAAAGCTGCTATTTACAGACAAAACCTGAAGACTTCCTCGACATATGGATTTATTGAGACAGCTGTTTCCATGTACTAGAAGTTGCTCTGCCTGATACGCGATGACTGATTCTCGTATGTTTCACACAAGCAGATAATAAAGTTGCAGACAAGGTGGATTCATGTTTGTAATTATATTTAGAAAAAACAAGTTTTGCAACGGTTGTGTCATTTTGTTTTGCTTTATTTATCCATCATTAAATTTAAGTCGCTGCTAAAGGTGGCACAAACTCTAAAATTAAACCAGCCGCAAACGTTTTACAGAGAATGAAGACTCAATTCAATAAAGTTGCCGACCTGCTGAAGATGTTTCTGATCTGAGGAAACTTGCAAAAGGGAGATTATGGGTGAACTAGGCAGGCAGCTGTCATGAAATCTTGGCAAAGAAAATGTTCTTGTATTAAAAACCACTACACAATAAATCAGGATTCATATATACTATATATATATATGAAAAAACCTTTTGCTCTGAAATATTATCTGAGCCTGGTTGAGTTCTCAGTGTGTTAATGGTATTTTATAACAAATCAGAAATAACTTCTACAAATCATCAGCTTTCCTTCCCTGAATCCTTGTCATCTGGGAAAAATAAAATAAATCTACTAATATTTTCAGGTTGTTTTTAAACTAAATTTCTTGTAGTAGAATTTCATTGTGGAAAATAGGGGTTTTCAGAAGCTGAAAACATAGTAAACACCAACTTCAGCCCCATTTAGACCGGTCTGTAAAAATATTGTCTGATGTTAAACTGGTCCATACCCTGAGAAAGGTTGGAGAAATGGTTTTATTTTTGTTTTTGGCTAAAAATGGCGCAATAATAAATAAAAGACTACTGGGAACGTTTTTACAATGGATCAAAAATTATCAGAGTGGGTCTTTAAACAGATAAAAAAAATTAAGTTTCATAAAGTCATTCAGCTTTTTCATTCAGTATTTGTGCGTGTGTGTTTGTGTGCGCGTGCGTGCATGTGTAGTTTGCATTTAAAAGAACCAAACTACTGCCTGAGAAAAAAGATGAAAAAAGCAAGAGGAAAGAAAATTCCCCCTTTTCAGAAGAAAGCTCCTGAAATACCAAATAATTGTTGTTTTATGTGAGTAACCAAAAAAAATGTACCCCAATAATTGCATGCAGGATTAAAACGTTTAGTTTAAGAGACCCTTGAGGCATCACATTTGCTAAAAAAATTAAAAAAAAATAGAATATATCTGTTTGTGTTTTTACTTCCTTTTCCAAACATTTTATAGGCAGGGAGCATATTTACAGAGAGCATGTCAAAAATGTGAAAAGCAGCATAGATGACAGATGTTTATTGATCAACGTATTCCCAACAGCCAACATTTGCATGAATCCATCACCATACTGGAGCACCACTGTTCCACTTGACTAATCGCAGAAACCTGGCAGAGACGGCTCAGCATCAGGTTGCAGTTAATGGAGTCTGGCCGCATCACATCATATCCCATGTTAGAAAAACAAGCCAGTTTGGCTCTGCGATGCATCTGAAATGTGCAGCAGGTCCACACTCTCAACTTCAGACTTTCAGAAAAGGATTAAGCATTGATTAAAATGAACCTTTGAGGCAAATATGGAAAACAAGATTGCATGATAGTACATCTTTCTGTTGCATGAGCCCATGCCAGCATCTGATAGTTTCAGCTAACCCAAAAGAAAAAGGATTATGGTTTTTTTGTGGATAAAATCTTTTTTTTTCCAGAGGAATGAGCTCTCACAGCTTAAAAGTAACATCTAAAAATAGCTAGTTTTAATTTCTTCTTCTAAAAACCAACACTTCGTCAAACAATTAACCCCTTCATACCTTACTTAATTTCCAATTGTATAAAAAAATATTCTTCAATGTTTTTCTTTTCCTTTAAAACGGTGAGACTAAATAAAGTGGAATCCTGGAACGACCCACTCTGATAAAAATCATGTTTTTGGGGTTTTTTAAGGTGCTTAAAATAAAACATGAGTAATCCTATGTGTAAATTAGGAGCAAATGGAAAAACGTTGTTTGAAAAATAGCTTATTTATGACGTAAAAATTACTCTGAGCGGGCCACAAACTCCAAGCTCCAAGCTTTCAGCAATGGGGAGGGGAAAGGGGGCGGGGTTGCTCTGCAGAAACTATATATATATTGTTTCCTCCCAGCCAGGACTACTTTGGAAAAAGAGATTCTTAAATCATTCCTGGGTAAATAAAGGTTAAATAAGTAAATAAAAAATCTTTATAAAACATATATAGGTTAAAAACGCACAATCCATATTTAAAAAGCAACAAAGGAATACATTAAAATAGACCAAAAAGTTATAGATGTGTTTAAAATGGTACGCTTTAAATTTGCAACATATGGCATGAAGAGGTTAAACCAGCATAAAATTATAATTTAGAAGGATTATTATCTACTTCATAAATTACTCAGAGATTAGAATAGAAAGGCAAGATTTAAAAGAAATACCAAATAGAAAAGCAGGTCATTATGAAGCTTGTCTTTCTCTCTCAATTATGTTTTTTGTTGTCCAAGTGGGTTTCCTTGTTTTGTGTCCATTGAGGCGAGTCCCCAACAGGACAGCAAGGTGCTGCCACATGCACCAATCAAGCCTTCATCCCAGCTCTCTGATACACAGGAAATATATGCACATGGTAACAAAGCACAGAAAAAAACCACGATCTTCAAAGCGGAGAGGTCGACATCGGCCTACCTGCTTTTGTGTACATCAACAATGGTGCAACAGCAGGTCACGTGCAGGGATTCCACTCAGATGAGATCTAAACCTGCAGTTTTACCTGCTTTCTTTACCATAGTAGCACCATTAATGTTTGTAAATCTGACACACATGAAGTAGACATGCATTACTACTGATTTATTATCTTGTTTATCTTCAGAGGGGTTAGAAAGAAGATTCAATGAACCGCATTGGTTGTTTTTTATTCTTTGATCTTTTTTTATGTTAGCAACATCAACACTCAGACTGGCTAAGAAATATACGTCTTTTTTTTATTATTGATTATTCAACTTTACAAATACACCTCTGTACCTCAGCTGTTTTTTCCCCCCTCAAAGTCACAGAGCGGTTGGGGGTTCGTCAGCCATAAAGCGCAGCAGCGTTGGAGGGGAAGGTTTCCCCTGATCCATCACCATTTGCGCGTGCGTCTGCTTTGTCTGACACCGCATCCAAGGGAGGTTCAAAACAGCCCTGCATGTTGTGATGTATTAGTTAAAAAAAAAACAGGACCCCGCTGTGAAGCTCGATCTGTATTCATGGCACAGTTTTAGAACTACATGGGTCGATTCATGTGTGCCCCCAGGGAATGCGGTTTAACAGTGCCGGCCTTCTGTGTCCGTGACTGCTGATATGGACAAAAATGAACGCAGACAGACTGGAGAATAAACACAACAGATTGATTGACATGTCTCTTTTATTTTGTACCCAAATATCCTCAAAAGTTTTCTCAACCTGTCCACCCTCATGCTTCCAAAAAAGATTCTCTGTTCATCCATCTCTGCAATTCTTCTGTTTCACTCCCACTCCCACTCCCATCCTTTTCCAAACCCCGCCTCTATCTTCTTCCACTCTCACTCACCGTCTGTTTCTTTGAATGATTGACCTTAAGTATGTATTCACTACATCAACCTTTCCACCATCTTCTGTTCACCCTACAGATGCACGGTCGTCTACATACATCAGTTCACGGAGGCTCCTGCCTGCCCGCATCTGTCAGCCTATCCGTCACCGTTCTGAACCAAAGGGCGCTCGGCGCTGGCGCCCAATCCATCCTCACCTGCAACCTGTCTGTCACTGTAACAGCACATGTACCCACCTCCTCCCTGTGTTCTTACCTGTTCTGTCAGCCCTCACACACACATCTGTTTCTCTCCACCCTTCCCAGAATCCCCCACAGGCTTCAAGTCCACAGAGACTGCCCTCCTCTATCATCATCAAAGCATGCAAACCAGGACAAACCTCTTTCTTCTGAGGAGCAAACCTCCACAGGTTTGTTGTCTGAGCCACTTCTTCTCTCTTTCCAGTCCCCTGCATTCCTTTATTCATCTTACTCCATCTGTCTCCTCCTCTCATTTTTCATTTTCTCTCATCATTATTTCTGACGGAAAACAATCTGTGGGATTTGATGTACATTTATAAAGCAGAATATAACCTTCTTTCAAGGAAGCCAAGAACTCTGCGTTTACATCCAAACCTTCACAATATTTCAAGAAACATATTAGACCTGATGTGTTATATAGAAATTCGGGGAAACACAAGCATGACACATAAATTCAATTTTTTTTATTTATTTATAAAGAAAAAAAGCATTTAGAGTACCTAAAGGAAGTAACTCTATTGACCCATCAATAATTTTTTCAATTCAAGATTTTAAAATTCACAGATTTTGAAGACTGCTATCATTGCCAATAAAGGGTAGATAACAAGCAATTAGCTGAACTTTTGTTATTTGCCAAATTCTCCACCATAATTTACAAATAAATTCTTCAAAAATCAAAGTGATTTTCGGGTTGTTGTTTTTTTTATTTTGTCTCTCATAGTTGATGTCAGTAGTCAAAGCTCTGTCTCCCCCTCTGGTCACCGACAGGAGCAGTCTCCAGATCAGAGGTCAAGAGAGCCATAAACGCCACATATTTTTAAATGTAATTTCCAAAGAGCCATACAATAATGTAGCGTCCCTGTCCCACACTGAGGCATGGAGACTCAACCTCTTTGAAGGTTCTTTATTCTGATTACTGCAGGCCGCAACAAACGGCGTACAATTAATTCAGCAACTCCTTAATCTCTCCCAATGAGAGCGCTTCTCCCAACTTTTTGTTCCCCCCCTCCCGCAACAGTCCTCCTATTTCCCTTATTCGGCCCATAGCTGAACCCTATTGGTCCAAACTACCTAACAACAGGCTGAGCGGCAGAACTGAGAGCCAATCAGATCTCTGCTTGATGCGTCTAATGAACTCCAGAACTTTTAACGCTGACCCAACAGCGGACCCAACTCAGTCCGCAACAATATGTTTAAAACTAAAAATACATGTGAATGTGAGCATTTTATGTAATTTCAACTCTTTTAAAGTACAATAAGTCTGTGGATTCTTTTTTAAGAACAATATTTTGCTGTTGCTAATAAATGATGAGTATTTCTCGTGGTGGTTTTGCTGATGGTCTAGTCTGGTTGATTCGTGGTGAGTTTCAGCTTCATGCAGGCGTTGAGACTTTAAACGTGATCGTAGGTCTGAATGTTCTTTAGATGTGAGAAAGACTGCTCACATGCAGACCTGGAGCCACACACACACTCACACACTGCAGTATGTGACGGGCAGCCTGTTTTAAGTTATGACAATCCCTGCACGATTGACACTTTCTTCCTCATGCATTCCGTCCCTGCAACTGCGCGCTCTTTCTCAGAGATGGGAGCGCGCAGTTGCAGGGACGGCAATTCACAGGTTTCATGCTGTTACAAACTCTGTGAAATAATAGATAATGGAACGACCCAGCCGGTATGTCACTTTAACGGGGAGCACAAGCTTAACCACTAATGAAGAGGCGTCATTGGAGAGCTGTCCGTGTCCCATCCACCGCACGACCTCAGACAATGTCCGATAGAAAGAAACAGACAGAGAAGCAAATGCCCCCATTCATCTTCAAACCCGTTTACAAGCACCAACAAGCAACCCAAACAGCATGGACGTGACCTCTGCTTCCAGCCCCCCCACTCAAGGTTTTCACACCAAGACTCCCCCTTCCCCATGAGTCTTAGGGGCTGAAGGCGGGGCTAACCCCCAGGTCGCTACAATAATACTAAATTGATAGTGGTGCAGATTTTTTCTCTCCAAGCACCGCTACTACTGCGCGCTCCCCCTGGCATCGCACCCGAGAAGGACTGGTCTAATGAAAAAAAAAATATTCTATAATTAAAGATTTGTCTGCGAGCCACATGTGACCATCAAAAGAGCCATATATGGCTTGCGAGCCATAGGTTCCCGACCCCTGCTCCAGAGTAACTCCAGCGCACACTTCCTGGATGCTGCACTGCTGACTCCCATTCACTCAGTCAACCACGGCATTCTTAAGCACAGCATACTTAAGCAAGCAATACTTCGCACTGAGCTGAGCTCAATGCGAAGCATTGTTTGTGCCACTCTGCTGTCCTTTCTGAGGGTTATAGTTGGACCTGATCTTCTGTCTCCTGTCCTGACCCTGTATCTGACTGTTTGCTTGCTGCCTGCCCCGACTCTCACCTGGATCCTGACTACCCCGTCTCTCCTCTGATGAACTCATGCCTGTCATCGACTTTTAGCTGAGCTAACAAACCTGCTGCATTTGAATCCAGCCGTCTGTCTGTTATTGTGTCAGTTGAGGTATACCTATGATGGAAATTCCAGGTCTCTCATCTTTTAAAGTGACAGAATTTGCACAGTTGGTGGCCAACTAAATACTTTTTTGCCCCACAGTATAAGTTTTCAATTTCCTTCATTTTCCCCCAAAATAACAATATTTTGCTAAAATGTGATACTGACTTCCAGTTTGACTGATTTACAGCAAGTCGAATTTAAGATAGCAAGTCTTCTCAAGGTGCCCGACTGTGTTCCACAAGTTCTATGAAGTCATATTTATGCCAACACATTGTAAACAAAACTTTCTAAGAAGCAAATCAAAAAACATTACACTTTTTGTTTTTTCAAAAACTTTTTTGTCTGTTAGACACTGAACCAAATCGCTCTTTTGGTGATACATTTCACTGAGCCCTACACTAGAGCTACCATCCTATTTGCTTTTTGTGATCAACTAGATCAGATAAGTGATCCAGGTGATCAGCACCTGGAAAATAACCAGGGAAGTTGATACAAATCTTTAACTCAATTTACTCCATATTGGCTTCTGAACCCTCACTAGCACTGTCTTTTAACTTTGTTTTGAATGTAAATCAGGAGGAAAGGACTTCTCTGTCTCCCTTTTGCTCTGAGCGACTTTCTTCCTGCCTGGTGCTTTGGCTCTAAAATGGGGCTCCCACTGGGACCCCCCCAAAGCTTTCTATTGCGTCACAGCTTCCAACCTACAATTCAGCTTCACGCTTCTTTCACCTCCAGAGCACCATTCATATGTTTCTTATTAAAGATTAAAACTCAGCCATTTTGGGTGGATTCATGAAAAACATTATTCTATACTGGAATGAAATTAATGGAAATATATGGAAAATACGACTCAAAGGTGAAAGTAGAAACCAAGTATTAAAAAGAGTAACGAGTATAAAGTCTGAAGGTTTAAAACAGGATCAAGTCTTCGTAGTGAATACGTTCTAGCAACAAAATAATCTAAAAAAAATACATTAAGCTGGAAAACACAGAAATATTGTACAGAAACTACAATATAAAAAGAGTTATTCCTGTTTCTTCCCGAGAGATTTTTACAATCTGGTGCATGAAATGTTTTATTGATGCGTTACTTCTTAGTACTTTTTAGTCTTGTACAAATACGGTCAATAAAGGACGGTTCAAGTGTTAATTATACTTTTATAGCTGATGAACAGAGTCAGACTTTGGTCCTAAAGCTCAGTGAAGTGTAAGAAGCTGTTTAACGGTTTACTGATTAAAAAAAAAATAAAACAGAGATGTCTGTTAGCTTTATTACTACAAAACGTCTCCACCTCTGGGATGAAACCCATTGTGAAGGTAGTTTTGTCTGCAAACATGGAGCTTCAATTATTTTTCTATAATCCAAACGGAGATACCGCGAACACGAGCAGGTAGGAGCTGGAAGTTGGAGACCATGAAATGGAATGCGTTAGTTTAATAATTTATTGGTGTGAGAGAAAATAATCCAACAGCAAAGATCCAGTATAAACACATAAATAGGAAGAAAGCATAATTAATATTAATGTAAGCAATTCTACATTGTCTGGCCAAAACAAAGAAAATAAAATGCAGCGGAGATGGATTCTTGTTTACTCCTAAATATTTGGAAAATTTGCTGCTTTATCATCATTTCATCATAATCAATTATTTATTTATTAAGCACCTTCCACCACCAGCCAAGTAATCAATAGAAGCAATTAGTTTTCTAAATACATTTTACCCACAGCCTGTTTTCAAAATAAAAGCCATCACACTGTAAAAACAGGCCCCTTAGAAACATGGCCTAAAATTCTGACACTAATAAATATATTCAGAAAGTCATGATTGTGTTAAGCATTTTATTCTAGCCTCTAGCCTTGGTGACTATAAATAATTCTAGTCACCAAGACACAAGGCCCCTAAAGGAGGGGAGTCCAAACTTTTTTCAAGAGGGTCTTATTGGTGAGGTGAACATGTGTGAGGGCCACCCATTTAGCCTCCATTCTTTGAACTCTTATACAAACACTAAATACAAATGAGCCATTTATTGATTTTTCTCCGTTCTTCACACAAAATAGAATTACATCATTTTTTTAAACTAAAATTACTGTGAATTTCCTGTTTGATGAATAGAATTACTATTTTTAAAAAAGTCTGACCAGAAAAAAAAAAACAAGCTTTTCCAATAGTAAATCTGGGTTTATATAAAAAGTTACATAATTCACTAATAAATGCTTACTGTAAACTTTTAAAGTTCCAAATGACAATTTTTTTTATAGAAACGTTCCCAGTGGTCTTTTAACAATACTTATGACGTTTTTAACCTAACTCCCACAGCCAAAATGTCTGAAGAAGCCATATTTCATGTCTATCTGCAACCACTGTTTCCAAAATCTCCCCTACATGGGCGTGGCTATTGGTGCTGAGCTGAGTAGCTCCGCCCTTTCTGCAAGTTGCATCTTGCATTAGTGAAGAGGTTGATATGAGGGGGGGGGGCACAAACAACACCAACTGACGGTGTTAATTCTCAAAAGTTTCTCTTTAGCGATAAAGAAATAGTGAAAAGTGGCATATTTTTGGTTCCAAATCGAAACATTTTTCAACATTGTGCAGACTGACAAAACAAATGTGTGTGCCAGACCCTCCCGTTTGTTGAAATTACACACAGAAAAGAACTTTGATGAGTCCATAAAAAATGCTTTGAATTACTTTATAATTTAGGCTACATCATTGCAGCATCAGAGGTTGTAGCTCAGAACTGATTTGATGCACATGCAGATTCTTGAATTACCTTGAACAGCACATAAAAGGAAATGCCATAAAGAAAATGACTAATCACATGCAATTTTCCAAATATGAGCAGCCAGTGCTGAACTTTTTTCTCGGCCGCACGGACCCAGAGGAAGAGTTGAGTTTAGGATTATAGGTTGGTGTTAAGCTGCATCCCGGCTACTGTCTGGACAGTCTGTTGCAGGCAGCTGGAGCGATCGCGGTCTCCATGCCGACGCCCGGGAGGTAAGTTGGTGGTCAGAGACCCGCTGCAGGATGGGGAGCTCGGGGCTCCTGAGCTTTAGCAGGACGTTTACATTTTCACAGCCAGACAGACAAAATGTTTCTGCCACATATCTTTGTGCATTTAAGACTTGGATTGACTGAGTGGAAAACACAAAAGCAGCTGCTTTACGGCTTGTACTTCCATCGTCAGCCATTATGTAGGCCCGAATTAAGACTCAAAACTGCCTTTGGCATCAAGTATAGGTTTGTGCAGTTTACCTTTCTGTTGTGTAATGGATATAACCAGAGCTTGTTTCTCACATGATGACTCTTCATGGCACTGAACCCTTGAATTCAGAAGAAGGAATAAAAAAAAAAACAACAAACATAATAAAGTAAATTTGATCAAATAAAAATGTTAACAGGTACAAGATACATCTCTACTAAATGTAATGGTTCTCAAACTATTTCCCAATCCATCCAAACCAAATATAAATCCAAATCAATACTATTTAATGCCAACAGAGCAAAAAGTGAAATCCAACTGCAAGAATTTGGCAAAATGAGCTCAGACGTTAAAAGATTTGACTTTATCTCTGAGTTAATTCACCCAATCCTTCTTTTCTGACTCATCCATACATCAAAACCAGCTCCTCAAGCTAACCTTTTCCTTCCAGAAGGGTCTTTTATGTCGCTTTTCAATGAAGTCAAGATAAAAGCAAATTTCGATGATTCCTTTAGACGCCTTCAGCCTGATTTCCTTATGTCCTTCCTTGTAACCTGTCTCACAAGACCCACCTCATTTGTCTAATTAGTTCCATTTGCCTGCTTTTGTCCCCATCTTCTCGCTTATGACCCAAATAATTAATCTCAGATAAAGATGTTGACCATTTAGAAGCATCTGAAGGACAAAAACACATGCTTTGACATTGGAATCCTCTGCATAAGTTGTTCAAGAAAAAAAATAAAATAAAATATACATTTTTAACAAAAAGTTTTCTATCTTTTCTGACTGAAATAAACCAAACGCAGTGATGAAAAAAGGAATACAAGGCACCTGTGTGGCTCATCAAATGTCTGTGCTCAGGTTATCAATAGGCATAGCCTGGATGATTCATGAAGGAATTTGTAACAAGGGACAAAAAGTCGCATGGTGAAATATCTTTTCTGCACTCGCACTAAAAAGGACAAACTAAAAAATGCCTTTCCAGTGTGATTCCTCTTCTCCTCTTTACAAAGAACTCACTTTGATTTGGCTGGTTGAAGGGCCTTTTTTGTGGCTGACTTCAATTGGCCCACACAGTTAGGGAAAAGATAAATTACTGGATATGAAATGATTGCATTCTCCTAACAGCTTCTGGGCTACTTTGTTGAAATAGCACAATTTGACAAAATTTCACACTCCACGGCAATTTTTGCAGCAGAAACCTGCATCCTGAGCTCAAACTAAAGTTAAAAAAATAATTCTTTTTTAAAAGCATTTGCTTTACAGATATGTAGTATGACACTTCCTTCACATGTAAGAAAAAGTTTACAGCATGGAGACAAAGAGCAATTTGGTTCCGATCAAAACAAACACGCCTGTCAGCCCCTAATGAGAGCGTTTGATGTGATTACCAGCAGGCCGTTTATTGATCTTTACCAGACACACCAGTAATTATAATAACGCTGCTTTTTACAGCTTGAACGCCATCATGTTTGCATGAGAACAGAAAGCATAAGTACAGTAAACAAAATTATTTATAATCAGATCTGACAGCTGCTGCAGAAGCAAATGTCAGCT
Source organism: Oryzias curvinotus (assembly GCA_023969325.1). Lineage (NCBI taxonomy): Eukaryota > Metazoa > Chordata > Actinopteri > Beloniformes > Adrianichthyidae > Oryzias > Oryzias curvinotus. The sequence goes on along the minus strand of CM043725.1, from coordinate 23,132,531 downwards.
AAAAACTTCAAAGCAATGCTTTAAAAAAAATGTGATTTGCAACATTTAAATCCTAGATTTTCAGAGGATAAACATCATGTCTTTGCAATGCTTTAATTAACAAGCGTCTGCACTGAGAAGCAATAGAAACATTAAAGCAGCGAGTTGTGTAGTAGGGACCACCCTCACCACCCCCTTTGACCCAGCCTCACTAGCTGAGGGGCAACTAAATGCCCTTTATTTTCCCCGTGACCGATTCATAAAAACATACTTTTTTCAAAATGGCAGCCTCTCTGTATCCATCCCATAATAACTTTAGAAACTCAGCACCACCTATATGTGTATTTTGCTTTCATTACTTGATTTTGAACCAGACACTTTTTTTCATGGTTTCTCCCACTGTGATGTCATCTTTTTATCTTTTTTTTTTTTTTTTTGGGGGGGGGGGGTCTTTATATCCCAAATAATTCATTTTCACCTGATACTAGATGCGTGCAAATTTTGATGAGTTTTTGAGGCAGTGAGGGTGAAATGTTTGCTCAAAGGCACAGCAAGAAGGAAGAATCCTCAAAGACACACTACAGGATTACTAGTAGCTGCACACCATAAAAATACATCTTCATATTTCTTTTCCTTCAAACATTTTCATCGATTGTGCCCAGCTGTTCTCGAATGAAGAGGAGGTTACCCAGAATACCTTTTCCTCACTTAAATACATCACAGCTCCCTAATGCCTACACAGTCTACTATTTTACATCATCACTATATAGGCAGCTTTGTTCAAACATAGGATGTAGGCGTAGCCCCTATTTACTGCTGGCCTACTGCTCTTATTTGCTGTAGATCTGAAAACACAAACCAAAATCCTGGAAACGGAGGATTCCGCAGAAATACAGGAAACGAATCAAAGCCAGGTAGCTTTAGATACTCATAGAAAGGCACTCACTGGAGAGATCAAACGTAGAGCATGTCTGCACCTGTCAGTAACTGGGATGTGTGTTAGCGTCATGTAAACACCACAGGTCTGGATTTGCTGTGCACACGGTTGGCTCCCGCTGCTGATTTGAGGATTTTAGGCAAAGGACAGGCAAATCACATTTAAAAATACTTTTTTTAATTGAGGATCAAACAGAAACTACCTATAATAGATTATGAGAAGCGCTGAGTTTGTGTGTTGGTGACATTAAGGCATCTCATTGCCAGGATGGTTGGACATTAATGGGATCTGCTTTGAAAGCAGAGTTTTGGCATGTGCAGGGGTTTATCAACATGAGAGCAGAACAACAACACTCAACAAAATGCAGGGCTGTTGAACTAAAAGCAATTTTAAAATTTGATGCAGTAGTGAACTCTAAATGCTTCTTACTTTAGTAATAATTTGGCAGAAGGTATAAATTATAGGTCTGAACTCAAACATAATGCTTGACTTTTGTGAGCCATGCCGAATATCACAAAAACTAGACTTTTCCGCCTTCAAATGACTGGATTTTCTTTATAAAATGAACTAAGATGCATTCAGTTAGGCCACTTTCTTCTAAAAATTACGCACACATCCAGTGAGTGTCAGCTCTGTAGGTGGAAACTACCTGTTAATGTCAGAAATGAGATCAAAATGGCCTGACTGGTTCCAGCTGATAGAATGGCAACAGGAACTCAAAGAACTTCTGGTTCCAACCGAGGTCTGCAGAAGAGCATCTCTGAACGCACAACACGTCAAACCTTGAGGCAGACTGGCTACAGTAGCAGGAGACCAAACCCGGTGCCAATCCTGTCAGCTAACATAAACCTGAGGCTACAATTCACACAGGCTCACCAAAACTGGACAATAGAAGATCTCAATTTCTGCTGCGACATTACAACGGTAGGGTTGGATTTTGGCATCAACAACTTGAAAGAATGGATCCATCCTACCTTGCAGGCTGGTGGTGGCGGTATCATGGTGTGGAGGATATTGTCTTGGCCTACCTGAGTAGGCCATCTTCTGATGGTTACTTCCTGTAGGATAAGCCGCTATGTCATAGAGCTCCAGTAATCTCAGACTGGTTTCTTGAACATGACAAGTTCACTGGACTCAAATGGCCTCCACAGTCACCAAATCTCACCCCAATAGAAAACCTTTGGGATGTGGCGGAACGGGAGATTGGCATCATGGATGTGCAGCCAACAAATCTGCAGCAACTGCATGATGCTCTCATGTCAAGATGGACCAAACTCTGAGGAATGTTTCCAGTACCTTGTTGAAAACCAATGATTAAGGCAGTTCTGAAGACCAAAGTGGTTCCAACCAACCCAGCACCAGCAGGGTGTAACTAACAAAGTGGCCAGTGAGTGAATATGGATGTCCCATTTTAACACATAAAGCACACAAACATACTGTAAAGTGATAGTTTGTGCATTAAAATGTAGTTTAAAATGTTTTAGATGTCATTGCAAAGAGAAGAAAATAAGTTTCTGCCTGGAGAAAATAAAAAAAAGCAGTTTAGCCTTTATTGAGCCCAAAACCTCAAAGAAATGACTTACCAAATATTTTAAAATATGACTAAAATCATATATTTGTGTTTTATCTGATATAAGACCTTTTAAACCAGGGGCTTTAGCTGTGATGAAACTCTCCTGCAGGCAAAGGCAATAGAGTTCCAACTGTGCATTTCAGTGTTTTAAATCGATACTTTAAAAAAGCTTTCAACAATATTAAACTTTTACAGTTTTGCAGTAAAACTAACAAAACGTAAGCTAACTTTGCACAACTTTCTGCTTTTGAAAATTAATCAATATTTTTTTTAAGCCTAGAAAAACATGGAATCTTCTGTCAGTGGCCTTCCTGTCAAACCTTTGGCTTTAACAACAAGGTTTTGTGCAGGAAAGCATAAAAAAGAAGAAAAAAAGAAACTCATGAAATTGATCTATACATTGACTTACCACAGAGGTGAAAGAGCACAGAGTGAAAGCCCCCTGACGAGAATGGATGCAGTAACAGTCCTGTTATCTGGCCATACAGGTGAGAGCAATTTATTCTAAGTGGTTTATTTTCACTGCACTCGGAGAGTTTTGACAGAGTAAAACAGCATTTTCTTACTGCGGCACAACAGGGAAGGAATAATTTGATGAAATTATATTCTGAAAAGAAAGGATCATTGTCAACGAGGCGCTGAGCGAGGTATTTTGTGGATAAATTACGAAATGAAGAATTCCAGACATGAGGATTTAATAGAAAAAATGGGTTGTAACAAATTTCCACAACAGCTGACAGGATGGGAAGTTTTCGTTTTATTTATTTATTTTTTTTTTTTCAAAAAATAAGCCTAAATGCATTTCACAGTTTGTGAAAAGATGGATCTAAAAGTTTTACTTTATTTTTCTGATAAATGTAAAGACATTTTAGCATAAAGTTTCTACATTTGTCAACTACATTTTGGAGATAATAACTGATGTACCCACACAAAGCATTTCCATCATATGTAAACTCAGACGAGTATGATTCATTTTTATCTTTCACTTCTGTGGGACAATTCAAAACCTTGAATTGTTGTAAATTGACTCTATCAAGCAAAGTTTTGTCAGTTGGTTGCTGAAAATGGTTTATACCAGTGGAGGCAAAATGACCTCCAACCCTTTTGAAGAAGCTTTGTTTACTCCATAATGTTTTTTCAAGCTGTACTGTCGCAAAAGTGTTCATTCAGCAAGCTAACTGAGGCTTGTAGAGTCTGAGATGAAGCTTTTTTGAAAACTGCTTCATTATTTAAACTATCAATGTGTGCGCACAAAATGCTAATTTGAGCCAACAAAATACTATTTTGTGCACACAAATTCCTAAGCGCATGAAATGCTGAATGCTAACCACAAAAGGCTTGTTTGCGAGCAGAAGATGGCCATAAGTGTTTCATTTTAGGGAACAATTTGCTTTTTTTGCTTGTTTTTGAATATCATGTCCAGGGCTCCATACTTAAGGGATGAGATAGAAACAATATGACTTTCCTCACTGAAGCTAATAAAATTATTTTTTTTTTTTTTCGTAACTAGAGAGTTTCTGTGAGATTACAGAAGTGTAACATCAGTCGGAGAGCAAAGTCAAGTGTGCAGAACATGGGGAGCCTGAGGACCAGGAAACAGCTGGATTCCACATCCACAGTGTTTAGAAGGTTGTAATGAAAGTTTTGATATTGGGAAAAAAGAGTGTGCATCATTATTCTGTGTTAATTAACAGATTTGCTGATCATATTTCAGCTGCTCATTGGAAGCAAACTTCAGTGAGGGCTCATTAAAATTTAGCACTGACTGATTGTTGACGTCCTCTCCGGATCTGACCTCCTCAGTTCCACTGCTGAGAATGTTCTTCAGGTTGGGACAATTGAAATGTGAAGCAAACTGCTGGACTAAATGACAAAATTTACCGGCTGAAGCCCGACTGAATGGCTTTGGTTTTAATTAGCAGCGAATCAGAATCCCTCAGGACTTCATTTTCAATTTTCCGATTTCCTAACGCATTTTAATCTCCTCATTCGGTTAATAACTTCTAATTTGATTAAAGAGCATAATCATCTTCATTTCTTTCTAATTTCCTGAAACTTTCTTCAGGCTCAAGGACTTTGTGTTCCCTCATGATGACATTTCTTTGCTCATCTTTGCTTCTGTTTGCTCAGGATGATTAATGACAGGCAGCACACACACTCCAAGGAGCAGCGCGTACATTTCTCCTCATCTGTACATCGGGAAGCTTCAAGTGGGTGTCAAACATAACACGCCTGAGCCTCCACCTGACTTTCTGGATTCAGTTCTGCCTTCGGGGCTTTTAGATTCTCCATGGCTCAGCTCACAAGCAGCCAGGCGTTGATGAAAGTCGTGCCCCTTTCAGTGTCTCACCGCAGAGGCGTGTTGCGGGAATGAGCTGATTTCTCCTCCTCGTCTCTTTTTCCCAAGGATGAAGATGCAGATGAGCTTTCAGAGATCTGCAGATCTGCGTGGAATCACGACATAAAAGGCACTAAAAGCTCAACAATTTCATCTGTCAGTAAAACTGTTTTGGTCTTAGTTAGATGAGCTACCATCCAAGTCAAATTGTGTTGACGTCAGGCAGAGCCACTCAGAATCAGAGTAGGGGTTTTGATATGTATATTTACTGAAATTATCATCCTCGTATCTCTTGATTTCATTATCGGCAATTAAATGACAAGAGAACTTTGGTAGTAATTGCCTGCAATTATTGAACAGGCAGCATCCATTAGCATTTTGCATGTATCTTGATCTAAAATGCCCCATAAGCTGACAATCGTAATACATCTATGCTGAACAATTGCTCCTGAAGGGATGATAATGACCGAATGAGAGGAAAGCAATCAAACGTGCAATCACAGAAGAGGAGACTTTTTTTATTTTTGCATGCAAAATTTTGTTTCATAGCTAAATTTGTGCTGGTAGAAAAAAGGGTGCATAGCAGTAAGGTATGTTAAAAAAAAACCTGCTTACACGTAAAATTGAGTCCTTTTGCTCTGACCTCAATGATCACCAGAGGAGCTGCTTTTGAAAAATACGTCTGTCACAATAATGGAGTTTTTGGACTCCTTAAAATGAACCTAAACTCAAATTTTTAACTTGCAGTCATTAAAAAAGAAAATTTTTACTTAAGAAAAACACTATATCTTTCATTTCCTCATGAGACCTGTAGAATAAATTTTAATTATAATGTATATTATTCCCCAGAAGGTTTGGAAAAGGTTTCCATTTCAAATTAACCTTAGATTTTTCCTTTTTTTTCTCATTAATACAAGATTGAATCAATTAAAAAAATATATTTTCCTTGAATTACAGGTTGAAATATTATTTTAGCACGAATGAGAACACGAAATTAGGAGCAAAAAAGGTCCTTTTGTTTGATTCTTTTGTAAGAAATTCTCTATTTGTTTATATTTAGAAGAAAATGAGCCATAAAAACAACATTTGTGTCCTTTTCTAGGCTGTGATGTGGCTGCCATCTGCTGGTTAATGTGTGTAACTGCAAAATGTTGTGCTTCAACCTCAACCTACCACTAGGAGTCCTCCTGACTTCCACATTCATGAATGACTCTTTTCAAGCCCTAATATATATTATTTTCTGCTTGGGGGGGCTCTGTCTTCCTTTCTCTTATCATAAAGATAAAGACATCCGTTCTGCAGCATAAACACCTTTCCATCTTATCACAGGTGACAGGTCCTGCCGTGGAACATGCAGCCTGTGCTGTATCTGCCGTAACCATGCTGTGACTGCAACATCTTATCAACACCAGAATGAACAACAACTAAGAAACATGTGGTTAATAGGATGCAATACTTTGAAAAAAAAAAAGGTTTCAAATGAGAAAACCAACACTTGTTTTGCTTCTATTCTATAGATCTGCATTCTTAGATTGAGAAATATAATAATTTCGATCCATATTGTCACTGTCTAGGTACTTTCTGCAGTGAAAAAAGCTACACAATTCGTCCTCTTCTCACTACTTAAGCAGCAGTGTTTTGATTCAAGGCTGAAGACACAATTTGGGGCAAGAAGACCACAGATGGCATCAAGGTTTCACGACAAGTGACAAGTGCACAGCAGGCTAACAAGGACAGTCGTACTGTAAGTTAAAATCCTGCAACTTTTATCCTCTTGATGTCATGGAGTGGCACAAGTGTTAATAAGTGGTTTAATCTAGCAGTGACATCAAGGTTTTAACACGGACACACTGGAAAAAACCTTTGAGCTACTAGAAATTCATTTTCTGAATCTTTTTGCACTCTAGAAGCTTCATTTCAATATGTGTACCATGTGAGATATGAGGGGGTTTTTTTTACCCCAGTTACGTAAAATATTTTTACTGATCCACTCTGAGTGGATCAGTGTCTGTGTTTGGATCACCCCGGGGTTAGGTGGAAATCCTCTGAGAACAGTAAACACGACCGGCTTACTTTTTAACTTTTACAGTTTTTTACCCACACTGACCTCCTTTAGTAACATGTTGTTCAATCACTCACTGATAGTTAACTGCAGGCAGTTAAACATTAAGCTGCATGGAGGTATGGCTTCAAAAAGCTTCTACAGTAAATTGCAATGAAATTGTTCCAAAAGACTCAAACTCAGCCTAAAGAAATCAACACATTTGACAATTTTCACACATCAGTGTTGTTGTCTGGGAGTAAGTGATGATTCTGCATTTTGTTTTTTGTTATTTTATGTTTACAAAGCTCTGTGCAGATTTTCTACTGAAAGTGTGGCTTTATGGCTCACCAGGTTGCTGGAGCCTATCCTAGCGGATGGACAACGTAGGATCATCAGTTAACCTATGAGGCATTTATTTGGACTGAGGGTGAGAGAAAACCTGAGGAGAACATGCAAACTCCACACAGAAAGTACCCAGCCCGGATTTGAACCAGCACCTCCTCTTTGTAAGACTGCACCACAGTGCAGCCCCTTCTCCTGAACATTGAAATGATAGGCAGATAGTAATTGAGCTTTTTATTTACTGAGATTACGTAAAAATATATTTTTTTGTGTGTCAATTATTGAAGAACGTTTCTCAGAACTCAAGCCATCGTCATGTCAGCTGGATGTGATGTCACAGTCATTTCTGAAAATGATGAAATAGACGAGATATAGAAGCCTGTTGTTGTTATGTTGTTCAGAAAAAAGAAATGGAGAAACAATTAAGTTAATTTGGTTTATTATATTATAAAGCATTTAACTTTGGATTAAATGCTGAACTACCTTGACTATGTAAAAAGGCCCTACTGGTGACTTCTTGAACTACACATCACTCCAGTTTCATTTAGACTGAAATTAGCTTCACTCAAAAAGCCAAATAGCTGTTCGGTTTGCGGTGAGTGATTACATTTGTTTGTCTTGTCTCTGCAGCTCTTTCCCGGGTTGATGACCTGTCTGGGGTAGAAGTGCTCCACCCTACAATGACCCTGCATGAATGGAACAAATGTGGAGAAAATAAACCATCTATTAAGTAGATTCACACGTTAAAAGCACAAACAAAAATAAAAAAGGTTTATATTTATGACGTTTTTCTACACAAAGTTGGCTCATGCATGGATTCTCATCTAAATAACCCTCATTTAATTGCTCATCTTTAAACATGTTTACTCTAGATCCTTGTCAGTCCAGTTATGTTCCGTAAACATGTTGACAAAGCGCAAATACGTGCAAAATGCTGTGTAGTGGCTTGTCGTCAGTCGGTTGTGTTCCCAAACTCCCTCAGCCTGCCCCTGTATGCCGACGTGGACTGAAGTGAGGTCCCATCCTCGGATTTTCCTCTGGACTTCAGAGAATCTTGAACGTGCTGTAAACCTTTAAATATGGAGGATGTCACCATAAAAAAACAGGCTTCTCCAAGGTTATGCGTTCAGCTTCCAAATGACTCTCCACGTCGAGGTGTCCTTGAGCGAACCATACTTTGCCAAATGTCTTCTTCACATCTTGATTTCAAATCAGTTTGAATAAAAGTGTATTTACGTGATAAAATTCTGTAAATATGAGGAAAACGGCAGAATTACAAAGAAAAAAGTCATATTTCTTTAGTTAAAAAAGCCAAAAAGGCTTTGTCACAAGGACAAGTCATCCAACATGCTTTCTTATTAGTCATGTAGTCGTGCTCATAGAACCACCCATGGGTGCTCTCATGGTGAACTGGCCTATTATTCACTGCCTGTGAAGCCGCTCCAGGATCCGTCCGACATCCTGACTAATTTCTGTCTCCGTGCCGTTTTGCCTGAGGTCAAAGATGTGAGGAATATTTTAGGATGTGCTACAGCGCGGCTCTAAAACCCGTAACAGGAAGGAGAGGCAGGCATGAACTGGAGCCTCAAAAAAAAATGAAGGCCTTTTTAATAATGTACACAAACTAAAAAAAACATGTTAGAAACCCGGGTGAGGGCCAGAAACGGCTCCCGTGTAGGGAGTTTCTCATACATCAAATTCCAACAGACTTGTGGCTCATCCTCAACCTCTCACATGCAAATGTTGCCACCAAAAAACCCCGCAAAGATTGGCTAAGACTGACATGTGAGCAGACAGCTGGGGACTGGAAAGCGTGCTCATTGGCTCCCGGGACCGTCCTGTTCATGAGTAGTTCTGGCTTGAATAGTGCTGTTGTGTCATGTTGCCACACACACACACCAGAATGAAAGCGACGCAAACACACAACCCCAACAGTCAGAGAAAAAGCCCGGCAACAGAGAGAGCCTAGTGATTGTCAAAGAGGCATTCCAGCTGAGAGGATGTGTGGCGTGTGGCGTGTTCAGAGTGAGGCCACCTGATATGAAACTCTGAAACCACTTACAGGAAACAAGAACTGAAAGTTAAATGAGTAAGTAGAAAGTAAAGAAAGCACAAAGCTGAATTTCTACTGAGTATTTTCTCTACATTACAAAAAATATATATATCGTATGTGCTAAAAATATCAAGAAAAGCAGCTAATAACATCCCAACAAAATGTTGGGACGTGTCAAATTTAGCAAACAGAAAATTTTGCAGCTGTAGAAGGCAAATCCTTAGAGTATTGTTCTAAAACTTGCTGATCAACTTTAAACCACTAAAAATTTTTACATCCTTTTCTGACATTTAAGTTTCACGTGTTTCATTATCATTTTCTTATTTTTTCTTTATATTTAATGTGCTCACCTCAAGTTTCAATGGCTTTTCTTGTCAATATTAAGTTGGTTTTTTTATGTGTTTTTATTTTGTTTTTATGTTTTTATTTACCAGGTTTCAATTTTTGCTGCTCTATATTGCTTCTTTATCTTTAAATTGAGTAGTTCATATTATTTAAAAAAAAAAAAGATACCAACAAGCAGTTTCTTTCAGTACATTTGTCAGAACCAATAAACTTAAAAACAGTAACTTCCTATGAAGCATAAAGCTTCCAAATGAAGCATTCGAAAAATCATGACATTTAAATATGTATACATATCTATACTGCTTCTGCATTGATTAATGTCTTTTGTTCTTATTATTCTTAATGCACCTTGACATTGTGGCTACCTTTGATTTTGTGGTGCTCCCTGTATGAAAAAACTAAAGCATTCTGTTCTATTCTATTCTATTCTACTCTATTCTATTCTGTTCATAACACAACGGCAAAAAACAAAGATAGTTAATTATAAATTGTCGTCTGAGGCTGTTTAGTCACACCTACCATCAAGCTGAGGATGAATTAGGGATATATTGTGTGAAGAATAAGCACAACGCTGCCTGAAGCAATTGTTGCATGCAGCATTTTTTTTTGTGTGTGCAAAATCTAGAATAAAAAAAAAAACAGAATTCTCAGATTCTATTAATCCATCCAAACCTGCTTTCTCCTCTGCCAGGATTGTGGTGTTTGCAGGATCATATTCCAGGGCAAACAATGGGCAATTTCATGAAAAAGAACCTGTTCCACATGTTTTTTTATTTTTTTTTTTATTTGCTCGATGCAAATGAAAATGTCCAATTGACAGAGTCATCATCAGCTTCTCGCTACAACATGTGACCGCTGGTAAATGTTTACCAAACAGGTGTGTGATTGATGTTATGCAAGTAGTGGCAAGAAAACCAATTAAGTGCAGTTTTAGAAATGCACTCCTTCATTTTCCTTTTAGGAAACCTCATTAGAAGTCAGTCATGCTTCAGAACTAGACTCCATGAGTGGGGATTTTTCATATTAACCCAGTGTACCTTTCTGTTTTGGTGTAAAACCCAGAGAAAATAAGCGCACTGTACCGGAAAGCATGCAGGATCTGTGCATGAGCTGAGCAGCAAAGAACAAAGGCACACGGAGGTAGGATCCTGGTGCCACACCCTCAGGCTGCAGAGCCCGGGCCTTCACGGCAACCTCTGTAAAGCTGGCTGATACTCTCTATACCCAAAAATCCCCTTTCATCTTCCACACCGGCACAGAGAGCCAATGAAACGGCTCGGCATACTGGCACTTCAGTAAAGCAGGGTTTTTGGAAAAAAGAAAGAAAAGAGGGTTGGGGAAGTTTGGGGAAACTGTGGATTATTTCTCCATCCATAAAACGGAATAGATGCTGCAATTACCTTTAAACGTTTACATGAAAATGTTGTCACCTGTTGGTTGAAAGGATTTAAAGCTGAGGAATAAGCATGATCGTTCTGACATGTGAAGTAGACGCAATAAACGGGATGAAGCTGAAACCGTCTTCATCAACTCTTCGTGAGGGCGGATTAGGATGTTTCCTTTCATAATTTCACACAGGATTGAGGGAGAAATTGTCAGACTGGGGTTTGATAGATCAATTTGCCTGCTCTTCCAGCAGGCTTTTCCTATTATAAAAACCCCTCAGAGTCTAACAGCATAATCTATGAACCGCTTGATCTTCTTTTCATTTGATGTGTTGGAGGATCTTGCTTTATCTCCTGACGTGGCGTAAACCTCCACAGCGCCATCCCCGACGCTGTCTGTTGCTAGGAGCTGTTTGCTCTATTCTCTGTCATTTCTGTGTTTATTATGGCCTGGCTTTAGCTAACAAAAGGGCTCATTTCTGCATCTTGCTGTCACTGGAAGGAATCTAGATTCATGGTTATACCCCCCCCCCTTTCCATAATCACCCTTCTAGCCCCCCCCCCTAAGATCCCTCTCTCTTCTTCCCTTCTTTCCTTTTCCATCCGGTCCAACACCAAAGATTTTCAAATACGATTACAATGAATAAAGTTTGGCCTCGATTCCAAAAGGGGTTTATTCAGACATTCCTCTGGTTTGTCTGAAGATTCATAAGTCCTGTTGTTAAAGTAAAATATGTCCAACACAAGAGGCCTTCAGCTCTCATCTGCCTGCCCAGCTGTTGGACAGGACAAGCTAAAATAAATCAAAAATAAAGGAAGGAATCTAGATTAAAACTGCTTTCTGTTTCATTAGACTTTCCTAACATCTTCTAAATATTCAAAACATTTTCAGCTTCCTGTTTAGAAGTCATTTGTGGTCACACGAAGAATTTCTCTTTGGAAAAATCTCACACACAAGCCAGGGATAAACTGACAAAAGCTTTGCACCTCCACACACTCACTGCTGTAGGCTTTTATCCTCAGGCACCTGGATAGCCCTGAATTAAAGAGAGAAACACATCCATTTGGGAAATGTATACACACCCCTTCCCTGAAACAAGCCTTTAGTCCTCAGGCTGAGGAGAGGACTCCTGCAGATTTACGCTAGTGCTGTGCTAGTTTAGGGCCTCGAGGAGCCCTCTTCTGTGCTTGACCTCCTTCCCTCCTCCTACTTTTCGGGTGGTTTATCTGCATAGGCCAGATGGCTTTCCAAATTAAGACAGTAAATATGACTGCTGTCATTATCTATGCACTGCAGCCATGTCAGTTCAAGGAAAAGAGTGAAAACCGCTGACCAAATGTCTGTTAAGAGGGCTATGAAGGGAGAGAAAGAGAAACCTGTTATGGTGAAAGGGCAGAATTTTCTCCTCAATGGCCCTCTCGGTCCATAAGACACGGCGGGTTTGTTCACGCCTTCCTTATAGATCAAAACAACTCTAAGCACTCTGAAATGAAACCTCGAAAACAAATGCAAACTTTTCAACCTTCGATGCACTTTCACGCTTGACTTATCTGCTAAAAAATACAGTGAAACAGCTCCAGTGGAGAGGAGCTGTGACATTTATATTTAAGTACTCGGTTATCGCTGCCATTTTAGAAATGGGTTTTCTCGTTGTATTCAAGTGAAACCAATTTCAAGTCGGTCAGTTTGAATGTGCTGGCTGGAGCTGTAATGCTAACACTGAAAAACTTAATCTGGAGCCACTTCAGCGGGGGTGAAAAAGCTGCTTTATCTTTCAAATTGTGTGATGACATGGTTAGAACACATAGTAAGAAGCTCACTCTTCAATATATTTGCCTTTGTGTAATAACTAAATTGATCCACGGCCCAAAACGAATTACCCTCGCAGTAAAGGTCACAGAGTTGTGACATGCTTTCTTGTTTTAGTCTGTCTTTCATTCCCCTCTGCTCTTTTCCAAAGGTGTGCAACCGTCACTAATCTATTTGCCACTTCAACAGTTGAGCTATAAAGTCAGTGGCTGTTTTTTTTATTCAGTCATTTTGTTCTGTTTTTTTACACATGAACCCCAAAGAATATCCAATTAGTGAGGCGCTTGGTGGAAAAATTCCTCTATTTTTCCACATTTCATGTTTGATATTTTGAATTGCAATCCAAATGATAGGACAACATTTCCGTTTTCTAATGCCTCACATATCGCAGGACTGTAATGACTGTGTAAGCAGCTTTCTGTGTCATTTCTTACAGCTTTGTGACAGTTTTCCCTCTCTGATTTGATGAGTAGCCACAGCAGGAAGTCAGCATTCATGGTCTGTATGGTGTTTTACATGCAGTTTAAAAGCAAAATTATGAGATACATCTTGTAAAGTGACGCATCTTGGTCTAAAAAGGTTAGATTGCTATGCAAACACACAATGTTCTCTATGCAGGATTTGCAAGGAATCCCAAGAATCACATCAAGCTGCATTGAGACCTAGAAGGAATGCAGATTGGTAGAAAATGGTGCTACAAACAGATCTAATAGTGCTCAAACACAAACAGACAAATGAGATAAAACCCTTGGTGTGTGCACTGTGCTTGACTAAAACCTGGCTAAAAGTGGAGCTGCATGTAGGCAATGTAGGAAGGAAATTCTGACTTCAGTCATCCTCAACATTGTAATTTACCTCAAGGAGATTCAACAAAAAGATGCAGAAGGTTGTTTTTGTCAGCAAATGAATCCATCTTTTGACCGAGCAAAGTCTTGAATTAGTGGGTTTTCTTTTGAGAAAGAAAAAAACTGACAGGGCTTTTTTCTTTTTTAAAGTTTTATCAAGTAACCGCTCATACTGGATGACGCTTTTAAGCGATCTCTCCTTGCGATGAGCGGCGTTTGCTGTTTGCTGTACTCCACATTGTTTGTGTCCTTGACAGTTTCCTTGGATACATTTTGATGTGTAAAGACCACACAGTTCTTCATGAGATTGTCTTTCATGAGGGTTTGACTGGGACGATAGCAGGTGAAAGAGAAAAACATCGCTGGAGTTTTGGGGCTTTTGTGAATGTCAGTAACCAAAAGGAAGGGAATGTGGCTGCGTGTGTGGCCACAACCGTGCAGCTCTGTGCTTACTGTGAAAAATATGCAGTTTATATTCTCTAAGTGGAATTCTGTTTGAGTCATTCCTGGTTACGAAAATATTGCAATCACTTTCTAGTCTATGTTTGCAAGGAAAAACAAAAAAAAAAGCTTATTTTGTGAGAGATGAACCTCAGTGAATGTCTCTATTTTATACAAGTAGACTTTGAGGTTTGAATTCATTGGTTTTAATCTGTCTGTTTCAGATGTACTGAAACTAACAGATGTTGTACACCTCCATCCAACAACTGAAAATGTCTTTTTTTCTTCACAAAAGTTGTTCAGTTTTGAAAAGGAAGAAGCAAAAAGATATTATTTCTGTTGAAAATGGCTACAACCGCAAAAACTTTCTTTAAAGTCCCACTCTGATGGAAATGATGTTTTTGGTGTTTTTAACATGTTCTTGTCGCAAAAATTAAGCTCAAATTTGCATTCCTGAGTATTTCTTTGTTCAAATTATTTTTAATCAGGAGCAGTCGAAGAAATGCCATTTGAAAAAGGTTGTATTTATGACGTGGGTGGACCACAAGCTCCCTCCTTCTGATGCATCCAATAGATGCATGCACGTCTTTGTTTTCCTTGTCTGGGCTTACATCTGGCTCAAAACTGTACATCTGGATAGTTCTGATATTACTTCCCATTTTTGTTGCACCGGTAATGTCAGGTTGGGGTTGTGAGGGGCTGTAAGATAGCAGGACTGTGTCAGCAGAGGGTGACGAGAGGGGGAGGCGGGAGTCCTCCACCCCAAAAGAAGATTGGGAGTGGGTTTTTAAAGAACAACTGTTTCACTGTTTGCTCTAAATCTAATTTTGTTTGATGCTGAGTCATGATATGCCTCTGCATATCTGTGCACAAAATAAAGAGGAAATCAATCAGATTTTCCATGGCCAACTGTGCTGATAGGCTGTATGGAATGGTAGTCAGAATAGACTCTGAACACAATCCCTGAAGCCTTTTGCTAGAGGAAAGGCTAAATCATTCATATTTTTACTTAGTTTAGAAAAAGAAAAGTGTGCATTTATTAAAGTGTATGAATGTTTATACCTTTATAAAGGTTTCTCCTCCAGCAGGCCTAGTTCGGGTCTACTCTGCTCTACATTCTCCAGAAGCCAGATCGTGACACTTTGATTTGACTCAGGCATGTTGAGGAGAGAAACATTTCAAGCATGCAGAGCAGGGCTGCTGGAGGCATCACAACTGCACTCTGGCTCAAGTGCTGTAGAGGTCTTGACTCAAGCTCTCCGGGGGGAAAACCCAATCCCTACATTGAAACTGTTCCCCCTGATGTGTAGGAAGTGGGGTTTTTCTTTTAGATTAATGCATAAACTGTAAGTAACAACAGCTTTGACCAGTCATTGAGGTGGTTTTTTTATCCAAGAGATAGTTTGCACACAATTTATACACTTGTGAAACTCACTGTCATCGTGAATTCCCAAGTTTGAAAAGAAACTACTCAAACTAGACCCTCTGGTTTTATTTGTAGTGGCAGCACGCTGGGTTTTCTCCAGGGACTCCGGCTTCTTCCCACCGTCCAAAAGCATGCTTCATAGGTTCATTGGTTACTCTAAATTGTCCCTAGGTGTGAATGTGAGTGTGCATGGGTGTGTGATTGCGGCCCTGCGGCAGACTGTCCAGGATGTCCCCTGTCTTCGCCCACAAGTAACCAGGATAGGCTCCAGCAGCCCTGCGACCCCGAAAGGGACAAACGGATTTGAAGATGAATGAATGATTCATTGAGATCATTAATAATTATTCATGCTTTGACAAAAAGACCAGATTTATTGTAATGACATGAATGGATTTTAGTCTTTTCTGGTAAAAAAAAAAAAAAAAAAAAACAAGTGTTTGGTTATATTTACAGTCTTTGATAACTGTAGGTTCTCGTATAACAGTAAACCCCCACATATGCTCCCTCTGTGTCTTTCTTGATACACGTTTGTTCATTTTGTGTTTTGTTGGTCTCTTCCTTTTTTGAGTTAAATTTAGCTCATTTCAAGCCTCTTTTGTGTTTGTCTAAATTGTTTTTAATTTTTGTTAAATTCTTTCTTTTGCCCTCATTGGCTGTTTGATGCCTCACACAGTGGACAAATGGCCTAAAAGTAAATGAAGGATAGTGACTAACATATCCTGTACTTTATGTATTTTGGGGTTAAGTAAAGAGAAACAGTCCACAGTTTCAACGATTTTTAAAGGTTTATTTGATAAACGTGGCACAGGAACGTGACAGAGCCAATCAATAAATGATGGTCATAGGACTAGTTAGATCAGGTTTTCATTTTTGTGCTTTTTCTTTATTCCTTCAGTGATCATTTCAGGCAGAAAACACCCTCCAAACGAACAGCTTTGGAATTGTAGGACAAAACTGGAGATGAAATTATCTATCCATCCATCCATCATTCAACTGAACCACGTCTGTCTGGCAGCTGTACATTTGTCTAAAAGTCTAAAAGTGAAATTTATCGAATAGTTTTCTTAAAAAAGCATAAAAAAACTTTTATTTTGTCTTGTGGAGCACTTTGGTTACTATTGCCTGTTTACCTGCTGTATAAATAAACTTGGATTAGTCTGAAATAACCTTGTGTCTGCAAACTAATTTGATCCCGAAAACAAAAAATGCCAGAAGTTTTGTTTACCTAAAAACTTGTGTTAAGAAGATTACTTTTAGTCTGCAGGTGATTAGAGATTAAGACAATGGTACAATCGACTCAAAGCAGAGCTTTTCCAATGTTTACAGCAGAGAAAAACAATCACATTCCTTCTAAAATAGTATATTTATTATTTATTATTTGCAAACTTAAAATAAGGCATGAAAAACAACAGAAATTATTCTGTTATGGTAAATATGGAAAAAGTTTATGCATCATTTATTTAATCAGGTATACAATATAAATTACTAATGAATAAATCGACATCTGCAGATGTCTTAGAAATGCTAATATATCCAGAGTTTATCTACTCTATATAGATCTAGACTGATTAATGCCCCAACCCTGAGAACCCAAGAGCAATTTTCTTCTAGGAATTTGAAGTTAATTTGACTTTTTTGTTGGTTTGTTCATTCATTTTGCAGCAATTAACATAGACCAAAAGATTGAAAATCCATAAATAAATTAATTAAAAATAGACTAAATCTATATATAATTTTGAAGAAGAAAATAAAAAAACAGTGGCCAAATTTGTCTCCATGGTTCTCCAGGGTTAAACTTTAGTTTTAATTAAAAATATTTTGGGGAAAATATGTTCATTTTCATTTCTTTCTTTTTTTTTTGACAAATATTTTTTATGATATGTTTTCAAGTCATGAAGCTAATCACTGAGTGGCAACCAGAAATAAGTTTCTGCTTCACAGCTTCATTTGACCAAACAAAAGTCATCCTCCTTTTTAGTTCTGCGTTTTAGCTGCACATAATTGCCATGACACAATGAATACAACACTGAGCCATTAGCAGCACAGTCAATTAGCAAAAGAGGAATTTAAGGGGAAACTTAATTACCAGGACATGCTATCTGATTGATACGCTTTCTGTTTTTGTTTACAAATTTGCTGTGAGTCATGATGCAACAAGTAATTTTGCAAGTTAATTTACATCATAAAAAGGATATTCATCCATGTCATTCATTATCATGACACTGATGTTAAGAAATGTGACTTTTAAGGATGTTTTTAGACGTCTAATGCTTTTCATAACGATTGCTTTGACCAGAAGTGAATTTTCTTTAAAAATTCAGATTTTAAGTTGTGGCTATTATTGGGTTAAACTGCATGGAACACGGTGTTTACAGCTGTACGTGAGTCAAGGGTCGGTACTGGTTACTGTGCTCCCTAACTGGCAGTGAACTGGACCAGAGGCATGATCATAAAACACGTAGGTCCTGTCCCCGTTGTTTTTAGTCCTTGAAAGGCGGGCAATGAACTCTTTGCATGACATTATCTGTGAATGACGTGCGGATGGCCACACACCTTTAGCAGCTTCCCTCCGAACCACACCTCCTCTACGATGACCTATGGGTCAACAACTTGTGCAACCATCAGAAAAACAACACAAAAAAGTGTGCCACTAACCCCATTTCCCCATGCCGGCCTATAAAAGAGCACCTGTGACTTGGATTAGGGTTATTGAGTAGATGTAACTCCCTGATGTAGCTACAAAAGAAGACATATACCAACCTTTAAGGATTAAACCTGCGTTCTTCCTGGTAAGAACAGTCTCCTAAGAAGATACTACAGTATTTCATTAGGCTGTGCAAAGGCTTTCAACTTTAAAGCTCAGCATGAAAAATAAAAGCAGATGTTGATTAGCAACAAAAATTGGTTATCATGCATGACTGTTTTATTTGACACATCAATTAAACCGTTTTTGCTACAATCTCTGCAAATAAGAGGGTGATGCTTTTTTGATCAATTAATTCCTTTGTTTCATTTAGTATTTTGACTTTATGGTCTGCTTCCATTCCTTTGTTAGTTGTTTTTCCTCACTTTTTGTGTTTTCTTTTTCTTTTTTAACTCCCAGGTGACTGAGTTTTACTTGTTAACTGAAGAGACTTCTCCACTGAGAGCGTTTGCATTTCAGCCGCAGCCTCCTGATCTGAGCGTCTGCGCCGGACGAGGGGGCGGTGGGGTGGCGTGACGTCATATCAGCCGCCGCGCTCTGATTGGCTGCCTGGCTCTCACCCGACAGAGCTGTGATTGTTTTCTGCAGAGGAAGCCTCTGAACGAGCGCCGTGCGCTGGAATGAAGCGACCCTGTGTGTGTGTGTGTGTGTTTTGTTTTTTTGTCACTGAAGCGATGATGTGAGCAAACAACGTGACCGGAGTCCTTGTCGTAGAGTGAGAGGAAAACAAAACGGGGTGGTAGTTTGATCACTGTCCGAGGCGCCAACGAGCAGGACGGAAGTTTGGGTCACAGTGTCTCAAGAGAGATCAAGGTAAGAACTACAGTTTACGACTGACTTTCATCATCTTAACAAGAATATTTCTGTTTGTGTACGTTAAATCTTTTTTTATTCAACAGTATAAGTGCCAAATGCCGAGACTGGAGGACCACTGCTGGAGCTGCTCTTGTTCTTCAAAGGCTGACACCAAGCATTCATCGGGGGCTAGCTGGTTCGCATCCAAGGTTGAGGAGATGATGTCCATCATAACCACGGTGCTCGGGAGCGCCTACGGGTCTCTGCACGACGTCCGGACCACCAACCTGATCCGCCGGGGTCTGGTCCTCTTCACGGTCGGGGTCTTCCTGGCCCTGGTGCTGAATTTGCTGCAGATCCAGAGGAACGTCACTCTGTTTCCTGAGGAGGTGATGACAACGTTGTTCTCCTCCGCCTGGTGGATCCCTCCATGCTGCGGGACAGGAGCGGGTGAGTTTGTTGGAGGTTGTTTGATCCGTTTTTAATCAGAATTGTGCTGCAGTTTGGGGACAAAGGAGGCTAGGGGAGGGGTCACAATGCTGCAGGGTTTTTTTTTTTTAGTAAAAATAATATTTTTGGTGAGAATAACTACAAATGTGACATAAAAACTTTCAGGTTAAAGTAAAAAAAATGTCTCTTTTAGGTGTATTTCTAGGGCTCGACAAGCTAATCCGTCGATTTTTATGTCTAAAACGACAGGAGTATCCTAAATATAATTGACTTAGACTTTCTCAGTGAAACATAACATTAGTCATCCTTTCTTTCCACCATTATGTAAGCTTTTTTCTCTCGGGCGGTATGGATCTGGCTGGTTTTGTGTTAGATATCAAAAAAGATGGCTGGGCACAGATGATAGCTATTTCTGCGCTCTGATTGGCTGAAACAACCGGACGCGACGTGCGACGTCCCCTCATTGGTTGGTGTCATAACGGGTGAGCGTAGGACCTCCCCCTTCTTGTAGAAACAGGAAGTGGGGTTTAAAAAAAAAAAAAGAAAACATTCCAATGTGGCTCCGCCTCCCACGTGCTGCAGGGAAGCAGAGAAACAGAAACTGATTTTTCTTGGTTTTAAAGTCTTTTTAGGCGACTTTTGAGCAAACCAAAGTTCAAATTTCATGTTATATGTTTAATTCATATTAAACATAGAAAATCTTTGCTAATTTATTCCTATAAAAATTATACATTCTGACATTTTTACATTGAAGATGTGGACAGAATGGTTCAGAATTTAAATAAATACCTTGTTCATACTTTTATGGTCAAACTTAGGTCCAAAACCACTTATTTTTAGGGAAATTACCCTTAAGGTTTTCTCAAAAAGTAATTTAAATGAATAATAAATTCATATATATGAGCCTTGAAATTGATTTAATGATGAAAATTATAATGCACAAGCTTTTTTTTCAGTGTGTTAGAAAGAGATGGTTGTTGTTGTTGTTTTTTTTACTTTTTTGGCTGTTATATTTACTGTAAATTTGCGATAATGAAGGGCGAAAGGCTCACAAACTAACTAAGCAAACATCAAAGAGATACAACTGAAGAAAAATACAATCTCACACAACAAAAGGGGATTGTTTCCCCCCTTTTAATTGTTTGACGCAAATACACAAAACAGTATTGCGTTCACACGAGTCACTAAGTATAGAAACGCACGTCTCAGCAAATTTTCTGTCACTGCAGCTCTTTGACAGGATTTGCTCTCAGTGGGTCTCAGTATTTCTGCTTTTGTTGCATAATTCAGGCGAATTTGTTGGTCTTCACAGCTGTTATCGGCCTGCTGTACCCCTGCCTCGACAGTCATCTGGGAGAGCCTCACAAGTTCAAGAGGGAGTGGGCCAGCGTCATGAGATGCATCGCCGTCTTTGTAGGAATCAACCACGCCAGTGTTGTATCCTTTTATCACCCTCCAAGTCTTGCCCCGCATGAATTTGCTTTGCTTTAGCCACAAGAAGAATCGAACCCTTTCCAGTGATGAATTAAATGCAGGGTCCCTGTTGAGTCTTGTGTTTTCCAACCAGTAAAGAGTCTTAGTTGAAACCTTTGTTGCTGTTTTGTTTCTTTTGTTGCAAAGAAGTGCGTAAACGTCTGTCCTTCTCATTTAGTCCAGCTAGTCAACCGAAAAGAGTTCAAGCATCCAAGTGTTTCCCCTTAACTCTTCGGAAAACAGAAGTTAGACTTTGCCAACAACGTGCAGCTCTCCCTAACCCTGGCCGCGCTCTCCTTGGGCCTGTGGTGGACGTTCGACCGCTCCAGGAGTGGCTTCGGTCTGGGCATCACCACCGCCTTCCTCGCCACTGTCATCACACAACTGCTGGTCTACAACGGCGTTTACCAGTAAGTCAGCCTTTTTCACAGGGGAGATTTGGAGCAACATTGTGTGCTTTAAATGTTGTGTAAAACAAACACAAGAGTGTTTCTCTCTCATGGCTGATTCTCAACACTTATAAGTGATTGTGCAGTAGTAAAAGCTGACCTTTGTGTCTGGGAGGCCATTTAACAGAAAAAAAAAAATGTAACTGGATGCAATCTGGGTTTTTGTCTCCGCTTTGAAGACTATATTTTTAGATGATGTCATTCTTCAGATTCACATGAGTATTTACGTAACATTTAGCCCTGCTTACATGGTGAACAGCAGAACGGCACACCAGAGGACCAGAACATTTCTATGGGGGCTTGTTGAAAATCTGACTCTGGATTCCTTCTCTTTGCTGTAGGTACACATCTCCAGATTTCCTGTACGTGCGCTCGTGGCTGCCGTGCATATTCTTCTCGGGCGGTGTCACCGTGGGGAACATAGGACGCCAGCTTGCCATGGTAAAGCCCTCTGTCGGTTGTTTTTCTTGTAAAGAGTCGCACAGACAGACTTAGCCGCCTAAATCTAAAGCTGCATTCACACCAAACATGATTTGCTTTGCGATGCCGCGTCCTCCGCAGCAAATTCGCTGCTGGGCGCTGGTTCAAAAAGGTGTTCATAAATCTGCCGCTCCTGCCGTGTGTGGGAGGAGCTTCTGTCCAAAGTCTTCAGATTCACTGCTACCTTGCTCTACAAAAACGTCGTTAATCACGTCTCCATGTCTGGGTTCATGAGATCATTCAGAGGCTCTCCCTGTACGGTGATCTCCACCGTCTACTGAGGGAGTTGCGTCTGAGTGGTGGACGCTTTCAGCGGTACTTCTGTCTCTCTGTGACCCACTTTTGAAGACCTGCTGTCCCACATTGGTCTGAGGAGTGACAAATACAAGCAAGAATAAAACTAGAGGCACTTTTTATGTTTTATCCAGACAAATAAGAAAAATATCTTGAAGTTCAGAATGGGAGCAATCAGTTTCTCCTCCCTGGTGGGCTTGGACTCTACCCGTTGATTACATTATCAATAAGTTCAGACATTTGTATTTCACTGCGCCTCACTCAACACTTAGATTGTTCCGTAGGAGCTGTGATTGCATCTGTACATTGACTTAACACTGAAACTGGACGACTCTGCCGCGTGAATCTCGTTTGGTGGGAATGCAGCTTAACATCTAACCTGCTGCTCAAAACAGGTGAACTGTACCACACTAGAAGTCCCACTGTTGGGGCTAAAGAAAAAGCCTGTTGCAGAGTTGCAGAGTTTGCATTCAGCCTTCTTTTAGACTGGTGTGCCTCTGAGTTGTGCACAGAAAATTCCAAAACAGCAGCAATGTCAGTCAGAATATATCTGAATGTGAAGCAGGAAATGTTTTATGGACTTCCTGCAACAACAAATCCATCACCAGCATGTGGTGATGATGATGATGATGATGTTAGATTCTTATTTTGCTATTTTATTGGTTAAAAGTTGTATCTGTCTGTCATAATGTCTGCATTTGGAAAATTTAAATGACAGTTTTCACTCGTTTGTCGCTGTAGTTACCTACTAAAAATTACCTGCAATAGGTGAAATCCACTTTATTTATTGATATTTTTTTTAACAATAAATAAACCCTCACTACACACTTTACAAACTTCTCTAAGAGACATGAATATGTTTACAAGTTTCTGTCTTGTTCTCAGATCTTTATAGAAAATCCCATCCTATTTTTATAGAATGAAAACAAAAATCTGATTGAGATTGAAGATTTATGACACTTTGGCAAAAGTAACATATTCTGTACAGCATATTCTGCACGGAGGGGATTGATTGACAAGGACAACGGCCAATCAGGATGCAGAACTCAATGCACTGGAAAAAAAATATGCGAAACTGCACAAAAAATCCACAAAACAGCAAGAGGGTGACGGGTGAACCCTAATACAGCGAAGGAACACTTTATCAAAACTTTCTAACTTTTTAAGGTGGTTCAAAAACTGAAATGTATGTTGAGATTTGTCACGATTTAAACATTCAACATTTTAACTCAACCTTTCAGTTCTTTTCAAGCAGTTTGATCAAGTTCTGGTTCTGAATATTGAACTTTACCATCATTAGTGATTCCTTTGCTCATCCGATGATAGTGCACCACAAAAAACACAATTATCTTACTCCATAAGGCACAATCTGCATTCAGTGAGCGAACAAAAGTATTTGCACACTTCTCATTTCACTCCACAAAATCCTGTAGCCTCTGCGGAAAGGGGGGGGGTTATTGGAGAGTTTGTGTAACCATTAGTTGACATGAAAAAGAAAGTAAACATCATAAAGTGTCTCATCTTCATTTTCCACTCCTTTAAAGAGCTGAACCGGTTCTGTAGGTGTTGCTGGTTTGATTTGAAACGCGTTTCCCTTAATCTTGATTAACTTTTTATTTTTTAAATTTGCCAGTTTGTTTTTGAAAGTTTACACTTTTTTAATTTGCACAAAAAGTGGCTCCTGTATTTATTACTTAGCAGCAGCCAGTCACAAAATATTCCAAAAGCCTCTGCTGCACCAACCCCACTTCATATGGAATTATGTAGTCGAGCAAGAGCAGGAGATAAGATTGTAATGGTTTAAATGTGTGCAGAGAGCATTGGACACCCTCCTCTCCTTTCTAATTACCCCATCAAGTCGGCTTGATGTCTTCATTAAGCTGGTGCCCGGAAGCCTCACCTCATTCTGTCTGCAAAGCCAGAGCGCCGTCACTCCCTCAGTTTGACTCGGTAAAAGCGTGAAAGCAGATTAAGAGCTGTTGTTTTTCACAGCCGCCGGGAAACACAGAGCCAGTCGGGACTCGGCTGACCGAAGGGTCATTTGCTGCTTGTTGTTTTTGTTTGTGATGAGGCCCGAGGACTGTTGGCACAAGCCTGAACTCGCACTTTTCGGCGGTTTTTTCTCTCTTCCTTCTGCTCCATGGCATCATTTATGAGAAGGATCAGGAAAAACCTGAGACTTTATTTCTATTCCACTTGTCTAGTTTGCATTTAAGCCATTTCTACTAAAAGAATTTATCATAAAAATAGGTTTAGGTCACATTTATACTTTCAACTC
Source organism: Oryzias curvinotus (assembly GCA_023969325.1). Taxonomy (NCBI): domain Eukaryota; kingdom Metazoa; phylum Chordata; class Actinopteri; order Beloniformes; family Adrianichthyidae; genus Oryzias; species Oryzias curvinotus. The sequence goes on along the minus strand of CM043725.1, from coordinate 23,108,090 downwards.
AAAAGCCCAGTCTGATCAAAACTGCGTTTTAGTGTTTTGAACATCTTCTTGTGGCATTTTTGTGATAAAGGTAGACATATATAAAGAACATGAATTTTATAATTGAATTCCTGAGTATTTCTTAATTCAAATTGTTTCTTAATCCAATCGTGAATCAGGAGCAGATTAAAAAAAAAAAGCGGTTTTTTAAAAAAAAAATCACTGGGTGGGCCACGAGCTCCCTGCTCCGCTCCATTCTGATGCATCCACTTGTAGACTAGATCCATGTACGTCTCAGTTTTCCTAGTCTGGGCTGTAATCTGGATTAGAACTGCACGGCTGCATAGCTCCAGCATGTCTTGCTAGTTTTGCTGTACGGGTAATGTTAGGCTGGGGGGGGTGAGAGGCTGTAAACTAGCAACAGAGTGTGTAAACAAAGAGCTCTCAGCAGTAGGTCATCAGAGGGGAATTTCTGATGAACTACTGCCGCTTTGCAGAATCTACTTCCTAGAAAACAACTTTTTTTGGGGGGGGGGGCTAAAAACGTCATAATTATAAGTAAAAGACGACTGGGAACACTTGTACAATAGATCAAAAGAAGTATTTAGTGGATACATAAGTTTAATGTTTTGGTACTAATGTGGCCAAATCCGAATTTTTCCCAGATTTTTTAGATGGATAAACTTAAGACTAAGTTCATCTTATAAATCGTCAGCCTAATAGCATATCTGCCTAACTCATTTTTTCCGGTTTTTTGAAAAGAGGAAAAAACATTTTTTTCACCACTCACAGTAGAGTTAGGCCAATATCTCAATTTGGCAACAAAAAAAAATGAGTTAGGCAGAAATGCTATTAGGCTGACGAAATGGAAATTGTGAGGTTTCACTATTCTGTATGGCAAATATTGCCAACTGAATTTGTTGTTGTTTTTTTTTTTTTAAGTTGTGTCCAGTTTTCAGCAGCATTTTGCAGATTTTTCTTTTCAGAATATCAAAAGTGCCTTCTCTGTTATTTTTTTAAAAGAAGAACAGAAATCAAAACACAAAAGCAAACCGAAGTTATTAGTCACTGAAGAAAAACAATCCTCCAAAATCACATTATTGTATGTTTTTATGTGAAAACCTGCATCTGTAACCCATAATGTAACAGAGGGGTGTGTGATTGTTATTCTTTAATAAAATAATTGTTTTTTTTTTTTTTTTAATGAAAATGATCCTGGTTTCCTTTCAGGGAGGTGCTGAGAAGCCCCACATGGACTGAACTGAGCTGCACTAAAGCAGGAATGAGGACAGATGAGTGAAGGGCAGCCAAAGTGGAGATGGGGGAGTTCTAGGAGGAACAACAGGAGAAAAAGGACTCGTCACGTTGCCTCCCTCTTTTGTTGCGCTGTCAGAGTGCAGGTCAAAGCATCCCTTCATAAAACGTGCCATAGCCCTCTGCAGCAACAAGCCTCTTCCTCCCATCAGCATCCCAGCTTCCGTCACACCGAATGGGAGTCTGGCCTTTCGGGGGTGTTCATGTCTGACGTGGATGGTGGACTGCTTTTCAGCGTGGACGGGTCCCGGCGGGGACGTGAACGACTGAATGCCACGGCGTCCGCCTGGACAGCTGACGTAGGATAAATAAAAGGGAAACGCCGTTTGAAGGGGCACGAGCATGTCCTCGAACAGAAACAGTCGGTGTGCCCCGAATTCACCCAGAGGGTGAGAATGGACGCTTCTGATTTCTGGGCTTTTTTTGGGGGGGGAAATCGTTTGCTTTGTACTTTCAAAATCCTCAGTATTTGTGAGAAACTGAAAAAAAAAAAAAGTTCTTTGCCTTGACCCGAATATTTATCTTGAAAGCATAAATCAAAGAAAACTGCTTATTTAGCACCACTAATGAGGCTTTTGTTAGTTTCTGATCTTTAAAAAGAAAAATAAAGCCAATGATTTCCCACAATGCTTCTTTTTGACAGATGAGGAATGAATAGAAAGAGGGAAAAATAAGAAGTGCCAGTGACGTCGTGTAAAACCCAGATCATTTTCACATTTTAGCCTCTGAGACTAAATGTAGGATGTTTGGAGCACAAAAAGTATTTCTTTTTTCCTCTGGATTTTGTTTCCCCGTCTCATGTTTGGGTAAAATAGTTTCAAGCACAAGAATGTTTGTAGAAATGTTCAAATTTCATTTTTTTTTCTCGTGTGATCGCACAAATCGACCTTTTTCATTTCACACCTGGTTTGATCCTTTTTGAAAAACATGCAGATAATTAAAGGGGAGGAGAAGGACGTCAGATGTTTAAGATTTGCAATCTGTGATTGCCTGTGTTTATTGTATAGAATGTAGTGCTTTTGTCACTATTACAGTTTAGATTTGTCATTTTTTCGGAGCACATCACTGCTTTTGCCCGTGTCATCAGACAGGTATTCGTTCCACATCAGACCAACAGTCTGTTAGCGTTGAGGGATTTAGAAAACAACGTGCAATCACACACTATTTATTTTTCTTCTCACAAATTGCTTAAAAGAAAAATAATTCAAATCAATGTTTGTGTGCATTTGAATTCAGGAAGAAGCAATAATGTGTTTGTCTTTGTCCGATTTGATGCCTTTGAAATCCAAACCAATGAAAGACGGGATGAAAAACAAACAGTTTTGCGGAATGATCTGAAGAAATCCTGATCAATTTCTGTAAATAATCTTTGTGGAAGACATCTTCAGGCCACATTCAGGGGAGCAAAACAGACGAGGAAGCTTTATGTTCCTTTATTTTTTCTTCTTTGCCGATGAAACACCTTTTGTTTTGTCGTTGTAGTTTAAGTGTTTGAAATGTTCTGCTGTGTATTGTTTTTGCTACCATGAATTTAAGTGAAAAATAAAATTAAAAACTTCCAGACAAGGATGTTTGTGTCATCGTTAAAAATAGATGATTAATAGATTAAATCGATTTATATTCCTACCATCCAACCAGATCCATAAATCTGAAATCATCTCTTGATGTATTTTCAAAGTATTCTTAATTATGATGATGTCATTTTTAGTCGTTTTCGAGGACATGATTTCTGAAGAGCGGCCGGAGTTCATTTGAACTTTTCCTCGTGAGTTGTGGGCGGGGTCTGCATGGTTTCATTGCTGCTTTCATTTCCCATCAACCCTCTGCTTGCAGCCCGTCACAACCCTAAGATCACATTGCTAATGCAACAAAAGTGACGAGCAACATCGGAGCGATCCAGTTAAACAAAACTGAGCCAGATTCAGGCTCAGATGTGGAAATCAAGAACCTACGTGGATATACTTGTCTATAAGTGCATATGTCAGAAGTCGAATGTAGACTGAACGTAACAACTACAAGCTTTTCAAATTCCTATTTACTTTTTATCTGCTCTCGATACACCACAAATACACAGAAACACAATGTTAATTTTTCTCAACAGATATCCTCCATCATAAGAAAAATGCAACAAGAATATGTAAAAAAAAAACACCAAAAACATGATTTCAAACCTCCTTAACCATTATAAAATCATTTTAAAATGAAACAAACCAGTTATATCAATTTAGCAAAATACCATTTGGATTGAGACACGATGGGTTTATTTTACTATCACGTAAAAGCATGTTATAGTGCATCACAGCGGACAACACGTGATGACAGCCCAAAATGATCAAGCCATTATTTGCTAAGACATGGGATCATACAGTGTGCTAGAATGTTCTAAGAATGTTCCCTTTGGACCATTTTGGTGTGGAAAAACAACAGTGGGCTGAACTTTAGGAAGCTATAATTTAAATGGATTTGCCATTAATTCTTGTGTACTTGTTTGTTTGTACACATATTTAATTTACACTTTATTATATTGCAAGAAATACAAGGAGTCACACCGGTTGAAGTTTGGGCTAAAGATATCCTGGATCAGTTTTAGGTCAGATTGTTCAAAATGAATCCATATTGACTATGAATCGTGTCGTCAGCCACAAATTATGATGTGAAATGTTGTGGAAATGAATAGTCACATGAAAACAGCTTCTGTGATGAAGATCCTTAGAGCTGAGTGGATTTGACCTCCTCAGATGATTCATCAGAAATGAGCTGTGTGGGGTCCTGACGGGCTGAATGGACCCGGACGCTTTTGTCTCTGTCACTCTGTGAAGAATCCTGGGTGCATCTTTCCTTCCTCTTCTCTGTCAGACCCTCCCCGGCTCAACTCCCCCCCCCTCCATGTGTGTCATGGAGATCATGAGGAGCTGCCCCCCCTCCTCCAGCTGCCTCTATCTACCCCCTCTCTGAACACGCCTTTCCGGAGGGCAGACTCCTATTTATACCTAGTGGGGGACTGACAGTTAACCTTTTGCACTGGGGGAAATTTCTGGGAACGGGGCCAATATCTGTGGGCTATTTTGAATCAGGCCCTCATTCTGGCAGCCGCTCTGTACATCTATGTGTCTTTGCATTGATATAACCATCTCTAACTATTTATCCATCCGTTCTCTCCCATCCAACAGCCATCCAGCGCCACACGCCACCTCTTCCCTCTCCCTGTTCAGTCTCTTCTCAGGCAGAATAATTGGCCAGGCTTCAACCTCCTTTCATTTCCAGCCACAGCAAACTGAAAGACTCCATTAAAGCGCCTCCTCGTTGCCAAAAGCACCCCGGCTCTCCTCTCCCTGCGCTCCCTCCATCCTCCCTTCAAGGCAATCAGACAAGACAAGCAGGGGCTCATGTATTGATTTGCACCATCTATAGCTTTGCTCTGGCAGACGTGTCTGTGCCGCACCTTTGTGACTCGGAAAATTCCTGCCATTTTGGCGTAAAATGTAAAATATTGAGTCAACGTGTCTGGAAAAAAAGCAGCTTTGTTGAGTTTAACATCTTTTTTGTGTTCCTCATTTAAACGTTTAAAAATAAATAAGACATTATATTCAATAAAGTATTTTAATGAACAAACAGGGAAATAGATTTTCACAATAAAACTCAGATAAAAAAAGAGGATGTGGATAAAAATGGTGTAAAATCTCTGGTTTTTTTGTCACCCCCCCCCCCCCCCTAAAAATGGTTTTCCATTATATATGCGATTAAGGTATATCTGTTTATGCTTTATTGTTATTTTTTAATCCAGGTAAATGCTCTCACATTCAAATGTTTACTTTTCAAAGGCTTATTAACAACACAGGTGCTTCTGAAGGAGACTAAAGTATATTTTCCTTTCCAGAAGTTCACGTTGTCCTCTTTTTTGTCAAGCTTCTACTCAAAAAACAATATTTATGCATCTGTGTTATTAGGAATATGACTTGGTAATTGTCTACAAGTTTTCTTTGAATAAATTCTTTAAATAATCCTTACTGATCGTAGTCATTGACACTGTTGCTTGACCAGTGAGATGTATAACAGTGATTTCTGGACTAAAGTCTGTCCTTTGATGTAATCAGTAAGTACTTCCTCTTTGTTATTTGATAGTATTGATTGTTACGGATTTTCATAAATAATCTGCATTGGGACTGGTAAAGTATAAATAACTATTTAGAAGTTACAAACCAGTCTGTGTAACATATTTCACATTTAATGGATTCAGTGTGACATATATTGTATGTACTGTAGAAGTACTAATATGTCTATTTATGGCTAAGATTAATTTGAGTGGCATCATTTACAAGTGTATTTGGATGTATCTTCTTTACTTTCCTTTTTGTCAATTAATTATCTAAAGTTTGATCTCTTTTGTTTGTTTTTTTTAATCTTTTTGTTTTGATTGCCTTAAAAAAAGCAATTCTAATGTATGATTTTCTTTTCCTTATGACGGTTGCTCCTGCTGCTGCGCTGCTCTAAGCTGTTCTTCGGGTCTTTCTGCTGTTTGGTCTACTTGGACCGACTGATATCTTCATGTGGTTTGATGCAAATGTTAAAAAAAAAAAAAAAAAAAAGATTTACAATGAGCTGAGCAATACCAGAAAAAAGATGCAAGCTTCTGTAAAGCAAACAGCAGAACAAAGGCGTCTCCTCAGGAGTGATGGCCTTCACAGCCACCAGATGACAGTGTTTATCCTCCAAGACGGTCCGGACGGTCTGGACATGACTTCTGCAGCCCCTAGTGGAGGAACAGGGAACAGCAATGCCCTGCAGGAGCTGTGGCTTCAACACGTCAGGTTACTGCCTTTGTTTGTTAATGAAACACACTGGCTGTGTCTCACACATCAGGGAAAAGGAGCTTTGATTGTTAAAAGATTCAGAAGAAGTCCTATCGATACTGTAAATGTGTGCCGTTTGCCTTACAGCCGCCGATGAACGCACACTTTTTGATAGAAAAGGATCATTTATTAAACGCTGGCAGGAATATCATTCTTGTAATATTTATGTCACAGAGCAGAGAGTGGGCTGAGTCACATGCATGATAGAAAAGGTCAATGAAATGGACTGAGAGGGAAGGGGGGGAAAAAAAGTCTCTGCACTCTGATTTCTGAGCCAAAAGGTCTTTTGGTGGCATTAATGTCCCGCTTTCTGATAGATAATGAAAGATTGTGTGTCTGTGTGTGTGTGGGTGTGTGTGTGGGTGTGTGTGTGTGCGTGTCGTTTAGGTCCACTGAGTCTCCATTACACCAGAGGGGGGTCCACTCCTGTACTCTGCCCTCGCTTATTGCCTTTCCCAGTGCCGGCCAGGAATAATTAATTACAGTGGATGCCATGGGGGCAGTTGGTGGGAATGGTGGGTGGGTGTGTGGGGTGGTAGGCTTGAAGTGGACTCCATTTTAGCTTAAATTACATCTCAGATACCATTCAAATGGCAATCACAGGCTGCTTTCTCTGCCTATCCTTCTCTGTCACAGCTATTTAGTTGCCCCTCTCTTACCCCAGGTTAAACTGCAGGACAGTCTAAAAAAAAAAAAAAAAAAAAAAAAAAAAACCACTAAATCTGACTTTAACCAGCAGCCACCATCAACATCATCCTCCTTAGCTCTGTGTACATTTCTTTTCCCTTCTTCTGTGGTGCAATATAATAAAAATAAGACAGCATCAACGCCAGGTAATGACTGATTATGCATGCCATCCAAACAAATCCTTCCCAGTGTAAATTAAACACACCAACAGCCCCTTACAGCCCAGATCACACTCTGTAAAATCGACTGGGGTAATAAGAATACCAGCTTAATGAAGGGTGGTTGGAATAAATCAAGGAATTTCCATTGTCAGACCTAACCTGAGAGGTTGGCGACACCAGCACACAAACAAAACACAAAAACAAAAATAACAAAATAACTTTTCTCTTTTTAAAGTTTTCAGGTGAAAAGAAGTGTTGAAATAAAAGGACAGATTGGACAATTTTCTGTTTGAGCAGCAGATGTCATCTTTACAGCAAAAACGAACAAGCTGTGTCACCTGCTTGAGCAGTGTCAAAGAAATCCTCTCAAAAAGCTTCAGTCATGTTGCAATTAGTCCTCACGCGCGCAGGTGGAAGGCCTGCATGGCTGCTGAGACGCGCACAAAGTTGGCAGCCGAACACCCATGCGGGAAAGTCACGCAACAGTTCTTTGATGTTCCTGATAAGTGACAAATTCACGACATGTCAACTAAGTGGGGGGTAAAAACAACTCAGGTGCGCAGGGGGTGACCCGGAGCCGGCGGCACATGGCGCGTTCAGGGGAGGCCGACACTATTTTGGCGAGTTTAGCAGCAAAGGGCGCGGTGCCACACAGGGAGAGGGGTCGAGAGGCGGCCTGGGACTGACCTCCGTCCTCTATAATTAAAGCTGCTGGCTGGACGCGACGCATAATCGGAATTGTTTCTCAAATAAATCCGATCTGGGAACGAAGGGAGGAGAGGGGAAAATACACCCATAAGTAACCGAAAACAATCAAATAAATATCGGCACTGCCTTCGTTTGCAACTGTCGTGTTTACAGAGTAAAAACAAAAATCTGTGATGCTTCATTTATCACTTCTCCTTCACCTTTCATCGATCACTTTGAACTTAAAGACAGAAACATACCACCCAGTAACTCCAAATAAAGGAAATTTGACTCACTTCTGCCTGCAGGAGTTCACCGGTTTCCATAAACTGGTCGGTGAAATGACTTCTAGATGCAGAAATATGCTTTTCTTTCTTTAACAAGTGCTTTACACCTGTCCTAGTGCCACTTGTTCATCTTTTCCTTGAAAAGAACAGGTGCAGGAGACATGCGCACAAACCCAAAAGCCGCACACAAGAATCAAATTTCACCATTTGTTAAATTAGTGAGCCTCCTTGAATCCCTCCTGAAGCTGCTCCTTCTTATTTCATAACTTTTGTTTCCTGATAATTCCCACTTGACGCACAGCAGCTTATTTGTTTTGTGTGACTGACTGAGAATGTAAAGCCATAAAACTTCCAGAAATAGGCACCTCGTTGAGTTCATTCCACTGAGTCAGACGTGAAACTTCCTTCAGAGCTGACACCAGTTGAGCTTATCAGGGAAAAAGATTCGGCTGTTTTAACTTCATTTAATTAATTAATAAAAATAAATCTAAATTACTTTTGAATTGATTCAAAAAGTTGTTTTCTTCAAACAAATTCTAAGACTGAAACTTTTCATTTTAATTATTTAAATTTAAATGAGTTTGTGTATGTTTATAAATATAGAAAGACGGATTCAAAAATTAAAAACTTTGACTAAATTTACGCAGGACTTTAAAGAAAGAACGTTTCAGTTTTTTAATCCTCTAGGTCTTAAAAAAAATCCCAGTTTTTCCATATTTTAAACAAAGTAATAATTAGTGATCATCAAACTGTTTTTCTTTGCTGATTGGAGCTGAGCTGCATTCAATTAGCCTCCTCTAATGTAGCTGAGACCTTAATTGCGCGCGGGGTGTTGCATTTGTTTGAGACTTGTGTGGAGAAAAACGAGGCTCTCCTGAAGAACAATCCACATTCAAATGAGACTTATCTACGCCACAGCGATCAGACGGATTAGGGGTTATTAAAACCTATAAAGGGCTCAAACAAGGAGCAGCGGCCCCTTGGCTGACTGCGTGGCAACTCCAGAGGATTTCTTTTACGCAGTCAAACTAAAACACAACACTAATGTTCCACGACTGAAAAGGCAGAGGTTTGAAAAGCAAGTATTAAAACCAACTTGGTCGTTGTATTGAGAGTTTTTGGATGAACCTTTCAGCAGTAATTGTGCAGCAAATTGCAGACTTGCCACTTTAAAATTAGCCTTTTGATGAGAAGACGCAAAAATGTTCTTTATTTTATTTTATTTATTTTTTTTTAACTTGTGATTCCTCCTAAATCTGCCTAGTTACCGTAATTGTAACACTCTTGGAGAATCGCTGGGAAAACAAAGGCGCACAGGTGCAACTGTTCCCCCTTTCTAAAAAAAAATGATCATGAAGCCTATTTCTCTTTTTTTCCACAATTTATATATTATTTTTTTCTATATAAAAAAGGGCACAGAATTAAAGAAGCCACAGAAAGAGCAAGCATGATCATCAAATGTAGAGTCGCGCTTTCAGGTTTTGAAAGGGACAGGAAGCTGGAGGATTTGCTGCGACCCCTGCAATGGTGACAAAGCTGATATCTCAGAGGCCCCCATTCATCTGGAGGCAGGGATGGTGACCGGCAGAGGGAGGGGCGCTGGGCCCCGGGATGCATCTGGAGAGGTCCCACCGCCTTCTGATCTGTGAGCTGGCACACATCACGGCGTCCATTCACAAATCCTGCTTCTGCGCGTCACCTTTTGTAGTACTCCACAGCACTGAGCGCTGGTGACGTATAACACAATCCTACCGAGAAAATACAGAAAAAATAGGTTATAGGAACTCAAGGACAGAGCACATGCGCACTGTGCATACGATGGATTTCCAGGAGCAGGAGAAAGGGAGGGGGGAGAGTACTATAAGTGAATATAAAATAGAGACTGCACAGAAATCTGATGTATACGAGCAGAATAAAACTGCTTTTGGTATAAAAATTAAAAAAAAATAGAAACACGTGAATAGGCAAATTATCACATGTATTTATTTACTTTAAAATGCAATAATGATAATGAGATAATGTATAGAAAAAAACACTTGTTTTAAGCTTTTTATTCTGTTATCTTTAAGGACGCCTGACTATGATTTTGTGCTCAACATGTGAGACAAAGACGAGGCCTCTGCTGCACGTACCATGATTTCTCTAAATGATTTTGCAGAAACAGCTGCACGGATGTTTCAGCAGTGAATCATGTGTGAAAAGGCGATGCGCAGATTTAGCAAAAAGAAAAAGACAAAAAAACACCTTTTGAAAGGAACTGCGCCAGTTTTGGAAAAGCAGATTTTGCGCATTTGTCAGTAAAAAAGGGTTTTTGTTTATTTCCTCATTTTACCAGAGTAAACCAATATTACTCAAAGAGTTGAGCTGACAAATAGGCGTTAGGGATAAATGTATGAAAATGAAAGGGAAAAAACATTTAAAATAATTTTTAAAATGGGTTTACTCGGTGCAAATGGAGCCAACAAACTGAAAAAATGACTTTTGCGAATTTAACTGAGAGGCTAAAGTGAAAAATGTTTACACCGAAATAACCATGAGAAATGTCACAACGAGGCTTGCATTTAAAGAAAAGGGAATTGAGAAGTAGAATTTATAAACCAGTTTAGTAATATTTTGCTTTAACTTTTAAACAAAGAGCCCAAAAAAATATTTCTTACCAGAAAAGTGAATAACTGATAAATGTATCAATGCCACTTATAATAATAAGAATCGTAATGTCACATAAATAAAATAAAACAAAATAAACCTAAAGTGAGCAGACACTAAAAAAAGATGGATTACTTAAGAAGAGATGACTGTTTTGTCAAAAAGCTTCATTCAAGTAAAAGTTTTATTTAAAAATCTTTTGAATTTTTGTTTTAAAATGTTTTTTTTTTTAATTTACTATAAGAATTTACAAAGGTCAAGCAAAAACCTGTATTATGGCTTAAATGCAAATTGGTGGGGGCATTGAAATCTGCAGTTTTTCGCAGTGCACAAAGGTTTTTGTTCCAATTCAGAGTTTGAAATGGTGTCATTTCCTCCAGACATCCCTGTGTTGCTGTGAGGTTAGAGGCCAAGCCCAGGCGGTAGCGGCCTGTCTGTGGCTCCATTGTCTGCTGCTTATTTGGCGCTGAACATTAATCTGCACTTCCCCTCACATACGAGAAACAATCGCAGCATGAGAGAGGCCTGTCTAATTACATCTTTCACTCTCAACTTTCCCTGCGTGGATTGGAGACTCTGTGATGGGGCACATTTGCAGCAGAAGCGGCGAATGTGTTTTTTTTTTTCCCAGTTTGGAATCAAGCAAAAAGGAAGCTAAAATTCCTCCAGATTGGCCAAACCGTGCAGCATCTGTGCGTGGTCCCACACAAACACAGACTCACTGAAACTACAGACAAATACACCTGACGCGAGCTTGTTGATTATAAGTGAGAACTACTGCATCTCGCGTTTTAATACTTGGATAAAACACCATTCATGGTTTAATCTAAATTAGTCTGGTTTATTATTATGAATACACTTTTAATTTCTGCGTAAAAACAAGCAGTCAAACAAATGTCATATTAAAATGAATGGATAAATGGCCGGTGTTCCAAAAAACAGTTACATAACTAAACAATGATTTGTATCTTAAGCAGAAATGTTAAGAAAAGTCAAAACAAGGATAATTGTTTTTCCAACAAACTGAAACACGGAAAAGCTCCTCACTGACTCTGTCTCTGCTTTGCTCTTCCTCATCCTCCTCGCATCCCTGCTTCACTCACGCGCAGTCCTGGATCAAACGCCGGTGGAGAACTGGCTCAGCCACCGGCGGCGCCCTGGGAGAACAACTGCAAACTTTGCTCTGGTCAGTAAAGTTACTCAAAGTTTTGTCTTTGCCGCGACTCTGGGTCGGGAGCGGCGCGCACAAAACAGTTTGTTTGCATCACTGATTTCTTTTAAAGGGATACGGACCCAGTTCTGGGTCGAGCGCAGCGTCACGACAGGCAACCAGCAGAACATGGGAGCACTCATCACGCTTCCCTGCGCCTTTGAAATCACACAGGAAGGACTCTCGGGCTGTCACCTTTCATTTCTGCTGAATTTTGCTACCAACTAAATGACAGAAGCGGAGTCCAGAATGAGCAGAAAGCCCGACGGGCTGTTCCATAAGAAAACAGAGACGTTTTAGATGATGAAACAGAAAAAAAATTCCTTAAGTAGTTTTAAAATTGAAGCTTTGACGTGCCAGTTTGTCGTTTTATTAAAGAAAAAGACAATTTCAAGTTTCAGCTCGGTTTGCATCTTGTGTGTATTCGTAAATGTAGTGCGTAATCCACATCCAGTAAGCTTTTCATTCATCCAAGATCATATTTTTTATTTGCGTAATTTTCAAATCCTGGATTTCCATAATAGGAAATTTGACGTAAAAGTATTTTTTATTTCTTTAGATAAAGGTGTTTTCACTCTTAATTGGGCTAACGTGAACCACGTGCACGCACTAGTGAGACATTTTTGAATATTTTGTTTTAAAACTATGTTGCGGTGCATTTAAATGCACTGAAACGTGTTTTTTTCTCCTCTCATCGGGAATGCCTGCCCTGTAAGCAAGGAACCCCGGGGGTCCTTGCGGTTCACTTTGACAACCGATGCTTCAATCACCTATTGTTTTACGCGCACGGATGCGCGCTGCGCTTCCAAACTCCCAAAGAAATAAAATATAACATGTCACAGTTTCTCAAATGCAGATGAAATATTGGGAGTAGCCTGTGTAGGAGCATGCACTGGATTTAAATTAGACTTCCTCTCCCATAGTCCGGGACTCTTTCTCTTTACAAGGGAAGGATGGGCGTTTGTGGACTGCTCCAGAGTCTGCGTCATGTGGCTTGGTTTCTGGCATGCTATTGGTCTAAGGCACGTGTCTGGGAGGACGGTGGGAGAGCGTCACTTAGGGGGCTCGTATTGAAAATAAGAACAAAACTCCAGAGTGAGAGTATTAGAGCATCAGTTTAGGAGCCTCTTTATTTACCCCTAGTTTAGTTTAGGTGTAGGCTTTACTGGGCACGCTGAAATCCAGTGGCAGTAAATGTGTTGGTGCGCAAATGGCAGATGCTTTAGCTGAGAGCTTTCAGTTGTAACCCGAGAGTGAGGGAATATATGTCTAAAATTATGCTTTTCTCAAAGGACACGGCCGCAAGACTTTGCATGGTGTCCAGGGCACTGCGTATTCTTTGAGGTGGTATTTATTTCTTCAACCAGTGCTGGTTTTCTTTTTGGGCAATCCTATTTCCCCCAAGTTCTGCGCGAATCTTATTGCAGCGGAGGGAGCGATAAAGGGGTTAACGCGAGTAAAGCGGGGAAAGTGAATCAGTATGGAAGAAAATGATCGCGGCAGCAGAGATGTGGTGGAGCGGCAGGAGTCGGCAGACGAATCCAACAGAGCCATCCTTCCCCTCCTGCAGGCGCCGGGGAACCTGCAGATTCCTCACAGAGTCACCAATTTTTTCATCGACAACATCCTGCGGCCGGATTTTGGAAGGAGAAAGGACGCGGGCGCAAACCGCGACGAGAGCCTCGCGTCGCGGGAGAACAGCCACAACAGCCCCGCCGCACCCCAGACCGAGCCTGTGGGGAGCACCGTTCCAGCAGAGGGGACCTCCACTCCACACACAGTCACCGGTGCAAAGAAGCCCACTATAGCCGCCGAGGAGCCACTGAAACCCCTAGGGGAGAGTGGAGACCAGTGCCTAAGCTCAGACTCAGACAGTTCCCAAGCCAGCTCGAACCCATCCGTTTCGCAGCCCATGCTGTGGCCAGCGTGGGTCTACTGCACCAGATACTCGGACCGGCCTTCCTCAGGTTGGTGGCATGCGTTTTTACAACCCCGCACTCACGCTAACCTGAATTACCCCGTAACACTGACCCCGGATGGCTTGACCGATTTTCCGATGGCAGAGAGAGTGGAGCGAGCAGCGCGCAGCAGCGCCGAGCGAACATTCACAAAAACGAATCCATTTCACGTAAAAAAAAAATGTTAATAAAATGCATGCAGTCAGTAATCACTTAGTGCATGACAAAGGAGACACAAAAATGTGTGTGTGTAAAATTAAAACAAAAACAACGGTAATATTGTAATTAGCTAAGGGTAAAACAGTTTAACCAATTATTATTTGGTAAAAGTCCAACTATATTAAATAACAAATTCTTAAGTATTTTTGCAAGAATGTTCAACAGAAAGACATAAAAGGAAAGTTATGCATGTAGTAAACAAGGTGTCTATAAAATAGTATTGTTGGAGCTGCACAAGTTGTGTGTAAAAATAGACAAAAATGTTCTAACTGACCGACATTATGTGATAAGAATTCATTCTATTTTGAAAGAAAACCAGCGCACTCAGCGTCTTAAAGCAAGGCCGAGAGTGTTTTTCTTTCAAAAAGTGGAGTACAACTTGTTCCTATGCATTATGTAACCATATAGAAAGGCGTGTGCCTTTACTACTACGAGTTGTAAAGCTGCCGAACACTAATTCGTGAACTCCTGGCTGAATTTGAGCAGCTTCGGCCCTGTTTTTGCGCACTGTTTTGAATAGATTCAACACGCGGCGCACAGCTCCATCGAACAGGCCTCCATCCAGTTGGAAAATTAATGTGTCTCTAATGTGAGCTGCTCAGATTCTGTTCACGTTTGTTCATTGAGGAGCTTTTCAAGTGGCGTACAAAAGGAGGAAAAATGCAAAGCAGCAGCTCTGCAATCGAACCAGTTTTAGGACGAACTTTGCAGGACAGAGGCTTTAGGCTGCGTCAGCGGTGCTTCTACGCTGTAATTGACTAGTATTGCTTCAGATGGTGGCGGTGAGTGTGCAGCCTGCATGTGTGCAGCGTGCATGTATGTGGGCTGCGTGCATGTGTGCAGAGCAACAGGGAAGCATGCGTGCTTTGGTTTTTGTTTTATTTTTGCTTGTTTTTCTTGGAGTAGCAAGATTTGTTTCCGGATTTAATTTATTTACTCTGGTTTATAAATAATTACAGCAAAAATTATACTTTTCATTTGGTATTTGATTGAAAAAAATAGGGACATGGACACGTGATGTTTTGTTTTCTCTTTTTTTTAGATTTTGGAGGATTTTTAGTTCTAGATGATGTTGTGTTTGTTTTTTAAATAAAACATCTTTACGCACCAAATTGTGGATACTTTTGAAGGCACTGCAATGAATGCAAAGTGGTAAAAATTTTAGGCTACACCCGTGCCTGTGTTGCGCACTCGTTTGGAAAATTGTTTGCTCAGCTTTCATTGTGTTTTTAAGACTTTTAGTTTAAGACTTTTCCCCCCCTTTCTGACCAACCAAATGTGTCTGTAACCCCCCACCTCCCCGTCCCCTCACGACACAGGGCCAAGATCCCGCAAACCAAAGAAGAAATCGACCAGCAAAGAGGACAAGAGACCACGGACGGCCTTCACCGCAGAGCAGCTGCAAAGACTAAAAACGGAGTTTCAGACGAATCGGTATCTGACGGAGCAGAGGCGGCAGAACTTGGCGCAGGAGCTGGGCCTGAACGAATCCCAAATCAAGATCTGGTTTCAGAACAAAAGGGCCAAAATCAAGAAAGCCAGCGGCACCAAGAACACTCTGGCCTTGCACCTGATGGCACAGGGACTGTACAATCACGCCACCGTCACGTCGAAGGACGAAAAATCAGACAGCGATTGATTTGGAAACAACACGCCTCCTGACGAAAAAGAACTTATAGTAATCCTATGATAGATTTTTATAGAGATATCACAAAAATACAGGAATATTTAATGTCACAGCACATACAAATACTACTTATCAGTCATTACGGATGAATCCAGTGCAAAAGGTCACAAGAATCCTTGGGTTTTTTAAGGAAACCATAGCTTCCTATGGGAATATTATAGTGCTTTTTCGTTCTATGGGAGGCTTAATCAAGTCTACAATGCAATAAAATATAAAAATAAAGGGCCAGTGTATAGAATATACCAGCATAAATTGTTTTAAAGAATAACTGAGACATATTTCTGCAATATCACGTCTATAAAAGATGTATAAAAAGTATGTTTTCATTCTTTGTTGTCCCCGCCCCTTTCAAGAGGAACACACGCTCAAACACCCCCCCCCCCCCCCCCCCCCGTTTTTTATACCCAACGTGATTGTTATTATTCTGAGGTCTGGCCCTCGATCTGCCAGTGAAGTGAAAAAGACTAAAGTCCAAAGACGATTTTTCTGCTGCATCCAGGCTACTGTGAATTTTAAGAAGTGTAAATTCCACTTTAATGCCAATTCTATTGGTTTCCTTGATCGTATTTGGTGAAAAAAAAATGGACTGAATGAGATACTTGTGTCAAACACTGCTAATTGGGCTTTTTGTAGATCTTTTTACGCTGTTTTTAAAAAAAAAAAAAAAGTTAAATTTTTTTCAAAGAAACTGAAATAGATTGTTTTTTCTAACACACCACTTAACCATACCACTAAGTTAGGCCTTGCTTTTGATTCATAGTCTTTAATCAAAGCTGTGCGTCTCCCCTTCGTCATACCAATGTGTGTGCGCAGTTATTATAGTTTGAAATAGCAATATATAATTCATTTTGTAGCGAGATAAAGACTGTAATGCTGGCTTTTCAGTCACAGAAACAACACTGTAGCATGAAGACAATGATTAAAACCATTTTCGCACTCTTGACGATGAATGCTGGTTATTGGATGTTTTTTTTTTTTTTTTTATTGGAGGAAATCCAAGCAGAAACTTTTTTTTATGACATATCCATATATCATACAAAGTAGGCAAATCTGTCAGTGACTGTATTACAAATGTTTGAAATCGCTTATTGTTGTTAAAAGGACTTCATATGTGTATTTATATAGATTATATTGAGAAAAAAATCTATCCAATGACCAGTGTTGCTTTAGAGTAGATATCTGAGGTGTTTACACTGCTTGTTTATCTTGCAATAACTACTCTCTCTCTCTCTCTGTTTTTTTGTTTTTATTCTATTTTTTTTTTTTTTTTTTCGTGAATGAACATTTGTTTATGGGGCCTTTGCATGGAAGCTGCAATTTGTTCTACTTGGGAAAATAACTGTGTTTATAGACTTTGGTCCTTTCCTGACAAAAAGTATGATTGAGCTAAGTTTCAGACTGTATCCATACCAAATTGTGGACTTTTTTGCCTTTCAAATTGTCTTTTTCTTTAAATTTTCTTTCGTTGTATATCTGCAAAAAGTGTGTGTGAATTAAAATCCACCAAACTGAAACACACTTTGCCTTAAAGTTCAAGTGGGAACCTTATATGAAACAGAACTGTGCCGAATCAGAGAAGCAGTATTACTTCAAATGCAGACTACTCAAGTTTAATGCCTTTATGAAAACTGCTGGTACGACATTATGAATTTACTCATCAGCGTATATCTATATATGAACATGTTTAAATAAAATTACAACACAGAGTTGTAGAATACAATGCTATTTTTTATTTTATGTTTGGAGTATTCTTTGGTAAAAATGTAAATAATTTGTATCATGTATTAATTGTGTAATTAACTGACTCCTGAAAACTGCAAAAGAAGAGTAAATAAACCTTGAAGATTATACGCAAACAAGACTCTGCTCTCTTTGTGTTGCTCTTAGAAGAACCAAGTGAGTTCTGGCGGCAGAAGGACATGTAGGCCTTCATCAGTGCTGGACTTTTGCTCTCCGTGAAACAAATTCATTACGTGCTGTCCATAAAAAAAGATAAATGCATGAAATATTCACAAATTCAATCACACAGAAGTAATTTGCATTGCACAATAACCCCTTCCCCTGCAAACCTTCAGTCTGATTTGTGGAGGATCAAATTCATGGGTTCTGAGATTGAAACATTTGCAAAAGCATCCAAACATTATGCAGGGGAAAGCCTTGAACAATTCCCCGGCATGTTTCCCCAACAATGCCTTATCTCCATTTCCATACTTGCACCGCTAGTCTTTGAACGCCATGTCTAACGGCCAGTGACTAGCATTGGAGTGGATGGGGCAGCTCCCAGCACTGTCTTCGAGACGGTCAGTCTTCCTCTCCTCCTCTGAAAAGAGCCTTTGCTTCTATCACGAGGCAGAAATGAGAGCAGAGGAAGAGGGAGGGAGGGAGGGAGGGAGGGAGAGGGAAAGAGCAATGAAGGTCAAAGCCCGTCATGGCTGCAGGTGGCTGGTTCCCCCACTCCCCGCCCTTCAGTAACCCATTCTCCACACACAGCTTTCTCACTCTTTATACTCACGCTCTCTGCTTTACACACATATCTAATCACTGCATTTTATTTCATTCCTGCCATGCACACGCGCGTGCACGCACACACATCCCCAGACTCCATTCATTTCGGTTCCTCCACACATGTGCACACGCCCCTGTTGTTTTGATCCTTCCTTCAGCGCATCCACAGGAAGTTCAGACAGGGACACTGATGCACAAATGAGAGCCAAAGCGGTGAGGCTTGGTGGATGGATACCTTTTCCTGGAACCGAGAACGACTAGTCTCATTTATGGAAGCGAGGTTCATGTGAAAACCGCCTCATCTGGGTCTTCATTTAAAGACCCACCCCAATGAAAACCATGTTTATGGAGTTTTTAACATGTTTTTGCAGCTTTTTTCTCATGATGGCGGACATTATTACAAAAAAAAAAAATCTAAGCTTAAAATTGCATTCCTGAGTTTTTTTTTTTATTCAGATTGTTATGAATTAAGAGCAGAAGAAAAAATGTTGGTGGAAAAAGCTTGTGGGTGTGACCCAAGACCTACAAGGCCCCTGCTCCGCTCCATTCTGATGCATCACCTACAGAGAAATAGGTCCATGCACGTCTTCGTTTTCCTCGTCCGAGCTGGTATCTGGCTCAGAATTGTATGACTGGATGGCTCCATTATGGCTCGCCATTTTTGTTTCAACGGTAATGTTAGATGGAGGTTGTGAGGGGTTGTAAGAAAGTGGGAGAGAGAGTGTAAACAAAGGGATGATGGGAAGTGGGGGCAGACTTACTCCTTGCTGACAGTCCCGCTCACAACTCAGAAGTGAATTTCTGATGAACTCTGCAGAAACTATGTTCTAGAAGATTTTTAGAATTTAAGCTAAAACAGCATAATTATAATAAAAGACCTCTAGGAACGCTTTGAAAAAGATAATGGGATAAGTGAACACAAACATAAGGACACTAAAACAAACGCCCCCCCCCCCCCCCCCCCCCTCAAACTGTGGTAACAATTTCTTTTTTTTGTAATTTTCCTGAGAGTTCTCATGCTGTAAAAATCAATGTGTTGGATCCATCAGGAAACTATCAATGTCCACCTCCGAACACAAAGGGGCCCCATCCTGCTATGACCTCTCCGACCATCCTCCCCCTCCCCTACTGTGTCATTTACCCACAGTTTCTAAATTCTTCCTACGGCCGGAGTGGAATCTGCTCAGAGGTGCCTGGGCTTTGTGGCGGAAACATAATTAAAGTGGTGAAAGATGTAAAAGGTGAAGAATGGGGATGACATCAGGCCAATTTCACACTTGGCACTCGAATGGTAAGGTCCAAGCCAGGACTCTTGCCTCGCAACACAGATCAAAGCCCACTGTCAACGCACCAGTGCAGGCAAAAAAAAAAAGAGGCAAAAGGACACCTAACTATGCTAATCCCCAGGACGAATATATTTTAATCTTGTTAGAATACAAGTTAATGCCGTGGCTCAGTGGCTGAACTTTTTGGCAAGAATGAGAGGTGGACAGAACTGCTTTTACCTTTTTTCTACATGAGGTGCCTCTGTCTGGTACTACCGGATAAACAAGAGTCTGAACAAATTTTCTTTTGGCCAAACTCAGAGAATTAACGAGCCGCATACTGTACAGCGGGCGACAGGTAGCGGCCACAGGGCCCTCCAAAGGGAAGCAACAGTTTTCATTAGTAACAGCGATGCGAGGATAAAAATCTGTTCATCTGAATCCCCACCAAACAAGCAGAGGAAATGAGTATTTTCTGGACTAGTTTGTCCCCACTCACATTGAGCTCTCCTTCCTCCAAAGCACCTTGGTAACCCTTGATCTCTCATGTATGGAAGTCAGGGCGCTGGGGCCTGCAGAAGTTGACTTGGCAGACAATAGAAACTGGATGCTTTTTGGTGAAGTCAAACCCGGGCAACTCATTTCTCACACCGTGTTTGAGTGACTCTTAAAAAGAGAATTCCTTGAGTTCACTTAAAAGAAACAGAGGACCAAAAAAAAAGCAGAAAAAAAAACCTTTTCAATATTTCCCTTATGTTATGTTATGGTTGCTGACAAAAGTTAAGAGCATTTACTTTGGCAAAAGTTGTGGGAAAGGCTTTGGCTCTAACCACAAAATAGCTAAATGCAGAAAATAACTCTAAAAGTGATGAATGGATAAAATGTAAAAATAAAATTGCCCTTTAATTTTAAGTTGTGATTGCACAAGTTGCATCATTTGTTTCATTTTAAAACTCGGTCATCTTTTCCTTTTTTTGGTGCAGTTTTATGACTAGTTTGGGAAAATTATTTAACTACAATAAACATGCATAGAAAAAAAAATCACATTTATCCAAGCAAAATTTGCAACTTTATTGTTTATTGCATTCAATGCAACATTATTTTCACAATATCCATCAATGCATATGTTTTTATTTCTGCTTACAAATTGAATCCATGTGTTAGAATGTTAGCTAATAATCAAAAAGATCAAGAGTTTGATCAATAATGCACATGTTAATGTGTTTTTAAAAAAGAAAAATTTGAGAAAAAGTAAAAAATATAAAAAACTTTACACATAGAATTCAATTATTTAAACAAAAAACGACCAGTGTGAGTTGCAGTTCACAAAACTTTTATTTAATTACAAGGTTTTAAAAAAAATAAAAGAAAAAGTCAGGTTGGAGCAGAAAGACGTTCTGAATTCCATCAAAGTTTGATGCCGAAAAAGCTCGATTCCTTTCAAACAAAATCATCAGACATCAGAAGTTTGAATCGAGTCGACACAAAAACACAACATTTGTGACGTGTTTGAACAAAAAGCAATGTTATATGGTCTGCATGTGATGCAGTTAGGTAAAAAAGTTGAAGAGCTCTGAGAATAAAGTCTGTTTACGACTCAAAGGGGTTTGCAGCGTTCATACACTAGTGAAATATTCAGTGGAACACAAGTGTACACAAAGCAATTCATGGTGTTGTTGAGAATACGATGAGCTTTGTAATGATAATTTCAGAACTCATCAGTTGAGGGAGAAACGATAAATCCAGCGTTAAAAAACACATAGCTTGAGTAGATTTGTTTGCTTCTCAACATGCTGAATGAAGATGTAGCATGTACGATTGTGTCATTTCTGGACTTTTATTTGTGTTTCTTTCTCTTTACTGAGTTTGTGTTAGTTGCTGACACACAGTTAGACAAGGTCAAGAACACATCTGACTCACCTCAGGCCCCCTGGTTCCCCGGGGATTGGCCTGTCACTCACTTTGTGGTTACGGATCATAGTTGACAGAGACACAAAGTGAGAGCTGGATGCTGCATCAACAGCAGCTACATCATCACCAAAACCCATCTTTAGTGTGACATCTTCCTCCTAGTCCACAACCAGCTCCCTGCACGGCGGAGAGGAAGGAAACCACAACAAGAGCCAATAATAAAGTGTCATTCAGGGTGAGAGGGAAGAGCCAAAAGGAAAAAAAAAAAAAAAGGTGGACATTTACCTCTGTATGTGCAAATTCTCTCCTCTGCAGAACACATGTGGCTTTCTCTGCAATAGAGCTGTTAGGAAGTGGCAGCCAGTCCTGTGAAAGTTGAAATGATTGGGTATAATCCTTAATTTCGGTGTTTATTAAGACTGCGTACACGTCTTTGAGCCACTTTAAAAGGGTCTTCAGCTCTCTGAAGAAGCATTGGGTTGGTGTAGCGTATAGCTTTTAATTGGTGTTAGCTAGATGACATAATAAGCACATGCATAGATAGAGCTGTTTCGCTAAAGGGTTTCATTAATCTATGATCACAGCACTTTGTTCCCTCTAGAAAACCAATGCAGACACTCAAACGTCACTACATCCCCTCAGAAGACAAACACGGCTGTGACCAATGCTCAAAGTCAGACAGCACGCATGAATCACGCCATTTTTTTCCCTTCACATTGATGGGATACAAAGCAGAAAGTGACGAGGTGATCAGGAAGTCTCTGTCAACAAGTTTCCAGATCTAGATGGCATCCCAGCAAACAGAAGGAAAATGTTACCTCGGAAATAATTAATATACTGACATGTTGTAGAAGAGTTGTTTACCTGAAGCAGGTTTAAACGTTGACTTTGTAACATGCAAGTGATTTTACAGAATAAACAATAAATTCTAGCTTATAAGGCAACAACATAATTCAGTCAGTAAGAGTTGATATAGGTACAGATACAATCTGTTTTCTATCATGTGGAAAAAAAACATCAACTTTATAATTATAATAATAATATATTCTGTAGTAAGCAATTAGAAAAAGCAAGCTTCTACAACGTCGACGCCTTACAGAATCCACCTTCATACACTGCAAAAACAAAATCTTAAGAAAGTTTTTAAAAATCTCGTTTTATAAAAAATGGTTGTATTTTGTGTCTTGCAAGAAAATAATCATATCATGAGTTAAAAAAAAATCTTTTAAGATTATGTGATTCTTAGTGATGAGAATTTTTTTTTTCTTAAAAAAGAATTCTTGGTACGCCCATTTTTGTTACCCCATTGACAGGTTATGTGTTTTGCCTATTTAAAGATAATCTGCCAATGGGGTAAACGTTTGTCACTTATTTTTATTTTTAATCAACCACTAAATCATTCTGTTTGGTAAAATACATTTATTTTATGAATATTCTTTGAAATTAGATACAATCTTTCAATGTCTTTTTTTCTCTAATCTCTTTTTCGACGTGTTTTCTTCCTTAAATAAAAATTTTAAAAAAGCGTTTCTGCTAATAGATGTTAACAGCATCGTAAAAATAAATTACAATAAAAGTTGAATTGAAAACAAAACTGCTGCAACGCTGCAGCAAATAGATCCTCAACCACACTCCGCTAAAACCGTCCAGCCGCAAACCTGCAGACAAATTCTTTTTACTGTTAAATCTAAAAAAGACTTTTAGCTCAGGGATTATTCTAGATAATCCAGAATGTAGTTTTTGTGTTTCTGAGATTTTTTTTACAGCCTTTGAGCTTAGAAAATACAGGAAATATATCCATTTAATACGTGAGTGGATCTTGAACTGACACTTTAAAAAGTAGATATTTTAGTTCAAATTAACAGAAAAAAAATGTAAATATAAAAAAAAATGTGATTTAATGCCAAGTGTCTCATAATGTTATCAAGATGAAGCCAGATTTGTGAAAGACGCCAAAGGCAGCTTTTGTTTTGCACCTGGTGTTTCTCGTTGTTTAGCAACCGAATGCACACTTCCATTGCCTAAGTCAAAAATAAATCTCTAACAAAAGAGGTGAACAATTAGAGGATTCCAGCCTTATCAACCATTTTATACCTATAGTCGGATATCTAAACGCACCCAAAAACAAAATTCACCACGGTTTGGGCAGGAAGAAGGACGAAGCGAAGTTCAGCTCAGTCAACCGTGTTGCAGCTCGCACTGGTGGGCGTTTCCCTCTTTCTCCCTCTCACTCATTTTGCTGCATGCTTCCATTTTAACTGTTCCTGAGTGGCAGGCGAGAGGGCGGGGTTGGTGTTGGCGGCGGCCATGATGGCGAAATTACTGCACCCTCTCCTGAGGAGCAGCTTTACCATCAAAGCCAGATTTCGCATTCTCCCAAACGATCAGGTTCAAGCCAAAACAAAGATTATCTGAGCCTTCAGTAACACGTCATCCAACTGTTTGCACCAAATAAAGGAAATAACTGAGGAGAGTGCGCATTTTTTTACAGAACAGCATCTTCTATAAGAAATGCTTGGTACTCAACCTTTTAATGGTGAATAGAGATCATGATATGTTAAAGATAAAACACCCAAAATGAGGACAGCAACTTAAGCAAAACATCTTAAAAAGAGAAAGTTTGATGCAGAAAGGCGTTTTTGCAAACTGTTTACTAACCAAAACAGTCAAAAATGACGTATAGAATATAGGTTTACTTACTGTGATTGGGAAAGAAAATGCTCCAGGGTGTCTCCAGGTGGAAGAAAAAGGCTGCTGTCCTGTCGCTGGTCTCATGGGGCAGCTTAGCCAGAAAAGTTGGGCCAGAAAAGTCACGGCTGTGGCCTCCTAAGGTAGGATGCGTCTGATGGGGATCACTTCCACGCCCGTCCAGATCCCCACCTCCAATCCTGCAAATTAAAATAGAAAAAAAAGAAGAAAAAAAAAGTATTCCGTGAATGACCAACGTGGCTCCTAACCAACTGCTTTTGAGGTCAAAGTTCACGATATCTCCTTGGCAACATCACTACAACAAGAAACAACAGTGTCTAGACAGGTCATGGTGCCCCCCACCAGCTACCCAGCTCCCTCCCCTTTAATGCCCAAACCACCCCACCTCTCTTGGGCTTCTTCCGGAAGGAGGTGTCAGCAGCAGCCAAGTACAGGGTAAACAGGGCAGGGTGGGGGGGGTGGCCTTTGGCCTGCATGGGGTCGGATCAGCACCTCCACCCTTCACTGATCAAAGATGAGGATCCTCCTTGCCGGGCCCTCGGTCAGAGGGGGCAGGGTCGGGAGATGAACCCTGCGATTCTGTAATCTAGACGTGTCCAGACCAATTGTCTTCTTTCACGGACCAAAATGGACCCTTCCGGTGATGCTGATTACATTAAGGAGAACAACCTCCTTTCACAGGGGCACCCACACAAAAGAGGTGCTTCCGTGCCCCTCGCCATCTGGTCCAAAAATAATAGGAAAGGTCCCAGGGAAGAAGGGAAAAAATAAGCCTCAGCCAGCGCACAGCCTTAAATGAAAAGAACGCTGAGTGAATCAATGGCTGGACAGATAAGCAAACATACAGTAAAGCCTCACATTTACGCAGAGACTGGGAGCCAATCTACATCTGCAAACAAAGCAGTATACTCATGAGGAGGGCCACACATACATAAAACATCCTCATTTCAACTCATCAATGCTCCCAGACTCTTCATCAGTTCAAAACAATCTCACACTACAAGATCTGTGATGGAAATTGGATTAAAAGCATTAAAACGTGCGATGGTCCTGAATTTTTCAAACAATGGTCAATAGAAACTCAGCTAAATAATTCAAGCCAGAGTACATTAGGCACAACTGTGACTAAAAAGCCAATATGTGGACTAGACCTAAGGATTTTCAGCACATTATGCTGATTGAAATGTAATTGATTTGCAACCTCAGATACTGCATGGCACTGGCCATATTTTACAGATCACACCTGCTTTTTTAAGACTAAGCGTGAAGGTGCCTTATCTCTACTAATTTATTACAATTATATCAAATGTTCAGTAAAACAGCAGCTACTGT
The DNA here is from genome assembly GCA_023969325.1 of Oryzias curvinotus. Lineage (NCBI taxonomy): Eukaryota > Metazoa > Chordata > Actinopteri > Beloniformes > Adrianichthyidae > Oryzias > Oryzias curvinotus. The sequence continues at coordinate 23,082,683 of CM043725.1, read as the reverse complement.
TGGCCTCAGAAAGCCTCCTAAAACAGGCTCTGGCAAAATCAGAACCACAAACTGCATTCTTGTGTTTAGTTAGGAGGTGTAGACAGAACCGCACACAGACAAACCTGACAAACCCTAACCCAAACCAAGAGCTAGTGTTTTTGTTACGACTTTACACTCAATGTGGCCGGAAAGTACCTTCAAAGCCTTTTAATTGATATCCTCAAAATGGAAATGTTGTCGAATGACAAACGGAAGACTCCTCTTTTGAAGATGTCGTTGAATTAAAGCCAGTTGCATTGTTTTTGAAGCGTCATTTTGTGGTGACCTCAGTGAGGTCTGCATGCTCAAAGCTGCTTCGGTGTTTTACTCTCCCTTCCATAAACACCTTGGGACTCTGGTTAATGCTGATGATGTGATCTGCTATGCACGGCCTGTTCTCCACTCACTTTCAGTGCGCAAGAAAATTTGGCAAATAAACAGCCTCATTAGTGGCAAAGGTGATGGTGCCCTTGATCTTAAGTGGTTCTGTCGGGATAAATGCAGTTGGATTGAGCAGGCTCTACAGCTTTTTCAGCACAAAAAAAAGAACTAGAATATTGTTGTTAACTGATACTCCAGGTCAAAGTTTTAAATGGACTGGTATTTCTGAGTTTATTTCAAGAAAAAGGTTTTTCAGATTAGAGTGTAGGTTGAGGTTAGGATTTATTCATGAAAATATTGTTAGATTGTAGTTTGATTTTTAGTCAAAACCAAAAAAAGCCTTACAGTAAGCACAGGAACCGTACACTCTGGAAGATTTGTATTAAGCCAACACAGTTTATTCTACCCACTGCTGCTTTATAGATAAACTGAATTGTGTGTCCTACTTTACCTTCTTTTCTTCAACTGTTCATTTTAATCTTCATTCCAGCCAACAAACTACACATTTAAACAAAAGTCACACTGTTAACACACTAAATCTTCCACATCTTGACCATAATTGTCCGATTGTCCACAATTGGATTCATAGAAATGAGTGTCATGAGTGAATTTCTGCTGGTGGGATTCCTGACAACTACTATACACCTTGAGTGGAGAGGAAATTAGCGCGTGCGTCTTGAAAGACCTACTTCAACACATGACAACAAGCGCCTCTTTTCCTCGCTGTGATGTGGGAACATCCTGCAAGCACCTCACATGTGATATGTTCATCTGTGTCGCCTCTACAGGAAGTGATTCAAATCTAAACAACATGGAAAGACTGATCTGAAGCAGGTAAGGTTTTGCACTTTCAATGTCGATGCGTCAAGTAAAAAAATTACACTAAATTATAAAAAAAAACAGAAAGCGACAAATATGGATCTTATCCTCTTTATTGCATTTTTTTGTATAATCTCACACCTTTGAGTTTATGTAATCAAAATTGCATCAAGGTTTTTTTTTTATTTTGCACCTTATTTAACTCTTTGGCCTTGTCTGTATTGATCAAAAGAACCAGAAAAGCAGCAAAGAGGAAGAGGATTAAAGATTGCAGGCTTGTGGTTTTGTTTTGGGGCAAAGATACTGCAAGATGTCAGACAGCAGTATACACAAACAGCTGAAAATAAAACATAATTATTAAATATGTGCTATTTGGACAGTTTTGGGGAGTACTACAAGTACTTTCTGTGCAATACTGGCACGTTAGATCTCTGTTTTCTATCGACTCAAATGACTCCAGTGTTCTCATATTCATGAACTGCTTTGCATGTTTTTTTTTTTCTGCAGAAAAATACTGGCAGAGTAAAAATATTCACAGCTAGATGTGAAACAAACCACTCATATCGTAGGTGCACAAGCTCAATTTTGCTCTCTATTTGCCACAAAAATATCTCATATTTTTTTAAAAAAGAAAGAAAAGAAGCAAGAAAACCAAATGCTGTTCCACCTGCCGATCAAAACAAAAAACACCCGACGAGCACCAGCATCAGGTTAATCACACATGTAGAAACCTTCTACAGCATAAGGGAACAAAGATAGTATTCCAAAACTTTTTCTCCAGTACTCTGCCTTTTTTTTTTTTTTTTTTTTTTGACTTTCTTGCAGTTTCGGCAAAGATGGCAACAATAAAGAAAGCTCCCTTGTGTTTGCTGTCACTGAATCTTTCCTCAACCAAAATTCCAACACATCCTGAGCTGATGACCTGGTTTAAGGTAAAGCCATTTAGACAACAGCATCAGATTCATCTCAGATTTCTGCTGGGAGTTGCTCAGGACTGGCAGACCCCAGCTCCTTTCACAGCAGAGGGATCTGTGAAGCGAGTGTGACACATAAAGAGGGCAGGTGGTGCCAGTCAAGTGGAGTACATGAGAGCCGTCCCAATCTGGAGTGTCTGAACTCCATAATAAGTTTTTTTTTTTTTTTTCATCTATCTCCAAATTATGTTATCAGCCCTTACAGAGCACTCATTATTCACTGTAACAAACAAACTGGAAATAGCACTCAATCCTATGGAGACAGGAGGCATGCATTCCACTGAGGGACGGGGATCGCTGTGTGAAGCCAACAAGAACCGACATGACACCTGGCACTTTACAGCTAAAGTGGCTTTTTTGCACACTGTTGAGCACAGTAGCTAGGAATACTTTTAATTGTGCAGGTTTAGGCATACTGGGATATTAGGCAAAATCCCATAAGATTATTCATAGAAGGCTTTAAATGTGGAAGCATTGTTTTCTGACAACAGATGTATACACTTAAGGAAGAAATATGATTAGCAGCATATTAGTCCCTAAAAAACTTAAAACTAACCAAGACGTCACTGTTTTTCCTTTAAAAGAATTAACCACTGTATATCCATAATATAGTTTAAAATCAACCCATGAAATAACTGTTGTCTTTGTGCTGTCAGCAGTGCTTTGTTGTTATGAGGGTTGTGGTTTACAACAATCTCTTGAGAAACTTGAGGCGTTTGGGTCCAAAGCCATTCACTGTGATGTGAAAAAGTGATAAAACAATCCAAAACTCTCTAAAGTGATGTAATGAAAGGCTGGTCCCTACTTGTAAATGTGTCTTTTTTTTCCTTGAATTAGTTCAATATGTTCTTAATTTACTCATTAAACCTGTGGTTAGGCTGGCGTAGTGTTCATATTTATGTGAGAAGAGTGACTTAAAATGAACGTCTGCACATGTTAAAAAGATCAGGAGGAAGTTTAAATAAAGATGACAGCTTCTAGTTACTATCAGACACATTTCCTAATAAGTAATGAGGATTTTATACATATTCCACTATGCTTATTACATAAAGTTGTTGACACAAAAATTGTTGACTTATAAAGCCTTACAATAAAGTAGTTTAAATAGATTTTTCTTGTTGTAACGTGCATTAATGCTATTATAGGTTTGATTGACTGTATTTTATTATGTGTTTTCCTTGAAGGCCCAAAGCACTTTACAGTCACACACTGATGGCGGCTCCACTGTTGAACCGATTACCATCAGAGGTTCCGTAAATTGCCCAAGGACACTTGGACACATTGGTGGGTCGGCCGGAATTGGACCTGGAATCTTGCTTTCAGAGGTCGGCCGCCCTACCGTTGCACCCCGGTCGCCCGATGTATTAAATATATTACTATTTTGGACAAACAAAAATAGATGTTCTCTCATGAAATCTGTGCACCTCTGATACAAAAAAAGTTTTCTTTTAAAAACTTCAATCTAAGAAAGCCTTCTCAAAATGTTTCAATCCCATGTTGACAATAAAACGGAAACCAAACAGTGTGTATTATCTTTTTAAATAAACGTATAACTGAGTGGGTTAAATGACTATTGTTCACCAAAAAAATTGCACAAAAAGTACAATAAAGTTATATGTATACATACATTTGTAAATAAAAAAACAAATAAATCCATAACACCCCAACATTAAAAAACACTTGCACACAATCTAAGTCTACGTCTTATTTCTTTCAAATAGTGTACTACATTGTGCGTTCGCTATTTTGTAGTTCTGTCCGAATCTACAATTCCCAAATCGAGTGCCCTCGAAATTTCCCAGAAGTCTCTGCGAAAAACCAGTGTGCAATGATGCTCAATAGAGTGGTGAAAATAGACCAGAATGCATTGTGTTTGAACAATTTTTGCAAATAAATTGTATTTAATTTTTTTATAAACCATCAACGTTTTTATCTTCAGAACTCCTTGGATTCATAAATGGTCATCGCAAAACACTTTTATCATTTAGATTTTCACTTTGTGAAATTGAAGACGTCAAATTCTCTGTTTAAAAAAAAAAAACAAAAAAAGTAGTGAGAATGGTGTCCGCATTGCTTTTAAAATCTAGGGGACTACATAGTGCCGCACTAAATAGTTTTTTAGTCGTTAGGGATTAGAGTGGGAATTCGGACACAGCCTTAATCTCTAAAAATGAATCAATGGAGACGAAATAGCAAATTGTTAGGTTGGGTATAAATAAAGATTAACTGAAAAAAATCAGCATAATTTCCTGCTGCAGCCTTGAAATCGCTTCGTTTGGACGAACACAGAAACATCTCGTTTCCTGTCAAGCACCAGAGAACTGACGCCAACGTTGATGTTGCTAAAACCACCAACACTAATTGCTTAATCGAAGAAATAATCGATTGATTAAAGCCAAAATAATTATCAGTTGTTGCTCTAATGCACCGGCTACTTTAGGCAAAGCTTGTAAATGTCTCCTATTTAAGTTAGTTGATGCCTGACAGGCTTCACACCATGACTAGTAACATTTAACGGATTGCAATCCATCAGTCAAATGTTAAGTGTGGAGAAGCTCCTGGGAGCTGGTATTAACAGCTGGACTGTGGAAGTCACACCTTGTCTATACTTGCATAGAAGTGAGAAACTGTGACTTTAAACATTTTTACTGGGCAATTAGCTCATATTTAGAGGCAGTAATCTGGTGATGAAGATAAAGGGACTGAAAGGAAAACAATCTGAAAAATGGGCTGCCACCATTCACATCACAGTCGGATTCCAGAGGTTATGTGCTAAGTCCTGCTTTGAGGCTCAAAGGGCAAACGCTGAACAATGAGCACTTCTGTCCGACTGTTTAGAAACACCGGCAGAGTTTAAGCACACAAACACCAAAAATATCAATTTCACATTTGGTTTAGCGCTTTCACACTTTGTGTCACTGACACCCAGAGAGAAGGGCTGTGGAAGACAAAACACAGCTCCTGGATAAGGATCATGTTAATGCCTATCAATTAGGATCAAAAAGGGATTAACCGGCATGGTTGCAGCGGTGGGATGGGAGTCCATGCCTAGTCACTGAATACTGAGGGTCGCACCCCCGACTTCATTAGGCCTGACCTTTCCACGCCATTGTGTGACAGGAGAGACCCTGCAGTCTGTGGATGCAGCCTTAACCACCTTAGCAGGCTTGCAAGAGTCAAATATAAGGCAGAAAACCCTGTTAGAGATCAGTGAAATATGAAATATTCACTTTTCAAAGTCCAGGGAGACTTATTAGGTTAGTGCAACTTGGTGCAGGTGGGTATTTACTCATCAAGCCCCATGCTCCATGCAAAGGAAATGATTTTCTTTTTCACCTTAGAGAGAAGTGAGATTTACTAATTAGTCATGGTGCAGCCTCCCCTCACTATGATGTACCGCAGGGTTGACGAGCTCCAACCCTGCCTTGCTATCTTAATTCACAAAAAGGTCAAATGGCAAAGGGAAAGCAGGTATTCAAGGTGTGTTTGGAATAAGCCCCAATTAGGGAAAAATGCAAGCACACCCTCAAGTCTCACATAGCCCACTTTGAAGTGAAGTTTCTGCAAAGCCCCCCTGCACTGGGGACATTTTATGCAGTAACATGTTCCTGAAATACTTAGTTTATTAAAAGGAAAATACGATAACTTAAGAGTCAAACTTTGAAGACAAAAATAGAACAGGGATTTGAGATTTTGGTCAAACTGGGGCTTTAAATTTGGGGAAAAAAGAATTTCAAGTGGGCTTATGGACTGTTATTAGTATTTATAACTGGAGTTTAGTTTTCATGTAAAGTTTGAGTAAAAGTTACCATGTGCTTCCAGCATATTAATGCCAATCAATATTTAAAGCTAACCAGAGTTATTATTTAGGACAGCGTACTACAAAAGTTGGTTTAAACCCCGCGAGAAACAGTAAGTTTTAGTTTCCATTTTTAAGATAATAATATATTTATATATATTTAGCTTATTAGAAAACTATTGTAAGATCTACTGTCAAAGAGAAGAGGATCCATTAGTGTTATCTAGTTGGACATCAGATAAATTAGAGAAGTTAAATGGATCCATTATCAACCAAAACAACAAATAGCTTATTTATTTGTTTGGGGCTTTTATTGTTTATTGTCAGCTGCCATTTAAGCCCAAAGAAAACAATCTTTTACTTGGATATCAAGACTAAATATGGATTAACTATGTGTTATTTTAAGATTTGATATATTTTCTAAACGCACTTTTAGTACACAGGTTACGGAAAAATGTGTTTTTTCTAAAAAAAATCCATCTTTCTAAACTCTGTTATTTAGCGTTTTACATCCACTTTCAAAGCGCAGAGAACTCGGTGAAACCCGAGAAGTTAAGTCAATAAGCAGAAGTTCTTTTGAGGCACAGAAGTTTCTTTCCAGAAGGTAAGTACTTGTTTAAGCTGGTGTTCAGATTAAGCAAGCATGCAGCCTTGTGCTTCAGTCAGACAGTGCTCACTCTGACCCACAGCCTCCTTTTGTGGAGCTCATGAGGGTGTAATAGATGAGCACACTCCATGTAAAATTCAGTGCAGGATTTGCAGTCAAATGAAAACAGGAAGTACAGCTGAAGCCGTCACTGCGACGCTGCTGACGGGGAACGGACATGCAGCATGTGCACAAGTGAGGACTGGCTGGATCAGCTACTGCTGTAACAAAAGCAGGCAAGTGGACAACTTCGACACTCCAGCCCCAAAAGAAAGCCCTCACCTTTAATAAAAGGAAAAAATAGCAACAGATATTTACATTACACTCAGGGGTCTCCACTTTAACAAGGATGTAAAATCGATGTGATTTTGTGGTTTCAGTCTAAAATTTAAAATCTCTACTTCTGTAAAGAAGTGTGACCACAAAAATAAATAAATCAGGCACTTTGAAAGGCCCACAAATCTTTATTATTTTCTTTGAAAACAAAAAATTGTAAAAATGTTAAAAATAAAATGAACTTTTTTGTTTTGGGGTAATTTGCTAGTTTTAAATAAAAAAAAACCCCTATAAATACTAAAAAGAAATAACAACACAAGCTCAAAATCTCCAAAGACGTTCTGGATGTAAAGCTAATCTACTAATTGAATCAAACTGAAGATATAAATACTCAGCATGCAGTAATAAACGTATTCATTTACTTTGCTTGCTCTATAAAATCAACAGGTCAAAACACTGATATAATATAATTAAAGTTAGCAAAAGTACAAAAATAGAAGAATCAAGTCTCACCATCTTTCTTAATGACACTGAGACTTCTGTGAAAGGAAAACATTTTTGGTGTTTTCTTCTCTTTTTCTGTAGCAGCTCATCAAAGGCCCAAAACTGAAATGTCTGCCAGCAGTTAGAAGAAAAGCTTTTGCTTAGATTTTAGAGTACAATTCTAAAAAATGACGGTAAATTTTCGAAAGATTTGCAACAAGTATTTCCACCCGTTCGAAGTTTATTAAAAATAAAATGCTAATTTTCTGTAACTGCAACAAATTGTGAATATTACACACACGTGCGCCGTGCATTTTTGTTTTAAATATGTTTTTATTATGTATTTTATTTTTTGGGGTTACAATTTTAAATTATTGACCGTTAACGACAAAAATCAGGCAAAAGCTAAATTGAATCATTTTTGTGTTTTAAAAAACATGCATAGAAATGTAATCAGTTTTTTTGTTTTAGCAAATCCAAAATAAAATAACAATTTCATTAAAAACAATATTTAAAAGCAACAAATCATTCTTATAGTATTTTAATCTTAAAAATATATATAAAGCTTAGATTTTAGTAAAGCTGACATTTTACTTTTTAATCAAACAATCATAATGTTTTAATTATTTCTGTACAGTAAATCAGAATATAATGCTATTCGAAGGCTTTTCCATTTATAAATATTCCTTTTTGAATAAATATTAAATTTAAATAGGAAAAAAATACAAATATTTTACATTTTATAAATCATATGTTTATTTAATGCGACTTCTTCGTTTTTTAATGACTGAAACTGATTACGACCAAATTCTTACATTACGTATTGTTTTAAGTTGTATGGATATATTATTTTACCATTGAATGTAAAAATACGTATTTATACATAAATAATATATTGAAAATATTTTTTATTGTATAATTGTTATTATTATCATACAAAATACTAGGATGAATGCGACATGATCAAAATAAAATAGAACTTGGCTTCATAAAACCCCTAAAACCATGCTAACTTTTTCCCGCATACGTGATTTTAATTCCGATTTGCTCAAACGTTTGTTTGTTTCGGTTGTATTCTTCATTTCCTGGCAGGAATTACGCCGTGATTCCCATTTTTCTCCCCAACAGCTACAGCGCAGCTCCTCTCTTTCACGTCAGCCTAAAATGGACGCTAGTGGCTCCGAGTGCTTCGTGGCTAAGTCCAACAGTTGTGGTCGCAGTTGTGATCAGGGAGAACAAGCAAATGGCACCATCCTCGTTCATCCAGCCTGGGTTTTGGCTTTCAGTATGCCTCACCAATGTCAAAGGAAAGTGTGTCGTTACACAGCAAAGACTGTGAGATAAACAACCCAGCATTTACTGCGGGAAATGACAGGTGCTGCTTTAGTACAGAGCAAAAGCTTTGAAACTTTCTCAGGTTTTACTCGCAGAAACAGACCCAGATATGCAATAAAGCCCAGGAAGCGCTAGAGCCTGGATGAAAGCTAGTTTTCACCAGTCATCATCATCAAGTCAGACCTCGTGACCAAACTGTGGGTGGAGACTATGAACCCACAGAAAAACACCATGCAGACGGAGAGCGTTTCTTGCATCAGCATATTCCACTTACGCCTTCAGTAAAAGCTCCGCATCCATGATTTTAAAAAAACTAGCAGAAAGAAGTACTGATTAAAAAATGATAGCAGCAGAGAGGTAAATAACAACAGGTAATTTGATTGGCTGAATGTCAGCATCGCCGGCCACAGTTCAAGCTTTCCAAATACTACTGTCTGCAGAGAAAGGATATCTCCCCCCCAGGCAAATGCATTCAGAGACTACAGAACTGGGAGGCATCCCTGCTTTTCTCTGCTCTCCTTTTTTAATTAAACCTGCTCAAGTGTATTGCAATGAATAAGTAAACACAGAACTTACCATTTTGGTGGAAAAACTTATAGACTGAAGGCATGAGAGGATGAAAAACTATACGAAACCATAAATCCCCTGTAACAGTAAAAGACAAAACCATTAGAAACAAGTACTTTTCTACTTAAAGGCCAAAGAACTTTTGTTTCAAAAAATGTATATTCCTTTTTTTATGCAAAAATTAAAGATCCAGACTGCGTAAACAAATGAGAAAAACTTAGAACAAAATGTGCTGGTAGAACTAGTTTAATTCTAGTTTCCAGTTCTAATAAAAGTTTTTTTTTTGCTAAAATATAAATGTCCCACTTTAAGTTAGGAAAGATTGTACACTCTAACAGATACTTTAGAATTATTATAAGTAATGTACTTACAAAGTATAGGCACTTTTTATTCTTAACTATCGCTCAAATTTAGAAACTATAAGTAGTTTGATTATTTTAAAAAACGTTTTGCTATTATATATCAATTTACCGCTGTAAATATGACGATAATTTTACGATAACAAAATTCTTCCTTACCTTTTCTAATTGCAATTCCAGTCATTTTTGTTGCACACAGGATGAGACGCAGGACAGGCCTGCATGCTTTCGGTGAGGCTACACACCCCAGTTAAAACAATCCAATCACTCAAAAGCCATTAGGCAATGAGAAGAGAAGAGATAAAAGTCAGTGTCTGACAGTAGGCAAGTGTGCACAAAGAGGGGGGAAATGAAGAGATCTCTTCAGGCTTCAGAAAAAGATAAACATCTTAGACTTTCAGAGTGAAAGTAACTTTTGTTGTCAGAATGAAGCCTGGAGCAACTTTACAGCCATAGTTAGTATTTTCTATTATCTCACTTACTTGTAGTCAGAGCTGGAGAAAACATCAGGACAGTACGAAATCTGCTCTACTTACAATATACAAATTAAAACAAATATAATCTAAATACTTTTTAAATGTATTAGTATTAAAAAAATTGTAAACTTAATGGTTAGTATGAGCAGGTGGACGAACAAATGGGGTTCACATTCTTCGACCAAGCTTGGAGGAAAGCTGAATGATCTTACACTCAAACAACTTGCAAACCACTGAACCAGAAACATTTCACTGCCGTCTGCAAAAGCAGTAAACTCAATAAAATGGGAAAATACACACAAACCTGACTTTCACTTCTTTTTCGTTTGCTTTTTTGTCCCCAGAAAAATGTAAGCTACTTGACCATATAATGATGGCATTTATAAATCTAGTATTTTTTATTTAAAAAAAAAAAACAAAACATGCTTTCTAGAAAACATCCAAAACACTAAAACGCACAAAAGTCATTGCCCAGTTTATTTATTTTGCTTTAGATCTATTTAACATGTAAGGGATTACTACTGAGCATTGGTGAGTGCATTTAATAACATGCTTAACAGATATCCTTGAGGTTGCATTGAAAAAATTGTAAACAATTGTGTTTTTTAAAATGCAAAGCTGTTCTTAAACACTCAAAAAGTTATTTTTTATTTTTGAATATTTGATGTCCTGCAGTAATAAACATAAGACAAATAGCAAATGAAAAAAAATTCATTAAAAATCTCTAGCACTTCTATCTACTTCAAAAAAGTTCATGGTGTCTGTATGTGTTTCACACAACCGTGTCCGATACAAAGTAACCTAAGAAATCAACTTCTATCTACGTTCTTGAGATTCAACGTTTCCTTGTGATGCAAGGTACGCTGGTCATACTACCATTGGGGTATCATGCTTCTACAACCTTGAGCTTGCATGTAGAAACCTCTAGCGCCTTAGCAGCCATCTTGCCACAAACGAGGATATAAGCTGCAATGGATGTTAGGAGGAAGCCTCCCCAGGTCATATGACTGCAACGTCTGCAGATAACCGCAGTGACAGAGCAAAGGCGTCTAGACTTAGTCTGCTGCAACGGCACTAGATCAGGCACTCTCATGCTGTCCAAAGCATTGTAGTTATCATTTCATTGTAAGACAAATCATCCTCCTGTCTGGATAGGTCTTTATTTTCTAAGCTTTAAGTGTGGCATTCTTTTCCATTTAGTATACATATATATGTGTGTGTGTGTGTGTGTTCGTGAGATTCAACTTTTGTGCTTTTTAGTGTACTTACCATATATACTTTTATTGCTTGTAGTATATATATATATATATATATATATATATATATATATATATATATGTAGTATATGGCGAAAGCCATAGATCTGTTAGTGTTGTCTACTGAACTCCATGGTTACATATTTCCCAGCATTCAAATGGTAGAAGGAGGGGTAAACAAGAATCCATGGTCGTTTTTAGACATATAAGCAACACACAATATATTGGTGAAGTTTACTTGTGTTTTCTATAGCTTAGTTATGCTAACATAACTTGGTATTATTATTTTTTAAAAAAATACAATAAATTAATTAAAAATAATTCTAACCATAAGATTGACCGAGTTAGAATTTCCACTTAGCTAGGCTAACGGCAGAAGGTTAACAGAAGTCTCGCGTCAGCAGAGGTGCGTGACCTGCGCAGTCGCGGGGTGACTGAGGTCAAGGTACCACAACTGAACTGTTCAGCATCAAGAAACTTTAAAAATACAGAAACTACAGAGCGTATCTTTGGTAAACATTTCAGAAAATATTCAGCCTCATTTGTACCACGTGATTCGATAAATACATATACGCAGTAAAAAAAATAATAATAAAAAAAAAAGCAAAAATATTTTACATTTTCCAAATAAACAGAAATAATAGCACAGGAGAAATAATGCGACTTCCTGTTGGACATTACCCTCTCGGCCGTCGGTCTTACCTACCTGAACATAAAGAGATGTCTGCTGCCAGAGACTGCAGACGAAATACTTTCAGAGCCTTTATCTAAAATAAATAAATAAAATAAATAATCGGCTATGCGGGGTGACTCGTGTGCGAAAATATCAGAGGGAAGGAAGCAAAAATAATAACATTTCCCTACCAAGCGGCGTTTCCGTCAATTCGCGGAAATCGTAATACTCCATTTTCCAAATTTATCGATTTCAGACAGACTCCAGACAGTCTCCCAACGGTTACGTGCCTCTTTCCGTCGCGCGTGCACGCCGAATGGCGCGGAGAGCGTCAGCAGCGGATCGGGAGCGACAGCGCTAGCGGCCAATCAGGAAGTGAAAGGGATTCCAGTGTCGAATCAGAGCTGCCCGCGAGGTTTGACCCCGCCTCCTATCCTACCTCCTCACCCGGCCGTTGACAGAGAGAGTGGTGAAGAAAACAGGTCTGAGTTAAGCAGTTCATTGAACTGAGATGTGGGTCACTGATTCCTGCCTATTCCGTCAAAGAAAACAGCAGAGGCGACTGGCACCATATCTGAGGAACGATGTTACATCTAATTGACCCACTTATGTACAATTATTTTAGCCCATATTATATCTTAACATCCAATGAAAATTGTATTTTAGTGTTTTTAACATGTTTTTGTTGCGTTTTATTTGTGATGGAGGCCATATGTAAAGAAAATCCAACTTAAAATTGTATTTCTGCGTCTTAATGTGAATCAGGAGCAAAAGTAAAAATAAAAAAACAGTGATACAGGTGCTATTATCAGTGGGCCACAAGCTCTTTGCTCAGCTCCATTTCGATACATCCTCATGAAGACGACTAGATCCACGTACGTCTTAATTTTCCTCATTAGAGCTGGCATCTGGGTACCGGTAACTCTGATTTTGCTCCCCATTTCTGTTGCACCAGTAATGTCAGGTTGGAGGTGTGAGGGGCTGTGAGCTAGTGGGAGAGAGTGTGAACCAAGGGATGATGGGAAATGAAAGCAGGCTTGCTCCTCACCAACAGTAGATAGATAATTGTTGTACTGCACAAGTCTTGGTTTAAAACTAAACTGTATGTTACACCATTAAACCAAATGGTGGGGAAAGTAGAAATTGTTGCATCCCTACAACATACATTTACATATGTTTAAGTTAAAAGTATCAAAAACATGTATTGTGCCATATTTAACAAGGTTGTACTCCACTGTTACTTGCTTATTGGCAAATAAAAAAAAAGATTTTCATAATTTTTTTGTTTGTTGTTGTTTTGTAATATCCAGAAATTGAGGTTTGAACCGAATCATGGGAATAGTGAGTTGTTACATCCCTAGATTTGAACTTTCATCTCCTGATTTCAAAATTGAACATTTAGCATTTAGTCAATCAGTTTTAGTTTTAATTATCTGCAGCTTAAACTGGCTATGTTCAGCTCCTTTAGGTAATTATTTCAGTTATTTGGCTTGAAGTCAACAGAAAATAATAATATAATAAATCACACCAGCTTTTTTTTTTTAAATAATTGAATTAATGCTTTTGCATAGTTCCACCTCCAAACATATCACAATTATTTAATGTAGTTTTTCTAATTATTACTTACATTTTCTCCCGTTTTTTTTTTTTGGCATCTAAACTCACAGCATACTTTCAGCTCTCTCTGAAAATTCCTTCTTAAACTTGTGATTTTGGCAACCTCTAATAATTTTGAAGTAACTTTATTAACTACTGAAGTTTACCAAACTTTAAAAACCCTCAGGAGTTTAGCAGTTAGCTCCTATATACAGTTACCAGTTTCCACCAATAACATTCATATTTGCATTATGGTAGGTAATGCCATTCATCTAGTTGTTATTTTAATCATGAATAAAACTTGGATCTAACAACTTCTTTACTGTTTATTGGCTCCTACATTAAACATTAAAATATTTTTTAGCTTTTTCTCCCATTTGTAAACTAATCTGTTTATTTTTACATTTTTATAGCTTTAGTGTATATCTCTCAATGCAGCTGTTTATCCTTGCAAAATTACATCAAAACTTTCCTTTTTTTTAATGCACATAACAACTTCTAATTTGGCATTTCATTTTCTGTCAAATCTACAAAGGGCATACAGACCACTTTGTTGTTAGGAACTACTGTCCCCTGGATGGGAAATTACAAGTCTGGTCTGCTCCAGCTTTGCACCCTTTAATTTGCATTGTTATGGAAAACCACTGGATTTGGATAGAGCTCAGAAACACTGAGGTTGCAATAATAGAGTGTGACAGCTTCCCTTTTCAAATCTATTTGGAAGTGAAATCAAAATTCCTGGGAAAGTGAATCCAAGCAGAGTGGAACAGCATTTGAACAGCTTTAAAACAGATATTTTAGACACTTTTTCATAAACTGCATGAATTTCAAAAGAATGATTTGTGATACAAAAGGCTTCAGAAGCAAAAATTGGAAATATTTGAATAAATACTGGATTGATACTGTTCACTAGAGTAGTAAAAAGGCATAATGTACAAGGGCACAAACAGCCAAACTCATTTTTACTCCAATTTAGCGTTTTCAGTCCCCAAAGTCCATTAGAATTCAGACTATTTCCTTTCCCAACAAAGTCTTTTTACGCATTTCCAAATTAAAAATCTCATGGCTGATCCCTTCCCCTCACCCTGCCTTTCCAGTATTGACCTTGCGGTGCTACAAAATAGCCTCTTCCTCACAGTGGGACCCCATAATGAGCCAGTACAATGAGGCTTCAGTTCAAGTTCACTGCTCACCTCTCTTTGGTGTCTCTTTGGGTCTTTGTTGACGTTTGTCAGCCTAGGAGGAATCTGGGGGTGGGGTGGGGGTGGGGGTGGGGGGGGTAAATTCTGCTGTACCCTAACAACCCTGACAGTAAATGCAGACTTTGACTCTAAGATTTGATCACTAAAATGTTTACTGGATGACCTTAAGATGAAAAGTGACAAAAAAATCTTGAATAGGACAAATGTTGGAATTTTAATTAAAACGCTGACATTTTCTAATCTTCTGTTTTTTACTTAAACTAAGCCTTAAACGATCACAAGGACATTTATTTGGATGTATTGAAAGAAAAACAAATGACATAAATGTTTTAAAAAAAGTGTGCCATGTAAACCTTTGTTGTACTTGTTAAAATACTGTCTTTTCCTTTCAAATCTCTTAAAATTCAAAGGTTTGCAGCTATAAAAACTAATTGTTGTAGTGCTCTGCAACAATTTCTATCTAATAATGACAAAACATTAATACTTTGAAATATAAATCTGCCTCAAATTTACAGTTTACAATGAATTCAAACAGCCGCACTTAAGCAAAAACTGTACCTGATTTATATTTTTGGACACGTTTTCCATTTTTCATACTACAGGAAAGCCACTAAGGTTTTGCATACTAATCGTTTTCCTGTTTCAGTTGTTACTTTGGTTTTTTAGTTGTTTTGGGGTTTTTTTGCCATCCAGGAAATGTTTGTGTAATCTTTTCCTGTGGCTCAGATGAGATCATGAATAGGTAAAACACATGAAAGAAGTGCACTCCTACAACAAATGTTCTTAAGAATTCGAATGCAGGTAAGAAATCTACAGTTTTGCTCATGCCGAGCATTTAAAACTGTGTTTTCTTTTCCAGTCAGACCAGTTTTGTTCTTAAACTGTGGCTTGTTATTTGGCACCATAACTGTGATATTCTTTTCGACAGATTATTTTGATTTTGTTTTCTATAAGCATCGATAGATTGCTTTTTTCACTTCCCAAAGCAGAGAGCTTAATCTATTGATTTTCTGATTGTGCAGTCACTTCTGATCTGCCTATTGTGGTGCGGATGCAGCTGCAGCTTCACAAAGCATTCTAGTGTAGCATGCTCTGCCTTCTCGCAAACCTCCATTAAATCATTCGACTCTGAAAAAGACCTGGATTGCTGAAATAATCAGACCTTTTAGCTTGTGTTTTCCATATAACAGTTTAGGAAAAAAATGTTTCTGTCTACTTTGGAAAGGATGTTTTTAATTCAGCCTATCTTATCTTGCTTTTCTTTCCTTGCTTGTCTGCTCCTCTGATTGCCTGCTCAACTGCGTAGGTCATTTACATGGAAATGCATCGGTCCTTGTACTTGAAAATTGTGATATCAACACAGCAACAGAACTATTTAACCTCAGATTTTAAACATACATGGAAGAAAACTCCTTTTGTTTCTCAAGTGTGCTAAAGAAAATTGTCAAGTCTAAATAGTAAATCACGTAACAGAAGCAAATTCATGTTCGTTTTAGAGCCCAAAATTGTTAATCAAGTGTAAATGGTTGTCACTTGTGTCTTATTGGACCTGCATGTCCTTGAATTAAGTATAATCTCTCCCCCTTTTCTTTGTTGCTGTGTTGGAGACTGTGCTGTTTCAATCCTGTCCATCTTTTTCATTACCTGGCGTAAAATTGGATAAAAAAAACCTTCTCTGTCTATACCAGAAAAAACATATCATTAACCTGAGGGGTTAAAAGCTGCTATTATTAATGTAGTAGGTCTCTCTGAACAGAATGAGAGAAGGCACATATGTGCTAGATGCCTTCTACCAAGGCTTGGTTTATCAAAGCTCTTTAGGTGGCAGAACTCTGGCTGGGGAGGGGCACAGTGCCATTCTGGATGAACTTTCATTCCAGGCGCTGGTACCTGCTCCACCTTTCTCCACAGTTCTCCTGCCTTCCCATTGCACAGCTTATTGATCTTGTAGTTTACCAACTGGCTAGCTTTACCACAGGTCAGCTTATGCTTAGGAAGTCTGTTTGGAGTCTTGGAGCAGGTGCCCGTCTGCGCAGGTGAATCCGTGGCGCTCCCCATGGGAAAGTAGTGAGCAGAAATGCAGTGAGATGCACACAGGTGCTAACGGGCAACGTTAGTGGAGTGAGAAGAAGGTTGTTACTTTATCCATATATGCGATAGAGCTTTGATGTATCAATTTATGTGAAGCTCCATGGCACAGACACACACAAACACATTTATAAATACACACACATACACACACACACACACACACATATATATATATATACATATATATATATATATATATATATATATATATATATATATATATACAAATACACAAAAGATGGGGGGATTATATGTTCCTCAAAGAAAATTTTTTAAAGTTTTTTTTTTATACTCGATAACTTGCTCAATTAATCTATTATTTAATACTTTTTTGTGGCAAAGATTGACGTCCATTTTTTTGTACAACCTTCTTTTATTTTTTTACAGATAGGGTTTTGATGGTATTAGACAAAAACTCCCCCAATAAATCTGAAACACACACAAAAAACTTCAATTTTAAGTGGCAAAATTGGTCACGTGTTTACTGCAAAAATCACAAACATTTAGATCAAACAGTTTCTATGTTTTATAGCAAAAGACTAAATAAAATAAATCCATAAACAAAACAGGTGAAACTCCATTTAACTACATACAAGGATTTATAAAAGGGTTGTCTCAAGAATTATGTGTCATAACTCCAACTCCAACTATACTTGTTTTACATAAAAAAATGTCAACACTTTGTGAAACCATCCCTTTAAATTCTGAATGAAATCAGAGGTTTTATTAAGGTGCGTCATTGCTCACACCTGAGGGCAAACTCTGTTGAGTCCTGAGGGTTAAGTACATTTCAATGATACTTATAAATTTATATTTACTAAAGAATTTATTCTAAAATGTTCAAAGTAAGTCAGTTTTCTTATAGTAAACGAAGAAGAATAAAATTAGTTGAAAAAGATGGAGTTTGCAACAACTTCCAATTAAGTAAAAAATTATGTATTTATTTTTTTGCAAAACAAATAAATTCCTCGATTAATTACGATTCTGACATTGTAGCTTTAATGAACAGATCGGTCGTGTGACCCAGAATTGGCAGGATGCTCGTCTGCCTCGCCTTTGCGGTGCAGCAACGCAACGCGGTCGAAGGTCCCGCGTGCGTTTCTCCACCCACAACGTTCCATCCCGGCGGACTCCACCACTGCCATGTTTGAGACCTGGTCGTGGATGGGAAGTCGTTCCGCGCTTGCTAGCATTTTGGTTTTAACTGTAACGATGTACTGAATTTTTAGATGCGAACTTTTGACTTTCTAATCAGACGTTAGGCGGGACGGAGATTGCACCATGTCAGCTAACGCACAAGGTGGGTAGTGGATTTTCTCATCGATACTTGGAGCTAATGTGAGCTAGCGCTAGCAAACAGCGGAATACGAACGGGCTTCAGCTACGGTATAGGCCGCAGTTTGGACATCAGCTAGCGCCGAAACGCCTGAAATCAATTTAAAAAACATTATTGGTTGTCTTTGTTTTCCGATTTATGTGTAAAAGTAAGTACTTTATTTTTTGCATATTATCATGTTTTAGTACACTTACGGTTCCATAAACCGTAGATCACGTAAAAGGCGGTTAGCATGTATGCTAACTGTTGCTAAACGAGCAGCAAAATGTCCAATGCTGTCCAAAATATACGCACACTGCTAATGTATTGGTAATTAAATGTTATTTTGTGAACTACTGAAGCTAGTTAAATGCCGTTAAAGTTCAAAAATATGTAATCGTTGCTACGTGTTTTTGTTCAAACAATGGTCGCGAAAACACCGGTAAATAAAGCGTAGCGCGTAGGTAGGGTAACATTATTACTAGGGTATTTGGTCAAAAGTAAAAGTCTGGGGGAAATATCAGTGTTTATATTTATCTGGTGGATGATAATACAATTCAGGTCGGCTGGATTTGTGTTGGTCAACGCTATAATGAAGCAGTTTAGCTTCTGTTTGATTTGGTTGGTAAATGGCAATTTGTACAACACCACGATGTTATAAAAAAGAGTTGCTTACACAGCATAATTTTACTTAAGTAAAAGGTATCGAATCGAAATCGAGTAATGGAAGCGTAGTTTTGACAGAATCGGACCATATTTTATTGCCATCGTTGGTTTGACCTTCACCAACTAGGATTTTTTTCCCCCTCCGTGATCAGATCAGTGCTAAAATAAAGCAGAAACATAATTGAACATAAGCAAGAGTAAGATATGTACACAACATTAATACAAATACAGTAAGTCAATGAATGGACTTGATCTAATTTATTGATTTAAAGTAGAGTTCAGTTCAGTTAAGTTATTTCACAACTTCAGAATTTGTTCAAGGTTTAGTTTCCAAAGAATGGCAGACAGTAATATGTCTGTATTCAAGAAAATGTTACCCGTGCAATTTAAGTTTGTATAAACTTTCAAACTGGCCTGGTAAACAGAGAGGATGATGGGGGCGTTTGGGTTTGCAGTGTCTTCACAGTGTTGCTAGTGGTGGAGTTTTGTCTTTCTACAGAGAGACGCCAGCGTTTTGGTCCATCATAACAAAATAAGTACCGTCCACATCTTGAAGGTCTACACGGGACCGTTTATTAATGTTTTACTGATGTAGGTGCCCGATTCAAAAGATGCACACTATTAGACCTGCACGATAAATCGCAAATTTGTCGTTATCGCGTTATCAAGCTATGCAATATGCATAACGCAAAAGTCTCAATAAATGGTTACCTTAAATATGCTAAACAATCTTATGGTAGCTTGAAGTTTTTAACCAATCAAAGAAATCCCTTTATGCGTTTGAGCAATCAGATAGACTCCTTCACGTTGTTGACCAATCGGATGGAGCTCTTCTATGTTAGACGTTTGCCTCCTAAGTAGACGAGGGTCCATTTGGAGAATAATTTAAGTTATGTTGACTCTTATTCAAATTAAACTCTTGCAGTGAAATAGAAACGTTCTTGGTTGTTTTATTTGTTCAAATACCGCAAGTTATATTGTTATCGCAATAATGATCACTAATATCGCATATTGCGAGTTTTCCTCATATCGTGCAGCCCTACACACTATCAAAGAGTGGATTGCTGTTTAGAACAGTGTGATCGTGACCTGAGGCCTTAAACTTATCAAATTAGGAAAACAAAAACTATATATGCTTTTGCAATATACATGTCCAGATACTACAATACCTTTTGAAAGTTAATTTGAAAAAAACCATTGCCTTGTTTATGATTATCTGGCAACAAGGTGTTTATTGACATGTAGAATAAATCAAAGGATGTCTGATGTCCCTTTATGGTCAGCAGCCAGTATGTAGGATTTTGTCTTAACATGTGTTGTCTGAGTTTGATTTTTAAATCTTTGTTTTCTTTTCCTGAAGATATAAAACCAAGTCTCTCATTTTATGATTTCATTAGACATATTTGGTCTTTTAAATATTTTATTTTTATTTTTTACTTTGCCTTGTTTGAAAGCAAATCTCAACTCTTCTCTGACCCTTTAAAACAATGTTGCAGGCTAATTTGTAATCAATTGGCCTTAAGCCTTTGGCTGCTTTTGCATTGAGCAGTCATGGTATTCTCACAAACTGAACTCTGGTCAGCGTTTTAACAAGACATTTTCATTTTGTTTACATTATGTTATGCTGTGTGTTGTAGTTTGCATGGCTTTCCTTTAGTGGAAAGGATTGAATAACTGACTGGCTAGGTGTTCCACTCAGAGTTCATGACATCTGTGTGGACCCAGATGACTTGAGTAGTTGGTGTCTCCTGTAGCTGGTGATCTTTAATGGAGCCCTCATGTAAATATGACAGAATGATAATCTGGCCTTTGCAAATGCTTAACAAGGCATCTAGAAGGAATCATTTTTGTAGCCTAGATACATAATTTAAGATGTAGATAGAGGCCAGTTATTCACTATAAATTTTAGGAAAGAAGCACTTGCATGCTACAGCAGCACAATACTTTTATTGAAAAAAAAAATGGCGGCTGCTTTTCTGTCTGTAGCACATTTGAGTTAGCCCAGAAATGCATTTCCAGAAAAAAAACAGTGTAACCCAATACATTAAGCCACATTGGGAAAGCAGCAGTTATACATTAACTTAATTATCCATATCCAGGACCATCAAATGCAAACTATATCATCTGACTGAATCAATGTCAAGTCTTGACATAAACACTTGTGAAGAACTTTTTTTCTTTTACTACAAGGAAAGTTGTTTTTTTATCGTTTAAAAGTATCAAGTGACCTTTTCAATCCTCTTAAAATCTTGTTTTTTTTTACAAAGAAAATTGTTATATCTTAAAACTGTTCTTTTTGTGTTTTTTAATGTTTTTAAATAGTTTTTCACGTTTCATTGTCCTTCCTTTTATGCTTACTAGAAGCTCCTTGTATCTATAGTTCATAAAGCTGTTTTCTGCCAAACAAATGTTTTATAGTAATGATACTTCAGTTGGTAACATACAAACTCGTCTGATGCTGTGAGATTGCATGTTTATAAGGTAAAGATGTAAAGGAGCTGTTGTCACTGCCAATTACTGAAATTATTTGATTTCCAATTCAAGTTTCAATTAAATATTGATTTATTTGTCACATTTCTATTTTAAATCTGATTTATATTGGTCAATAAAAAAACTGTAATAATAAAAGTAGCAATTAAAACTAAATAAAGGTGGAACTTTATTTAATCAAATTATATAAAAATAAAAGGCAATCAGTTGCTATAAAAGTCAAATCAAATTCATATAACAGTAGTACTTTTTTAAAGTGAAGTTCCATTCAAAAAAATCAATTGAATATTTGTATTATCTAACCCAGGCCTATACAGATGATTATATGAACCCAATGGCTCATGGGACTTTAACATCAAACATGGCTGTGGTCACCTGACTTTTGGGGAGCAGAACAACATGATTTTCACCAGTTGGGGAGCTCTGTGTTGTTAATTGGCTAGAAAAGTGTGAATTTGTGTGTGTTTTTTTTTATAAAGATTGACGTGGCCACAACATTCTGTTGATGAAAATAAAGTCAATGTTGTTTTTATTCATGTCTTCGGTTAAACAAAGTTTCTAAAGCAGACGTCTCCATCCCTGTTCATCATGAGCTACTCCCCTGCTTGTTTTGCAGCAAACTCTGCTTCTGTAAGTACTGGTTCACCTGGATCAGGTGTGTTCAGTCAATCAGAAACTGGGCCCATTCAGCCCAGCTAATCAGCCATTACTGAAGTGGGGTTAGCTGCAAAATAAGCAGTAGCTCGCGGGAACAGGGTTAGAGACACCTCGTCTAGAGGAATTCAGAGTTTGAGGGTGGAAAGGAAGTTCTTAGATGGGTAGAACTGTAAAGAACATGGATGTGCAGACTGTCAGGTGAAACAAACAGTTTATAGATGACTGGTCATATTAGAAATTGTGTTGTTATTCTAAAAGAATGTTTCTTTCATAATTTTGTTGATTTATTGGGCTTTGCTCATCAAACTGGTTTAAATAACCTTATAAATACTTTTCGACTCCAGCAAAAAGTTGCAGATTTTTTTGTTATGTTTTTATGTAGGATTGTTTTATAGAATATCTGTTTAAAAATGATCACAAGTGGATTAAAGGCTTGTTATTCATCCTCCATTTAATATTTGGCAAAAATGTTGTCAGCTTTGTTTCCTATTAATTTTGCGCAGCAACTTTGCAGACTAACTCCTAGAAAAAGGAAAACAAGTTGTGTTTTTGTAACAAAGTCATGTTGAATCAGACAAAAACAAAAGGATAATGTAGGCAAAAAATAAAATCAGATAAAATATTCTTGGATGTATGGGGACAGCCACCATGAACATTGCATTTAAAACTTAATTGCATGTCGGTTTGTATTAACTCTCTCACTTTCAAAGCGTTTGTGTCAGACTTGAGGGGAATTTAGTATTGCTCTTTGCCTTTGGCTATTTACTCACACAGGCTCCCTTTCCTGGAGCAAGAGTGATAATTTATGTATAGAGGCAACGTTGGTGAAGCCTGTTAAAACTCTGTGAATATGTTCCGATGGGCCATGAGATAAGCCATTGATCTTTGCAACTTATGGTTTAAAAAAGCACCAAAGCAAGAATATGAAACCATATAAAAGTGTGCCAACATGTAAGTAAGAAAATTACATTTGACATAAGGGAACAGGTTTTTATTATAAAACATTATAAATGGATACATTACTATTCATTTTTGGGTGAGGCTGACTTGTTGGTGTACTGGGCAAATATAAAGGCTTAGGTATGAAAAAAAAAGAAATCATGTCACTTATTGTTTTCAAGTCCCCTTCCCCTTTATTAAAATATACTTCCTCTATTCTCTGTGTTGCCTTGATTTCTGATAATTGATAGTATGATTTTGGATGTGAAAGTTCAAAATTCACATTTACATTTCTAATAAAGCAATAACTAATCTACTTGCCATTTTATACTGTCAAATGCAAGTAAAAGATGTTATTCTTAGCATTTTACTTATTTTCTTTTACAGATTTTGAATTTGAATACGACAAACCGGGTGCTGAGCGTTCACGGAGAAGAAGGGGTGAAGATGATACTATAGAGAGGTAAAACTCTGCTTTCTTCTGTGGCATATTGGGTCCAAAGTTAATGATTTAATTTGAAAAGAAGCTTTGTTGCGTTGATACGGTTCCCAATTGTGTATTTTTGTGTTTATATGTTTCGCTCTTTTCTTGTCACATGATATCAAGAATATTTACATTCTGATTGACAAGACAAGTAAAAGTGGAAATGCAGTGCCAAAAATGAATAGAAAAGCCTGTTTTAAAAGCCTTTTTGCTGGTTTTGTATAATTCCATATCCCTCACCTTACTAATCACAGAAGAGCTCCCCTCTTCTGTTGCACCTTTGTACCATCTTTGAATTGCTAACACCTAATTATTATTATTGTTTTTCTTTACCGTAGCGATTTGGAAGAAGACCTGTTAGAAGAGGATTGGTTATCTAGTAAAAAGGTAAGGGGGGAAAAAAGGAAATATGTTTCAATTTCACTCTATACTGCATTGTAGTGAATGCGCATGTCGGACACAATATTTACGTGATTTATTTTTTGGTGCGTCTTATTCCATACAAGGAGACGATAACATCCAAAGCATAATGTGCTAGAACTGAAACAGCATTAAGAGAATGGGCACAGGGACTGTATTTCAAGCAGATGGCTCCTCCATGGGGGGATTAGTTGATGTGAACAAAAAGGAAGTACAGTGGACAAAAAAACGCTGCACTGACTTGTCCAGATTGCCTTCACCACATGAAAATGAAGCATCCCTTGGGGCTGGAGGTGGCCTTCTGCCCCAATGCCTTTTCTACATACCCTGACACAAGTTAGTGCGAGTTAGAAATGACCCTACTTTTAAAATTCTTTATTTCTTGTCTTAGAATCCCTCAGAAGTCTCAGATGAAGAGCTGAATGATGACCTTCTTCAAAGTGATGATGAGGATGCACATATGGGGTAAGTTGTATCAGAACTTGCCCAATTTTGCTTTTAGTTCCGTCTTACTTAACATGTGGTTTTAAGGGCGTTTTTTTTTTTTTTTTTAGTGAACAGCACGTCAGTGCCACATACAACATGGGTACATCATATGATGAAGACGGCAACCTTCAGGATATAGACTACACAGATGATGTTATGAACCTGGGTGTCGAGGGCTGTGAAGAAGGGGATGAGGGTGAGGGGGTGTACCAGCAGGAGGAAGAAGAGGCATACACTGAAGAATACAGCCAGGAAGACAACCCGGACATCTCTGAGGACCAGATTGATTACACTAGAGACCTATGCGAGGATGACAATGGGTACCAAGATGAAGTGCTGGACATTCAAATCAATGAACCTATAGATGGTGAATTTCAAGTGAGTTCTCACTTTTGCTTACTCTCATGTAAAGACCCATGTACACACATTCTTATACACACACACACACGAATTCTCCAATCCCCTTCCTGTCCGTCTCTATTGTGTGGTAGAGATAATGTCACTTCTCTCGTCTGACTGAAGAGGCACTCAGGATAGAAAATCTATTCAGTGGAAGGAGATGTTGGTCTGCATTTTTGGGCAGGGGGGTGATTTGATTCATTATCACATCCTGCCAGCAAATTTCTCCATCTTGCTGACAAAGTTTTGTTGACAGCTTGTTTGGCGTGGGGTAATGCTCTGTTGTCGCCTCCAAATCCCCATGCCATTGTGACCTTGGGTCTTGTATCTTTAGGGGTGTAAAAAGCTGCTTTGTGTTGGAGATGTGCTGCCAATCGACAGAGGTTAATGTGTGGGGCTTTTTTTCTCTGGCTTCAGACTGGATCTGATAAAGTCTCATGCAGGTGAAAAGATTATTGACCTTCCTAAGGACACTCCATACAGTTTTCTAATGATTGATGGGAGTTTCTTTTTATTCGTTTCCCTTTCCTCTTAGCCTGGGCTAAGAGGATCAAAGATAAGACTGGATCCATGTGCAAATGTCTGCTATCCTCCATTTGCCATCATGTGATTGTGTTTGGCACCTGACAGAGATATATTGGCCTACCTCTTTTCTCCTAACAGAGATAAGATGTTGACCTCCTAAGCCCAAGTGGCTGTCTGTTTTGGATCTTAAAGCTGTGTGCTAGTGTGTCTATTTGAATTCTGTGCAAAAGCTGTTTACGGGGTCACTTAACTTGGCCGTGACATTGTGCTACCGTTGTATTCACTGAGCTCTATGTGAAGCAGTTTATCTGATTACGTTTTTCTTTTTTAGCAGGGCCTGTTTTTCTGGCCTTTTAAGTTTTTTTTTTTATGTCTGATTTCAGTTACAATATTTTTTGGAGTATAAGTTGCGTCTGTTGGCTTAGTTTGGCTGGGGGGGGTCGACTTATACTCAGGTGCAACTTATGCGTGCTTTCTATGAAAAATAAATAAATAGCAACAACCACTGTAGGTGTGTGCATTATTCATTCATTTCATTTTCTTATCCGTTTTTTCCCTTTCGGGGTCACGGGGCTGCCGGAGCCTATCCCGGCCACTCATGAGCGAAGGCAGGGGACACCCTGAACAGGTCGCTAGTCTGTTGCGTTAGTATTTGCTATTAACAGCAATGCAGAAGAAGAAGCCCTGCTTAGTTTTAAGCCGAACTTGTCAGAATTGATCCAAAGCGACTCCAATGATAAAGAATTCAAAGAAATTTGTCATTTGAAATGCTGAATAGACTTTAGTTGACTTGTTTACATGTTCTGAATGCAATGGATATCTTAACAATTATACATATGTTGTGCTAATTTAGTCGATTCCTCCTAATTTTATGAAGTTCCGTAAGTATTAATGTGTTACATTATTGGTATCTAAATCATTATTATGATTTGCCTTTCACGATGAAAGGTTTGTTCTTGTTTTAGTATTTTGTTAAAGACATTTCTCCTTAAAATGCGACTTATAAATGATTCTGTTTTTGGCTGCTGTGACTTATGCTCAGACTGATTTAAAACTTTGAAAAATATATTAGTTTTGTTGTGGAATAAATAATTTTAATGTCTTGAGACCTATTAGCTTAGAACCTGATTAAATTGTATTAATATACACAGAGGTTATTTGGAATAAATCCTATGGTTAAATGTCTTACCTGCTTTGAGAGTAAAAACAAAATCTTGTTGTGGAATAAAAAGGATTTGTCACCTCCAAACATCCCAGCATCTTTTCTGACATGGAGTCATGAACTTACAGTGTGACCAATAACTGAGTGATTTGTGAGGAGTCAGTCAATGATATTTTCACCATCACTGAAGCAGGGAGGAGTGTTTTTATCCCTGCCTGCATTTCTGTATATCATGTCAAACATTTACATCTCATTGAATTTCAAATGCCGTCAGGAATAGTAATGAAGCCTTGCTCCTACTGTTATGGAAATTTTGGGCTTAGATTGGTGGGGGGGTGTTCCCATGAGCGCCCCCCCAAACTCTTACCATATAATTTTGGTATGTTTACTTAGTACAGAGTTTTATTTCTACGTTTGCCAGGAGTTCCAATTTTCTGAGTCTACAACAGTTTTTATTAGTTCAACTAACTCAAGCTTGACTTAGTTATTCATCCCTGGTTTATTTATTTATTTAAAGCAGAGCTTCATATCTGTGCATTGTGAGGATGGAAAATATCGTTTTTTATGAATGACCGATATTAAATGATGAATTGGTAATGGTAACCGAAGAGTTATTGCAACTTGATAAATGTCTCCCTGGTCTGTCCAATTTATTTTAGGAGGAAGAGTACCAAACATCCTATGGGGAGGAGCCTCTTCATATGGATGGCACTGCTCAGGAGGAAGATGCTGAGGAGAATGTTGGTGAAGAACTGCAAGGCCAAGAGGCCACCGACATGGACAGAGGTGGAGTCTATGACACAGAGGAGGTATGCTTTAGCTTCGTATGGGGATTCTGCTTCATTGTTTTTAGCGTCTGTTATTGGACGAAGCGCTTGGGGAACCTGAGAGAGCTGCAGACATTTGCAAACTTGTGTTCTGCTATTTTGCACCACAAATGTTACTGCAGTTAGTAGATGGAGAAGCCAAATGACCTCATTCTTAATGTTTTAAATTATTTCCTTCCCAATAAAAATAACTGCATCCATAAGGCAAGAGAAGTGAAGGAAATCATCTTTTTTTTTAAAATTAATATAAAATAATGAAACTCAACATTATTTTTTTGACAAAAATAAGAAAATGTTGATTTCGTTAGGTTTAGTTTTCTGTTATAGATTCGCAAAGCCAAGAAGAAACCCATAAAAATATTACAACAAGCTAGTGACTTGAATGTTTACAGGGGGAAAATGAAACTATGCTCCACGACGAATCAAAGGAGGAATCAAACGAGGAGGAGGAGGAAGATGAAGAGTCTGGCCGACTACGGTTCAAGTCTGAGAGGAAGGATGGTGCTATCGAGCGGTTGGCGGATGCAAGCAATAAAAGACGCAACATTCCTGACAAACTAGGTACAAGCATTTCATAACTTTAGTATGTTGCCAGTGCAGGAATTAATTTCACTTATTTGTCATTTTCTTCAAAACGTAATACCTTCTTCTTCATGCATACATTTTATTTACCAGATGTTTTTTTTTATCAGACAGTTAATGTTGTCTTGTTTCAAACATCATTAGAGCTGTCGGAGAAAGCCAAGAAAGATTTAATGGAGTTTGAAGAGCAAGAGCGTCAGAAGAGACAAAACCGCTATGGAGGCCGAGGTGGAGGACGTGGAGGAGGAAGAGGAGGCAGGGGCAGAGGAGGTTTCCCTGGTTTTGGATCATCAGATTTCAGAGGAGGAAAAAGAGGACGAATGCATGAGCAAATGCCTCCCCTGATGGGAAACATGAACATACAGGTAAACGTCTATAACAACTTGATGTCGTGCATATATATGTTTGACTACTAAGAATTCTGGTGCACAAGAATATTTTTAAATACTAAAAAATGTAATGTATAAAATGGGTCTCTCTTTTTTTTTTAAAGTGAAAGGCTGTTTTTAAAAAGGAAAAAAAATGGTATTGACTGCTTCTTTTCAGGGATTCACTCCCTTTAACAGATTTAAGGCTCCTGTCTAATCCATTTAAGACGTAACTCCAACAGCTGGTTACTTTAGTTTGTGTTAATTAATGATAATAAGGAGTGAAATTCAAAACAACGGCAGTGCTGGAAATGAAATTCATTGGCACATCGATAACATGTTGACAAACGTTGTGTTGACTGCGGTTAATGAGTACTTTTTTTTTTTGCTGCATTCTTTTGTTGTCGAGTTACGTTAACTAATTTGGTTACTTGCCTGTTTGTTTGTTTGACCAATTATGAAGACCAATTTGCGCCATCATCCTACTATATGATGACTGTGCCAACATTCAGTCATGCCATGGTTGAGGTTTTCTTTTGATTGAAATTGTATTTTGTAAATATTTGTGTAGTATTTTGTTTTTATTAAAAATAGGTAACTTTCTGCAGAACTGAATACTTGATTACTTCAAACCGAGGAATAAATTGAAACAGAACTGGATTCCAGCTCAAGTCTTGCTGGTGAATTTAATTGGTGGGTCTTCAAGTGGTTAAAACCAGTGAAGTCCCAATCTTAAGAGAGACATGTGTTTTGACAGGTGGGTTTTCATCTCTTTGTTATTTTTCCAATTAACAGCCATCTTCCCGAATGCCGCCCCCCCATCAGCACCAACTTCCGTCCCATCAGCACCATCCGTCACGTCTGCGAGGGCCTCATCCCTTCCAGGATCACGGGCGTCCCCTTCCCCAGCAGTCTCTCCAGCCTCTCATGCCCGCTCACATGGCACACCGCTCCCCGCCACTGCGGCCACAGATGGATACGTCCCCAAGAATGATGAGCTCGCCCCCACCCAACTTCCCTCAGCATCACCAGCAGCAGCCTCCACATCCTAAAAACATCCACATCAACCCCCACTTCCGAGGACCTTCACAGTCATCTGTACAAGGTTCTTGTCCATTTGAACTTTGAAAATATGTTTCTTTGATATGCATTGTTACTTCCATCATCTGTAAGAAAGGTAGTGAGATTAGATTGATACTAATATCACATCAAAATTGTGGATTAGTATTGATTTGTAGAGATTTGCAGCCCAGTTAAGGCCACTGTGAGACGCATCCGCCCACACGCTGTTGTTGGAAGTACTCAGGAGAAAACCACAAACAATTGGTTGTCTGTCAAAACAATTCACGACTGAATTCTCATTTACAAAACGCGTCTAGTTGAGGGGTTTTCTTCAAAAAACAGCAAATGCTGCATATGGTATGTCAGCTTGTATTTTCCGCAGGGCATCTGTGTTTTAATTTTCACTCATCTGAGCGGAAATAGCTTTTTACCAGTTGTAGCAGCTGTCAAATCGTTTCATTTACTTTAATTACACAGAAGGCCAACTACATCAAATCTTTTTTTTGGTATTCTACCTGGTCTTATGAAGGTGCAAATGTTTTATTTGTTTTTAGAAGACCTTTTATATTTTCTTGAGGATCCAATCTGAGCTGGAGTTTGACATCAAGTGTGAAGATATAATTTCCTTCTTAAAAGGATGCCCCCTCTGAACATGCTGCCTCTTGTTTGAATGTTACTCCCTTCCCCGCCCCCAACCTCTTCTGCTCTAAATTTCTGCCCCTCTTTTTCTCATTGCAGTGCCCTTGATGCCTCCTGCTCAGAACCAGCCCAGACCTGCTGTGGGTCCTCAGAGGTTCCCAGTGAGTTGCAGCTGCTCCTCTATCCTCTACCTTCTTTTCCCTTCACCTCAGCTAGCTTTTGGTGAAGGAAATATAATTATCTTAATTAAGACTGTGCACTACCCAAACGTGGTTAAAGCAAATCTGTAAACACTGATCAGTGACTGGCTGCACAGCTGGAAATGCATGATGGGAGCTCCTGGCTGTAGGCTTTTGCGGGCTGATGCTGCTTTGACAGGTTGAAAGTAGCTGCTCTTCATGGATTGATTTGTTCACACTAGCTGCTTGTCATGTGATGGAATTGCAAATATGGAGTTTGTGCCTTCATATTATTTCTGAACTCTAGTTGAATCAATAATAATTTATTTGATCGGGGTTAACACCTTTGCTTTTTGTGCAAATAATTCCCTTAAGTCTGAATTTTCCGTCATACAAAGGGATTTGAAGTTCCACACTTTCTCGAAGAACAGGTCTTTTATTTCCCTTACAAAGAAGCCATCCCGGAGATGACAGAAATACTGTTCAAGTAATTACTGCATTGAGGGAACTGACATGTTAGGAAGTCAGCCAAAGTGCCTAGAGTCAATCCGTTTTTCTATTCAGTGGTGCTTGGGCATCAGGTGGTGCTGATGCTGCCTGACGTCTTTCTGGAAAGTGCATATTGTATGGGTTTATGCAAATGAGCTCTCAGCGAGTGGCCCAGTCCTATTTCAATCAGATGAGCTGAGCTGTTCATGTTAATCAAAAGCTGTGCTTTGTATTTATCACATGTTCTAAATGTTTATTTTTCAATCAAGCATCACAAAAGTCTACAAGCAAGGTGGATGCTAAGGGCACAATAGTAAGGGATTCTATTCAGACATTTGTAGTGCGATAAATATGCAGATAAGTTAGACGATGAACAGCAAAGCACTGGTTTCCCTGAAGTCAGGCTCATTTAGACTGGTGTTGCCAAAGAAACCATTTGAAATGCAGGTGACACACCACGCCGCACTTTTCCATTTACCAGTGGGCACCTGATTACTCATGATTATCATACATTATCATCACATCAGATTTAATTGTTGAAAGGCCTGGCAAACGGGGGGGTCATAGCCTCCAGTATTACTGCATTAATCATTTTTTGGTGTGAGGTGGGTTTTAAAATGATAATCTCAACGCCAGTTAGTCATTATTGGAAATGTTTATTCTGTCCAGGTTTTTATTTCAGAAATTAGCCGCTCATTTTCTGTCTGCTCCTTCTTAATTACATTATTGATCTGTAAAATTTTCAGCACATTAGGAAAATTGAGAGGGTACTTTGTACAAGCTGGTTGTAGTAAATGACTGGTTTTAGTTTTCAGGAAATGTTACTGGAGGATTAAGTAAATTAGAAACATCTAGGTTTACAAATATATATAAAATAAATGATTTAAGCAATCATCGTTTTTAGACAGATTGAGAACAATTAAATTCTCTGCTTTGCTGAAGTTTTTCTCTTTTAAATCTTTTGGCTGCTTCCAGGTTATGGAGGCGGTGACTAAGCAGAGGTTTTAGGCCACATGACACAACCAGACTGATCATAACTGATCAAATGACCTATCTTGAATGTTATCAGTTGACAATTAAACTGTTTAAATGGTACGGTGGAGTTTTGCAATTGATGCTAAGTCTCAATGCATAAACTCTTCACGTTTGGCAAAGCACCTTACAGTTCAAATAAATGTACGTGTAAGTCTGTTATATTGCAAGTGAATCTGAGAATAGTTCACTACAGTGTAAATGCAGACAGACTGTCCCGTGGACCAAAACTGATAACAAATCAGACTAAGCAGCATGAGATAAACCAAAAGCAACGGTTTAGGAAAATGCTGGAAAATGTTTGGTGAGCGAACAGTAAAATAGTTGTAATCATGTCAGTGTGTGGGTAGACTGTTGTGTTTTAGATGTAGTTTGAGATCAAACCTAATAAACATGGCAGATCATCTTGGCCGCTGTACGTTTTAACCCCGGAGCTTTAACTCCAGCGTTGACGTTCTTTCAATTCCAATAACTCTTCAACTGTTTATGCAATTCATGCATTTCCAACGGATTCTATAGCTGAGAAAACTAGATTCACGCTGATTCTGACACAGAAAGACGCGGCTTAATGCAGCATGTACAGCACCTAACTAATATAAAGTGTTGCATATTGGCGCAAAGCGGCTTTTCACTGCCTCAGAAAGCGTTACCCCTTAAATCCTTCAATACCGATTACGTTGTCAGCAGCACCTAAGTAACCCACGCTCTTTGACGTACCTTAACTGCCCTGTTGTTTCCATGATCAATGTAAATGAGCTGATTCTGATACGGAGAAAAGTAAAGTGTTGCATCACAGTGCAAAGCTGCTTTTCTCCACTACAGAATCAGCTGATTTATGTCGACTGTCAGCACTTCACCACCGTATCAGTGGAGGGAATTCTTTTTCTATGCTTTGGAATCCGCTGGAAATGGTAAACGGTTGGAGAGTTATCCTAGTCAACGTCTGTTAAAGGATTAATTGTGTAAACAGTTGAAGAACTGCGGTCGTTCAAAGAGCTGTGGTTTATGCTTTTACTGACAAAAACGCTGTTTTAAAGGGTTAAAGAGCTCCTAGTTAACAGTTATAGTCTTTTGGCATTCATCTTCTCCACCATTTTTGTCAGTCATGAATGTTGCAGAAGTGCATTCATTTCTGCAGATATGAATTTATATAACTTCTGGCTATTTTCCATTATATATCAGTTCCTATTGAGGAGCTCACTCTCCATTATATCCTGGATTAGAAGTGAGAGGATGAGCTGTGTTATTTGAGAGGTATTATATGGTCACCAGAGTCCTCATTGTGTAAACCTGGTTGTCTGACCTTTCAGAATGGGATGATTGCGCCCCCAGTGTGATTCCCTGTCTTTGTAAAGTACCTTCCATTAACTTTATGTTAAGCAAGGTTTTTGGAACTCTGGCCTTTTAGCTTTTCGAACACCTTTTTTTTTTGTTACTAAATACCTCCACCTAGAAGTGGAATAAAGATGGATTAAGCCTCGATAGCATCTTAAGTAATTTACAATAGGCTTGAAGGAGGCAAGCAGTCCATTTGTGTAAGTGCCACATGTTGAATAGCAGGTTAATTTTTCAACAGAGATGGATGTTTAAAGGAATAAAGAAGATGGTTATGAAGGGGATTTGAATTCCAAAGAGGGATTAAATGGTTTTTATCTGGTGTTCTTGGATAAATGGGAAGTAGCATGCATGCTATGAGTGAAAAGCTGTTGAACATGCGAAGTAGTTTAAACAAAGATGAGGGCACTTATCCCCTGCTGAAATAGCCTTTCCTTGTTAGACTGGCTTCCAGAAGGTTTTATCACAGATCCCAAAGTAGCTTTAATCCAGGTTTGCTTATAGATTCACGCTGAAGGGTTTCCTTGATATTGGAATGCATATTGATGTTTAAACTCTTGATTCTGTATCTGTTTAATGACTCCGGCACTTCAATCACTGCCCGGCACATTACTATTTTTCGTGGTTTTCCCCAGAATGCCCTATAATTGTGTACTTTTGTGCTTTCTCAGGGACCAGGAGACTTCCAGCAGCACTTGCCAGGTAATTTTGGTCAGCCCCAGCGGCCCCCTCATCACATGGAGCCCTTGAGAAGCCAGCCACATCAAGGCCCCCAAGACAGAGAGCCCATGTTTATGGGAGGTGAGTCTTGCACCCAGCCTTGACGAGGGTTACAAAGCTCTCTTAGAATATTTAACCCCTATTCATCACCTCTAGCGCTGTACCTAGAGGGTATGCTGCTAGCTCTCTGTTGCTGCTCCATTAGCAGAACTCATGTTAAATGCATGTGTGTATATATATACATCAGAATGAACCTTGGAAACAGAATTAAACATACATATTTATACTTTTTTTTTCCCCTTCACATTTTAAATGCAGAATTATTACCTTCATGGTTGTTTGCGTGTGTACGTTGATCCATTTTTATGTCGTAATTGTCGTGACACAACATTGTACACCTGGAGAGGCTGTTACTGAAACAAGCTCTCAAGCAACAAACACACTGATATCTCTGTTATCCGGTCTCCACAGAGCGTGTGGATTCAGTACGGTTTCCAGGGCAGCACATGTTTGATCACCAGGGTCCCGGCCCTCTCCTGAACAGCGGCAACAACCTCCACCACCAGCAGCTGCCAGGCCAGGGCCATATGGGCTTTGGGCCGCCAAGACCATCCTTCAACCAGCCGGGCCAAAGCCCACTAGGACTCTTTCAGAGAGAACCCTCTCGACCCAACCTCCCTCCCCACCAAGGTCACCAGGGAATGGTCAACTTCAATCAGCAGGGCGGTCCCCCAAACCAACCTAGGTCTTTCATGGGCCCTCGTCAACCATTTGGCCAGCAGGGAAACATTTTTCCTCATCCACAAGTTCAGTTTGGGATGCAGGTACGACTAAGAGTAAGTGATTTTGTCATTTAAGACTTTTCTAGGTATTTGTGTGGTTGTTCCTGTTCTGTATCAATACACCCTTGATTTATTTGAGAAACAAGGACCTTTGACGACTGCTTGTATTTGAGAGAACTACAGTTTCCTTAAGGAAGAGTCTGGTGCTGCTCCATCATATTGAGTAACATAGACAAGAGCTCCCTCTAGTGATGTAATTCCTGATCAGTTTCTGCTTTGTGGCCCAAAAAGGGTCTGGTTAGAGGTCATTAGTGCACAATTTGTCCTATCCAAAGCTTCAAATTAAGTTTGCTCATAATTATCTTCCTGGTGTCACCATAATAAATATTTGGATTACATTTTGCACTTTTCCTCTGGTATTTCAGGGTTTAATGCCTGGCCCTCCTGTCTCCCCGCTTCCACATCACGACCCACTGTCATCCCATCCCATGCACCAGCAGCACCATAGGCAAGAGTTACCGCCTCATCAACACCCACAGGTTCATCTCGGAGAACCTCTACCCATGATGCATCACGGCCAGAATCCTTTCCATCAGCCACATGCCCATGGCAGCCCCAGACAGATGACCGGCCGCCCCTCAAACGCCCAAGTGCGCGGCATGTCCAACAGGCACAGAATGGTGAGAAATTACCAAATGTCCTCTGTTTTGTTTTAGCACAGACTAAAAATATTTTTTCTCCAAAGCGTCGCTAAATGTAATTATCTGACTTCTCCAGGGCGCACCTGCCTCCAAACAGATGCAGCAGCGCAACAGTAACCTGCGAGAGCTCCCTGTAGCGACGAACACAACAAACATGAGCAGCTCCCGCCCCACACAAGGCCCCGCCTCCTCCACTACCAACATCAAGACTGTTGCCAGGACAACGCAGAGGAGTTATCCTGGGCAGACCCCTCAGCCGATGTCTGGCGTCAGCAAAGGCAGAGGCCAAGCTGTTGCCAAGCCTGAACCTCAGCCTGCAGGAGCAGGCAAGCCGGATGTGCGCATGGAAGTCCAAAGCACACCTTTAAGCACTCCACAGCAGGTCAGCAAGGAAAATATCAAATCCACTATTTTTTTCCCCCAATGATGGCAAAATTCTTGTAAAAAATGAGGAAGCATTTATTTTCCTTTAGGCTACTGAAGTGGGTAAGACATTGGGGCTTACATGGATGTGAAATTAGTAAAGATTTTTAACTGTACAGACTAAATTAATTACTACAATTTAACACATTTGGCTTTCTGTTTTTTTGTTGCTTTAAGGGTCCAAATGTCTTTTTTTTTTTCTTTAACCGTTTTTGTGGTGAAGAAATGAAAGTCACAAATAATTTATTCACTTTCTATTTATTGCTACAGGATCCCAATGAGGACGAGGAGACTCGGCAATATCGTCTGAAGATCGAGGAGCAGAAGCGTCTGAGAGAGGAGATTTTGAGAAGGAAGGAAATGCGAAGACAGATGCAGGCAGGTGTCAGGAAGAAGGAACTATTGGAAAGGCTTAATTCCAAGACGAACACGCAGAGCCAAGGCACTGCTCAGACACAAGCTCAGCCAAATCAGCAAACGCAACACCCCGCACCACAACAACAACAACAACCGCCGCTACAGGCGGATCAAAAACGGCCACTGCAGCAGAGACAGTTTCCTCAGCAAATGCAACAGACCTCAAACCAAACACCAAGAACTCTCAATCAAGACAACAGCACCCCCCCCAGCAGTGGCGTTCAGATTCCAGCCTCCCGTCCGAATGTCAAGGAGCGTCTGCAGCTGGGGAAGAGTACCACACAACAGAACCCTGTTCCTGGTTCCGAACCGCAGTGGAAGCAGCACCAGCAGAATCAACAACAGGCACCGCATCCGCAACGAAGGAACAGCATCCTGCAGGGTGTCAACAGACCTAACGCGGAGCCTCCGTCCGTGCAAGCTTCACAAAACATACCCGTCACCCCTTCATTGAACCAAGGCCCGGCCCAGACCCAAGGACCCAAACCCGGAGCTAAAAGGACAGTGATGCAGCGAGCCAGAACCACCAGTACTGAAGGCCAGCAGGTGCCACAAAAAGTTAGAGTCGTCAAACTTTCAGGACTGGTGAGCGCATGATTCCTTTTTTTATCCGACACCTTCTGTTTTGTTCGGCTCTGACATTTATTTGATCATCTTTCAGCAGATTTTATCCACAAGGGATGCTACACAGCTTTGAAAAGAAATGCCAGTGATTGCCCATACTGTCTACTTTGTAATCTAGATGATATCTAACCTATAGGAATGACACACTGATGTCTGTCATTTTGACAAAATTGATTTGTTAAGAGTCCCCCCCCTGTAAAGTTTGTGGAAGTGGTATTTAAGCCACTATGTCTAGACATCATTTTTACCTTTGAAACAGAAAAGCTGGAGATAACTTTGACATTTATCTGTGGAGTTGGCAAACGCCTCATCGCTGCTCTTAAAGGTTGATACTTGGTGTCCTCTTTCCAGAACAGATGAAAATTGTTTTTTAAAGATCCAGTCTGGTCATTTTAGCTATTTTAAAACCATTCGAACCATTCGCAGTGTTTTTTTTTTAGAAATTATAATTATGTTGTTTTTAGCCAAAATAAAAAAACTCTCTTTAAAACGCTGTTTCTCTAGCTTACAGCACATCACAGCCACAACCTAATATTATAAGTGCAACAGAAATGTCGAGCAACATTGGAGCTGTCCAGCCGTTCAGCTTTTAACCAGATTACAGCTCAGATCATGGATCTAGGCGTCTACAAACATCAGAATGGAGCGATGCAGGGAGCTTATGGCTTGTCCAGCGTATTTTCTACGTAACAATACAATCTTTTTCTTGTCTTTCACAACATTTTTTCTTGTAATGGAGGACATGTATGAAAGAATTTGAGACTAAAACTGTATCTCTGAGTACTTCTTTATTCAAACTGTGATGGATCAGGAGCAGATAAAAACCCACGGTTTGAAAAAGCTCAAGTCTGTGATGCAGCACAACTGCTTTTCAAATGGGTGGGCCAAAGTCTTCCTGCTCCGCTCCAATTCTAAACCCTTCACTTAAAAGACAAGTAGATCCATCAATGGTCTCTCATCTGGATCCAGCGGCTCTGACATTGCTCGCCGTTTCTTTGCTTTGCTAGCTTGGGGTTGTGAGGGTCTGTGAGCTAGCGGGAGAGAGTGTAAACAAAGGAATGCTGGGATATCAATGAAGGGTTACTTCCGCGCTAATAGTCCCGCCCACAACCCAGAGGCAAATATCTGATGAACTCCTGCTGCACTGAAAGAAAATTTGCCCTAAAAAACTGAACAATTATAATTAAGACAACTGGAAACGATTACAATAAATAAAACGTATAGGTGGAGTGGGACTTTAATTTGAGAGGCACAAAAAGGAAGTCAAGAATTGCTTTTTACATTTCATTCCAAGTTTTTACCCTTATTAATTCATACTGGAAAACACAGACAGGCATGTTAGCTATTATACCTTCTTATCATATTTAAAATACAAATAACAATTTGCACCCAAATCTTGGCTCTCCTGCAGATAAAGAGAACGCAGTGTCAGTGTGTTAATTGAAACCTGTTTAAAGCTATCTGATGGGGGGGAGGAACTGAAAGAGCCACGGTTCATAGTTGGGCTGAAAATGAGCGTCTTTGTGTCTTGTTCTGCTGTCATCACTGAAAGCTTTGACAATGTTATCTGCTCTTCTCCTTCCGCTCCTCTTTGTCGTCCTTCACTTGTTTCTTTTCCTCCATCAATCCATCGCTCAGGTGTGAGGCAACAAAGGTGCCAATCCAACCCCCTTAGAATTAATCTTTCTTGGTTGAAGGTGGCTTTGAGGGGGAGGATGACATAATACCTGTGTGAGAAAGT
This sequence comes from Oryzias curvinotus, assembly GCA_023969325.1. Taxonomy (NCBI): domain Eukaryota; kingdom Metazoa; phylum Chordata; class Actinopteri; order Beloniformes; family Adrianichthyidae; genus Oryzias; species Oryzias curvinotus. The sequence continues at coordinate 23,044,265 of CM043725.1, read as the reverse complement.
TGCCACTTTTGAGGATTTGGATTTGTGTAGCTAAGTCGTCTAGATAAGGGGCAAATTATATTTTCATCTGGGACAATACAAAGAAGTGTGAAACACAAAAGGTGGGGATGGGTTGTATGTGGGGGGGATGGGTTACACACACGGAGGGGCGTTCGTTCTAGTGTAATGCAGCTTAGCATTGAGCGCAATCAAGATCTGTGATTTCTATAGAAGGGATTAATCCATTTACTCTCAGCTGGGGACAGGTCAGAGATAGCGCCTCTTTTCTTCCCACGTATTGATCTGTCACGGCGTTCTGCAGAGTCCAGGAAGAGACGACCTTCAGTTCCTCCCTGCATGTCAACAGAGTTGAGCTGTGACTTTATTTGATAATGAGACCATTACCTTGTCAGGTTGATCTTTATTCTGCGCAGATAGGAATCCTATCCCACTGCTTGCTGATTTGCAGTTTGTGATCGAGACGACCTGTGAAATCTTTGGGAGTGGGGGCTAAACTCTCCAGTTTTGTCTGAAGCATCGACTGTATCTCACAATCGGACAGAGCGAGTGTGACGTCACCCGTAGAAAATGGTTTACTTTCAGCTCCAACAAAAATGAATTGAATGCAGTCATGTTTTATGTCTAATTATGTCTAATTATCTTAAGTTTGATATCGTTGTATGAATGTATAACTGATGATTGTAATGTTTTTGTGTACTGTTCTTATTTGATTGCTTGAAATAACCCTTTTCAAATCAAATCAAGTCCAAATGTTGGAGCCAGACGTCCTCAGTCAGCAGTGATTGGTCCGAGTCGCTTTGAGTCAACATTTCTATGGCAACCTCTCTCGTCAATCAGCAGTGTGCTTGTTGGAAATCCACACCCCATGACTTGAAATCAGGCCCCACGAAATCTGTCAAACATTTTGAAAGTTCGACACGTGACGTTCGAAAACTAACCCATGATGGGTGAAATCCACGCAGTAGGAATGTAGGCGTTTGGCTGTAAAACAGGAATAAAACGCCTCATTCCATACTTTAAGGACGTTTCTCAGACCCACATTGACATTTAATCCCCTTTTTTCCTTTTGTTTAAACTCCCAAGGTTCAAACCTTCGTCCACAACTAATAATTCCAATATTATAGAATGAAAGCAAAGATCTGAAGTTGTGTGATTTTGGCAAACTGAGCTCATTCTGTACAGGAGAGTGATTGAAACGGTCTACAGCCAATCAGGATACAGAAAAACCGCGAGGAACTGCGATATAGCGAGGGAACACCGCATACATCAAAGAACTTGAACTTTAGAAAAAATATGGGGGGAAAAAAGGATCAGCAAGAATTTGTTAACAAAGGCATCAGAGCAAGAATGGCTGTTTTGATAAATAGTGACTGAGTAATAGCTGTTTATTTTTCAGTGGGATTTCAACTTATGGCACTTCCTGTTTGGATGTTTCAAACCACACAGTCTGTGGTTTGAAATAAAAGTTTACACTCCTATGTTCCCTTTCAGAGTGGAAAGGGGCTCGAGGCCAACAGCAGTCCGGTGCAGCAGCAGGGTAACTGGGAGGGAGCTCCACTCAACCAGGGCGTCCAAAGGATGGTCACCATAGCGGGGCAGCAGCAACCGGGACCAGGCGGAGCCCCGCAGGCTAACCGTGGGGACATAAGCAACCAGCAGCAAGGCAGGGTAGGTCACCAATAAGAGATCCGTCTGTGCCTTTGATGCACCGGTTCTTTCACCTGAAATGCTAGAACGTCATTTGGTGGCAACACTTCTGTAGCAGAAGTCAAAATGCCCAAAGAAGAGTAGAACTAGCAGCTGAGCTGGAGTTAAGCGGGTCGCTATTCCAATTCAGGATTGACAAGCTGAAGGCAGTGCAACGCAGAGGGCTCCACAAGGTCTCCTGGCCTCTGCACGCCTGTCACTGCCAGACTCCTGTCACAGATAGCACATTCACTGATGCCGACAGTGTAAGGCAGCCGTCACCGCGCCTCTTTTATGCTACCGTCCCTGCATGCGCACACACACACACACACACACACACCATATTTCCTCTGCCTCCTCTCTTTTGTGTCTTCTTCCTTTTTCTCTGCAGTCAGGGAAACATACCTCTCACTCTAATGAAGATGCATCGTGTGACACGCATCATGTTCTGACATTGATGCTTTATGTAGAAATATGATGAGTCTATCTGGTGAAAGGCTGAGAGGCAGCGGAGGGAAAACATGTTTACTGCACAGAATGCTCTCCATTCTGCCTTTAAAAGAAAAGAAAGCCTTCCCGCTTCCCCTTTCTGATATTCCTCACTAATTTATTCAAATTGTGGCATCCGCCGCTCATGCAGGTTGTTGTGTCTGGTCGGGGTCGGGGGAGAGGAAGTGGAAACGTGGGTCGAGGTCGTCCGGTTCCTGCCAGGCAGACCCAAAGAGAAGCAGAGAACCAGCGCCGTACGGTGTCCATCGAGGGCCTCTCAACGTCCACAACGGAATTTCAGTTGAAGAACCTGCTCGGATCAATCGGTCCCATTGAGGTCGGAGCCCAATTCAAATATACCACAGCTTCACAAATGTATAAAGTGTCTTTTTTTTCCTCTTTAAGCAAGATTTTTATTTTTTTTTCCAAAGACCTAATGTGCAGCTGGTTAAATACTTTAGCCCGCAGCGCCCCCTGTTGAGGGACTTTGGCAGCGATGTTTTAAGTGAATAAATGATGCTAACTCTCCACCCCCACTCCCTGTCGTGGGAAAGTCCAGTCTGTCTGATTTTTATTTGATTTATTTCCCTTGCAGATGTTCAAGCTGATTCCTCAGCAAAGAAAAGCGGTTGCCAAGTTTGCCAATCCTCAGCATGCACTGAATTTCCAAATGAGCTTCCACAGGTAAGCTGCTTTTTGAGGACGGTTCAAACCCCGCCTCGTTCTTTATGACATAATCTTAGATCTGATCTGCGGCGCATCACGCTATTGAATCCATTTGATCTCAGTATGACGCGATATGATTTAAACATCAACTTAGTTTGGTTCTAAAAAATACTTTTCCTGCTTTTTATTTAGTAATTAGAGCTATAAAAAAAATCAGAAAATCTCACATTTCATTAACAAAACTGCCTTAAAAAAATGTATAAAAATGTATTTAAGGAAGCGTGATCAGTAGATTTGGTTAGTTTTGGCGCGGTGAGTTTTCCCTTCCACCGTTGTTCAGACGTGACTCTGATCTACCACACAGGCACATGATTGACCTGTCCCACATCGACGTGTCCCTGATCGATGGATGAGGACCACAACAGAGTCGGGCGTCTCCTACAACAACTTCCTGTCTGCTAACGTCTCGTTTTCATCCCTGACGCTGGACGATTTTGTCACATCTCTGCACCATTGATCAACCCCCCCCCCTCCCCCCTCTTGGACTACTGAACATTAGAAAATGACTCGTAAGCATGTACATATATATTCTTTGCCTGTCGAGGCTTTGTATTTGTAAATGCACTAAATGGAGACTCTCAACAGTGAAACCTGCTTTGGTGGAGTTTGTTCAAAAGTGGTTTTTCCTTTTTTTCCACTTTCCCTAGACACTTAAGTATCATGTAACGATGACATAATGGTTGCTCCCCTCTGCTTGTAGGATCATGAATGCAGAAGGTCACGTGAACATCTGTCAAATTTGGAGCTGGTCGTCTTTTCTAGTTTGGGATTTTTGTTGGATTCCTGCAGGGAAAAGTAGGGCCGGAATGTGAGAAGCTTCTCTGTAGCAGTGTTTCTTCTGCCCTGTAGATGGCAGTGTTTCCTCACAGCTGATGGAAGCTGCTTTCATGATCGGTTAATGGCACTACCTAGTGGCGATGCTGTGTGTGATGGTCGAACCCCTGAGACAGAAAAGGCTGGTGCAGGTATTTCTGCTGGGTTTGTTGTTTAAGGATTCAAGATTGGGAACAAATATTTTTTTCTTTTGGTTGCTCTTTCTTCTGGACTTCATGAAGTATTTTAACTGTGAAGCAGGATCAGATTTCAGCCTGTTTTTTCTTTGTTTTTGTGGGTTAAGTTGTATTTTCTAGTCAGTGAAAAGAAGTCTAAGTTTGGGGTTGATGTATGGAGTGAGTGTGTGTAAATACAGAGTAGTTGTTTATATTATTATGAAAGAAAAAGAACATTTTGGTGCAAAAATTAGTTTAAAACATACTTTAAACAGTAAAATAAAGTGGATGCAAATGTCATTATAAAGCCAGTGGGTCTGAATGAATGTTGCAAAACATTAACCTTTTATGGTAATGAAAATGTCTCCCAGATAAAGCATGCTTTTCTTGATCTCCAAATGGGAGGGGTTCTGTTCACTTCACTGCATTCAAACCTAAGAATTAGCAGAAAAACATTATTTACACTTATTCAATTAGGTTTGCGTTCATCAAACAGTTCTGATAGTTCAAGAATAATTAATGGGCATTTTCAAATTTAAATTATTGTTCAAACGAAAAAGTTCCGACTTTTGTATTCAAATATTCAAAACAAAAGAAGTCGAGGGGGCAACCATTGTTTAAAATAGTGTCATGTACATAAGAAGAGATTTTTTTCCCTTTTGTTGTTAATGTTGTATCAAGATATTTTATATTTGAGTACATGCTTTTGTGTTCAGACAGAAATCCTTTTTAGGAGGAGTTTGTCTCTTATTTAGAGTAAAATTTACCACCAAAAAAAACAACAACCCACATTTCTGTTCACTTTTGGAAAAATTAAAGGTTAAAAAACATGACAAAAAAAATAATAAAAATGCGGCCAATATACTCTGAATATGCAGGTATGTGAAGCCGGTTAACTTTAGCCTGTGCTTGTGTGTCCACTGTCTTTACGCATCTTCATTGTGTTTCTGCCGATGTACTTGATGGAGTCTGTTGGTTCACCTCACACACAAAAAATGATCCACTCTGGTTTTCAACTTTATAAAAACACTGGAAACAAGCTGCTACCTCACATTTGACATGGAATGCCACTGAATTTAATTAATGTCACAAATATTTGAACATATTTGGGTTTATCTGTGGTGACGCCTGGCGTTCACTAACAAACTGCACAATGGAAACATACACAACTTGACTCAAATCGAGGTTTTTTTATTTGACCAAATAGGACAAAAACTGAATTTAGACAGTAAAAAGTCTTCATGTGTGTCATCTTAGATACGGTTTTGATGCTGCTGCTGCTGCTTTCATTCTTGTTTACGTGATTCATAAGTTTAGTGGCATTTCCTTTAAACTTGAATGAAAGGTGAATTCTAGTTTCTGAAACACCACAAATCTCAAAACTGCCAAATGGAAAAAGTTCTGTTCTTTGTGCAGAACTCGACGTTGCATGGTTTGAAGGTTTCCTGTTTGTATGTGGCCGTTTTGTCGGAAGTGAACTTCTTTATGTTTTTTCCTCTTTTTGTTTTGAGTTGTGGAGATTTTTAATTTTTTTTATTCTTAGTTTTGATTTGTTTTCTATTTTGAACTGACATTTTGTACCGGGTGTTTGTTGTTCGCTCAGTTGAGGTTCTTTACGGTAAATCCTATGGATTTGAATCTTAAGTACGGGCTTTGCCAGTGATGATGATGATGATGATGATGACGCGGTTTTGTGTCATGAAACCAGAACAGATTCACGTTGAATCTCTTTGTACTTTCAGTGAAAGAATGATCAAGACGTGCTGTGAATTCTCGTGTAGAGCATTCAAAGCATTAATTTATAACATTTAGTTTCTTTCTTCAGCTTTTAAAATGACATTTAAGCTCATCGATCTTCCCGCCACGTGTGACTAAATCAGAGTTTTTGAGGTAACTCATGGCTTTAATGTTTCTGGGCTCTTATGGCTGCTGTGCGTTTGTTTTATGTCACTGCATCAAAGAACTCTAATGTGTTTTATTCCATCAGGACTGTTTGCTGCACCATTAATTATGATTTTTGTGTTTTTACAGGACAATTCCACCTTAAAGCAGTGACTCGATTAGCTTAAATCTTTTTTTTTTTTTTTCCCATCAACCTTCTTTAGTGGTTTAGCATGTTTTTATCAACAAATATTGCAAGATTTCTCGTCTTGAAGACATAGAAATGCACACGCTTTAGAAATTAATTCCCTTTTTGACACTTTGAGGCTAAAACGTACAAGAAATTTCAGGTTATTTGCACAAATCTGGAAGAATTGGCATTAGCTGCAAAGGTTTGGTAATTTATGACTTTAAAAACCTGCTTGATCACGATATCAGCGATGTAGTTTTGTACATTTGCTCTTCAGATGAGAAAACTCTTTGCATTTGAGTGGGTAAAGGCATGCTGGATCAGTGTGGAGATGGGTTGGTGTTGCAGTTTTCAGGTTTTCTCATCGCTGATACCTGAAGTCAGCTCGATGGACGTTTCTTTCTAACCTTTTCTTCCTGCAGAGGTGCTAACCCGACGATTGGATGCTGCTGCGTCGTTCCCACCTCCACCTTTTAACCATTTTTTGTTTTTAATTTCAGCGTCGCCGCCTCCAGCAAACATTTTTTTTTTTCCTCCCTGAACAGCTGCTGCTCCTCCCGTGTCCCCCTGACCCAATAATCCGTTTCATCGCCTGTTCTTTTTTATTTTCCGATGCTGTTGAATCCACTTCTGTATCCAGCAGGGTGGCCTGCCTGGATTACCGTTCTTTGTTAGCCCAGTGGATGGAGGTTTCCATCTGTGTGACGACAGCCGGGGTCATTGAGCAGACGCGTTACTCTAAAGCAAAGCCGCTTTCACAGCTTTCTCTGCACCAAAGGTCATCCCAGCTTCTTGACATTCGTTGTTGATCGAGACTCTTCCTGATATCGAACTGTACGGGAAACCAAACGACTGAAACTCGCTGCCTTTTGAGAAAAGCCATTGATAAATCATCTGGTTATCACCGCTGATGTATCATTGATGATGTTTACTCTGTTGGATTTTTGGGAAATGTTTTCCAATGCTGTATAACGCTGTTGTGTCAAACTGAAGCTGTGAAATCTTTTGCTTTTTTGTACCATTTTTCTAAAAAAAAAGCTGTTGGAAAATAAAGGCGATGAGCAAAATAAACGGCGTTTATGGACGTTATTCTCACTTTTGGTTTGAATATTTAGGAAATGTTTGGTTAAAGGGTTTTGAAGGTAAAATAAATGTATCGTTTGAAAACCAGGATTGTTTGCAGATTTTTAGGAGCTTTTGCTGCAAACCGTTTATAAATAGTTAGAAATAAAAAGCTTCAGCAAAACAACTGTCTGAGCAAAGGAGATAAAGATTCTTATCCCAAAGTTACGTCCTTTGAGGTGAGTTTTTGGCTGCCACGGAGAAGCAAAAGCTTCCTGGATGGAACAAGTTGTGCCACCTGAAGCCCCGTGGTGGAGGCTGCCTGCGAGTTCTGTTTTCCAGAAAGCCAGACTGTTCATGTTTGCAAATGTCAACATTTGTAAAAGCTGTTGTTGAGCTGCAGCAGACTGAGGGCCTCCAGAGGGATTAGAGAAGCTCTGTTTACCTGCTCTGAGGAATGCTGCCCTGCGCGGACGCTTTTGTATCTGACAGGGACCCAAGGTCACAGCTCCGGGAGAGATGGGCCCGCTTTGTCCCTCCCTGGAGTTCCCAGCTCACAATATCAACAGAGAAAACACAATGCGGGAGCCGAAGATGGAATTCCTGCTCATGTTGCAACAGTCCTCAGAAACGCAGGTTCAGTGGCCCCTTTTCCCTTCAGTAAGTCTGACTGAAGGATGCCGTGGCATCATTTCTGGGCTGGTGTGAGAGCAAAGCTTGACATTGTTCTTCACATCTACATTTAGATGCACTTTGGGACTTTATTAAAATGTTTTTTCCAAAAAGAAAAACCATAAATTGTAAATGTAAAAAGGTTTTGAAATCCTGTTTTGTGCATGCTCAACAATTATGGGAAAAACCTCCCCTGAATTACTTTAAATTGTGATAAATCGCAGCAGTTGTACCTCATTTAGAACATTAAAGTTACTTTAACATTTACTGAGTAGATTCGGATTAAAGTGTATTCGAGTGGTTTTCATGCACCTTTTCAAATCTATTTGGTTTTTACTTGATGCCTCTAGGTTTTGATATAATCCAATTTGTGCATATTTGCATAAAGAAAACCATATATGCAAAAAATTAGAGATATAAGCAGTACGGAACTAATTTGAGTGAAATATCTGTGAAACACCAAACATTAGTTGGTACTCTTCATGTATCTCATTATTTTTAAATCAGATAGGCTGCTTTTATTTAAAGTACATTAATTCATTTTATATTCATTTAAAGCACCAACATTTTCATCATTTCTGGGTCATTACAGAAGTTCAAAAATTACTTGAGTTGTTTTTTTGTTTTGTTTTTCTTTTTTTTTTTTTTACTTCAGATTGTTTTACTTAAAGATAATTATTTGTGTTGCTGCTTTTTGCTGAGCGTATTTTTAAGTTACTCGTCTCTTCTAAAAATGTGTTTTGATTTGTTTAAACTACGGTACTTAAATGTCAGAAAACGTGAATTGAGATGCACGTTGTTGGTGTGTAGTACCAACGTTTGGCCACACGATGTCGCCCTTGCATTGCGTATAAGTCTCCGAGGCTCCTGCAGGAAGCGAGCGTTGTAAATCAATTGAACAAGAGCCGCGCAATGAGAGAAATAAAACCCAAAGCTTCCCGTTCAGACTCAGCAGGAGCGTTCCGAGGCTCTATGAAAACACCGAAGGATTATAGTGATTTGTGGAGATGCTTGGAAGCTGTGATAAAGACTTTATTTGACCTGAAGCTGCAGCTGCAGACTCAGAGCCAACAAACACTCTGCTGTTTCATTTGTCTGCAACTTAGAAGGTATTTGCAGATGGGCAGACCTCGTTAAATTTGACATGAGCTCTCAACATTTCGCAAGCATGCCAGAAGCACTTCAAAGCCTCATTTTCTGCAAATTTCTTGGTGCTCACATGTATATATAGACGGAGATAATCCAATTAAATGAAAGAAAAAAGAAAGATGTTTTTAAAAGAAATGGCAGCAACCAAACGTTTATGAAAAGAAGCTGAACCAGAAAGGAAAAAAACAACAACATTTAATTGGTGACAAAAATCCCTCAATATGTGATGTTCCTGCAGAGGAGCGCATTTAGACAGACACGTGTAACAAGTTTAAAGTTTTTCTTTATCTCATTTTTGTAATAAACATATAAATAATAAACTCTAGACATTTTTTGACACATCGCCCTGTTATGAAAGTTAACTGGTATTGTCTGGCTAAATAGACTATACAAACTGTGCATCTGCCGCAGGTCATTTCTATAAAAAACTATTTCCCTATTACAAAATATGAAAAGAAAAATATCATTTTAGTACTTTAACAGGAGTTTCTTATGCATTTATTCAACGGAACTTTTTCATTACCACTTAAACTGTTACTGAATTGTCAGAATCTGCATTTTGATTTTTTTTCCTTAGACGAAAACAACAAAAATAAGAACACACAGAAAAAAAGGAGATAATGCAGACATGAGGCAGAATATCTGTCCCGCTCCAACAAACCATCAGTTTACAAAATAATACACTTCTTGATAAGCAGTACATGTTTTTTTTTCTTTCATTCCAACACTTTCCCAGCTATTTAAATTAAAATATATTCTCATATCTTACACTATTTCAGATAACGAAATGTGATTCCGTATCGATCCGTCAAAATGTAATTTACATTCCTGTGTATAAAAATATAATTTATGAAACTCCGCAAAGTTTTTTTTTTCTCCCACAAAATATAACAGTCAGTTGCACAATTCTGCACATGAGAACGACCTGTCAGTTAGCTCCGTCCTAGGATCTCTTTGCGGTATTTTTTTGTAATTTTTTTTCATCATTTTATATATTTTTTTCTTCTTATTTTACTTTTTTATTTCCTTTTTGCATTGGAGATATACAAAAATAGATTATGCACAATTTGCTGCTCGCATCGTCTCACAATCCATTTATGTGACACTGGCAGAGTTCACACGAGAATAAATTATTCAAAGACAAACTTTGTAAGGCTCCATTCATTCTTTGAAAGAGGACACACCATGGAAAAGTCACTGAAATAAATATCCCAACTCCGCTGGGGCCTTTTGTGTCGTTCGTTCGTTTTTATTTTGTTTTGTTTTAATATTATTATTAATATTTTAAAGTTTAATCTACTGAATAGTTCGAAAGTTCCTACATTTGAGTCTCATTCAGGGGTTTCAGCTCGGGGACACTGACATCCCGAGCGGATGGATCGAGTGGCTGTCCAAGAGCCAAGTCCCCAGTTGGTAAAGGATTTTGGAGTACCAGTGCACCCCTTCGCTCTGCGCGCTCACGCGCGGCTGGGAGCCAAAGAGCAACGAGGACACCCGGTGGGCGAGCCGGACCGGTGCCAGGGCCCAGTGCGCCAGGTTGTGGTCCTCGATCACTGCGTAACAGGACGCAAGGACCTGATCCACCACCACGGTCCCCTGCGCTGTCACCGGCGCGAAGGAGCCCTCGTGCCTCTGCGTGTAAATCCGTTTCACGGTCACGGGCGCCAGCAGACCTCGCCCGAACACGAACACCTTTTGTCCCGGCCGGACCTGACTGGCGAAAACCGCCGACATCCGCCGCTCTGCCTGCGTGGAGTTGTGGGCGATGAAGAGGAGGTGCGCGGCGGTGAGGGTCACTTTCTGGCCAGACTCGGTCTCGATGACGTAGAAGATCCTGCTGGTGGACGAGTCCCGGTCTATGAACATGATGAAGTCGGTATAAACCGGGTTTCCGTCGTAATCCGCGGCCAATACTCTGTCCCCGGGTTGGAGATCTCTGACGGGCCTCTGGGTGCCATTTTCCAGGGTGACCGTGGAGGATCCTGGGAAGCAACCGCCCGACTTTGCAGCGACTGAGTTTTCTGCCAAAATACAGCACAATTTTCCCCTTTTAAATACATTTCACAAGAATCCTATTCAATTCACAACAGTTTATGCAAAATTACGCAAATTATTCATTAATTTGGCGCTTCTTTTCTTTTTTCTTAGAGGGCCTTTTTGCATAATGATCCTTTTTGATGCCAGATGCGTATTGGCGCTGTCTGCAAGAAAAAAAAAGAACCTGAAAGCCTTTTCCTTAATTTAAAAAAAAAACCCAATAAAGGGAAGGCATTGTTATTCTAAATCATCCTGTGGATCCAGCGACTCTCGGCAAAGAACACTTACGCCATTCCCAGCGACTCTCCCCATATTTACTCAGGTGCAGAAACCTCTATGTGACAATTCACACAAATAGGCGACTCACAACTACTATTTACACAGTGGAGCCACTTTTCCAAGCCTCTCAAGATGTAGATTTGAATTTAAATGAGGGCCTGGACTCTTAAATGCTGTCTGTTGAGCAACATCAATGCCCCCTCCCCAGTCTACCACCTCTCCCTGCTTTGTTGTCAGTCTTGATGACAATAATTTTGGCCTTGGTGGAGCTCTTCACATACCAGCCTCTGGGATCACACTGTCCTACACAAGAGGCGGGGGTGTGTGTGTGTGGGGGGGTGTTCTACTCAGAATTTGAGGGGCTTTTAATCTTCTTTTAAGATTCCCGAGCATGAAATAAGGTGACAACTGCAAACCAGATTTAGCCCGACCAATTCAACATTGTTCGGGCAAATCCGTTTGGTAAAGTCGCATGACCCCCGATGACACGCCGGGCAGGCCCGCGCGCTCTGATCTCCAAACATGTGTGAGGAATGGCAAATGAGGGATTTATCAATAAAGTCTGAGCACGAAAACGTGGAAAAACACTTTAATGTGCGCCCAAGAAGTCTTTATTTGTACTGCAGTCGGAACTAAAGTCTAAATACAAAGAAATTAAAGAATTGTGCCATTTTGTTTTAAATGAAAAAGAATAAAAAAGGCTTCTTAATCCAGATTAATTCCACAAATTGCGTTTCTTATTGTGGCTCTCCATGGTTTTCCAGGTCACATGGACCTGCTTGGTTCCAGGTTTGGGCCGTGGTTGCCACCAGGAGACAGTGTGGGGCGATGTAAGATCAAGGAATAAGCTGCATGGGAAATGCTCACAGCGCCACAAGCTGCTTTTGTGTTCATACATCACTCAAGTCTGCGCCTTTGACTTATTTGAAATCACCAAATTTTGTTTATTTAGGAAACTGAGGCCACAGATACTAAATTCTAATTTGGAATGAGTTGAACATGTTCCCTCTCCCTTCTTGATTACCTCAAAGACCCCCCCCCCCCCTTTCTTTTTAGTCCGAAAAGACAACCAAATGTAGTGAAATTCATTTAGAGGTTGCAGGGTGCACCTGCTGTTTCCATACCTGCTTTCACAGAGCAGTGGATGTGCGCTTTGGACTCATAGTAGACCCAGTCGAACCCAGCTTCCACCGCCAGCCTGGACAGGGTGCCGTACTTGCTCTTGTCCCTGTCTGACGTGGTGATGTCCACGGCCCTGCCCTCGTAGTGAAGAGACTCCTCGAAGTGGTGGCCGTCCTCATCCCAGCCCTCAGTGACCCGCAGCTTCACCCCGGGCCATTGGTTCATCACCGAGATCGCCAACGAATTCAGCTTGTCTTTACATCTCTGCGGACACGGAGACATGCGTCAAATGGTGCTGCTTGCCAGGACAACACAACAGGACCTAAAAGTGATAAATAACTGCGCAATAAAGTAATAAATATGTGCACACTTCTGAGTTGCCTGAAGTTACTCCAAGGCCTCCCCTCACCTTGACTTTGGAGCACCACCGGCGGCACTGAGACCCCCCCTCCACCCCCACCCCGCTAAGGTGAAGCTCTGGAACCTGCAATTCTAGTCCTGAGCTTGCACTTCTCAGAACGAGCAGTAGCGTCAGAGGGCACATCTCGGGTAAGAAAGCTGCTCATGAAATATGGATAAGGCACCGCATTCGCTTCACTGGCCTATAACATGTGGGGCTTCGGTCTCGGGAAAAGCAGCGTCCCTCTCCATCAAAACGTGTTGCCCCAAAAACATCATTAATATAGATTCATGTTTGCAGTCAACGGGACGCGCAAGTGCTCTGCCGGTGTGTTTTCTTTAAATGAATTATTGATCTGCAGCTGATATGAATATGATCTTGAGGAGATTCAAATGCCACAAACTGGAACCCACAGCTTCTCTGGGCTCCCAAAGAAGATGTTTGGCCTTCTCCAAGACAACTATTTTTGACGCCCAACCAATATGGCAAATAAAACATCACAAAGAGGCTTTCAGTGCAAAAAAAAGGCAAGGAAAAACTTTCATTATCCTCTCCGGCAAAGTCCTGAAACGTGACTTGCTTGCTTAAGTTGAGGTGTTTTTGGATGCTGACTGACAGACCTGTGGAGATCTGTGAGGGCGCGCAGAGGAGCATCTCAAAACGCTTCATTCAGAAAATTCCATGACAACTGCTGTTTTATGAGTGCTGTTTCACTCGTAAAATGCACTAAAACAACTAGAAAACAAGTTTGCGCACTTTTAACGTGGAACAAAGCGGCGCAAAAGCTTGACCCTTTTATTAATTCATCAGGTCGTGTGCCACGAATCAAGCCAAATTCTGCTCAGCCACCATGAAGCCCAGCGGGGCGCTTTGGACCGCTGGGCTCCTCGTAAAGTTGTTCAACAGCCTGCCCACTTAATCTTCTCACAAATGATTGGGTTAAAGGAAACACTTGTCAGCTACCTGTCAGTACAAACACACTCCCATCTCATCTCTACCTTTACAGAATGGATAAACACGAAAGAAACTTTTATGAGCCATTTAATCTCCTGTAAAGCCTGAAGACCGAAAACAGCAAAAGATAATTCCGTAATTCAAAAATCAAAAATTGTGGATAAGTTATAAAACAGTGATGATTTGATGAAAGTTTAAGGGATAAAGAAGCGCACTTCTCTAAAAGAAACAACGAAAAATGATGCCCACAATGATCAGATCCGACTGTGGAAGACATGAAACGAAAATAAATAAAAACTATCTGCAAACTAGTGCAAAGCAAACCAAATCTGCTGATAACTTTCTTGGGGGTGAGCTGCTCCTCCTTCAAAGACACAGTCCTGGCCAGACATCACTGAGTTGACTCATTAATTTATTTACTGTACACATCTAACCGAGCTCCTGCAGGCACGTGCCTCGCTTCATGTACAACACCTGTTTTCTGAAACGCCAGATAAGGAGAGAAGCCGGTCTTTCTGCGTGCGTAAAATCCCGCGCGTAAAAATCAAGTGGCACAAAGCCGAAAAAACAAAGCAAAAACGTTGCGACAGCTTAAATCTCCATGTGATTATGCTTATGTCATTCACTACTGCGCTCCCTCTGTTTGGATTTTCATGGTTGAATTTGATATTGCTCCGCTGTGACATGCACGATGACGCAGGAATAACCTAGTTTAACTTGCGCTGACCCCCGACTGACCAAAAGTTCAAAGTTTATATTGTGTTCCGTTTACACCCACTAAGAGTTGTTGAATGAGGACTGGTTAGTGAGGCGCCAGTCACAAAAGACTCAGCAATAAACAGACTTAAACGCGCATTTTAGCCACTCATCCACGTGGACGCGTCCTGCCAGTGCAGCAGGTGGAACATTTTCCAAAGAGTCGTCAGATTGAAGCAGGTGCCTCTCTATGTTTCTGTTCTTCCAATATTCGAAATCAGCTCCCGGGCCAGTGATTTCCTCCCCACGAGTGAGACCCTCGAGGCGTCTCACACAGAGGATGAGGGGAGCGCGGGGTGGGGGGCACGCGGAGAACGGACGCACGGTGAATATTTTATCAGGCTCATGCGCATGCATGGTTCAGAGCTTCATCACAACCTGCGACGCCATCATCACCACCGGCATTTCATTCTTACTGAGTCAATATCACCCAAGCGGCGTGAATAATTCACCAGGATGGGAGTGCTAAAAAGTCACACTGGAGCGACGCGGCATCCTGCAGAAACCACTGCATCTTCCCACTGTATCGCGTCTTCCTCTGCGCTGATTTAATCACCAACGCGCTGCATCAGGAGGGAGCAGAGAAAAACATGCCACCCTGATCCAGTCCTGAAGTCTCGATGAAGCCAAAGAGGCTGTGCACAAATCCAGCGCAGCAGTTAGTTGAGGATAATTGTGCGAATGAGCTGCGCCATGTGTTTTGAAGCGGCGCGCAAACCCGGCTGGTATTAGAAGAAAAGGCGCAGAAATGAGCCGCAGCATCCAAACAAGCCCTGTATGTAAGTTAGTATGAATGCGCGCGTGTAGAGCAACAAATCCGGCTTCATAGAGATACAAATATAGATGTGAATATAAATGTGAGGAGAGGGGTGCATTAATATTTTATATACACTGTCACAACCATGCAGGCCGAGTGTCCTGACTGTTCTCCTGCACATCACTTCTCTGGATTTCAATGCTCGCTTCAAGCCCGCAGCGTTTCCAAACTCCCATGCTGGTGCATAAAGTGCATCTGCTCTCACAGTGAAGTTAAAAGGCTCAGTGTGAAGAGTTCAGCGGCGGGAACAACACACTTCACTTAAGGTGCGCAATCCAGACCGACAAGGAGGTTGTTGCAGTGCGCCGGGATGGTGCGTTAGGAGAAGAGGGGAGGAAATGGTTCTGTCTCCTTACCTGAGTCATTAGCCTGTCGGCTCCGGTGTTCTCCTCATCCTTGAATATGATGTCTGTGTTATAATTGGGAGTCAGCTCTTTAAATCGCTCGGAGTTTCTTGTGATTTTGCCTTCGTATCTGCCACTTGCCCCGAGGGTCTTCTCCGCCACGTTGGGGATGAACTGCTTATACGCAAGAGGTGTCAGCTTCTTCGGGTGTCTTCTTCTGCCGTAGCCCCTTCCCGGTCCGCAGCCCATCCCAGAAGACACTAAGGACAAGCAGAAGAGGCCGACCAAAACAAATCTGGCCCAGAGTAGCATTTTCTGTCCACCCTCCTGTCCTTTAAAGATCTCAAACGAGTCACCGGTGCTGGTCTCAGCCGCGCGTCTCAGGGCTCTCGCTCCGTCCTTGTCTCGCCTGGTCTCTACCGCGGCAGGTGCGGAAATGAACGCCTCAGACTAACGCTAATAACGGGGCACATCGAAAGAGGGGTTGGAGGAAAAAAAGTAGTAAGGGAATTATAAGCCACGGGATCTCTAGTCGAGCTGCAGCGTGTGTGAGCCGACCGCCTTTAATGCTTTGTATTATAGCACCGATCTATATAGCAGGGGAGGGACTAGACAAACCCTCCTGATGTTGTCCTGCACACACACGCGCGCGCGCACACACGCACATTTAAAAAAATCTTAAAAGATTTTTCCCACCTGGGGGTTAGCCTCCGCTGCGGGGAGGAGGGGCTCCTCCATGGGAAAACATCAATTATAAACCGTCTTTTTTTCACCTTCCCTCCCGTTTTCTAGCTTTCACAAAACACACACACACACACACACACACACACACACACACACACACACACACACACACACACACACACGCAGAGGAAGCGCAGACAACTTGCACAATGCTGTGCTCAAATCTGAAAGCGCTCTCTTGGATGAAGTGATTTCAACGCGTGCGCGCGCCTGTGCGCATTTATGGCTGAGTCTGCTCCCGGCGCGCGCATGCACACACCTGGATTGCTGTGAAAAACAAAAATAAATCAATAAATGCATTTTAGTGTAAAAAAAAAAAATAAGGAGCAAAGATTGGCATTTGTTCTAACCGACGTCCTGGCATGCAAAGGGCTTTAAAGCACAGAGATAATTAACCCATAACAGGATTTTCTTTCTATCAGGTGATCTAAATTCTAAGAAAAGTGAGCAAAGTGACTTCCAGAGTGACACTTTTGTTTGTGGTAAATATATAACATAAAACGCTCCATAAAAAGAAAGATGTGAAAGGTTTTCACTCCATATTATCAAATAAAACTAATTGGGAATGCAATCTGTTATGTCACATTTAGATGATAAGTAATGTAAAGAAAATACAATATAATTGACCCAAAGACAGAAATGTAAAAATATTAATGAGTAATTTTAGCTCTTTCAATTTCAGTTTGGCTGTCCTCCAAGGTGCACCTCTCATGGTGCCAAGCTGGAACAACCAGTGAAGGTGAGACAATACTTGCTGCACAATTACCAAATTTTGAGAAAAATAAACTACTTCCAGCAGCACTTTCTCAGTTGTCAAAGAAATTCTAAACATGTTCCCATCAGAAATATTTCTGCAGCTGCTTTTGCAGAGGTGCTATTCAAACACAGAGCTGCTGGGAGTTTACAGTTCCCTGAGGGACACCGCGAGGTACTATTTGGCTGCGGGTCAGAGTGTTGGTTCAGGTGTCGCAGCTCTGAGATCAATCCTGATGTGACACACAAACTCCTTAAAGCCACCGAGCTGAAAGGAGGAGGTGGTGAGAGTCCTCATGTGAATGATCCATGGGTAAAATGTTGTGATAACAAGAGCAACAATAAGGAAAATATTAGAGACTGAACTGTATTGCTTCTAAGTGACAAAATGTGATGTGGAATGACATGAATAATACAGAAAATGCAATGAATAATGCAGCTCAGAGAGCTCGTAGTGCTGATGGGTTTGAACTTGAGTTTCCCCCACAGAGGAACCGACTCTCAGTCAGACCTGAGGTGCAGAGTATTTACAAAAATGTAAAAATGTCCAAGCAGTTTTTGGGTTTGACCTGGGAATCAGACAGTGAAGGTATACGCAAACTCAAAAATAAGAATTTGTTTTTTTTTTACGTCAGAAAAACAAAATTCTCACAAATTTATGCATCCACACAGAGTTTTTATATCATGATAAAGTCTGTCTGTAATACGGAGTGAATTTCACAATTCGCATTAAAAAGCCTGTTGCATGTGACGACTAATCCAGCACAAGGCGTGAAAACGGGCAGCCATTCACCAGCTTCCGCCTCTTTCTGTGTCCAATCAAACAAAGCAGCCCCTAAAACCCACAGACCTGCATTCCCATCCACTCTGACACATCTTCACGTTGAGCCATATTTCTGAAAAGCTTCCCACATTAGTCAGACATTCAAGAGAATGAACATTTCTTCCCAAATAAACCAAATCCACACCCATGTTGGATTTCATGTACCACAGTCTTGATCAAGCGCAAGCGAGATGCAACTGGAAGTGTTTGATAGAGTTTAACCATCTTAAGTCCCCCCAATTAATGCTTTAAAGCCTCCTCCTGTCTGAATGTTTTGTAACATTGTTAGATGGATTAAGACTACAGAATATCACGCACAAACATACAAGGAGCTTGTTTTGCTTTGCTGCAAACAGAGTTTCCATTATTCCAGACAAACAGAAGGGCAGCTCTTCATGACTCTTTGAGGTGAGGTTTTTTTTTTGTGTGCAGGTGGGGTCCACCTTCAATCCTTTATCTTGTTTTGAACATTTGACAAACACTTTTCAGCACAGGTATAGGTTGCCATCTATCCCATGAAGGTGTATATGTCTTTGTCACAGCAATAATGTTTTGAATGCGCTTCCTTCAAATGATTTATCTAAGCCTCAAGCATTATGTGCAAGTAAAGACTCAAAATCTGGCTCAACAGATTCTGATGCCCGAAGGCTAATCTGTCATGTACAATGGAAATTTCACAATACAGTATCTGGAATCACAGCCCTCAGCATGCCCCGGAGTCTTTAAAGGCATTTTATTTGCACTCTCCAGCCGCTCCCAATACTTAAACATTAAACGCCAAGGCTAGACAGGCAAAACCACTTTGAACTGCAGGGCAGGGTGAACTCCGTGGGAGGGGAAGGAGCTGGGAGAGTGGAGTGTGAAGGGGATGAGGTCTGTGCGAGTCGGCGATGGCCGCCTTGCAGTGAAACACCAACGTTAGGAAATAGTGATGGACAGACGGGGGAGGAGCTTGCGGGGTTTTTGACATGACGTGTTCAACATGTCTGACGAGGTTACGCAATTATATGTCAGTGATATCAGAGCAGAAACACAGCTTTTTTTTAAATGTAATAATGTTTTGGCTAAACTTATCATCTCTGTGACTCAACTGCTTGCATATCACATGAAAATGGTATTTTACCCTTTGTAAAATTATTTCAAGTGAATACATGAAGTTAACCCCTTCATGCCTGACTTTTTTTCAATTGCATAAAAAATATTCTTGATGTTGATGTTAAATTAAGTGGAGTCCTGGATTTAAATCTTATGCTTTTCATTACCTTTGGCACACTAAAGAATGGTTTTTAAAATGAAATATTAGTTATTTTCACAGCTCATTTTCCTACCCAGAAGTAAGACGGCTCGATCTTTACTCCATGTGGGTTCCGCCCACTTCATGACGGCAGCATTCACGAAAACAAACAACATCTGAACTTTAGCAAAGATGGATGTGAATATTGTGTATATAAAATGACAGCATCTAGCTGATTACCGCTAGCTCAGCGGAGAAAGTATGTGTGTCTGTTAGTCTGGAGGCGGTGCTAGCAGCATAGACTCTTCCTGGAAGGGGCTGTTCTCACTTATCTACGTCACAATGAGAGAACTCGCTTGTTTCTGTGGATTGGGAGGGGCTGGTGCTTAGAGAGCAGGGTAGAGGATGCTCAGAAATGCGTGAATGGATCAAAACACCACTCTGGGGTTGTTTTTTGTGTGGAATTAACATTGTAATACACTTAATAGCTCAAAAAGTTAGTTTGGTGTAAAGGGGGTTATACAAAAAACTAAACAGAAAAGTTGAAACTCACTATTGAGCATTAAACTCACTGAAGTTACACTAATATTAACAAAGAAAAAAAAGAAAAAAAAATCACGAGAAAGTAATGATGAGAATCTGGCCGAAAATGAGGGATTCAGATGACTGAGCCGGATTAGGACAAACGACTCTGATTACTAGACTCCTAAAGTAAAGAGACATCGGAAAACATTGTTTGTAAACTCATTTCATTCTGTTCGGGGTCACAAATGAGGACCTGAAGCCTTTCCCAGCTGTCATCAGGTGAGAAGCAGGGTGCATCGTAGACATCCCATCATCACAGGACCAGACAACCAACCACACACACTGTCATTGACTCTGCTGGACAACATGACGTTACCAGTTTTGCACTGTTTGAAGAAATGTGCACACACAGGAAAGCATGCCAACACAAAAAAATAAAAAAAATGGTCATCACTGTCTTTCCTCTGTGTAAACTCCACAACATTTTAGTCAATGGCTAAAATGAAACATAAATGCATCAACAAAACTAATTATTTCTGCCAAAACAAAACAACAAAACTTAATATTTTATCAAGACAATTGGTTGAAATGGGAGACAGTTATCAGGACAAATCCCTTAAAGTTTGTTTCTACGCTGATGATGTCTCTTTTTATTCAATAGTGACTTGGCAACATAAAGATAAGAACAATGGAAAAGATTTTAGGCACGTCCTTTGCTGCAGCAGAAATGATCAAACTCTTTTCTAAGCCTCCTGGCTGATAACGCTGAACATAAGCGGCGATGTGTGATGTACAAGCTTACATAAAAGAGATTCAGTCAAAAGACACCAAAGGCTGAAAGACATAAAATTGTGAAACAGTGCTCAATTTATTGAAGCTGATTCATAGTGATCTGACTACTTCTTAGAGATAAGCACTTTGCTTCAACATGAACTCTTCGGCATTTGTTTTTATTAAGCCAAAGATACTGATTCTATCTCTCTAATGATCTCCAACCATCACTTGAGGCTATAAAAGCCGTGTTAATGACTCTCTGACTGAAATATGAAGTAGGAACACAACAAACAGTGAGGAAGCCTCTATCACGCCCCCGTTAGCAGGCTACTGCACTCCCCGTACAACCGCAGCAACCACCTGAGTCACCTCAGATATCCTATCTTTCTGCTAAATCGCCCCTCTCAATCAACTTTTTCTCTTTTGTCCTGGAAAATATCTGCCAACCATTGCTGCTGCTGATAGGTTATTTGCATACTCACTTTTAGAACTATTTTTATCTTTCCCTTCAGATTTGTCCATCTGCTCTCGATATCTCAATTTAGCCAGAAGAGGAAGTGATGGGACACAAGGCGTGTGAAACCAAAGGAGATGACAATCACCTGTGTCCTGCCTGCTTTGCACATCCATTCATAGTTTACAAATCCAGGAAACTGTGGCTGATGATCAAAGTTGTTGCTTAGAAGGAACAAGGAAGTTGTGCCCAGCCTGCAGAGGCTCATATCTTAGCGCTGAGTGAGACTTTGGATAGACATGACTGTACCATTCAATAATTTGTGATGATTCAGAGCTGAGTAAGGTTTCAATAGATATATAGATAGATAGATAGATAGATAGATAGATAGATAGATAGATAGATAGATAGATAGATAGATAGATAGATAGATAGATAGATAGATAGATAGATAGATAGATAGATAGATAGATAGATAGATAGATAGATAGATAGATAGATAGATAGATAGATAGATAGATAGATAGATAGATAGATAGAATTTATTCCAGACTCATGGTACAATCAGTAAAAAGGAGTACACAGACCCACTGCATTTCAAAATACACAGTGTCAAAAGTACAGTGTATAGTTATAGTTAATAAAAAAGTTAGTAAAAATAGTTAATAAAAATAAAATAATTTAAAAGGATAAGAACAAATACCAAGATAAAAAGATTACATATACATACCACACCATAAAAACATGAATTACAATGACAAATAAAAAGACAGTCTCTTCAGTGTTTCCATAAATTTGACTGGAAGTGTATGGCACTAAATCTAATGTTACATATAGCCAAGATGAGGGTATTCTCTGAAGCGTTTAAGCTGCAGATAAATTTGAACATAAGCGAGCGCATGCAAGCCCAGAGAGTGTTAATTCTGAGAGAAATGAAAAGCTCACTAGCACTCGTCCTCCTAATTTATATATTTGGTTCATTTTGACTGCAAGATGATAAAACATATTTTCAGACGCTCATTATTTTGAATGTCTAAATTCAAATTTAATATTTCTGACTTTCATGGAAGTCCCACTCCGATCGTAGTTTGAGTTAACCCTAAAAGGCTTCCCAGTGGTCTTTTAATCATGTTTATGCCGTTTTTAGCCAAAAGCAAAAAAGCCTGTGTTGTCTTAGGACATAGTTTCTGCAGAGCGGCAGTAGTTTAGTAGAAAGTTGTCTGTGGGTCTGTTGGCACAGAGCAACCCTGCCCCCACTTCCTGTCATCCATCTGTTTAGACCACCGGTTCCCCAATCCAGGCCTTGAGGGTCGATGTCCTACATGTTTTCCAACCAACCTGTCGTTGAAGCTCCTTACTGGCTAAACACACCTGATCTTTGTAGTCAGCAGCAGATAATGAAGGGTTTCTGGAACACTAGCAGGAGACCAGCCCTCCCAACGCTCTCCCGTTAGCTTACACCGCCTCACACCCCCTATCTAACATTAGCGGTAGAACAAAAATGGTAAGCTATATTGGAGCGATCTAGTCGTTCAGATTTGGGCTAGGTGGCAGCTCGGTTGAGGAAAACAGAGATGTACACGGATCTGTTTGTCTGCAAGTGGATGCATTGGAATGGAGCAGAGCAGTGAGCTCACAACCTGCCGTTGTAGCTTCTACATCACAACTTTAAGCTTTTCAAACTGCATTTTTTCGTCTTCTCCTGATTTACAAGAATATCGTAACCCTTGTGCTATCCTAGGCACTTTACCGTTGGGAGTTGGGTCATCTAGACCCACTAGACAGAGCTCTGAACCTTTTTTCTTTTCAATTTTTTGTGATCTTCACTGGTGTCCATGGATTACATGAAAATTTTCCACCTTTATCCACCTTTGTCATGGTAGGGAGAACATGTCAAAGTAAGGGTGGGGTCATCCAAGATAGCACAAGGGTTAAAAACACCAGTAACACACTTTTCATCGGATTTTTTGGGGTCTTTATTGTAACTACTATAATTTTACAGGATACCTATTTTCCACGTACTTCTCCAAATAAGCGATTTCCGTGTGTGAAAAACTGTGGCAGTGGGAATGCAAGCAGTTAATGAGCTGAGCGGCCAAAGGAGCGGCCTGTCTGTGTCAACAGACGGTGGAAAAAGGTCTGGTTGGGGGGCTAAAAGTCTGAGAGAGTCCAGGTGAGGAATGGGAGCCGGTGCTGATGGGAAATGTCAAGTGCTGCGACAAAAAAAAACAGTCTGATTATCGCAACGCTACACCTCTGGGGTTGACCCCCGCCGCTCAAACCCTGTCACCCTGAACAGCGCAGTCTCTCTCAGGACACCTTTGGTCATTTTGCCCAACAGGCAGGAATTCTCTAAGAACGGTCTCACGAAGGAAGTAAATCCCTTTATGGCAGCTTCAGAAAAAGCTGGACTCTCATAACTATTTTTATGATTTGTTTAGGCAACGTGGTTGTGTGGACTCAGGGAGTCAGGGTTAATTGTCTTTCATGGCAGAGGCTTCTGTTCTTTAGCTTAAAAGAAACAGGATGCCTAATGATGAGAGACTTCACTGAACTGCTTTGATTTATGACGAGTGATGTACAAAATCAAGACAGACAATAAAAACAAAGACAACCTGTGTGACTGAGCTCAGAAAAAAGTTTTTTAATGGCTCCAAAAAAAAATATTAAAAATGTGTGTAATGCCCGAACTTTTGAGAAAAAAAAAAGAAGAAATTTTGAATAAGCTTTCAGAAAAACTAGAAATAAGATTTCAAAATGTGACATTTAAAGACAAATACCATTTAAGGTGAAGTGTCTAGCAGAGATCATTACATAAAAGTTGTTAAAGAAAGAGCATAAGACACTGAATCTGTCCATCTTATCTCCTCAAGCAGGTCACTTGAAGGCCATGAGGCCCAGAACATTTAAGCTCATTCAACGTTTTCAGCCTTGACTTTGGAACAGCATATGGGGCAAATAAACCACTTGAGAGAATTATTTTCAATCTTGATTTACCCAAAAAGGGCTAAGCACAATTTTTAAGTCAATTTCAAAGCAAAAAAGAGTCTTAGGAAGAATTAGTTAAATTAAATTAAAAAGCTCAACGGAAATAAATGCACAGTGAAACTGAGTCACATAAAGTTAAAGAAAACCTTTAGAAAAATGGTAGCTGCAGCTGGACGTCTTGGCCCACCAAGTCTCCTTAAGTCACATCAGTGTGTCATCAGCATAACAGCAAAAGGAAAACATGTAAAAGAAGCCTGGACCTAAACTTGATCTCTGAGGAGCTAATGTAAGTACTTTTAAAGCTAACATTGATTCCCAGAGTCATGATTAATTTCTCTAACTTGAAAGGTATTTCTGATTTTCTAAACTAATGAACAAAAAAACATTATTTTTAAATGGTCAGTAGTGTTTTTGTTGTTGTTTTTTTTTTTTTTTAAATCAGGATTGTTGTGGAAATATTTGTACATACAGAGAGAATATCTCCAAAAAATTGAACATCATGGAAAAGTGCATTCATTTCCCTCAGTCCTTTAAAAAAATAACTTTTATAGATTATGGATTTAAGGTCCACTGCTTAATTGATCCCAAGTATTTATTTTTTTCTTTTGACATAAATTGGGGTTCCAGCTCATAAACCCCCAAAAAAGAGAATAATGTAGAATAAAATTTGAGAGCATGAATGTTTTAAACAGAGTTTCACCAACTAATCATCTACTAAACTCAAAGCAGCTGCACATGTTCTCCAGATGTCATTGAATTGGTTCAGTATGGTTCAATATGGGGAAGACCTCAGACTTGACAACCAGCCAGAAGACCATCACAGATCCCCTCTATAGTAAGCCACTAAAGTTCACTCAAAGTCTAATTGAATGACAAAATGTGTCAGGAGAAGATGCAGTAGCAAAAGGGATGACCATGGGCTTCAGCGGATCATCAAAAGACAACATTCAAGAACCTGCAGACATCCAGAAAGAGTGGAATGAGTTGGAGGAACAGCTTCAAAAACAGGGCCCAAAAATGGGCCACAACTGTTGGGTTTCTCGGGTCAAACCACTTCTGAACCTGGACCAATGGAGGAAACATCTCAACTGGGCCAAGGAAAAGAAGGCCTGGACTGTTGGCCAGTGGTCCAAGGTCTTTTTTTCCCTGCCTTTCATCTGGGAGTCAAAGTCCAAGGGTTTGGAGGAAGACTGGTGAGTAGCAGAACCAAAGATGTGAAATCTCCCCAGTCAGTCATGATTTGGGCTGCAAGGTCCAGCACCGGTGTTTGTAAACTCTGCTTTCTTCGATACAAAGTGATTCATTTTGCACAGGATCTGGGTGGAGTTGCAGATTGTATCTCCCACCAGCAGTCTCTATTTCATAGAGAATGTAACATTTATTTCAGAATCCCCGTATCTTGGTCAAATATTTGTCTGGGAGACAGATGAATGAATCTTTGATTAAATGACTGAACCGGAATTCGGGGGTTAAAGTTTTTTTTTTTTTTTTTTTTACGTGATTAGATGTTTTTAAAAAAAATAATGTATTTACGCAGCCTCTACCTCATACTTTGGATTTTCATTTTCACTCATAGTTTGGTGGGACAACTGTTCCAACAGAGAGCTGAACAAAAATCAGAGAAGAAGCTTCTATTGGGCTGCTGCACTTTACACTGAGTTCAGTTCCATTTGTCAGTGTGCGTCACAAATGCTCTGCACGTCTGTTTTCTTGGAAAAGTATCGCCACAATGAAAGCTTTTACCCTTCAATAGGGTTTTCGTCCTGCAATAATTGCAATAATCACAAGGCATTATAGAAAAAGTGCCCATCTGACTGTGAAGTTTTTGGAAACATTTGTCTATTTTCAGGTCACCTGTGTATGTTTGCTTTTAATTCAATAGAGAAAATTACGGCCATCAGTAATTTTCTTTTCCTGTTGCATCACTATCACTACCATCCATCCATCAGTCCATGCGTTGTCTGAACCAGATGAAACCCTTTTGGACTTCATGAGGTTGCCAGAGCCAACCTACCCAGCTATTGTGGGGTGAAGGTGGGGTACACCCTGAATAAGTCACCAGTCTCCTGCAGGGCAACACACTCAAGCAAGTACGGTACATTTAGGGGCAATTTATAAACACCCGTTAGCCATGAAGTATGTTTTTGGACTGTGGGAGGAAGTCCTCACATGCACAGGGAGAACACGCAAACTCCACATAAAAAGGTCCCAGCCGGTCTCAAAATAGTATTGAATGAAGGGGGGTCTAAGTTTGTTAACTTTGTTAGTTCATTTTAGAATTTTCCTATTGAACTCTTTGTATTCATGATCCTTTTGAGTTCATGTTTTACTTCGAAGCCCATCGAGACGACTGTTGTTGTGATTTTGGGCTATAGAAATAAAATTGAATTGAATTGAATTGAATGAAAATATGATGTGCATTATCATAGAACTACTAAAGAGGAGGATGAAGGGTGGTGCAGTGGTTAGCACTCCAGCCTCACTGCAAGAATGCCCCGGTCTAAATCCCAGCTGGGACCTTTCTGTGTGGAGTTTTTAGTTCCCTGCATGTGCGGGTTTTCTCCCACAGGATGCAAACATGCTTCGTAGGTTCTAGTTGATTCCACATTGTCCCTAGTAGGGTCCGTGTGACTCTGCACCAGACCTGTCCTGCACCCTGCCTTTCCCCAACAGTAGTTGGGATGGGCTCCAGCAACCCTGTCACCCTAAAAGGGATTCAGTGGGTTCAGAAAATGGATGGACGCATCAGATGATGTGATTAGGGCTTTTTTTTTTTTTTTGGACTTTACAGAGAAAACAGGTAGATTTTCCTTTCGTTTCACTCTCCATCTCTGAAGGTGGTGGTTTTCAAAGTTTTTTTTTTTTTTTTTTGCTGCAAAATGAAAGTAGAAGGACCATGTTATAAAATCAAAAAACGGTGAATAAAAAAAAAAACGGAATTCAAGGGAACAGAAACTATTGATTATAGTAATGTTGTGTCTGTTTTTCAAGGCATTTGTTGATTCAGACGCTAAAGCCAGACTTGGTCTTTTACACTCCACTAAGTTCATACAGTCTAGAGGCTGTCTCCTTCTTGTTGCGTCTGAGCACAGCTCAGTAAGCCGAGGCTAATCCTGTCCTGCCACCGCAAATAAAACCCCCAAGCACTACATACATTTCAAAAGTACAAACAAGCATTGCTTTAAGTGAGATGTACAGAGGCGAAGAGGTTGCTGGGGCAGGTCTGAACAAGTCCCAATCAACATATTTCTTTGTTGTTGCAGAAGGTCCAACGTTATCGCAGCTTAAGTGAAATTCTGGATTTTAGTTTCGACTTTAAACTGATGAGGTCTTAGAAGTATTTAGCTGCTCCAGAGTTAAGTGAACTTAAACTCACTTCCTGCCGACAGGTGGGAAACTCCTCTTCCTTTATCTTTACTGCCTGGGAGAATAGCTGCCCCGTCAGGCGCAGAGGGAGGAGTCTGCGCCATGAATGTTCTTTCCACTGTGCTGCTGCAGGTTGGGGAGGTTTATAAAAGGCTTAGATCACAGGTGAGGGGATCACAGAGCAGACAGCGCAGGTGTTTGAGGAGTGAACTGAAGGCAGTTTTAGTGTCTTGTATATTTGAACATACTCTCAAATTGTACATTATCTTTCAGCTTTGTGGAGATGTTGTCTGTGTGCAGATCAAACGCACAGGAAACAGGTCTGCTCGCACTCCACTCAATGGATGGATTTTGCATTGAGGCCGACCTTACAGAGATTAGCTTGCTCAGGGCTTTTTTTTTTTTTAATAGTAGCACAAATTGATTATTGTTTGGAGCACCCTAAAATTGATGTTTATGCTTTATTCTGGTGGGAAAACACCTTTCCCACCTTAGATGATCCTTTTTTTTTTCCTCCTAAAGAACCACACCTCTCTGCGATTGGCAAAAGAAAACCTCGCATTATGATTTATACCTTCTACTTTTCATCTTTCCTGGTGATTTCATTTCTTCCACAGACGCTCTTGTGTCCCGTTTTGATTTCTTCAAACCGTTGGAGGTTGACTCCCACCGCCTGACCTTTTTTAAAACGCTCCAAGCAGCTGTGAGATTTTGCCACATCTTCCACATTCATTGCTCCCTAAAAACTGGCAGCACGGTGTGCAAAAGCTCACCTTCTTGCTATATTGTCGAGATGACTGCCCTCTAGACTGCAGCTCAGCACCCAAAAATGTGTTGAATTTACTACCAAGGATGCATTTTCTGTAAAATACAGAAAGTCGGGGGAAGCGTTTGTAACAAAAGTGGTCTAGACAGAGTGAGGGGTTAAAAAAATCATTTTGTCTTTGCTTGCTTTGCACATTCGTGTACACGGCTGCTAGTGTCTCCATCAGTGTGTTCGTCTGGTTGTGTGTCTGGGTCAGAGCTTCAGCGATGTGACACACAACAGGCCAATATGGGAAGCAGCTCTGCAGATGTGGAGGCAGTTTGCAGTCTTCTTCTGCTGAAATAGAAGTGCAGAAACCTCTGTGTGAGATTCTAATCTTAACGCAGCAGTTTTCACACTTATCAACGTGAACTGTGAACCTTTAGCTCTGCCTGTTCAAACCACTGGCCATAAAAAATCATCATTTATCAGGTCATCCTTCATGCCAACAGAGTTGTTGCTAAGAAATATTGCTGCATTTTGAGAGTCTAAAGATAAACTTTTGAATACTTAAAGCCATTTAATTCAAATTGACAATCTTTCAAATTAAAGATAGAAAATAAAAGCAGCCTTGAAGTATATTAAATTTCAGCTTTGCTGTTTTTGTTTGTTTGTTTTTATTATTCACTGGAAAAGTGATTAGGAAAAGCAGAATAAAGTAGATTTATCTTTATTGAAAAGGAAACTTTTATAATCTGACGACCTCTGAGTTTAGTTTTTATAAATTAGATTAAAAAAACCTCAGGAAAAATAAAAGAAAACATGAAAAACCTTTTCTGCAACTTATGTGCATTTTCTCAACTTTATTTCTGCTCACAAATGTCCTTGTATGATGAAAGAAAAGACACAATGAATGTGAAACACTTCGTTTGACCTAAAACTATAATTTCTCACATCTAATCCAATTTTCCTGAGTTTTGTTTCTCCCTGCAAATGTGGCAGATCAGCGTGTGAGAGGATCAACAGATGATTTGGGGGCCAACAGGGGGCACTGGGGGCCTAATCCACAAGACAGGGATCAAGCAAATGGATTTTCTTTCACTGCATCGCTCTGGCCCGATGCTTTGTTTAAACCTGTAAACAAAGGCAGATAAAATCCTTACGACCCGTATCTCATTTGTGGATAAATCTGAGTTAAAGCTGTAATCAATCTGTTGCTGGTGAGGCAGCAGAACCCGTCTGCTGCTGCCTGAACATCTGCAAATCAGAAAGATCAGGATTTGATTAGCGCCCTGGGCAGAAACTACCTGCAAATCAATCAGAAGTGAAGTGCTCCTTCAAGAGCTCAGGCAGACTTGCTACAGTTGTGCCTCTTTGGGTGATCACATGTGTTTGATACTATTTGAGCGGCCACATACGGGCTTTTCCTTGAATTTCTGAACGGATTGCATTTGTCCCAATCAACTCCTTTAAGAAGCTTTTCTCTAATTGCCAGTTCTTTCGCCTCTTTGCTGTGTTTGCTGTTCCGAGTTATGATAAAGCGCATTGTTTCCACAAATTATGCAGCGCAGAAAGACTGACCCCGCTCCTTCTTTCTACCTATTGAGCCATGGTTACCAATGGAAACAGTGCAAGGCTAACATTTACTCCTTTGTGTGATGTATTGCAGGAAAAAAAAAATGAACAAAGCCCCGAAGCATACAGAGAGTGAGACAAGGCTCTGCAGAGGCTGAACTTTCCCAGCTAATGTACCTTGTGAGTCTGGCAGTGACAAAGATAAATTAGGCAAAGAAAGAGCAGGGGACACTTCAACAGCAACCGACCCTCCGACACCAATTAGCAGATTGATTATGCGCCTGAGAGAAGCGGACGCTTGTCAATCAGCGGCACACAAGGGCAGCGACAGGAAGGAGCTGGTGTGGATGTACCTGGAATGTTAAAGGAACAAGAGGCTGCTCCAGGGAATCCATACAGAAGCACTGATCCATGAGGCTCTGTGTAGCGCTCGGCATTGACACACTGAAACAGCAAAGGTGCAAATACCACTATGCCATGAAGTCTAAATACCTTCACAGGCTGCAAAAACTCAAATACCTGTATGACTGGAGGCACACAGGCCTGTTGTGGTGGCTGCCTGTACACACAGATTTCCTGTAACTGTAAGATCTTTGTGTCTGCAGTGCTCGTATTCTTGTTTCTGCTCATGCACAGAGGTCCACACATCCCCACATTATCCATCAATTCCTGAGGGGCTGGGCAGCACTGTCCTCTGGATGGTGACAGTCCTGTTCGCCTTCATTTAGCAAGGACACACCAGCAAGGACACGAGGTAAATAAACGCTAGTTGCTAAATATAGTGTAGCCAGTCTGATGCAAAGCGCAAAAGAAGGAGGAACTTTATGAACTCGAATTCTGCAAGCACACGGTGTTAATAACAGAATCAAGATTTACTTATTTATATGCAAATAAAAACAAACTGTGGTTAAAGTCCACAGTGCTCAACGGAGCGGTTTAACATGGAGAAGATAAGGGCAAAATTAGATTTGGCTGAGGGAGGAGAGACCATTAGCTCCCGATTCTCTGCCTCTCCCTTACAGTATTTGCTCCACGGTGACTTTTAAAAAGATGAGACGATGACATCACGTCCATGTTCAGAAGACCAAAAGCATAAAAAAAAGGGAAAAAAAAGGACAGGACCATTGCAGGAAACAGAAACCAATTTGTTAGATTAAACATTTCTCATGCCGCCGCATGATTTAGAAGGTCTGCTGACCGCAGTCACACAAGGTTTTACCTCCCTTAAGACACAGCATTCTGTCAATCTGGCCCAGGCAGAATTTCTAATTATAGGCTGCAGACGCAGGAAGGTCAAAGGCTTATTAAAAGTCAAGATTAAAATTCCCAGCGCATATTTTAGGATGACTCCTCCCATGACTAACAATTATTTGCCAATTCACGCCAGAAAGTGAGCAGCATTTTCTCAAGAGGAGTGAGTTACAGTATAAAGGAGCTGAATAAGTGTCTGTGGGAGATAACAGAGTTAATAAATGATGTGCTGTGGGCATTTATCTGAACTGACATGTGCCTGCTATGCTGAAGACAAATGTGTGTGGCCTTCTATTAAATATTAATGCTTTGTAATGTAGTTGGAATTAAAACAGATCAAACAGGATTTTTGACTCACGTTGTCAATTTAGGTCAGAGTTTTAGACTTTGTGATTGCAATTTGACTTAAAGTTGCCAGCAGTGTTGTGCTTCTTCCACTCTCTTTTTACCTGCCATCATCCTCTCCCTCTCCTTTGCCACCCTGGTCCGAGCAGCATGTGACACATTCATGACAAAAAACACATTTTTTTCCAAAATGGCGGCTTTTCTGATGGATTTCTCTCCATAGCAACTTCTTCATGTTTTGGTTGCCTGTGGGTGAAGAACAGGTCTATAGAATTTTTTAGAAAAATTGCCAAAAGTAAACTTTTGGATTTCCTTGGCAAGGGAAGATTTCTTAATCCCGCCCAAATTCCTAACATGTTCATGTTGTATGTCATTGTTTCATTAGAGCTCGAGCCAGGGATTCATGTCTTCAATTTTCACCATGTTACGGTTGTGATTACGGTTATTACTTTTGCAAGCATTCCACATTCAAGCCGTTCAAAATCAACAACTTCTGATTGCAACATTTTTCCCCAAGTAGCTTCCAAATGATGTTCGAGGCGTTTGGTTAAAATCCCTATAGGAGGAATTTAAATTTGTAGCTGGTGCTAAAATTCAAGATGGTGGCCTCTTCCAGAGGTCAAAGGTGATCAAAACTTTGGTTGGAGTTGTAGACTTAACCTCCAGTAGCGTGTGGATGTGAAAGTTTGTGAAGGTCGCTCTTTTCCCATGTTGTGAGAAAATGTAAAAATCACCACATTTCACACGCCTTAGGTCCTGTGGTCATCCCAAAATAACTTCAAAATGTCCTTTAGATGTCCCCGACACGTGTGTTTTGGTTTTGTGAATGGATTTCGATATCTTTTATAAGCCCCAGAAGAGATTTTTTGCCATATTCATTTTTTTTTTTTGACTGTTTAGCATGCTGTGATGTCATAATTTCCTGAGAGAGGGGGGCTGTGGTTTCCTAGGCCCTAGATTTGTTTTCAAATTTGTTTCCGTGCAGATTTTGGTGAGTTTTTGAACATGTGGCGATGGCGACATCCTTAAGAAAAACTGCGAAAACAATCTGGTCCTTGCAGTCCAGGACTGCTGCGGGCTATAATTAAAAAGTACTAAAAATGCAATTATTCACAGAATCCTCACGTGGAAAAGTTCAAAATCCAAATTTAATTTCTTGGATATTCATGGTTGCCTAAAGGGAAAATTGTTGACATGCTTTGTGTTTGTAAAGGATTCAGGTTTTCTGAAAGTCAAGCCTTCGTGTCTTTGTGGCCCGGAAGCAGCGTTACCATGTCAAGGCGGGTCACCACAATAAACATCTTTTTCTCCGAAAGCCTTCTTTATGCGCACTCCTTAAAGGAACTCCCAAAAGATGTGCCGACAGACGCTTTAGTGGGCTGGCTAAGCTGTTGATGGTAGACACGGTCTGCCATGAACCAAGGCCTTTTCAGTCAACAGGATCGATCTAAGTTGACAAAATAAAAGTCTCTCTCTTGTGTTTTTTTTCCGTTTCCTCCATGGATTGTTTCCAGAGTTGTCAATCCACCTCCTCTCTTTTAATTTAGATCTAAGTTCACCTTCCTTTATGCTACCTTAATCAAAATTGGAAAAAAATGGATTGGACAATAAAGACATGACACTTATTTAATCAGCTCGCTCTGAGCCGAGCGAGTAAACGCACACATGCTCGCTCTGTCTGGTGTGTGGATAATGAAAGCTGCAAGGTGAAAAAGCACTTTATCAAATGAATGACTGAAACAACGCCGACCATAGTTATTATCAGTCCAGGCTGCAGGCTGAGACTCCTGTGAAGACAGGGATGCTGCAGAGAGTAATCTCTAACTGGATTTAATTGCTGGGTAGAGAGCGCCTATAAGGAGGATGGGGAGTGATTGAGGGGGATTGCCATATTTATGAAAGTAAACATGATCCGTTGCTTCCATGCTGCCTTCCTCACATGTGGTTTCTCAATATCAGGTCATCTTCCTCGCATGTGTTCCTTATGAAGGTAACTGCAGGGGGAGAGAAGTATTAATTAAGGTTGTGTGGTTGAAGGGGTATCAACGTGGCATCACATTTTGAGTTTTGCCCCTTTGTGATTTTTCGAGTTCAGGCGCAGGAGCGGGCATGTTTTTTGGTCTGCAGTGATGCTTTCAGGGTTTTAACTCTGAACAAATCCATTCTTTCGCTTTTAATGTATTCACAATGCAACAATAACCCTCTCTGTGGCCTAACATCCACACAGTGATCAGTTTACCAAGCCGCAAATACATTTTTGTTTGTGACCTGCAATTCTTACACAACAGTTGGGCGATTTTGTTTGGCCTATTATCATATAATGGGGTCGATTCAGGGGGAAACGTCCATTTTTCTATCAAAAATACACACATTTTTATTGATTACCGGCAAAGTTTTTTGACATTTGCTGATTTTAGCTTTAATTTTAATCTGCTTTTGATGTGTTTTGCCACAAGGAAGAGGAAGTTGAATACACAGGTATCAGTAAGAATTACAGGCGGGTTCCTGCAAACTGTCAGCCACACTTTCTTGTGGCTGACTAAGTAGAGCTGACTGTTGTCGAAGATGAAGGGCAACCATGAAGTTTTACATAAATGATCATGGATGATCTTTTTTTATGTTCTCTGCTCCAACCTTTGAACACAGGATGTGTTTCCAATGCGAGTAATTAACTCAGGGCATGGAGATTTTCATCCACAGCCTGTCAGTGCTTTTATGGACGTTACCAAACCCTGCAAATGAAAAATCAATGGTTTGTAACATTAGACTCCCAATTGAATTATTCAAAGGGAGTGAGGAGCAGTTATTATTTAAATGGCATAATCAGGTAATCGAACAAACCTGATTCAAGCCAAGTTCTAAGACTGTTTCTGATCCATTTACACTTTAGAAAAACCTCCGGAACCTTCAGCTCTCTGGATTTTTCAGGGAGGGCAGCATATTTTCCATCATTAACCACAGAAATAATGAATTAAAAAGCATTTTTGCGCTGTAGATTCTGCTGACCTTCTGCTTGTTTTATGCTTTGAAAGTAATTTTGTGCCATTTATATTATTATCTTGTGTGAAGCAAAAAAGGCAATTGGATGAGGGATGAAGCAAAGAAAAACCAAAGATTGTTTCTTTTTACACAAAGGGATGCCTTCCCTACTTTTAATCAGGTCTTTCCTTTCTTACTCAAGTAATCAGAACGTTTTTATTCTTTATTTTTTAATTTTTTTAAAGAATAGCTGAAAACAACAAAATGGTGGGGGGTTTTTTTGTTTGTTTTTTTTATAGCAGCTTTTGTGAAATCTCCCACCGGAAATAAAGTATATGCATTTTGTACTGGAAGTTCAAATAAGTTTTTATTGCAAGGTCTCCAGATTCAAAACAACTTTAAAAGAACAAGTTAAAAGAACAAACATCCCATTAAGATAGCTAGTTTTTGGCTAAATCAACCAAACGACGAAGGCATATTCCCAACAAAACAATACTTCTACGTCTACAACGTGTGATTGGTGTGTAGATGGAGGTAGAAAGATTAAAGTTTGGGCTATAATAACAAAACAAACACAAAAGACCCAGGAACAAACATAGATCTCTTCCATGTATGTTGCCCTGATGGTGCAACAGGACTTTTATGTTTTCAACTTTAAAAAATTAATTATTAATAGCATTAAGCTATGAAAAAAGGTACATTAAAAAAAAAAAAAAGAGCCTTTAGAATTTTCTCAAATCGCTATACAAAGAACATTATAAGAACAGGATCAAACTAATGCAGAAATGGCAATAAGGATAATCTTAATATTAGAGCTGTCTAAATCATTCAAAATTGTTTTTTGGTCTTGAAGAAGTGGGGATCCCCAAGGAGTGTTGCCTCAGTGGAGACCCCAACCTGCTAAACCTCCAAGGTCCCACACCAATAGTGCCCCCCCCCCCCCATTCCGAAGATGTTTCAGGCAACAATGGGACCAATACTCAGGCGTTAAAGGGTAGTGGAAACACCTTAGTCAACTAAAATACACACATGTTTGTATTTTGCAAATTGTGCACATTTATGCAAATTTTGTTGGCCTGGTCATGCAAATGAGTTGTGTTGGTCATATTACTATGACCTTTAAACTGTTATAGTCCATTCCAGTTCAGATCAAACTGTTTTGTGATTCTTGTTTAAAAATGGAGCCAACCAACAAAATTATGTTTAAATTATTTACTTTTTTCCCTGCAAGGGACAGGTGGACCACTCAGTGTGTACCCTACCTTCACTCGACTTTGGCTGGGATAGGCTCCAGCATTCCCATGACCCCCAAAAGCTGTTGAAAAGGTTTGGAAAACGAATGCATGGAGGAATAATTTCCATTCAACCTCTTACTCTTTCATTGCACAGGGTGATAGTGGATGGAAATGACTAACTTTGAACAAGGAGAGACCAAAAACTAAACTGTAATATCTACAAATACATTGGAATACAATAATAATAATAATAATAATCATAAAATGGAGAACAAAGATTGGACAAAGAGGGTAGAGAAGGCTCTTTTTATAGACTAATTCTATGATAAAGCGCTAGAATGTGGGAATAACCCATGGTCATATGATAACTAACAAATAAATGTTAATAGGAAGAAATGCAATTCATCACATTCTGATGTGTGTTTTGATGAATCCAAATAGATATTTTAGGAAATGTGTATCTTGAGTTAAAAGAAGGAAATCCATAATGTACCACACAGCAAAGAAAAAAAAATCAAATAACAGTTTACGATTTATTTATTTTTTTAGCTACACCAATTTGTAGGTTGAGGTTTTGCTGCTACATAAAAAACTTAATTTGCTTATTTACTAAAAAGAAATGCCTGATTGGATGAAGCATTTGTGTATTAAAGCTCCCAGCAAGCTTCAAACAGTCAGATAAATCAAGCATTACACACCGAGCCATTAATCCAATAGATGTTGACTTGAGCCACGGCTGGAAACTGTCGGCTGCAACAAATTCTCAGTGCTCCGTTTATAGCTGTGTTGGTCAACACACAGCTATAAGCACTTCGACAGGCGTTTTATGCACACTCAACTAGCCTTAAACTTCATTGTAAACATAGAAGAAAAAAAAAAACAGGCCACAGCTAACAGACATTTTTTAATTTAAGACAGGTGGTTATAAACCAAGCTAACACTGAGCATTATTGAACAAAGACAGAGTGACTGAAAACACCATTTATATAAATAATTGGCTTGTTTGTGGTGTCAGCAAAATTAAAAGTTAATTAAAAGTTCACAGCTCCATCGAAACATCTGTTTTTTTTTATTTTATTTTTTATTTAAAAGGTGTGTTAGTATGCAAATAAAGTTTTTTAAAGTCATAGAAAATTAGATTTTTTTCTGTTACAGTTATGGAATATATTGGAATACAATGATCTGGTTAACCTTTTGCAGTTGTGTTTTGCGGATACTTTTCAGTGCATTGCTCTGCATCGTGATTGGCTGTCGCCGTTGTAAATTAAGCTCCTCTGTGCTGTGTCTGCAGAACAGAAGGCATTCAGCTTGTCAAATCTACATAAATCTTCAATCACTTACAGAAATTTACTTCCATTCTATAGTAATGGAAATGTTTTCTATGAAGGTTTGAACTTTGAAAGTTTAAATGGGAGAGAAAAGTATGAAAATGTTCATGTCTGTCTGAGAAAACTGCATAAAGTGCTTGGTGAGGGGTTGAGCTTGAAATTTCATTTCTCAGTATTCTTTATTCAAATTGTTGTGAATTTGGAGCAGATGAAAACATGCTATTTGAAAAAGCTTGTAGTTGTGATGTAGAAAATAAATTAAGCTCCATTCTGATGCATCCACTTGTAGACGACTAGATCCATGCACGTCTTGCAGCAGACATCCGGATCAAAACTGTACGGCTAAATAGCTCCAATATTGCCATTTTTGTTGCACCAGCACTGTTAGGTTGGGGCTGTAAGGGGCTGTAAGCTAGCAGGACAGCGTATAAATAGATGGGTGATGAGGAGTAGGGTTGGGGTTGCTCCACACCAATAGTCCCAACTTCAAAGTGAATTTGTAATAAACTGCTGCAGCTCTGCAGAGACAATGCCCAGCTCAGCTCCATTCTGATGCATTCACTTGTAGGTGACTAGATCCATGTTGGTCTTTTTCACTGCTTGGAGTCTCATGGGTGATGTCAAATAATATTTGCCCAGTTTTTTGTGCAAACCCCACTGACATCTGAATTTGCTCTGTTATGGCTGCAATCCACCAGGCTCAATAAATCCTTCATTATATTATGATTATGCTGTTTTTAGTCAAAATAAAAACAACAACAACAAAAACTTCTGTTTTCTGGGACAAAGTTTCTGCAGAGTGGCAAGTGTTGGCGTGGAGCAACCCTGCTCTCTCTTACTATCACACATAATTGAGCGATCTATTTCTGCGCCCTGCTGCTAACTTACAGCCTCTCACTCCCCCAATCTAACATTACTGGAATGGAGCATGGAGCTTGTGGCTGACCCAGTGTCACAAATTGCAACATTTTTTTTTAATTGATTCACGATAATTTGATCAAGAAATAATCAGAAATGCAATTTTAACCTTAATTGACCTTATATGTGTTTCCCTTCATCAGAAACATGAACATGTTAATAATACCAAAAACACATTTTTCATTGGAGGGGGTCTTTAACACGTAAATAGTTCTGCTTTTTGTGTAAAAATGACACGCATACTCAAGCAATGAGTTTGTCTTCTAGCTGTTTTATGATTCTAAAAAAAAAAAGAATTTCTGAGTTGCTAAATTTCCATTATTAAAGCATTTGGGGCTACACACATTATTTGTTTTCAATGTATGGCTTTAATTGATACTCAGACAACCATTAGCCATAAAATGAGTCTGGGAGACCCTAAGATATATCTGTTAAATAGAATTAACCTCAAAGGGCTGAGACAGCTGCTGGGAATGTTTAGTAAAATCGAAGGAAGCTTGTCATTTAGTAAATAAATTGCATCGTTTTGTTAGAATCAGCGTGCATTTTAATGCAGGGATGCTAAATAGGAAATCTGTATGTAAGCAAAAAAATGTATTTAGTCTTAATTTTATCTGTCAGAAATCCTGGCCCACTGAAAGACCCCGAATGTTGCATTGTTGCAGTGACCGAGCCAGTTTTAGCTTCCTGGTGCCTCTGATGCTGTGCAGCCTGAGCATCTCCATCTCACCAGCGGTATCGATGATGTAATGCTCCAGACAAATATGATATTACATCATCTGGACTGAGCCTGGGTAGAGACATGATCTGCACAACCAAACGAGCCGCACACATCATGGATAATTAAGCTTTTTGCTGCTCAGCCTCCATTGTTGACATTCAGCAGCCTTTCAGAACTTTTGAATGCGGTGCTAATTTGGAGAAGACGATTCTTTTTATCATTCAGCAGATGTTTTTCAATCATGTGTAAGGCTGTGGGTGGAAATTGAGTATCTCAGGATAGTCTAGAGGAGTTTTATATGTTGGTGGGATTTATTTTTTCTGGGGAGAGCAGATAGGGAAGTTTTCAGTGACGAGGCCAGCATGCAGGAGGAAGCAAGAGCTCCACTAAAGTGTTGGTTGACAGTTTATAGTATAACATCTGTCTGGGGAAGTGCCTAATGTTTGTCTTTGTTGTATTTTAGGGATTACTAATGGACAGAGATGTGTGGTCTTTAGTCTAGTGCTGCTTTTCTACTTCATCTTTTTATCTAATATGCAAACACCAAATAAAATTTGCTAGATTACTGGTTGATTAAAAAATAAGATTTTGTCATCACTGAAGATGATCAAAAGAGTCCAAATGATTTTTTTAAACCATCTTAACTCCACGTTCAGATAAAAAAAAAAAATGCTCTCAAATGTTTTTTTTTTTTTTTTCCACTTTTTGCATGGCTGGAATTTTGTTCTTATCTTAGCAGGCCCACAGGCAAAAGAAGAAAGTAATCTACTGCCGTATAGCCATAAGTAGTTTAGTTGAACAAGTGACAAGAGTGGATCTGAAGATAGTGGTGTCCAAGACAGCAAATATTTACCCCTCTGCTCTGAAGTGCTTACCAAAGTACACTTACTCTGGCAGACTTCTGGGAAATCGCTTGTAATAATACGTAGATGATACCTGCGGAGGAGAGCTTGCAGCTTAACTTCAGTTCTTGCATTAAGCTCAAAGAAGTTGATATCAAGAATTAAATGAAAGCATTAAAAAAGAGGATTAGGATCAAGATTTCAACAACACCTCGAAATATTATCTGGCTCAACAATTTGACATTTCCTTTTTTGAAACGCCTCAGGTCACGCTCTCTATAGTCTCCTCTTTCAGTTTTTACGTCGACCTCCATAAATCCCAATGCACTGCATGCATAAGGAGAGCAGTCATTTGGTAGCACATCAACTGGGACATTCCTGTGAGATCTGTTTAAGCCTGCATTGTAAAGTAAACTATAAAACAGTCTCTAATGTGTTTTAAAAAGTTTCTATATTTATGATCTGCAATATTATGGACAACACTTTAAATCTAATTGATCACAAAACCCTAACTTGTTTAACTTTTCAGAATAAAGGAAAAGTATCAAGGTTTTAACTAATCAACTGCTCTGGAATGAGTCTCTCGATTGCTCTGATTGATGGTTACAAAAATATCAATTTGAATGTTAATCTAGATCTTTGTAAAACTTAGAAAAAGCCAGAACTATATGTTTCTGTGAAACCCTGGACACATGAGCCCACATCTATGCCACTGACTTTACTTCCAGCCGCCACATTTGATTTTATTTGCTTCTCTATCACAAGTCAAATATAGGAAAAAGCCCAGCTTAAACACAATCATACCTACTGCTCCGATTTAATTCCTCTGTTAACAGAAACCTGCACTCAGCAGCTTTCCAGGTTTGATCTCTCTTATCCCACTGTATCCTGTGACTTAGTGCAATTAAAAACTAAAGACACGACAGTAAAAATGATTAGCGAAATGATGAAATGGGATAAAGTTTGGACCCAAAATGGCATCTGCATTTATATAAACAGTAAAATGACATTTGATTTCACTCCTATGGATCCTAGAAAGCTTCCTCTCCCAAACTGCCTAAATTCTGCCATTTCTGCCAGAAAACATTGCTTGTAGATATTTAAAATAATAATAATAGTAATAGTATATATATTTGAAATATATTTTTTGAGATCTGATTGATGTGAATATTTTCAAGATGTAACAA
Organism: Oryzias curvinotus; assembly: GCA_023969325.1. NCBI lineage: Eukaryota > Metazoa > Chordata > Actinopteri > Beloniformes > Adrianichthyidae > Oryzias > Oryzias curvinotus. Next base: position 23,003,925 of record CM043725.1, on the reverse strand, counting down.
TATAAGAACAAAACAAGAACAAGAGACAGAACTGGTGAGTGTTGTGCATTTTGGATTAAAAAAGAAAAAGTCCTAAATGTTCCCTGTTTTTGGAGAGGACTTTGATCAGTCAGGTAGCAGGAGACCATTGCAACTGCACCTAGTAGAATGGCAGTCATAGCTTGCACCCCGGGACATTTGTAAGGATATCTGCTGTGCTGCTTAGACAGAAAAACATGAATTCCTAGATTTATAATGCATTTGGCTTTGAAGGACAGCAGTTATAAGATTTCAAAAGATATCGACCCTTTCCCACCAGAGCCTTAGCTCCAGTGTTGACATTCCTTTGACCACCACATCACTTTGTCTGTTTACGCAATCAACGGGAATCAGCTGATTCTGAAACAGAGAGAAACAGCTTTGTGCTGGTATCCAACACTTTATAGTGATGAAGTTCTCACGCAATCAACTGATTCTGTCACAGAGAAAAGCGGCTTATGCCATCATGCACCACTTTACATTAGTAATGTGTTGCATATTGGGGTTCCTATACATCTCTGTTGTTAAAGGGTTCATTTCAGACAGCAGTGGATGCAATGTTCCTGAGGGAAACCTGACAATGAGGATGTTGCTTTGCACAGTAAACCTACTTTTGCGCAAAGATACTTTTTAAACCATGTTTTTGCTAGCCAGGAGTTTGCTGAAAAATTGAGTCTGCTCTGTAACAATAGTTACACTATGGTGGCAATCTGTGTGGATTGTTTTAACGCTGTTCTATATTTTCTTTAGACCTATGATAAGTAAAAGTAACATCTTCACAATGTTGAATGTGAGTAACAAGGAAACAATTTCCCTTGAGGTGAGCCAATAACCTTTCACAAAGTTTCTCTTTTTTGCTTTTTCTGTGCGCAAAGACGATGACCAATAAAAAGTATGATCAATAAAGACAGCAAGTATGTTACGAGAAGTTTACATTTGGTTGTATTACAAGTCAAAAAAATTCTTAAACTCTAAGCATTGAACTGTCACTTAAAGTTGAGACGAGCAAAGGCTTAAATAAGGTTTATAGCATCAACTGACCAGTTTAGTGCAGTAATTATTGTGGTTTTAAAAGCCTATTTGTTTAAAACTAGATACAATTTATAACATTGCTTTATAAAATAAAGTTCGATATGAAATGGGCACTTCTATGCTTATAAAACGGATTGTTTTTGCACCAAACGGAATAACCAACTCGAGGCTTCGTGCCTAAAGTCCATCATTACACTGCTATCAACACATTAATTTTTAACTTTGCTTATCTTTAACAAGATTAAGCCAAAACATGGCCTCTAATAGCATGTTTACAGAATTAAAGATGACCTTTTACCTAAAAAAAAAAAAGAAGATGTAAATGGTTATTGTAGCGGAGAGCAGAAGTGAAGCCAAATGCAAAGTCCCTGTCTGCAGAAGATGTTCCTGTTGAAGTTGCCTCATCATCCATTCGTTGTGGATTGTTTTCCCACAGAGCAAATTTCATACCTGCTTTATTGTGACGCAGGCCCTCTTATATAACATTGGTGGTAAGGTATAGCAGCTTTTTGTAAGCAGTGAGAGTTGTGGATGCCTCTCACAATTACACACGAGTGTCATCACTATTTATCTCAACACCCTGTAATATTATTCCTTCTCACCATGAATTAGGGACTATGAAAATTACAGGCCGGAGGACCGGCTCTGAGTCTTCTGAACGTAAAGTGCTGATATCGATGGAGGGGTAATAGTGGAGCTCAGCCCTGAGTGTAAATACTGTCTGAGGTTATTACCCTTTTATCACGTTTTGGAGGAGGTAGACATATATTCTGAAATGTGATGCTGAGGGCCAACGTTAGAAAAACCAAAATAAAATGTCAAATGGAATGTGAAACATTTTCATTCAGAAGTAAATTACAAAAAAAAAAAAAAAAATAGAGTCATAGTGCTCTCTGAAGACAAATTGTTGGCATTGCCTGTTTCTAATATAATTTCATAGTTTTGTTTTTGCCTTGTAACCTCTCAGGTGAGCTCAGGCTCCTCTTCAGTGCTGTTTAGACACATTTTGATGAATTGGTTAAATTAAAATTCAAATCACGTCACTGTTTTCCTGCTTTCTTTTCTTTTTTTCCTGTTTAAAAGTTAATTGTTTCATTTGTGGCCACTAAAATAAATGGTTTGTTAGATCATTAGTAAAACCATTGACTGTATAAGAGAACTGGACTGAGTGAGTGTGCCGTACCCCACAGACAATGCCATACTTCCAGCTCCATCTCATTTAGGTCGCCATTTTTTCATGATATGGACATGTTGGAGGCAGACGACAGGGATGGGTCCAAGTCGGTATGAGTCAACATTTATGAGGAAACTACAGTCCCATCTGGAGTATCGGTAAGCTTGCTTGAAGTCCACACCGCTTCCACTGAAAGCTGAAAACAGTGTGGGGTGGGGACCAGCAGGCACCTTTTACTGAGGCATCTGATTGATGAGTTTATAGCTTGAATAGTTTGCGACAAAGAAAAAAAATATAAAGAAGCTGGGGACATGTTAAAAAGATGAAGCAGAGCAAGAATGGTCATTCTAACAAGTAGAATGACTGAGAAATAACTGTTTATTTAGAAGTTTATGGTATTTTGGCTTTTTGGAACCAACAGGTACTTTCTGTTTGGAATGTGAGGGGGGAGGGATTGCTCAGTCCAGTACTCTTTTACAGTCAAAGGCAGAAACACTTTTCAAAGTCTGCAGTTTATGATTGAGTGACAGAAAAGTTGCAATATTCTCACCTTGATTGATTTAGATTGGGAATTGTATTTTTGAGATGTGGTTATTTTGCATTAGAAACAGGAAATGTATGAGAATAGATGCAGAAAGAACTTCCTGCAAATATTGGTAGACTCATTTAGAAAGTTCAGCGCTTTTGGAAATAAGGGCAAAAACTGTGTGGACTGAGCAGTTTGGTTTTTTCCATCAGTCACACCAGGTTTAGGTTTGTAATCATTCACAGCTGTCTTCACTTTAATTAATTGTCTACAGTGTGTGCGCATATAAGCGTTTGGATTTCCGTTCTTTGTTTTCAGATCATCTGCTTTATCACTTTTCTGTTTCTCCCTTGGTTTTGTCATGTTTTGGTTTGTTATTTAATATTTAAGGTTCTGCTACCAAGCCTGGTCTCCTACAAGCATATATTGGGTCCTACACCATCAGTACTCAACAGAAACGAGAAGAAATCCCCGTACAAACAGGATATGGTCAAGGACACAAAACCAGAGGGCTTATTGAAATTCTACAAACATAAACCTCAATTTACAATATTTTAGGGAAATGGTCACAACATTTTTGGTTATTGCAAATTAAAAAAAACGTCACAGTGTGAAGTTTACTTTTAAGGTTGTATGTTTTACTAGAACAAATATTTTCTGCAAACCAAATGTACACTTAAATGAAGGCCGTGAATATTCGCAGGCATTTTGAAGTAAAAATTAAAAATATAAACCAAAACACTGGTAATCTTAAAAAAAAAAAAAAATATTCAAAGCCTGATTTTCTAGACTCCAGAACCTCATAGTTCTGGGTATGTGAGTGTCATGTCTTTTAAAGCCCTTTTTAGACAAATTTATTCTAAAGTCATTTATAAGTGACCATTAAGTTATTTAACAGTTCAAATATTTGTATTAAAATCTATAGTATTCAGTGTGTAAAAGAATGAATAGGCAGTAAAGCTTTGATAATTTTTATTTTTATTTTCATTTTTTTCAGGATCTTTTTTATTTTTTTTTTTATTTTTATTTTTTTAACAGAGTTTATCTTTTTAGTTTCTGGTTTGTAATGATGTCATATGTCTTATAAAAGAGTCTGAATACCTACGTTTGGTAAAACTGACATGGAAAATAAGCCAAGCTATATATTATAAAAACAAGCACAGTTTTTATCCCCCAATTCAAAAAACAAAACTAAAAACATTTTTTTGCACCAATTTAGCCATTTAAACATAGATTAGATTAATGAAATACTACTTAAAACAACCAAAGAGAAAAACTGCCAGCTGGTAAAGTTGAGATTTAACATGATTTCATAAAATCATGACCAAACCGTTTGTGCGAGTCTTTGAAGTGAAGTCTGCGTGAAAGGTCTCGAGCAACACTATAAAAAAAAACAAATGTGACAAAAGACGCCAGCTTCTATTGAACAGCAGAAATCCTTCTTAGAGCTAAAATGAGAAAACATTTCAGAACATCAGCCGGCATCTTTTAGTTCTTTCATGATTGCTGTTATGGTAGGCACTCCTAAAAAGACTGTTGTTGAAAGAAGTAATGATGCAACGCCACTGTTTCTGCATTCTGCATGCCTTGGTATTCCAATCTTTGATTAAAAACACTAGAGAAATGATAAGGTTTGATTTTATTGACATCTTGCTGTGGAGCACGCAATGGTATGCTTAAAAAACACCAAGGTGTGTAGTGGGGAAACGTGAGATGTGATTGTTTTTAAGATAGAAACTGTGAAAATGAGCCCATCTGACAAAAATGTTCAAATCACGGCATGGTCATCGCAGATGGTCGTCCTTTTGGAGTTCTGCTGGAAGTTTCTTTCTAATCTTCTATTCTCTCTGTCACCTTCTGCAGGATGGGATTACAGCAAAAACACTTCCTATGCCATATATAGTGTATATCTGTAGTGTGAGTGGGAAATCTATGGCTATTGCAGATGTTGATAACCCTTTCTTTGGATATTAAAGACATATTTTGATTGATTTCCCTGTAATTACTTTTAAATATCAGTGCTATGAAACTATAAATGTATTCTCATTCATCTGACCTATGAAGTGGCAGTGCCTACTCCTGGTCAGACCGCAGAATATGAGTGAGTGTGTGAGCTCATTGATTACATATCATATTATTCTATTCTTTTTAAAATAAAGTTTTGTACCCATAAAATATCCTCTTTTTGATGTTATTTCATTTAGAACTCAGCCTGAAAATGAGGAAAAACATGAAATGTTAAATTGTCACCTTTTTTATTAAGCTTCAGTAATGCCAAAATAGTTCCAGAGTGCTAATTCATCAGTTGCAATAGGTATTCTGTTTGGCACATAACTTAAAGACCCACTCTGATCATCTTTTGATCTATTTTCAAAACATTCCCAGTGGTCTTTTATCTATAATTATGCTGTTTTTAGGCAAAATCATAAAAAAAACATTATCTAGGACACAGTTTCTGCAGAGCTGCAGTAGGTTATTAGAAATTCACCTCTCAGTTGTGGGTGAGAACGTTGGCACGGAGCAACCCCGCCCGTACTTCGCCTCACTGTTGCTGAGTACGCTCTGGTCACATGCTCTCCTGCTAGCTTACAGCATAACAAATATGTTCTTTCTCCAACAGAATTTTTTTATCTGCTTCTGATTCTCATCGATTTGAATAAGGAAGTACTCAAAAAGGCAATTAAATCAGAATTTTCTTAATTTATGTCCATCATTGGAAAAATGCCACAATAACATGCTAAAATACCAAAAACTCGATTTTCATTGGAGTGGGTCTTTAAGGCGGTACAGATGAACTTCTAAATTCTCATGCTGATTTTGAGAGAAGCCTGGAAAGGTGTAGAGCAAACAGAATTTAAAACAACTTAAAACTTAGTCAAATATCTTGAATGTCTCAAACAGTTTGCTGTTTTGACACTTTATCAGTAAACTGAACTAAACTGACTTTCTGCATCAGAAAAGAAAAGGACAAATAATTTTCAGGCATCCCCCCCGATTTATCCCTTGTGCTATCCTATGGGGTCCAGGTGACCCGATCCTTACCCTACCATGACAAAGGTGGATAAAGGTGGAGGGGATTTCATGTAATCCATGGACACCAGTGAAGATCACAAATCATTGAAGAACAAAGGTTCAGCGCACTGTCTTGTGGGGTCTAGATGACCCAACTCCCAATGTTAAAGTGCCTAGGATAGCACAAGGGTTATATTGTTAGGCTGAATTATTGTGATTTTTTTTGCAATGTGCCTCATTGCAGTAATGCAAACTTCCACTTTACTAAATTGCAGCAGGGATTACATTTATTATTTTAGCTGTGACTAAATCTAGTACAGATAACACTGAATTTTGGTCAGGAAGTGCATGAAGAGTCTGAATCCCTTTCAGCTGATTGGGCGATATCGGTGTCTGGCGGCGGTTCACGCTCCGCTCAGCATCACTCCCCAGCTGAGGACTCGCCATCAGTCTGAAGGTTGCACTTCTTTGCTACATTTTCAATCCATCTGCCTGGCAGCTCCTCTATTCACAGTTAAAAAGCTGTTAAATTGTTTTGGTTAAATTTGGATGTTCTCGCTACGCAGAAAAGCTTTCTTGACACCCATCTGGAAGAGTTATGATAATTTTTTTTCTTTTCTTTTTTTTATTTTTTTTTGATCAGTGAGCAGCCTCTCTCCCCTCCCTCACTTTTGCTCCCCTGTTTGGCTCTCCTCTGCTGACCCTCTAGCTGATATCTTTCAATCAAGCACTCCTGTCTTTGCAATCACAGTGTTATTGTTCATCTCATGTTGTGGAAAGCCCTTTTGACAGAGCGCTGTGATGAATCACCTGGCTAAAGCTTTTGGAAAAGGAGAACTCAGATTCCATCGCCCTCTTTCTACTAGAATTGAAAAAACAACAACATTCAATTCATTTCTCCTGCTCTTTCATGTCTCCTGCAGCTTTTTTCATTTCTTCCATAGTGTTTTAAAAGTTATTCACTGGAGGCCCTCCCCTTTTCTTCTTGCAGGGCTTCACAAAGCAAATATCTAGCAGGTTTAGTTCATAAAAGAAGTGCTTTTACTTGCTTAAGGTGCTGACGGCAAGACACACTCTGTTATGTTGGAGGCTTAGAAAAACAAAACTTCGCAGGGTAAGGTCTCAGCCTCCAAATTAAGTGGCAGAGGTTGCTAATTCTTTTCCGCTCACCCTGTGGACAAATGAATCCCCTTGCACTATTGTCCCATAAGCTGTGGTAATGTGGAGAAATTTGTGCTCTTTTTCAACTTTGTCACATAATTCAGCAGGATTTTTTTTTGCCCCCCCTTCTTATATCAACTCCTAAAAGTGAAAAGGGGGACAAATATAAACTTGCAGGATGAGCATGTGAGCACATGATCGAATCCAGGGTTTTCAAAAAAAAAAAAAAAAAAACATCATGGAAGAAACTGACTGTGGAAAAAGTGCAAATGACACTCCTTCAACCCAGCCACCTGTGATTCCACTGTGACTGCACAAACAGCTTTCAAATCCCCCTGAAAGGTGGTTATAAACACCATTAAAGATATGCAAAATATACTACAGTGACTGGGAATCATGCAAACCGGCTGCTTAGCATCTCTGGGGTTGGATAAAGGTAAACGATGTCACACATGGCAGGCAAAGGTAATTTAGAGCTGCAGAGGCATGTGCCAGCTGTGCAGCCATGGCTCCACCCAGTACTGCACACATCTGACTGATCATCCCACATTTTAAAGTTCCACTCTGGTCATCTCTATTTATTTCTAAAATGGTCCCGGTGGTCTTTTAATTATCATTAAGCCATTTTTTAAAATCCCAAATAACAAAAAAAAACCTATGTCCTATCGGGGAGCAACGCCGCCCCCCCCTTCCCCTCCCTGTTGTTGAGAGCTCTCTGTTTATGCACTCTTCTGCTAACTTACAGCCTCTCACAGCCCCAAGCTAACATTTCTGGTGCAACACAAATGGTGAGAAATATTGGAGCTATCCACCTGTACTGTTCTGAGCCACACGTCAGCTCAGACGAGGAAAACAAAGACGTAATGTGGATCTGATTGTCTGCAAGTGGATGCATGAGAATGGAAGCGGAGCAGGGAGCTTGTGACCTGGCCTGCGTATTTTCTGTCATAAAAGACAAAAAAATGTTTTCGTATGCACGTGCTTCACAGCGATTTGAATAAAGAAATAATCAGGATGCAATTTTTATCTTTATATATGTTCTCCATCATGAGAAAAGTCCCACAAGAATCTTTTCAAAACACAATTTTCTTCAGAGTGGGTCTTTAACTTCACCAGGATCAAGCAATATCCAAAAATGTTTATACTTCAGAAATTCCTGATCAGTCCTCCACTGATATACCAAACATGACTTTTTTTTTACTTAACCAAGCAATTAAGACACATTTAAATGTATACACTTCACGTTGATTGATGTTTAGAAAGTTATTCAAGAATCCAGTGTACAGATGCTTGAAAAGTCTCTTCCTTGCAGCCCGAAATGTCTTGAATACAGGGCATGTTCCGACATTTCAATCACCGTTATTTTGTCACAATCACTTTTTAGAAGTTCTTTCAGAGCAGCTCTGAATAAGACGATGTGTACAATCGAGACACAGCTACTTCAGCAATGCGAGGTTCGGCAGCCTGGACAAACCCTCTGCTTGTCTGCAGCGGGAGGCCTGACACCTGGGCAAACACAGCAGCCCAATGATCTGTCATCAGCTATGGAAAGCAGCACCAACCTGGTCGCTTTTGTCAGCACACAAAAGAAAATGCCTCAAATTAATTTAGCACTCGGCATTCATCTTCTGTTGAGGCTTAAGACCTCATCTAAGCTTGCGAAACGGCACGGAGCTCACCAGGCTTCATTTAAGAATTTTGGCTCTTAGGTTAGGCCAAACGCTGTTAAGACATGACATGTTGACTGTCTAGTGAAGTATGTGTATCCTGGTAATTCAGACAGTCTGTAATACCTGGGATCTACAAAGGCCTCAGATGTATTTCTGTGTGTTCCCTCCTCTGATCTTCCTTTACTCAGCCTTTACTCCTCCATGTCAGAACTGCTGAGGATGGACAAGATAGTTGTCCCTGGGCTTCTTTCTCACATAGACAACTTCAAACAGTGCAGTGCCAATCTGAGCCATGGCTTCTCAGAAGCCCAGTGATGACACATGCAGTATTTATACTGTCTGCTGAGGTGCAGCGCTGCTCCCAATCAAAATAGACCTCATTTTGAAAAGATTAGGCTTCATTAATCATACAAATTCAGCTTTTGGCAATCAGGAAGTTTGCTTATCATTAAAAATGTTAAATATTTAGGTCTCATGTTATTGACTATGGGGGAAAAGAAATATGAACAACTACGAATTAAAGACTATTGAGATTAATTTGAACAATTCTTAAATAAATTTGGACATTTTTTTTTTAAAGCAGTGAGCAATTTTTAAAAATTATCATTAAAACAACATAATGCGAAAAAAATTCTGCATTAAAGTAGTATAATATGCCAGGCCATCATTGTAAATGGGAAACTGTTCTCAACTGGTCCTCTTGGTAAAATAAAGGTCAATAAAAATAAAATAAACTGTTGATCAAAATTATGTTAGTCAAAAAAATAATCAGAGAAAATCACTAAAAGACCAAAAGGCATATAAATAAATAAATCTTCATTTCACAAATAATTTTTAAAAACACATAAGGACTCTCAAAAATATGGTATTTGTATTAATAAAAATGCCTCAGCAGCTTCTGATTTAATATCAGAAGAGATCATTTTTCAGGGAAAAAACTGTTGTTGCATTACCTGCTATAATTAATCATGTTATGCCTGAATTTTTTTCCCTGTTCATTACAAATATTCTTGATGTTTATTCTGTTCAAGGTTATGCTAAAAATCCTGGATTTAATGTTATGTTGCAAAATAGTCTTTCAGGCTGTTCTTCGAATATTTGAAGATCGTTTTTGTCACACTATTTACAAACAGTGTTATGAATATTTGAATTTGGAAAATATGTAAACATACAGAAACAAACAACAGATACATACAACTCTGGATGCCCTTCCTGACAACCCTTTAGTTTCAAGGCATAGGGAGAACACAGACAGGCGGCAGCACTAAGGGTCTTGCCTTAACACTGGATTTTTTTGGCTCATTGCACCCCTGGGAAGCATCCTACACCCAGCCAACGGAGCCATCCAGCCGCCATTTAAGTACTCTTGAGTTTTTATGTAAATTTTCTTAAACCAAAAAGGTGTAGTGATGCTCCTAAAACTGCTTAAATGTTGTTGGAAAACGCTTCCGTAAATGGCAAATTTTAAATTCAAGCCTACAGGTTGAAGCAGCACAACTGTTGCACTTTTGAAGTTTGTAAATGTGTCATATTAGGCTCCTTTTAAAAAAAAAAAATTCAACAAAATTCTTCCTCAAAAACTCTCAAAATCATTGTTCCTAAAGTAGGAAAAATGATGATCTTAATTTAATTTATCCTCAGCAAAATACTTCATCGAACCTTTAGCTCGTAAAGAATATGTTTGTCACGGATGAAAGTAAAACAGCACGGCACAAAAGGAGTAACCTGAGCGCCATTTCCATGGTAACATGGTGAGGCTTGGCTGCAATCAGTGCTGCATAGCTACAACTGTCACACAAAGCCATTCAGACAGTCAAACGACGAAGGACCTTGAGAGTAACAGAGAGCCAGTGTGACGGGGCCTTTTCTTCTTAGTGCTGCATTATAAGACACACTGCTCAGACTTGATCGCACAGCAGAGGAACTTATTTTAAGCTCTTCAAACTATCCAGTAATCCATCAATATGTGCAATGTGACGTGAATCTGTTGGCTGGAGAGGAGGACATGCTACTGCACCGCAATGAGGTCACCTCAGTCCTTGTTAGTATTTTCCATCCCACATCCAAATAATACTAATTTTCAGATAAAGCACTTATAAAGATTTACTTGAGAGGCAGGCAATGAATTCATTTCATAATCATCGATTTATTTATTTACTGTGACAAAACTCTACCACAGAGTCCAAATATTAGTTTGGTAAGAGGGGCCTAATCAAATGAGCCTCACATAAAGACTTAGATTATGGAAGCTTTTTGTCATAAGGCTGATGGATATAGCCTTGTTACCTGTTCCGTTTATCCGAAAAATCCTTTTTGAGCCACCAACCCAAATATTCTTAGGATATTAACATATATTTGATTTAGGATTAAATCTGGAATAAAGTGTAGGCAACTAGATAAAGAAGGGATTGTTGGGAATTTGTTCATTTTAGTCGTGTGTTGTCTTTTAAAGACCCACTCTCATGAAAATGTTTTTTTTTGTTCTTGTGGCATTTTTCTGATGAGGGAGGACATACAGAAAATTAGGATTGAAACTGCATTTGTGAGTATTTCTTTGTGCAAATGATTGTTAAATCAGGAGCAGATAAAAAAAAAATGCTGTTTTGAAAAGGATTTGTATGTAAAATACAATGGACAGATCAAGAGCTCCCTGTCCCGCTTTGCTCCCCAAGGAGAAGCAGAGGGGGCGGGGTTGCACCGCACTAACAGTCCCGCCTACAATTAAAGGGGCAAATTTCTAATAAACTCTTGCTGCTCTGCAGACACTATGTCCCAGAATTTGACTAAAAACCAGCATAGTTATGATGAAAAGAACACGGGAAAAACATTTAATTTAACGATAATCTTTAAAACTTTTTAAAATGTAACCAGTTTTAATCAATATGCATGTAAATAAAAAAAAAAGAAAAATAAAAGAAAAATCACAGAATTGACCATTTTCAGTCAGCTGGAATATGAGCAACTAAAAATATTATATTGTTTTACATTGTATAAAAAATTATTTTGAAATATGAACACCAGCAAAGCAGCATTATTAATTTCATGGTGTGAAGTCACTAAAAGACAGTTTACCTTAATTTTTTTGAGGAAAGCAACAGACTGCAAAAGAAGGTAGCCTAAAACTAGAAAACTAATCTTAAGAAGAAACTTACTGTAAAATAGTAAAATTATCTGTCCATTCAACAAAAATTTTCAAAGTAAGACATCAAAATCTAAAAACAATTACTTCCACACAAGCATTCAAAGAGCGAAAAATGAGCTATGGTTCCTTCAAACAAAACAAAACTAGCACTTCTTTTTAATACATAAATCCAAATTTCTATTTCCATAATAATGACAATTAATGCCAGTCTGACCTTTCATATTGAGTTTTTGGAGTCTTAAATCTTTATTTGTTTAACATTTATTTGAACAGGGACAGGGTACATTGATGAATATTCCTGAAACCATAGTGCCTGGGCAAGGTAGGTTTGCCAATCAATAAACACCAAAAAACAGTCAAAATGGCAAATAATACAAGAACGAGTCTTAAGGTTAACTAGAATGGTCTCAGAATGGTAAATTGATGAATTATCAGTAATAATGAAACCATTTAAACAGTCAAAATGTGATATACTTTTAACAACAATACAACATTTATATTTGCAGGTGTATGCAGTTTATCCTGTTTTTCTATTGTCAAAAGTTTGGAGGAAAAGGACTTTAACTCATTTCAATAATAATTTCTTTATTTCTACTTCCTAGATCTCCTAACGAGACAAAAACTTGTCGACTGTGCTAATTTAGAGATCAGCTTGGAAAGGTGTGGAAAGTGTCTTGAATGTCATCAACAAAGTTTTAAATCTTTGCAAGTAAAAAGTTTGCAGTGCATAATCCTCTGATTTTGAAGGTCTGCCTGCTTCACACACTGTAATGCATTTTTATTTTCTTTATTTTAGATTAAAAGTAACTCAAACATGTTAAATCATATAATACATCAATGTATGGCAGTGCAAACGTCTCACCCGCCTGCTCAATGAATTCATGAGGATGGAAATGACAAAATCTGAGTATTTTTGCCATTTTTTTTTTTCCCATGCAGGTTTTCTTCCAAAAAGAATATTCTTTGTTGGTAAAGGCATTCCCTGGCTGGCTGGCTGCCACTGGTTTCTTTTCAGCAACAGGTTAGCTACAAGGGCAGATTAAGGCTTCTCCCCTCCCCAATCACGCAGTAATACCAGCAGGCTGTGTGGAGCCCATGTTGGGTTTTGCCTGTTGAATGGTGGCTTATGGCAGCTAAAAACCTCTAGAGGGGGAATCCTGAGGAGATTGCGCTCACGTCCTCCATGAAGTGGGAAATCAAAACAGTCTAGAGAGCCTGGGAGGATCTCAAACTTCCAGCATTCCACTCGACACTCACACACCAGCATTTCTACATTCATCTGCCAACACGCACAATTAATTACACAGCCTCACAAACACACACGGTAAACTTCAGGGATATTGGACCCTCCCATCCCTTTTGACACCCAGAGTTTTTGATACCCAAGTATGGACATCCAACAAGGGCCAACTCCTCTCTGAGAGGATCAGTGCGAGTCGGACTGATAATGAAATCATGGCCTGAGTAGCTCTTGGGAGGATATTCAACAAAAGCGACCTGAATTACTTTGTCTTTTCTTTCTGGCATCCTTTTTTCCTCCCAGTGAGAACATTAGCAACAGGATGATTTCTGCAGTGCATGTCACCCCGCGGCCCTATGCCCTTTTAGAGGAAGCAAGCCCCGATATTTCCACTACCCCGTGAAGGGGTGTGTTTAGGCCTGGATCATCTGCGGTGGAACACATCGCTGTGGCATTAATCTGCTGTAAGGCCTGCATCCTATTTTACCCAAAAAGTCTTTGTCTGGGATTACACAGACCGTCCGCAGAATCTGCATAATGATGTGAAGAACTAAGGCTGTCCAAAGCGGTTTTGTCAAGTTCCATGACCAACTTCTTAATCATCATTAAACAGCAAAAAAAGCATGACTTTCTCAAATATGGGTGCACCATTTTGAGCGTATCGATCTGCACACATCTGTTTTATCTATTCTTTTTTTTCTGTTATGAATTCCTGTATCGTTGTGCGACGTTCCTATTTTCTTGGACAGCATCTTGTTCCCAGCACCTAAAGACAGTCCAAACGTGTCTGAAGTCCTCCTTGTTATGCCTTATTTCAGATCTAGTCTCCTTATGTGAGATTTAAAACAATACAATACATATTCTGTCAAACAGTTTCGGCAACATTGACCACACTGGTTTAATTTTATTTGTTGATTTTTTATTTCTTTTACTTGAATTGGAGAGTGCACATTAATGAACAGGAAACATGTGCCACAACACACCATATTTGCACAATGCTAATTGTCGTCAATTTATTCAGAATATGGGATAATTACCTGTCCAATGTATAATAGGAATTATTAATTAGATAAATGTTTGCTCCATTTTTGTGTTTGTAAAAATAATTCTTAAAAAATAGGATTACATGAGCTTTTGTTTTTTCAAATTCATAGGACACTATATTATGCTTTGTATGAGGAAAATATATATATATATATTTGTTAATAAAAAAAAGTTCATTGTTTAAATGTCATCCATAACTGTTTGTTCTGCTCCAGATACTCTCATCACAGAGTTTCACTTCATTGTCCAACCACACATGGCGTTCAGGTACAAATCACATCAACACAAATATATATTGAAGATCATGACAACAATTTTGACAAAAGCAAAACAAACCATAAAAAAACATCACATTTTAGAAATAAAAACAAATTCCAGAAACTAAAACATAATTGCAAAAAAAAAAAAAAAAAAAAAAAAATTCCAACATCAGAAAAGACACAAAATAAAAATGAAACATTGCGAAAAAGCAGTTTACAGAATTTAAAATGAAATGTTAAAAAAAGGAAACAGTATAAGGAAAAGGTAGGTTTTATGGGACATCACTTTTTTAATTCTTTTCTCATGATGTTGGAAATAAAGAAAATTAAGATTTTTCCTAGAGTTTTTGAGTATTTTGATAAGCAATCTTGGTGAATCAGGAGCAGACCGCAAAATGCTTTTTAAAAAAAAAAACCTTTTAGCTGTTCTTTACAAACTACAATAGGGAGGCCACAAGCTCCCTGCTTGTTCCATCCTGATGCATCCACTTGTAGACAAATGGATCCATGTATGTCTTTGTTTTCCTCGTTTGAGCTGGAATGTGGCTCAATACTGGACGGCTGGATAACTCCAATATTACTTGCCATTTTTGTTGCACTGGTAATGTTAGGTTGAAGGTGTGAGAGGCTGTAAGCCAGCGGGAGAGCTTATACACAAATGGATTGAGGCTAATCAGTGCTTTACTCATCATCATCATTCGAGCAAAACATCCTTCTGCTCTCCCTCTTCTTCAAAACTCTTATTTTCAGGTAATCAGTGACATCTCATTATACCTACTTCTTCCAATTCTTATTTTGTTTCATTTTTTAACGTTTTATTGTGATTTCTGGAAATTACTCGTTTTGCTTTTTAAATATTTCTTTTAATGTTTTCTTTTGTTTTCTGAAGCGTAATGTTTTTCATTATTTGTCCACCTAGTTTTAATTGTCGTTGTGATCGTTAGTGTCATAATAATATATATTTTTAATGTTTTTGAGTTGATTTTGGCTGCAGAATCAATTGGATTCAGCCAGAATTACCCACAAAAAATGTCAGGAAAAAAACAGAACTTCGTCTTAAATAGAACAAGAACGTTGTGTAGTGACACCACCAGATCTCATGTCAGTTAGGCAGCATGGTGCTTTACAAATATCAATTACAGAAATTTCACTTAATGGAATTTTAACGTTTCTTTTGTGTTCTGCAGTTTAGCCCTCCCCTTTTAAATCTTTATAAATTCTACACTGTATTTAATGCAACATAAAAAAAACCTTTGAATATTCAGTCTCATCATAACAGTCTATAAACCTTCTGCCGCTGGTTTCCCTCTGTATCAGCTTACAGAGTACTACAGCTTGTCAATATGTTGATTGTCATTATTCTATGTTATTAGATGCTACATCATCATATTACATACCCCAGAGTCTTTCTGTTGTTGCTATGAAACATCATTATATTTCACAGTTTGGTTAAAATTGTCATCTCACATATGTGGTCATGTTTTTTTTTTTCATCTTATCCTGTGGTATTTGTGTTTTTGTGTCTTTCTTTTCATTGTTTTCAAATTAGAGGGAACACGTTTAATTAAATACACCATCAGAAGTCAAGCTGGATTCAGAAAAGCACCATTCACGGACCTGTCCACCCACATCATCACAGTATCAAAGGAGGATTTTCAATCCTCGGAAGTTATCTGTTCGCATTTACTACTGGAGTGAGTCACACACAAAAAACCCTTTCAAATGCCACAGAGGCAACAAAACCATAAACAACTATGAAAAGAAGGTTTCGTTTTTGTTCAGCAAATATTCATAAATGACTAGCTTTTTTTTCCCTTTTTTTTTTTTTGGTGGGTTGCTCAGGCAATAAGTCAAGTCACAGTTCTTCTGAGTTGTAGCTTAAGCACTCAAACGCATGAAAGGAAATGTAGGTCAAAAGCTAATTCTGTTGAGTGGTTTATAATAAAAAAAAATCTGCCTGCACACGCTTACTCAAAACCTGCACCATGTGATCCATTAGGATTTTATGCGTTTGGCATACAGTCACACCTTCACCTCATGAACTGAATGGCCTTTGGAAGCCAAAGTCCAAATGTCACTGCTGGCTGTCTCCGCGCTTTTGTTGACTTAAACCAAAGGGAGAATACGACGATCATATTTGTCAAACTCTGCCAGTGTGGAGGGTCTCCTGGATGAGCAGTAATTTAAGGATCAGTACTGAGAGCCCCCTGATGAGAGACAGAGGTTAAGAAACAATCTGTACAGGCCTTCCCAGCATGCCTTTCTTCATGGTTTAGGAAATACGGTACAGTTTCAGAGCTTAATGTTGCATTCCACAAGTAGATTTGACTGTGATCTTGCAGGAATGCGTGAGATTAATATTTAACACAACATCAGTTGGAAACGCAGCTCAGAGGCTGATGTTTGAAGTGGCTGTGTTTTCATAAGAGCTCACCTGCCACTGTTATCAGGTGCTTCTTAACAAAGTATTTATGGGTTGTCTCAGGTGACTGCTCCCCAGGAGCGTGCTGCTTGGAGGAGAACTGTTAGGGTTTTTTTTTCCAGCATTATTTCTCTTTATGAAAATGACCCACAGATTACTACCGTATTCTTTGGACTAAACGTCGCTTTGGAGTGGAAATCGCAGCAACCAAAAATGATAAAGAAGAAGAAGAAAAAAAAAACATATACAAGTTGCAGGAAAGAATAAGTTGCACTTTTGGGAGACATTTATGTAACTAAATATGGGACCCATTTAATTCAATTCAATTTTATTTGTATAGCCCAAATTTACAGCAACAGTCGTCTCGATGGGCTTCGTATAGGTAAAGTTAAAGTTAAACATAAAATCAAAAGGATCATGAATATATAGAATTCAAGGAGGACTGGATTTGGACACCCCTGCATTAGACCCCCCTTCGCGGTAAGGAAAAACTCCTAAAAAAACGGATTCTGGAAAAAAATCAAGAAACCTCAGGGGTGTCCACATGAAGGAGGGATCCTCCCCCCAGACGGACAGGCGATTTACCAGAACTCTTAGAGATGAATTAGCTTATCTAACTCCAAAACTACATATTTAAAGTCCAGCAGATGAGCTTCATCCAGCCGTGGTTGGGGGGACAGTCAGGGGCGCGAGTCGAGCCGAAGACAGGAACCACAGCCAGGTGTAGGAGCAGGAGCAGAGAGGAGGTACACAGTCAGGAACAGGAGCACGGATGAGCCAGCTGGAGTCTGGAAGCACTCCCACTCCCCAGGAGGGGAAAGAGGGACAGTGCATGAATCACTGCACCAAACAGAGGCATGGAGAACTAAATGATGAATAATAATCAAGAATAGAGAAGAGGAGGGTAGAAGTAGATGATAAAGAGCAGACATTTGATCTTGAGAGGGAAATCATAATAACAGAGTAAATAACACTGATAGACTGAATATATGCAGTAACACATGGATGGTTGTTTAGCTTCAGGAAACACAGGAGGAATCTAGCTCAGCGGATGAGTAATTATTAAGATAACCATAAATCACTCAAATTCAGATTCAAATGCTTTGAATTCTGCTGCCTTGGAACAATTTCACCAAGCCTAGTGTAAATCTACGTTTGCTCTGGACAAATGCGCAGTGTGTTCCCACTGGACTGTCGCCACCTGATATTAGCGCATGTACCTGCAATTAGAAGAGATTTGGTGTGAAATGTGGAAGCTGTGCAAATCTCGCTTCTGATACATGAACGACTTGCCATATGGGCACAAAACACAATTATTAATTGCTCCTTCATGATCAATTTTCAAACGGTTGGTACTTATGTGATGTCATCAATAAATCATCATCAAACCAGATTGGTCAAAGTCTGATGCGCGTTCAACAGCCATCCGTTTTGTGCGTAGAGCCTGGATTTGGTCCTAAGAGCTTGAAAAGAGATGCGTTTAAGTGAGAGTTTCAGATGTTAGAAGTCAGTAATGCGCATAGCGTGTGTTGACATAGACTTTTCATTTAAAGTGGTCGGTTGAATGCAAGTTTTAGAGGCAAGAGTGAAGGTCGCTTTATGATTAGGGGTGCTTCTTCTCCTCCGTTGCTGTCGGTAGCAAAAACTGACACGGACACCTTCAATCCCCTTTGGCAGTTGTTGCTAATTATTTAGGAAAAACCACATATAAGTTGCACTTGAGTATAAGTTCCGACCAAACTATACTACTATGAAAAATAAGGTAAAATATAATCTTTAAATAGGAATCCACCTGTCAGATGATGGATAAAGAAACACCATTTCAACCTGTGATTGTATTTTTACATTACTTTTAAAGATAATCATAACCATGGAGTGATTTCTGCTCAATTACAAGAATTTTAAACAGTTTTTTTTACACTGTTTTGCTATTGTGTTTAGCACTCAGTGAGAGGAACACAGGGTTGGTCAGATCTATATATTCCTATAGCAACAACAACCGGACCTTTGAAAGACAAACAATAAGGCGGAGGCAGGT
The DNA here is from genome assembly GCA_023969325.1 of Oryzias curvinotus. Classification (NCBI taxonomy): domain Eukaryota; kingdom Metazoa; phylum Chordata; class Actinopteri; order Beloniformes; family Adrianichthyidae; genus Oryzias; species Oryzias curvinotus. The sequence continues at coordinate 22,985,186 of CM043725.1, read as the reverse complement.
GGATTAGACTGTTGATGCAGATGCAGACAAGTTTGATTTGTTTGATGTGAAAAAAGTAGGAAAAAAAGCATATCTATCCTTAAAATGCAAACTTGTTATATACCTGAAATAATTAAAAAAGTGTCAGATTTTATGTACCTTATCTACAAAGAAGCGTTTTAATTATGTTAATATTACAATTACATGTTCAGTGATTGCTAATCAATATTTATGAGCTGTAAAGTATTTTCAGAATAGCAGAATTAAAGAATGCATGCACAAAGATCGTGATGCGTTCTTTAACCACAAACCGAAATCAGATAAATTAGATGATGGTATCTGTACCACAAGAGCAGTAATTTCCCTTCATCAGAGAGAAAATAGTTTGCTGGTAAAGAAGTGTGAAGAGTCCCATGTAGCTGGAAAAAAAATACTAAACTAACTCAGAGCAATAATTGCACTGATTTGGTGACAAAGATGAAAAAGGCCTTTCAATAACTCGGACTAATGTTGTGCCTTTGCTCAGACCGGCTGTTGCCCCGGGTGCGTGTGAAATGCTTGGCGTGGACAAAGTAAACCATGGCCGGTGCCCATGCTCTATTGTCCCCAAAGCCTCCTAAAGAGGTCTCTTCACAGGTCCAGCAAACACACTCTCCAGACTCTTGGCATATCTCTGAAGATCCTCCTTTTGTGTGAGGAAACACATTACTCTCTCAAGAAGAGGAACAGGCGAAACAAGGCAGCGCTGGTGAAAAGGCTTAAGCCCCCCCCCCCCCCCGTCCGACTGCCCCTCTTTCTTGCCGGATGATAATTGGGACCGAAACACCTTTTCTGGTGGAAGCCTAATTCAGTGAGTAAATTGCAACATGGGAAAAACATGAATGGGGCCCAAGCTCTGTGGTGACTCAGCCGCAGGGATGCTAAGAGTTGCTCTTTGTGGTCGTCCACAAAAGGGAAATGTTCTGTTAATCAGCATTGTTATATAAGCATGATTGCTGCAAGCCTGATCCTGAAGCTATGCAGGAGAAATATTGATACAGAGAGAAACTCTGTCAAACATCTCTGAGCACAGTGTCTGGATGGGACAACATCTGCTCTGCTCCGTTTTTCGATGAAAAACTGAAAAATTGCAAGGATGAGGTGCAATAGGATCAATTAGGTATTTCTCACAGTACTTGGAGTTCCTACATTTTGCACGGAAAACAAACCACAATGCTGACCTGACCAGCTTATTCTATGAAAAGAAAGCAAAGCAGATTAAAACTCAATAAGGAATGTTAAAAATGCCCCCGAAAGGATCAGCAACAGTTTAAACCATGCTGCATTGTTGTTTATCTCGCACCCAGGCATAGACTGTAGATTGAGTGTCCAACTCACAAATATATTGTTGAATATCTGCTTCATATTAAGAAGGTAGCAGCAGGACTAGATGTTAGTGGGATGCTGGTTGTTTCAATTTGAAGAAACTCACCCTTTCAAAAGCAATTTTTCAATTCCCCAATTTTAAGTTTTGAGGTTTAAATATCAACAAGTAAAAAATAAAAACCATCAACTAATGGTAAAGAGTACTTTTACTTTGTCTTGTAGTCTAAATGTATTAGATATTATCATTCTTTTCTCCAATATGTTGTCCAAGAACTGATTTAAATTATTATGGACAAAGGCAACTTAAAATCTGACAGCATCATTTCTGTAATTGAGTCACCATTGTCTGTGCAAATTAAATGTTAATTTATAAAGTTTCTTCTGCAAAATTGACCATAGTAACACATGTTCACCCTTGCCAGGACCTGTCAAATCATCATTCCTCCACCACCATGCTTAACAGTTAAAGCCAAAAACTGCATCTGATTATGTCTGTTCTTTGACATTTTGTGCAAAAACATGCACAACCAGGAACATTTACAATTACAACATTTACAATTAATTGCATGTGTAAAGGTGAATTAACTTATGATCAGTTAATCAATCACATTTGATCAATGGTTCCATCTTAGGTCCTAGAAAAGCCTTCAGTTTTTTCCTTTCTTATTTTCTTCATTTTCAATGCCTTTTTTTGTGCTGTGGAACCATTTTAATGCAACACTATAAAGGTGCAACAAATTGGGCATGTTTTCATTTTATAGTGTAATTTATAAACAGTGGAATCTATTTCCAGAGGCTGAAGAAACTTGAGCTATTCTCTGATTCTGAATTTATTGTAAAATAAAACTTCTGCATCTTATTTTCAAGTTTGACCTGTTAGGACAAAACTTAAGTGAACTCTGTTGGAATGCTTCTGTAGATACAGCAACTCATTCCATCATTCATCACTCAGGGAGTTGAGTAGGTTTTTGATTTCACATCTTTACCTTTTTGCAAAGGGAAGCCAGAATTTTCCAACAGAGCATCTGAAGTTTTATTTTGAAAAATGGCAAACTTTACACCCAACTTTTTTTGCAGCAAATCTGAAAGATCGGAGAACAAAAATCCTGAATGATGTAAAATATAATCGAAAAATGAAAAATATTAGATTGAGACGGAAACTGCCCTGCAACAACATACATTCAATTCAATTACAGACTTTGTTTATATTTGGAAAGAAGTGAGGGTGAGAATATATACAAAAGTGTAGCTTCAGGCAATCTGAGGTGATCATTTTCTAAATTGCTACTCTGCTCTGCCTCACCAGGAAGGTGAAATCCTTCATTTAGATAGTCAGCTTTCTCATCACTGCTCTCTCCATGAAAACACTGTCAGCAGGTAGACAGCGGCGAGCAGAAGTTGCATCAAAACGAACCTTTATTATGTCATGAATTTACTAAAGTGGTTAGTTTGCAGTCACACCTTTTGTTTGGACACTAATTGTTGTAAGACAGGGTGGGTGTCTGGGAGTCAACCTTAACCAAAATGCACGTTTTCATTCAAACAACATGCATTAACAAACATTGCATGATTTTCTGTTTACACCTGCAACTTCTGTGTCATGGAAATACGTCGGCACAACATGGTGCCGCCATGCCGGGGAACCCGGGAATGCGCTCCACCTTTGCTGGTGGATCCTGTATCCATCATCTCCAGTGGATGGCAAACCAAAGGACACAAAGGATGATAATCTCCTTGGAATTCCTCCACATTTTCTTATACAGATGAGAGGCCTGCTGGACAGTGGGGTTGAAAGGTCAACGGGACCAGTTTGCTGAGGCCCATCTGTCGCCCCCTGCTCTGTTTACGCACCATCTCAGGAGTGAAAGGCAATCGTCTCAAGAGCTATTCTGTTCTTACAGCACCACAGCGCCTCATACAGCTGGAAAAGCTGCAGAGGGGAGCCGCTGGTGGTCCCAGCTCAACAACCAGCAGCTTTTTTCCTCCTGTTCATTCTCTGTTTGTCTGATGGGACCAACAAAAACATGTTAAACAGCAGACTTGGAACCCAAGAGCTATTTAAGCTTTGAAGCTGCAAAGTTTAAGACACCCCTTTTGTAAATTAACACTTGCAATACATAAAAGGAGGAAAGGCTTGTGCTGTAAAATGTTGCTGTCAAATGTGTCACATTTTTAGATGTAAAAAGCAGAATTAAGACAAATCTATTGTTAAAACAGTGAATGAGATGAGAAATAAATCTTTTATCATTAAAGTAATGGTGTTCTGAATTCATACACTGCAAAAATGGAATCTTAGGAAAGGAAAAAGACCCCTGTTTCAATAAAAGTGGCCTTAGTTTCTGTATTTTAAAACCTTTATTCAAAAGCAAAATAATTTTCATTTAAGAAAACATGTCTCAGTGAATAGACTTTTTCTTCAAACAAAGAATTCTTGGTGAAACGAAAACAGATTTATTTCGCTTATTCAAGGAAAATATGCCAAAAGATTAAAACATAGTTACACGGAAATGCCATGTATTAAGTTTATTCAACAAAATAAGAAATCTGATTTTTTATAGGTGTAAAAGTAGGTGTTCTGTTCATAGTAACCTGGGCTCTCATTCTTTAAAAAAAAACACTGGATGGTTGCCAAATGTTAAACACTCTTAAATAGGTGTTTCATACCTGCCATTTGATGGAATCGTTTCATTCACAAAATCTATGATTATAGTTTTAATAACACCGTGCCACTCTATGCCAAAAAGATGCTTGACTGAATATCAAATGTTGATGAGATGGTTCCCCACTCATCTGAAACTGTGATACTGTATTTAGAGCACATTTTGCCTTAACTTGTAAAAAATTACAGCCCTGGCTGTGTGTTTTAAAGGAGCTGACTGCAGTTAGAAGGCTGTATGTGAAGCCCATGACCACATTAAACATCACTTTAATATTTGACTTCAAAGTGGAGGAGAAGGAGCAGCACTGACAGCACAAATAATAATTTTACGTTTCATTTTTAATATGAGCTCAGATTTGCACTGTGTAACTTCTTTTTGTTTATTTTACAAAATTGTTTTAAATCAGTCATTTAATGTGGGCTTTAGAGTACTTTTATTTTGAAAGGTTCTGAAATTGGTCATATTTACCTTTAAAATGTTCAAAAAAGTGTTCAAATGAAAATCTGTAATTGTACCAAGTGTAAATGTGTTGTTAGAATGCCACCAAGCCTTTAGTTACGGAACTATAAATAGAAAGTAAAAATGATTGGTTTGATTTTATTTAGATTCATTTTTTTCAACAATATTGTAGCATTTTGATTATCATTGTGCCATTTTTGGCCAAAATCCCCAAAACTCTGTCATTTTCTAGGACATAGTTTCTACAGGGTCACAGCAGTCATTAGAAATTTGCCTCTGAGTTGTGGGACTGCCCCTACTCCCTATCATCCCATTGTTTACACTCTCTCCAGCTAGCCTCCAGCCCCTCAAAACCCCAACTTAACATAGGCGGTGCAACAAAGAGCAGTATCGGCGCTAGCCAGCCGTTCAGTTGTGAGCCAGACACCAGCTCAGAAGAGCAAGCGAAGATTTTCATGGGTTCTGCAAGTGGGTGCATCAGAATGGAGCTTGTGACCCGGCCAGCATATTTTCTGCTTATCTTTTTCAACTGCATTTTTTTGTCTGCTCCTGATTTACAATGATTTACATGATGGCATAATCAGAAATGTAACTTTGCGCTAAATTTTCTTTATAAATGTCCTCCATCGTCAGAAAAAGCCTTCAGTAACATGTTAAATACACCAAAAACACAATTTTCATCGGGGAGTGGCCCTTAAGCAATTAAATAATATGCTAATAGTTAAAATCACAAACGTAGACACTGCACTTTTCTTTTTTAACAAATTTGAGAAATCAACTTAGTTGGGTTCCAAATTAGGAATAGGTAAAAAAAAAAAAAAAGACAAGTAAATATAAAATAATCCAATTAGATGTGGGACTTGTCTATAGTTTTATAATGACCACCAGTTACCGTATATTATCAACTGGCATATAACCAAGAAAACATCACGTTTTTATGTTTTGTTTTGTTTTGTTTTTTTAAACTAAAGGCATGATGATGATTAGGAGTTGATATGTACAATATGAGGAAAACCTCCGATTTGCGATATAAGTGATCAAAATTGCGATGACAATATAACTTGCGATACAAGAACAAATAGCAAAACAACTAAATACATCATTTCCATTTCACTGCGTGGTTTAATTTAAATGAGTCAACATAACTTAAATTACACTCCAAATGACCCTTGTCTGCAGGAGGCAAGCATCTAACATCAAAGGAGTCCATCCAATTGGCCAAATTCATGAAGGGATTTATTTTATTTATGTATCATATATATATATATATATGAGGTACTGAAACACTTTAGTGGTGTAAAGTTTTTTTTTATCTCTAAACTGGAGTTGTTTAGATTAGGGAAATTCCTATTGTTGGCAGATGTACCAGCCCAAAAAGTCCTTCAGGCGTTTGCAGTTCAAGTCTCAGAGAGCTCAGGGAAATCATTAAGATGAAGCCTCATTACATCAGGAGATTAAACGCTGTTATCTCAGCAGTAAGTAAGTAAGCATAAATATTTTTGGGAAGTGTGACAAATAAAATCAAAGTCAATGAGAAACATTTAGAGTTGCTTTGAGCAGACAAGCTTGAGCAAGCCTGAACAAGCCCGATGCGCATTTAATAAATCTTACATTGAAGGAGAGAAACCCTTAGCAGATTGATTAACTGCTGACAGCTTTATGAGAAAATTACTATTGTTGCACTCAGAGCACTCATCATTAGTTAAATCAATGGTAGCGCATGATCATTTATAGTAAACCGCACTTCTGCAGGCTCAGTCAGCCCTTTCATTTGGCCCAAGTCTATCAGCAGTTCCCTGCAGAACAACACACGGGTTTCGGTAATAGACAGCAGTTATGTCATGCAACCTCTAACAAGAGCCATTTATAACTCCAAGGGTTTACACATTATTTAAGAAACTACTTCATCCTGACAATTCCGTTAGCTTTAAATACCCTTGTTTCACACATTCACAATACTTGAAGATGGCAAATTACAGATAATAGCCTGATATAATTAAGATATAAAAAAACTAAGAAAGAAGTAAAAGTATATTGTTTCTATAGGGGTTTTATTTTTATTTTCATATTCAAAATTGAAATTGTATGTATCAGTTTTTTTAATGAATATTTTAGAAAACCAAGGTAACTAGAAGCAATGCTTTCAAAACTATTAGTACTTCAATAAAATATGTATTTTTATGATCATAACAAGATTTCCATTTCTTTTTTTAAAATCCAAATGAGTCAACCTCATGGGTTCAGTTGTTAAGTGGGTAGAAACAAGTTGAAGTTTTTAAAAGATCTGAAAACAAAAGCTTAAAATCTAAAATAATTTTTAAGTGTGTTAACTAGAGGCAGTATCAAATTTAAAAAAATCTACAATCTCTATGTTCATATGAGAAAAATATGAATATAGTGGGAAATAGCTGTGTTAATAACAAATAAAACCTGTGAAAGTAAATAAGTAAAATGTATATAATAAACCAAAGCCCAATAGAACACACTTTAATTAAAAACAAGACAACACAGGTAAAAGCAAATGTCCTCTTCTCATTAAAATAAAAACAAAAAACATTAAATGTTGTTTATAATCTAACTACATGGAACTTTAATGTACTTTAGGTACATTAAAGTACCTCTATATAATAACCAGATGTTTTATTATCTCTAGAACACAATGAGCAGAAGAACAGAGACCATCTGTTGTTTTGTAGAATCAGTATTTGCTGCAAATAAATGCAATAAAACCATTTCTAAACAAACAAGACATATTTTTACACTAGCAAGCTTTGCTGACAAGCATAAAGAACCTTTAGACACCTAAAGGCCTTTTCTGGATTTGATATTTCATCTAAATATTTCTCACGGTAAGAACGCGGAACAGGTAAAAAAAAAAATCCATCCAAACCCAAAGGACACACCTCGGACCTTAGAGGTTCTGCCGGTCACATTAAATGTTTAATTCTATAATAAAACGATTATAAGGACACTTACAACAGTGAACTGTTTGTGTGTGTGTGTGTGTGTGTTGGGGGGGGGTTAGACCGTCTAAAAAATTACATAGAGGCAGAACTTACAAGGCTGCTTTACATCTGAGCAAACCACAGGAGTTATGGAGCGATATGGACATATAAAACCCAAGAAGAGTGTTCAGCTTTGTGTGTGGGCAGACATGCTTCAGAAAAAGTGGTGGGAAAAGGACGATTTTGGGCTTGTTTTGCACTTCCAAAGTCATCCAGTCTTGTGACATCTTCTAAGAAAAATAGTAAATAAGTTATAAGTCACTGCATAAACATGACCTACATAAGCAACCACAAAGTTTGTTAAGTTTCACATTGTAATTTTTAAAATTGCATCAAACCTAGAGTACAGCTGTTCTTGCATAACACCCAGTGGTTGTCTAAAGCCGGATATTGGCCCTTTAAGTTTCCAGGTCCCTCCAAACAAAGCTACTTCCTGCTGTGGTTTGAAATGGGATCAGTAAGAGCTTTGACAAAAACAACCAAAACAGTAATATTTCTAACAAAAAAAAGCCAAAAAAACGGCCAAACTGCTTTGTTCTGGTTTAGTAAACGGCAGAGTGTGGAGATAATTATGTGTGATTTTCCTCAGTACTGCCTTTGCATTGCTCCCATTACACACACATTTGAAGCTGTTGTTATTGTCACATAAATACTCATTGCGTGAAATTGTTTCATGATATGTTACCAAACAAGTTTGACCCAGTTATGCTTGATGAGTCTGAGGAAACCTGTGTCCTCAAAATACACCTGAATATACAGTTTGTGTTTTATAGCTGAGATTTACCTTTAAATCGTCAGGAAATATGGCTAAAAGGAGAAATACCTAAAACAATACAGACTTGTCTCAGTGAAATGATCAGGTTAAATCCCATTTGGTTGGTCAAAGAGGCTTAAAGCAAGAAGCTTGCATTGCCAACAGCGTCATACCACACTGACTCAAAAGGGGCTTTAGAAATACCAAAAGTCTGAGATAATTATAAATGTGTCAACTTTGTCGCTTGAATGTCTTCAGACCAACAGGTCACATGAAATTTAAGGGTCCCAGTTTCATTGGACAGTTCATAACTTATGGGAAGATAAATAAACGTTTTGTATTTTATATTTTCACTGTGGCTGCTGTAACTTTGACCCAACAAGCATGCCTTTCAAGACGAGGGAATGTTTCCTCCTCAGCATTTAGTAACTTCATCTCGTTCCCATCGTCTTTGTCAAAAGGTGTGTCTGTTTACAAAACCCTCTGCAAATGCGACACTTACCACGTCGGCAGGTACAAAGCCCCAGTCGAGTGATCTGGACCTGGCAATGAAAGATGAAAGCCCAGGCTGGAGCTCTGAAACACGTGCCTGCGTCTCAGACAGACATTTGGCGTTGGAAGACAGGAAAGACGACCAGGAGACGGGGACAGGAAAGAAGGGGGTTAGGCCTCGGCCAAAGCTGCACCAACCTTATTCTTGTTTGATACACTTTGATATGAACACCCCAGTCTAAATGTGAAGGGCGATGAGCAGGGACTTGTCAGAGTCTTTATGGGTTGCACCGTTTGTTTATTAATCACTAGGTTCTGTGATGTGTCTCTCATCACCCCAACAGGTATAATTAAGCTTTAAAGGGCACAGGAGGCTTGATGTGTCTGCAATTCATTTTGTTTTATCTCCTTGTTCCTTTTGAAGTCACTTCTGCGTGGCTGAGATGTGAGTGCATACAGCAGGTTGCGTGTACGGTGGGGGGAATAAATCTCTGAATGGTCAGGGCGCTGCTTTATGAAGACGTTGTCTGTGGTTTCTGCCTTTTCCGACCTTAAATGTCTGCTTACACGCCAGCCTGACATGTCTTGTTTAGCCTCAGTGGATGCTGTCATGCGGAGCTCTGACAGTTCAAAGGTTGTCAGCTTCTGATGGTCAGGTATTGTGCTGCTTGGATGACATCTTGGGTTCCCAGCAGCCAGCTGTGGCGGCTGATTTTTTTTTTTTTTTTTCATCACGAGAACTTTTATTTGGAGCAAAATAAACAAAAAGCTGACAGCTTTGTCAACCGCAACAAAAAGTTAAGAGAATTGGAAAATGCATCAGAAGGACTGAGTTTCATAAGTCCTCATACCTCTGAAAATTGATTTGAGGTGCAAAAGGAGATATTTTGAGTAGAACATCACGCAGGAATGTAAACAAGTCAGAACTTCTCCTTTAATAGCCTTGATCTTCTAGGACACTTGGAGCAATATTTCTTTCCTTTCTTTCTTTTTTGCCTTTAATAAACAGTCAGCACGACCTCGTTTTTGTTTTATTTCAGGCAAAAATCACAAAACTTTTCTAAAGAAATCCAGACTACAAAGACGCGCCTCTTTTTTGCTGAAACTAGACCAAGGCAGCATCTGATGTGCTCCATCTCAAGTATGAAAAGATAAGGCGTTCTTCTGCTTTCCTGGACAGTGCAGACAGAACAGGCAAACAGCCAGAAACTTGTCACTTTTACCACTGAATATTTGAGTTTTGACCCCTCAGCCGGCAAGAGAGTCAATGTGATTCTTGCAGGAACGTTATACCTGGTTTAAGGTTGAGCATGTCTGACACAGGTCTAGGGAAGGCTGAAAGATCTGCTCTACCTGGATGAGATTACATAAATCAGTGTCAAAATAAATCAAGGTCATGCAGAATCAGCACAACATCTACATTTTGCTATAGGCCGTGTCACAAAGCCTCTACGTACATTTTGCACATATTGCTTGGATGAAAATTGGTCATACATTAATATATACATGGAAAAAGTGAGAAAAGTTGTGGTCTTTACATACATTTTTCACAGATGTATTACAAATGAACAACATTAAAAACCATAGAAGAAGTAATGGTATAAACCACGCAAAGAGACTGTAAATCGACATAGAACATGAACCATGCATGGTTATTGCGCTGATATATGCATTTTAGTAGTGATGCCTGCTTCACTTGTGTTATTTTTACATTATTTGTGAGACGTATAAGCGAAATAAAAGTTACATATCAGTGGTACATGCATGAAAAGTCTTTTCGACGTATGTAGAACGGTCACATATATGAGCGTGCATTTTGCAAAAATCAGGCACAATTGCATACGATTTACGCAATAATTTTGTATAAATTACATGAAATATGCGTAAACTGCGTAATTCTCAACCGTACAGCTCCAAACCAAACATGGGCAAAGACCTGCAACCCTGAAACACCTCACCGGACATCTGCGCACATGAACGAATGTAAGAAACATTTATGAATTATGTATATCATGCAAGTTTCACGAAAGACCGAAATTTCATATGTGGAAAATGTGCAAAATGTATGAAGTGGCTGTGTGCCTTATGCCTAAACACACAAACGAAAAACAAAAAAGTAAAACACATTTTGTTTAACGTTCAAAGCTGCTATAGACACTTGTTAAAAAAATCCCAATGAGGAGTAATATTAGTGATGTCAGACAAACTTCCTAAGTCTCTGTGACCTGTGACTTGTTAAGGACATAAATCATTGGCGGTATGTTGTGTTTGATACTGTTACTGTCGAGCCGTTTGACAGTCTTTCAAACTTTGTCATTCAAGAAGAAAAACAAAAATAAACAGTCACTGAAATATGAAGAGTTGTACACCTGATCAGGCAAGTTATAGAAACTGTGGTTGCACATCAAATAGCGTGCGTTTGGAGCTTTTATCGTGCTCCAGAATCTCAGGAAACCAACCGCTTGTGCGGATTTGTTTGAGCGACAGGGTAGTGAATGAGTTGCTCACTGAGCGGTCGAGCAACGTGCTTCAAACTGCAGAGGCCTGATCTGCTGTGAATGATTGACTACGCTTGTGGCCATCAAATTGTTTGGTGGTCTTTATACAGCATCAACTAAGTACTGCATTCTGTCACACGTACTTCATCAAATCACTGATGAGTGTTAGCATGAACGAAGAAGGAAGATCCAGATGCAATGATGTTTCCAAAAACCATCCAAAGGGGGCATCATGGAACCCGAAACCCTTATGCACCAGAGATTTAGCTCCAGTGTTGGTATTCTTTCAACCCCTGTAACTCTTCAATCGTTTACGCAATTAACATAATTCCGACAGATACTGATGCAGAGAAAAGCCTTTTTGTGCCGATATGCAACTTTTTACATAAAAAGTGTTGTGAATGCACAAAACTGCCTTTCATCTGTTTTTCCAGAATCCCACATCTTCAAAATATGAGGAGTCACATGTAAATGGACCCCTAGCACAGTTGCTAATATGTTCAAATCTAGCCCATTATGTGAGTTTATTTTTATGTTTTTGTTTATTTCAGGACAGTTTTACATTGAACTAAATCGTATTGTGTACAAAGACCCAACTGGTGGTTTGGTAAAATGACCTGGCTCCAGCTGTATTGGATTTTAAATGCTGTACAGTACATTTATGAGAAAATTCTCATTTTGCAGCAGACAAAAGTGCCTGATTATGATGTAGATCTGGATAGAGAATGTGAAACTTTTTATTGATAAGGTTCAGCACAAACGCACTGCCTTCAGCACCGTTGAAATCCTGGCTTGCCTCTATAAAATGAAACAACTGCTGCTCATGATTTATTGCACAGTTTGGAAGAAAATCTACAGAAGTGCATTTTATTTAATTAAAAAAAATGAAACAATTGAATTTCATATTTACTCTTTGAGCAAGTTAGCAAATGGGTGACATAGACACCCCAGTGGTAATCAGCACCAATCTCTACTTGCTGTGCTAGCTTTGCATGCTTTAGACAGGGGTGTCAAACATGTGGCCCGCGGGCCGTATCCAGCCCGCCAGGTGGTTTAGTCCGCCCCACACATGAAGAGCAAAAATCACAAGGGTGTTTTAAAAAGAAAGCACGTTTCAAGTCCATTCCTATGACGAGTTATGATTTTTTAAAGAAATAACTAAAATGCGCAATTCTGCCACTAGGGGGAGCAAAGGAAAATCAAAACAGGTGAAACAGCATATGTTAGGGTGCGCCAAAAGTGAAGCCTAACAGCTGTGCTTCTGGGTAAGATACAGTTTGTTTCCCTGTGAGCCTCACAGCTGTTATGTTGCTATAAGAATGATCAGTAGTGACACACTAATGATCAAATTGTTGTCCAAAATAAAAGGTTAAGGTGAAGTGCTAAGCTTTCCAGGAAAAATTGACAGTTTTCTTTGTACATGGAGCTGAATGCAAAACCTGCATGCTTGGTATGTCATCAACAGGTCACAGTGCTCAGAGAATATAACAATCAGCACCACTATGAGACTCCCCATAAAGAAAAGTTTCACCATTTGCAGATAAGAAAAGAGAAGATTTATCAACTATTAGTTGGACAGAAAAAACGGCCGTCTGCCTTTACTGCAGCTGTGACGTCAGTGATGGATCAGTGAAACCTAGCGACCTTATTGCAGACAAGTTGGAGCAAACATCCAAACCATTTTCAGATGGTGAACTTATTGAAAAAATTGTTGCAAAAGTCATTTGCCCCTCAAAAGCAGTCGACCTTTGCCATCATGAGTCTGTCAAGGATTGCAATTGCAGATACACCATCTCTGAGAAAACTTGGGCAGCCAAATGAAGGTATCCAGTCATTTATTGCATTTTCAGTCACTATTGATGAAAGCACCAACACAGATATGTACAGCTGTGCATATTTATTAGAGGTGTTGAACAGACCGTCACAGCAGAGTTTCTTGAGTTGATGGACACAACAACAGCTGATGACATAGTCAGCTCTCTAGTTACTGTGCTGGACAATGTTGAAGTGAACTGGTCTCAGGAGAGAAAGGGAGGTTAACTCCAAATTCTTATGTTCACAAATGTTTGAAAGTTTAAGTTTTGGACATTTACATTTTAGGCAGGTGTTTCATTTTTTCCTTAGCCCCTCTTGAGTTTATTATTGGGATTGCTTCAGTGTCAGATGTCAAATATTCAGTCTGTATAAAACTGAATAGACCTTTTTCTTTTAAGAGAAATTAATTGTATTTGAGATCCATTGGCCTCTGTGAATTAATGAGTAATAATGAGTGATTAGGCCACCATGTCGGTTGAGGCATTTTTTCCAATTGATTAAAAAAACAAAAACAAAGCTGTTATTTTGTTTTTATGTTACCGGTCCGGCCCACTTGAGATCAGACGGGTTGAATGTGGCCCCCGAGCCAAAATGACTTTGAAACCCCTGCTTTAGTATGTTAATGCTACTCGTGCTATCAAGATTTATTTGTGAATCTGTGTATTATATCATGCAAAGGTCAAGTCCTCAACCAGAAACCCTTTTTGCTTTCAGGGCAGGAATCCTGGTATACAGCCTGCAACACATCACAAAGGCCAGTTGATTGCATTCAGTGTTGAAAAGGTGTGATTTTACTTGCCTGGGTTTGCATTGTATGCAATCAGCGTGAGGTCAAATTGTGAGGACAAAAGGGAATGCACAGAGGTTGCAATGCCTCTCACACACAGCGGGAGTGATTGGATTTTCAGTCCCTTCACGGGGAACAATTTATAGCCATTATGGTGGTCTATTTCTAGCTATAGTGATGGATTCAGCTCAATTATTGTCCATTATAAAGAAAGATGGCCACACAACCATGCCAGAAATGACTGGTTCCTGCTGCAGTCCATTACTTTAAAATCTGTCATTCTTGTGAAGCTCAGACAAAATAACAGTACAAAAAAAATGTTTTTAGTTTGTTTTTGGTTATTTTTATTGATTTAGGTAATTTCTGAGTTTATTTTCTATTTCAAATGAAAGTATATTGTGTTTGAAAAAGTAAACATCAACTCCACTACAATGGAAAACACAACAACTTTCTGAAATTGTCAGATTAAAGCAGAATTGTCCAATTTTTTGGCTTTCTTCTTGTCTAAACATATTAGAAAAAAGCAAATGAAGATTCAAGGAAAAAATGTGCAGAAAGGGATTCTAGAGCCACCATTTTATTACCTGCTTGATTTAGTCTCCCCATTTTTTCAGACGTCTGAATGTCGTCTGACAAAGACGGGGAGGTTAATTAGAAGTCATAAAGGGGGATGAAGAAGACATAACCATGGTAATGGTCAACGTCAAGATGGAAAAAGCCTTTTCCAATACAGCTGCACTCACAATTCATCCCTGACAAGCTCCTGTTTTCACTGAAAATGCTTTAATTTGTGAAACTGTTTGAAAGCTCTAACACTATACTGTACCTTTACTGTACATTCTAGCAATGTTACGATAAAAAACACTATAAAATCTACTTATCTGTTGTTTTCTTCATTTTGCATCTTGATACAACTATAGTGGAATTTACAATACTGTTAATATCACTCTTGTGTTGAATGCTTGAATGTGTTAATTTCAACAGAACTCATCTTCAGCCCAAACAGAAGTTGGTTTAAAAAAATCCTTAAATTTAAGTCAAAATTCACTTGGAAAAAGCAATATATATATTTTTTCACATCCGCAAGTCAAATTAAGAGAATTCCCAATGAAACTTTAATCTTTGTTAATTTCAAATAACTGACATAATTTAAAAAAATGGTTTTTCGAACTAAAATTAAACAAATTAAGCTTTTTACCAAGTTTTGGAAAATAGGATCAAGTTGGGAACTTTTGAACAGAAATTTGAGTTGATTTAGAGGTTTGGCAATGACCCTCCTGGCAATGAAAATGTTGTCATTGCACAAACCATTTGTGTGTCCTCTGACCCTACAAGTTTGTGTTTTATTTATTCATTTTCTATTCCGTTTTTCTCTTTCTGGGTCATGGGGCTGCTGGAGCCTATCTTGTGGGCCATGGCAGGGGACGCCCTGGACAGGTCGCCAGTCTGTCGCAGGGTAGAATGTCCACAATCACACACACATGCACTCTCACACTCACACCTAGGGACAATTTAGAGTTGCCAATTGACCTATGAAGCATGTTTTTGGTGTTTTACTCATCCCTAACAGGAACAGCAGTCTACAATTTTAATACAGTACACACATGTTGAGTGGACTGCTTTCCATTTTTGGAGTCTCTGGTATGTCTGGTCTGTGGATCTACACCCTCCAGGTCTCAGAGAAGATACTCCACCGTTCGGATAACTGAGCTGAGAGGTGGATTTTTAATTTGAATTCAGTTAAATAACCAATTCGTCTTTTATCCACGACAAGTTGCTCATGGCTCTTGCAGTCATGCCCAGTTTAGCTTAGTCTGTTTAGTTGGTTTAGCCATTACCTATTGAATTGGATGACTTCATGTTCTTTAGGATTATTATTCAATTACCGATATGAAACCCATTGAGATGACTACTGTTGCAATGTTGGTCTATATAAATAAAACTGAATTGAACTGTATTGAACCCGCCGGTTTCCGTGGATTGGGAGGGGCTGGTGTTTAGAGCGCAGGTTTTTGGAGGAATGGTCCGAAATGCGTCAACAGATCAAAGATATTGCTTTAGGGTTGTTTTTTTGTTATAATACACTTAAAAGCCCAAAAGGTCTCTTTTGCATGACATAGGCCCTTTAAGCTTAATTTTCTTTATTTATGTCCTTCAGAAAAATGCCATAAGAACATGTTAAAAACACAAAAACACAGTTTTAATCAGTGGGGGTCTTTGAGTGACTGACAACACTTCTTCTTGTAAGTCAAGATTTACTGACTTTTATTCCAGTTCTGCATCGACTAAGTATTTGAATCCCTAAAGAAATGAATACTTCAGTGGAAGCTGAAATTATGTGGTAATTGTTTAGCATAATAAGACTATTGTTTTCTTTTAATAACCTTTTTTTGTAACCTTGTTTATTTTTAAATTAACAGAGTCAGCAAAGAAAACTCTCTAGGAACCAGATTTTATTTGAAATCTGGACATTTTTCTACTATAATTAAGATACTTTTTTTATCATACTTTAAATACAGGGAGCCAAGTCATTAGGCTTTACAGACATGCAGAAAGCTTTTGCAGACAACAGAAAAATTAAAAAATTACAGTTTTACTATATTTAAAGGTTTTGTTCCTGAACCGAGCAAGAAACTTCATTCAGCAGGTCAACCCTTTGTTTTCATCTGAGCACTTTTGATGCATTTATGCCAAGATAATGAAGAAGAACTTGGAAATAGAGAATGATTTGCAACTCTTCCAGACAACGGGCACTGCAGTGGCTGCTCCCTTGCCACAGCTCGACTGGCAGTCAGCACAAACTGCAGGTCGGTGAGAAAAGTCCGAGGCAGGTGCACAGGGGGCATTGGTGAGCCTCCGAATGCCACCAGCCGACATTAATCAAAATCTCAAATCAATAACTTCTCAAGTGCTAATAAGCACTGGCACATCCAGTGATATGTGAGCCCCTTCATCATTTCAACTACTGGGAGATTTATAGAAAATCCATTGTTAGGTCCCAAGTATGAGGTAATGTAGCACTTAGTAAATGAAGTAAAACCAAAAGCCTGGGGTGATTTGTATTTCATTTACAAAGGACATGTCTAATGATTAGGAGCTCCATCTCTCTGAAATGCAACCAAACGGCTGTAATGATGGCTGTGTACTTTTATAGCTTACTTAGTCAGCAATGACGCAGGATCCAACAGCGAATAGCAAAGCCTGACTCCCCCCATCCCAACTGGTGCACTCCCAGAAGGCTGTGGGGGAACCCTATGCACCGCAGAGTGATTAAAGTCATGTTAAGGCAGCATTATGGGTCAAGCCATAAAATAATTAGATTTCTGTCCCCCTCCACTGTCTTCTATCAAAGTGATTGGTCTCCTGGCCATTTCACTGGCTGACATAATTGCTAATTAACCATTATGGGCTGCCTTTTCTCATCTATCTCACAGCTTCTTGAATCTCTTGTAAGTGAGCAATTAAAAGACTTTTTATTTTCCAATTCAATCTTGTCAAAATATCAGTCAGGCTTTAGAAAAAAACATAGCACTGTTACAGCTGCAATGAAGGTGATAAATGATATTATTGTTGCTCTTGACAAGAAACAATATTGTGCTTCACTTTTTATTGATCTGTCAAAAGCATTTGATACTGTCGATCACGGTATTTTAAAGAGAAGACTTCTTCGGTCAGGATTGTCAGAGCAAGCAGTTGATTGGTTCTCTAATTATCTGAGTAATAGAACCCAGTGCATTAAGTATGAAGGTCTATGTTCTGAATGTGTTACTGTCCACAGGGGGGTTCCACAGGGTTCTATATTAGGCCCCCTCCTATTCATTATTTATATCAATAATTTGGGGCTAAATGTATCTGATGCTAATATGCATTTTTATGCTGATGATACAGTTATTTATTGCTGTGAATCAACTCTTGAGCAGGCCATTGAATCCCTGCAGAAAGCCTTTGGTGCTGTCCAGCAATCTTTACTTCAACTCAAATTAGTTCTCAATTCTGATAAAACCAAGCTTATGTTGTTTTCTAATTGTAAGAAGATGCCTCATACAATTCCCACAGTGTCCACTCTTGAAGGAAACAACATAGAGGTGGTTCATGAGTATAAATACCTCGGTGTATTGATTGATGACTCCCTCACTTTTAAACCTCATGTGGAGAATCTTGTCAAGAAACTGAGACTAAAATTGGGTTTTTATTTTCGAAATAAGATGTGTTTTTCATTTGAAGTAAAGAAGCGACTTGTAGCTGCGACTTTCCTCTCTGTGTTGGATTATGGAGACCTGTTTTACATGAATGCTTCAGCTCAATGTCTTCGAAAAATTGACATGGTTTATCATTCTTGTCTGAGGTTCATTACTAACTGTAAAACAATGACACATCACTGTGAGTTGTATTCTCGAGTGGGATGGCCTGCCCTGGCCATACGGAGGAGGATTCATTGGTACACTTTCATTTATAAGGCACTGCTTGGAATATTGCCGACCTACATCTCTTCCTTACTGTCACAGAGGAGCGTTGATTCTTATTCTCTTCGCTCACGGATCATGTGTTGCTCTCTGTACCATTTGCTCGCACCGAACTGGGCAAAAAGGCTTTTTTCCATCTGCACCTTATGCATGGAACATGTTGCAGAAGGATTGGAAGTTGACAGAGTTGATTTCCTTGAATGCTTTTAAAGTTAAACTGAGAGGTCTCGAGGCTGACTCCTTAACATGCACTTGTTTTTTATAATCGGTTTGTTACTTCCTGTTGTTTTGCTCTTTGTAATTATGTAACTGTATTTTAGTCGCTGCTGCCGCTTGGCCAGGACTCCCTTGAAAAAGAGGTTTTTAATCTCAACGGGATTTTCCTGGTTAAATAAAGGTTAAATAAATAAAAACAGCAATTGTTCATTTGACAACAATGCAATATATCACAGCGTGTGATGTATAGACACAAACTAGTTTTATGAGCCTGAACTGAGCTGATCCTTTAAGGATGTGGAGTATTTTCTCACCTCTGTGAGTACATTTTCCTTCATGTTTTATGTGATGTCATTACCGAACAAAAAAATGTTTTCAGGTGTTAAACTATCTGCAATTACGTTTTCATCCCCA
This sequence comes from Oryzias curvinotus, assembly GCA_023969325.1. Lineage (NCBI taxonomy): Eukaryota > Metazoa > Chordata > Actinopteri > Beloniformes > Adrianichthyidae > Oryzias > Oryzias curvinotus. Next base: position 22,966,279 of record CM043725.1, on the reverse strand, counting down.
GCCAGTCATTTTTTAAAGACCAACTTTTATCATCTATTGATCTATTGTAAAAGCGTTCCCAGTGGTCCTTCAACTAATTCACGGTAATAAATACTCAGAAACACAATTTTGAGCATCATTTTCTTTCAACATGTCCTCCATCACGAGAGAAATTCTTCGAAAACTTGCTAAAAACACCAAAAACACAAATTTCCTCGAAGTGAGTCTTGGAGTTGTTGGCTGTCTACTTGTTATTGCAAGTCTCTTCAGAAATGCCACAGATAAGTAAAAGAGGTTTGGTGGCAAAAAGGGTCACATAAAAACCTCTTTAAAACGGTATCCATGAAGGAAAAGACAAACAACGACCCTGCTGAAAATAAAAGCGGACACTAAAATCCTTCCTGATGACAGTTGGAAGAATGGAGGCTTTTTTTAAGGGACTTGAGCCCCATCTCTGTCATATCTTTTAGGCCCGATTATTTACTTAAAACAACAAACCAAATCTCTTGGTCTGGCTGTGCGGACGGCAGGCCTTTGATTCTGCTCCAAGCTTGAATTCTTAACTAATAAATTGTTCCATTCTTTTGTCTGGGGCATTAACGGCAGTGGTCTACGTTTTTCTAGCCCTAATCTCAAGAATGTGGCAGCCTCTTGAGAAGCTCAGAGGTCTCCTTCTCCACCTATAGCCAGGTCTTCACTTTGTTTTCTTAGAGGAGTCCCCGGATTGACAGGCCTCATCATTAGCCCTCTCCTCAGACATCTGTTTTCATTGATTCTGAGTGAGAAGATCAAAGCCAATCGAGACTGAAAAGCATTTGTCGGGTTGTGGACCCCTGGCCTTAATGTGAGAAATAAAGCTTACTTATCATCAGGCTCACAAATTGAGCGAGTTTTTGTGTTGGTGTGTATGGTTTTGGGTGTAAGGGTGACCTGAGAGGGATCCCTGAGCTCACGGCACAGGTATGAGCAGCTTGGCTTTGTTCAGCTCCCACTCTGACGACAGCTTGGTGAGTCACTCACATACAGGCAGGTTCCAACTGATCGCTGACAACTCTCTGACCATAAAATAATCATTAGTCAGATTGAGACCCAGACTTTTATCAAAAGGCATAAGATGTGCAAGCTCCCAAATGAGCAACAAAATACATAAGGAAAAATAAAAGTCTAAAGATTGTGAAACTTTTTTTCATCTTTAGTGTAAAAATATGACAATCTAAGTACGTAAAGAAAACTAACTTGGAATAACATCTTTTTGGGAGATGTTAGATAACAATAAAAGAACAAACGACCAAATAAGTAAAAAGAAAACCTAAATAAAAAAAAAAATGTTTGTAAATGTACAAAAATGTACACAGGTTGGCAAACCTTTTTTTTTTTTTTTAATTGGTTCGGGATGACAAAATCAGTAAAACAAGACTTAGCAAAAATATCACTTATTTCGTTTAATTTGATATCAAAATATTGGCATTTTGAAAAATCTAAAACTTTTAAAAACAAAAATCATAAGTTGCTTCTTTATTTACATCTACCTTTGTAGAATGTTTTGTATTACTGCACATTTTTAAAAAAAATTGGGTTTGCCTGTCATACTTTCTGAAAAGACTTTTTTTACTTTTGTGTTTTTATTAATTCATTTTATAATTTTTTCATTTTTTTTATATTGTGAATTTTAAGTGAAAAATTCGGTTCCTTTTCTTTATTAGTATTTCACACTCCAGTATTACTTTGAAGCTAGCAAATCTAATTAAATAAATTTACCTTAATTAAAAAAAATCACTTAGTATTTTTAATTCCAAAAGTATTAACAAAAATATTCTTGTTTTACTTGTAATTCTGAAATATGCCTGTACAAAATGTAAATACTTGTAAGAGAGGCAGATGAGATTAAAAAAAAATTCTGCAAAATTGTTTCCAAATGTTAGATTTATGATGTTTTAGGAAGAGAGAAAAAAAGACCAATCATGATATTTCACTCCAGTGAATCAACCAACCAGAGACTAAACAGTTTCCCTGTGCTGCAGACTCAAAGGGCGGGGCTTGTAACCTAGTAACATCTCAAACACCACTGATAGGATGGCAATGCAGAAGGTTTGAAGTTCTTTTTTTAATCGGATTTGTCATGTTTTCAGGTAGAACACTGTTATAACTTTTCAACTTAGTGTTTTAAGAATATATTGTACCTTTTTTTTTGTTGCTTTTTTTGGTCCCAAAACTAGAATAATTGTTTGTAGCATTATGTTGCCTCTCAAACATGTGTTGTCAATTAATTAATTAGCTAATCCCAGAGCATTATACCAGACAGTAACAGTTTATGATCCTTTAATTATGTATTTCTTTTTAAAATGTGGTTAAACCTACAGAGTTTTAGAAAGTGAGCTTTGTTTTTCTAAATTATTTATTGTTGGTAAAGAAGACCATAAGAAAAAATGTTTTTAAGTTTTTTCTTGTTTGCATCACATGCCCTTTCTTTTCTTTTTTTGTATTTAATCAAGCTTGTTAAAAGCATTAATCAAAATGAAAAGAAGATTAAGAAGTATCACAACCAACCTTTCAAAGTTAGTTTAAAGCAAAATGTTCAGTTGCATTTTAATAATTAAAACATGAGGGAAAGGGTTAAAATATTTAGTTTGTTGTTTTATTTTGCTCATTTTTTTCACAGAGCTCGATCTATAGAACAAGCAACAACTGGGCGATCACATCAGCCGCTTTTCAAGACCACATAATAAAAAGCCTGTTGAGTGGAGACTTGTCCGTTTCTGATCCTTTATCAAGACACAGCAGAAAGTCAAGAAAACCTCCATCAGGAGAGAAGCTGGACGATCTAAAGAAAGGAGACGAGCAACAGGAAACTGTTCTTAAACCTACTCCACCTAATTTAACTTTAGGTAGAAATGACTGATGATTTTAGACGACTTTTGGTATGTTACTAAGAATTGTTTATATGTTGTTTTCTTTATTAATTTTAGCTCAGAAACTGGGTTTGGTGGCCTCCCCGAAAGAAAGACTGACAAAAGGAGATTGGATAGAGGTCAAGAAGAGGTCTTTATTACGGGAGGAATCCGCTCAGCCATGTACGATATGCAGGGAGGAGTTTCGCCTTCAACCTCAGGTAGTTCAAGCATCCTTTTACCTTTTTCCTTTTGCATGCTTTCAAACATCTTCTACTTCTTCTAGAAAACCTGGGTTCCCACAAACACACAGAGACATACTCAAATTCCTCCCCCAACCCCCACTTTCCCCCTCTGCAGTCCCTGTATGTTTTAATCTGTGTAGACAACTGTACAAATTTACCCATAGTGCCTTGGAGCTCAACTGTGACCTGATGATGAAGCAATCAGTGTGTTACTGTGAGGGTCATTCAGTTTTTTTACACCTTTCCGATCTCCTTTTAAGATGCCAATCTTCTCAAGAATGTGGGACTAGAATAGACGGCCTCACAAAGCACAGTTGCCATAGACGCATGTGTAAATATTAGGTTGAGTCCGAGGGGGGGCGAGTTAATTAGAGCCTGCTAACAGGAGAAAGTGACAACAGGGAATCAGTGTTGATTTGGCATTTTCCTGCAAGCCTCCATATTGTGACACTGCCATTGTGTTATGTTCTTATATTGTGACAGTCACAATTGCTTACAGCAGCAGCTCTTAGGAGAGGTTGCATTGTCCAAAGTGGCTGTTCTTCAGTATGCAGTGTGTTCTATTTCAAAACTAACCATAAACATAAACCATAACATTTTTCTCTGTATTGTGATGGACGCTAACCTGCAAATTTCTACGTTTTTGAAGTTTCTCCCTGAATGATTGGCATGTCTGATGGAGAGTGTTGTTCAATACAAATACAATGGAAATTCAGGGTAAAGCTACGTTCACACTAGGCATGTGATGCGTGTTCATGTTATTGAACACTTTCACCATGTGGTGTTCACACCGGTTGAGCAGGGAGGGGCTTCTTCTTCTTTTCTCTTTTCTTTTCTTTTTTACTGTTTACTAGCACATGTCCACCACCAGCTTGAAGAGGTTTGGTGTGAAATCTTGAAACTGGGCAAATCTTGTGAATCCTACTCCAGGCCTTTTCTTCCACAGCTCTATTCCGGTTGGATGAAAGACTTGGCGTCCTATAATTCCGACTGGCACAAACCGCTATTATTCATTTCTCTGCCATGATCAATTTTCAAACGCATTAATAGGGACATCATCCATACATCTCTACCAAATCAGAGTCCCTGATTGGTCAACCTGGTTTGACTTTCAACATAAGTTTAGTGGCCATATTTTTTCTCTTGTTGTAGGTGTTGCTGTCTTGCTCCCATGTTTTCCACAGAACATGTCTGCGGGCCTTTGAGAGGTTCTCTGGAAGGAAGCGTTGCCCCGTGTGCAGAAGGGAGCAGTACGAAACACGCGTGATCCACGACGCTGCTCGTCTTTTCAGGCATCAGTGTGCCATCAGGTAATCCCAGTCAAAAAGCATATTCATAAATAGAGTAATTAATAAATAAATGCATATTTAAGGGTAAGTGTGTAACTATTAATGGTGAAGGAGCCATTTGGACCAGTTTCTTACTGACTAAAACCCAGAGAGATCTGCAAATCCCCACTTGATGGGTTAGATAACACTTTATGTTTTTGAGGCCATTGAGATATTTATTATATAGAACGTGGCTTTTAAATATTTACATTAACTGAATTACAACAGTGTATTTATTTATCCATATTTATCCATTTATTTTCTACAGAAAATAAACGTATTTTACTACAGACTTCAAAAATAAAACACACCCTGTGTCAAAAAAGATCACCTGTCTGCGGCAAATTTACTTGAATTAAAAATGTAACAAAGCCAAATCAACCAGGAGATTTTCTGTCACTATGACGATGGTGCACCATCATCCTTTTACGTCATGACATTAGAGTAGATTCAATTAAAAAAAGAAAACCTATTTGTGTAAATGCAAATATATATGTTAAAAAATTTACGTCTGAACAGCAACTAAACGCTGTTGTGAAGCAGAAGATAAGAAAACGTGCTTTAAATAAGTTTAACTGTAATTTAATGCATGTCAGCAAACTGTTATTTTAATAATATAAGATCACTGCATTACAAAAACCTAAACAAGTCTAAATAACTTAACTAACTATCCTATTATTTTTATTTTTAAAGCCACATGTGGCCTCATGGTAAAGATTCTTGTTATAAAATAAGATTTAATTTTAAAGGAAAGGGTCACATCGATATAAAGTTAATGTGTTGCTGAAAACAAATCATTCTTGTTAATTTACATGACCATTATTTGCATTGGTCAAATAGGATAATTTAATAATTACATTTTAAGTTTTACATGAAACATACAGTGCATTATTGGTTGTTTAACTGTTCTTGTACTTTTATGTCATTGATTTTTATACTTTTATGACAGTTTTTTGTTATACTTTTTATGTCATTGTTCTTATACTTGTTTGAGTGTTTTATTTTTATCCTTTAATCTTTTATATGTGTTGCGTATTTTGTGGCAAATGGACTTTGAGTCTGTAATAAAAGCTTATTATTATTATAATTATTATAATTATTGTTATTATTATAGCACTCTCAAAGCAGCTCCAATTGACTTAGGTGATGTTGGAGCCAATCTAAAGTTGAACTACCTTTCCTGTCCATCCACGCATCACTTCATGATCCTGCAGCTGCTCTGAGTTACAGAGGCCAATCAAACTATGTTCAGGGTCAGCCATATCTATAAACTACAATGGGTTGTAGTAAAGCTGCTGTGTGAGGGATTTTCTTTTTAAAAAGAAACATGTTTTTTCATGCTTGTTTTACTGCTTATATTTTGAAAAATGTATAACTTGTTTTTTTTTTTTTTGGAACTGATAAAATAAAAAATAAATATCATAAACAGAAGTAAAACAATAAATTGTAAAGTTCCAAAAGGGCTTTGGATAAAGTCTGACAACTTATCGAGTGTAGCCCCTTTTTCTTAATTCAGTCCAAACCTAAGTTTATACAAACAGTATTTTTTCAGAAACAAATGCATACACTGTAAGCAATTATGCTGTAAAGAATACATTTAATTAAAAAATATGTAGTAATAAATCATGTTGAATCCATTAATATGTATTTAGTATGCAACCTTTTGTAATTGATTTGAATCATTTTATAAGTTGACCATTTTTAACTGGTATAGCTAACAGTTTTCAGGAATTGAAAATCTTATTTATGTGAGCGTTTTGCAACTATCATTTAAGATCCACTAAGTTCTGAAGATGAAAATGTTGGTTATTTATTTAAAAAATATATTTAAATACATTTTTTTTGGCAAAAATTGTTCCCACGCAATGCATTGTGGACTATAATCGTCAATCTATTGTGCATCGATGAATGCTGGTTTTTCGCTGAGACTTCTGGGAAATTTCTAGGGCACTTGATTTTGGAATTGTAGATTCGGACAGCATTAAAAAAATGGCAAACACAATATATAGTCCACTAAATAGTGAGTAGTGGAAGCATTCGGTCATAACCCGTCATTGGTTGACCTGCTCAATCGCCTGAACCACTGCTGCCCCAGAATAACAAGAATGCACCACAATGGCATGAAAAAATGTCTGCATGTAGCAGCTTTCTGATATTCTTTTTACATTTGTTAACTTGGTAGCTATATATCATTTTAATTTTTGTTTTTAAAATCTGTGTGCATTTAGGATTCAAGCTTGCTGGCGTGGTTATTCTGCCCGTAAAAGCTACAGAGAAATCATGAGAGCCAAATGTCCAAAAGACAAAAAGCTGAGACGCAGGTTCTTTGAGGACAGGGTGAGTAAAGAGTTTGTAGGATGCTGCGTAATGTTCGTGGACATGTTAGTCATTGTGCGTTTGTATGTTTATGACAGTGGAAAAACACTTTATAGACAAAGGAAGAGCTTTGTAAACTGAAAAAGGGCATGATTGCATGGCTGGCGCTTTTATAGTAAAAAGAGACCTTTAGTCAATAACATTAGGAAAAGTGGGTGCAGCGCTTTTGTCATTCCGAGCATGATCTGATCACTTTGCAAGACCTAATGTCATTTTACCCTGTGATTTATAGATTTATTCATTTTTTGGGGGGTCAAATAAAAACCACGATTCCTCTCAACTTGAGGTTAGGACACAGGTTTCAGGGACTCACCGACCCCACTGCTAACACGTGTGCACACACAGGTTTAAACACACCCCTGACTGCTCTCATCGTCGAGCACCTTTGATGCTTTGTGAATCATACACTGTTTGTCCACTATTGTGGACAAAGATTTGTGTTTAAGTTTAAACAGTCTGGACATTGTGGTCAACACAACAGCACCATGTGCATGTTTAGGTCTGGCTTTCTTTCATCTGTCTGAACTTGTCTAGTGTGTGTGCACAATCCTCACACTGAGGATGAAAGAGGGTGAAGAGGTGAAGAAGCTGAAGTGTTTGAATACCTAATGCGAGTCTTCATTTTGGGATTTGATCTCCTAAAGCTGTTCAACTCGCAACAAGGAGAGGAAATATTGACAAATGTCTGACCATCAGTCTCATAAGCAGTCAGTGTTTGGGGTCATTTGACTCCTAAAGCTGTGGTGCTTTTATGGTAATCATAGGAAATGGGAACATTGCCACCTAGTGAACCTTTGATAACCAGAAACTGCACTGGTCAGCACTGCTCAGAAATGTCTTTAATGAATTCTAATCTTAATTTATTTGGTAAATTCATCCACTTAATCGTGTAATCATTGAAAGTATATCATAATGGTATTTTTTACTTAATATATATGTATCTTTCTAGGAATTTAAAATTAGTAATATATAACTAAATTTAAAACACAAAGGAAGGAATGAATCTATCAGAAGAACCGCTCAAGTTTGATGTTTTGGAGATAAGTGCAGGGAAGCAGATTGAGATGATTTGGAGACAATGGAAGAACAGTGAGGATGCTGAGGTTGGAACTACCAGGAAAAGAGGCCTCAAGGAAGACCGAAGAGGAGATACTTGGCTGTAGGGAAGAAGGGCATGATGGGAAGAGAGGGTTAGTTTGAGATAAATGATCTCTAAAAGGAGCAGCTGAAAGACAAAAAAGAAATCAGATACACAGCACTGTTTCCACAGGAGCAACAGTCTACATGTAGAAGATATCTGATTAATTGATCAACAACATGTCTGATTACCACCAAAAAAGCTAAACAGTCTGCTTGCCTGGAGTGTTCAGGTGTGAAAATGCAATACTCAGGAGAAATCACATCAGCAGTGATTGTATGGAGAACACATTACTGTCCATCAATCCTGGAGTGTCATAGGAGCCTTCGCCAAACAAGTTTTTGTCATTATTCGTAAGTTGAAAAAGATTAATACAAGTGCAAAAGATTCAAGAGACTTGGCAGTCTTTCCAGAGGTGAAAGTCCCTGCAAGTTCAGGCTCATCTGGGCTTAAAGAAACGACAGGTAAGTTGAAAGGCATCTGTCAAACTCCACACTAACTCCTACCATTCATCTATCTTTAGAACCTGCTGAATCCCTTTTGGGGCCACGGGGCTGTTGGGTCGCCGGTCCATTTGCAAGGCCACACACTCACACCTAGTGAAAATTTAGAGTAATCAATTAACCTATGAAGCATTTTTTGGACTGTGAGAGGAAAGTTTCTGGAGAAAACCCACAGATGCACAAGGAGAACATGCAAACTCCGCACAGAAAGGTGCCAGGCGGGATTTGAGCCAGGGCCTTCTCACAGTGAGGTGAGAGCGCTAACCAAAGCAGCATCAAGTAGCATACAAAACTCAGAACGTCCATGTGATTCTAAATCCCCCGTCAGTCTGAGTCTGTGAGAGATGCTCAAAAGTCCCTTTATTATAAATTCAAGTCAACCCAAGAATCCTAAAACGGGTTTTTAAAATGAATGTTTCTATGTTACAAACTGGTATTTATCTGCTTTTAAAGGACAAATGAAAAAAACACCAACAAAAACACAGTTAAAATGTTTTATTTCCTCTCAAATCTAAAAGTGATGTGCTGCAGGACATAGGGATAAACAAACAAGCTCCAGTCTCTAATCAAGACTACTGGTGGTCAATTCTGAAGCCTCTGCTAGTGAGATTCCATTGGTGTGACACAAGTCCAAGTCTCAAAGCCAAGGTCTCATCTTTGGACTGTATGTCCTAAATTGGTCTTATTTTCTCTTCTAGTTCAGTGATGGTTAAGGTGGATCCTGTTTAACCTTTAAAAAGAAAAGAATGAAAGAGTGAAGTTTATTAAATGTCTATAAATTTCATCTTGCTAAAGAAGAGAAGAGTTTACTTAAAGATCCACGTCTATCCTATCATCTTTTGATTTATGTTCAAAGCATTTCCAGTGGTCTTTTCATTAGAATTATGTCATTTTTAACCAAAAATCTCAAAACCTGTGTCGTTTTCTAGAACATAGTTTCTACAGGAGCACATTAGAAATTCCCCTTTTTGAATTGTGGGTGAGACTGTTGGAGTGGGCTAACTCCGCCTCCCCTTCCCGTTGCTACTCTCCCTCACATACCCCCAACCTAACATTACAGGTGCAACAAAAATGGCGAGCAATATTGGAGCGTTCCACCGTACAGTTTAGAGTCAGATACCAGTTCGGACGAGTGAAGCAAAGAAGGACATGGATCAGAAATAAAAATAAAAAAAACACACAAAAATGTAACCAAATTCACTAACCAAATAACTGTTTACATTCTTCACGTTCTGCTCCTCCATCTGAGTTTTGTTCAATAAAGTTGCACTAAACTAGCTTTTAAGCAGTCGAGTCGTCTTTAATGTTCTGTGTGCTCAGTGTCACAAGAACAGAGACTTGGTATTTCGGTGTGGAGGTTTGCAATCATGCAAAGTGCTCCAGCGAGGTTTATTAACCATATTGACGCGAGCAGGAGGACTTTACATACAACGTAACACAGGTTCAGTGTGACCTTCCCACCCCCCTGTCAGTCTCCAACACCTCCCTCATTTATTAACGAGACACCTTCTCTGATGTAAAGCACCGGGACATTCGCTGGTGGACCTTCTTGCCGTAGCGGCTTTACATTTTTAGTTGCGTGATTCTGTGGCTGTGGGTGGTCATGACATTGTCTCATATCTTTTGTCCCAATGACGGCGATCTTCAAGAGCGGCACAACACCGCACTGACAGGTCTGATTGACGCAATATTTCAAGGGAAAAAACGTATTTGCTTAGCTGACTGTAATGCAAACAGGCGTGTTGGTGCTAAGCTGAGACCTGTATGCGTTGGAGAAGTGTATTCTTTCAGTTTTCCTCATCATAGCAGAAGGCTATAAAGCAGCTTTGTATCTTGAAGCCATGGGTGTTCCCTGGAAAAGACACCTGCATATCAGGTCAGCTCGAGCATTTTCTTCGGCGGAGATTGGAGTTTTTGCCCCCTTTTGAAGGTCCAACCCTGAGTCAACACATTAGGGAAGACGGTACCGACATGGAGATGGATTGCTGTGAGATAACAGCTCTGCGTCCACCTCCACACTTCTGTGTCGCTTCTAATCCAGACCCACCGTGCAACAAGTCAAAGGTCACCTGAGGCTCTACTCAGCCGAACAGACCTCCAGCCACATAAAACCTTCCTTCTGAGTTAACGCTTGTTTGATTAGTGATAGAAGTTTGACTGTAAAAGGTTTCTGATGTCTTTATCACAGAGTAAGTGGAGGGTTTTGGTTTTGAGAGTGTTTTTTTATATGTAAAAGAAAAAAACAAAAGCATCTTCTCAAACAGAACCCAACATGGCTCACTGATGTCACTTTTTAATATGTATTGACAAATCTATTGTTTTTAACTCTCCAGCTTACAACACAAGTATTGCATAGCTGCAGCAGAATTAACAATAAAGCACACTTACTCTGTATAAATATACAGTCATATAACTTTCTGTACTATGACTTCATTTCAAATGTATTCACAATACTGGTTTTATAACAGTTTTCCTCAGCAAATTGCAATTAATATATATTTTTTATCACACATTTATTCCCATTTCATGCACTATTTTAACTAAGGAATAATGTTAGAATTGTCACGGTGGCCTGTCAGCCCCGCCCCCTCTGCTCTGCTCTTCACCCTCATCAACCTGCTGCTCTTAAGGAGACTCAGCTCAATCATCCGACGCCAGTTCGTTACCCCTAATGGTGACTACGCCTGGTCTGCCTGCTCATGCCTTGTGTTCTTTTCGCCTTGTCTCGCTCTAATTCTGTGCCTCCCTGTCTCAGGATTCATCATGACAAAGGTCACCTGTGTGGAAGTCCTCAGTTGCTTACCTGCTGCCACGACGCAGTCTGGAAACGCTCTGCCGCAGTTCTGCCTCCAGCCACGCCACGAGCCACGCTCTCGCCAGAATCATCTCACAGCTAAAACAAAACTTGACATTAAAACGTACTTACCAAGCCAGCCACTCTTGTGATCATTCTGGGTTTCAGCGTCTGGGTCTGTCTCGCCTGAACAACATGATAAGAATTTCATATCATACACTTTTTTTAATTAAATTGTGTTGTTTTTTTTTTTCTATCCATGAGATATTTGTAGTTTCCATGCCAATTATCCTTATTTTTAAAGCTTTTTTTTGAATGGCCTTCTTGATTAACTTTTATATCTTTTGTTGCCTGGCAACAGCTGATGATGGGAACAGTAGAAAAATGAAACTTGAGATGTTGTTTTTTTTTAATTTCGTTTTTTTACTTCTCTATGTTTTCTGTAAAAAAACAAAAGACATCACGTGTCTGAAAATACTATAATATCAAAAAATAGAGCTTGATTTCCTCATACTCTAAGGGTATGTGTTCAATATTTGTGTGTGTTTATAGAGCTGCTCTTTTCTGGGTTAATGTATTTTGCTCTTGAACTCAACCTGGCACTAATGGACATATTTTAGGAGGTTATTATATTCAAATAAAAAAAGAAAACTGTAAATGTAAAATAATTTTGAAGCTAGTAAGTTTGCTGACTTTATTTGAGCCATGTGATATCACCAGAACAAAAGAGGACATGTTTGTGTGCACTGCAAAATCTCATTCTTAAAAAAAGTAAGTAGACTCTTGTGTCAAGAAAAATGGTCTTTTTAATGGAAGAAAAATAATCTTAGCGAGACATTTTTTTAATAGCAAATAATCTTGAAATTGAATTTTTTCCTAAAATAAGAATTCTTGGTGAGACCAGTTTTTCTTGCCCCATTTAGAGATTTTTCTTTTGCTTCTTTAAAGAAAGTTTTTTTTTAAATGTAAGGTTTTTTTTCATTGATTTCTAAGAGGACTTGCTTTTGCAGTGCGATGCATTTGGAGCAGAGCAGGTGTCAGTGTTGGGTGTTTTCACATTTCCCCCCACAATCTCATTTTTCCCATTAATTTTCTGTTGGGAACATCGATCTGGCTGTTGAACAAGAGCTCCCTGTCAGCATGCCTCAGCCATTGCAACGCACACACACACATCTTTCTCTATTGTGCATCTGAACGCAGCATTTGCATTATTTGTGCCTCAAATGATTATTTTTTACATGTAGTTGCAGGAGCTGAATGACAGCTTTGTCCGACACTGTCACACCGACACGGAGGATTTTCTGAGAGATATCGACCGCTCACTGTCATCAAGCAGAAGAGTGTTTCAGCAGCTGGAGAGAAAGCAAGCCTCCAAACCGCAGAACAACTGGGACCAAATAAAGACACAGGTCTGAACGGAGAGCCAGTCGTCCATTTGTGCCATTTCAACAAAGCCCCGTAAAAATGTCTAATCCTGGTCTGATTCCTCTTTCCGCCTTGCCTTCCTCTTGACATGCTGAAGCTTGCAAGGAAACAACAGCATCACAGCTGCTATATAGAAAGTGCGTTTCTCTCCAGAGGTGATCATTCACTTTACCAAGTGAATGTCAAAAATATGTAAGGTTGGGCTAGTAATCCTTTTGCTGAAAAAAAACGTACGAGCAATTCTAATAATGCACGACATGCTTTTCATTGCTTGGACTGCTGCAGAGGAGATGAAAAGACATTTAAGACTTTCAGCCCCATTGTTGCCTTTCAGTGAGTTTTTCATCAAGGGGTGGGTTGTGTGCAAAGGTGTCTTTTATTTTTGTGTCCATATCTGCTGTGAAACGGTTCAGCTGAAGGCAGGAGTGGTACAGCCTTGAAATGAATCACAGTGAATTCAAAATACCTTTCACATTTTTCCAAACTCTATAAGGTTTAGTTCTGCTTCGTATTAAAAGCTTATTAGCAGGAGACATTGGTGTGTAAATGGAAGTTGGTAAACTGCAGCTGAGTTGCCTTTATAAGGATCAATCCTTATCCTCTTTTGAAGTTATTAAAAATAAGTGTCACTTGATAAGGAGAATGCTGGAATTACACCATCAGAAGTGTTTAAAGCATTCACATTTTAGTCCCACTCCAATGAAAGTTGTGTTTTTGTGGCATTATTCTGATGGCCGAGGACAAACAGCGCTCAGCATAAATGAGTACACCCCACTACATTTGTCAGAAAACCTTTAGTGTCCTTTCAGAATCAACATTTTCTGTTAAATACTATACTACAAAATACACCGACAAAGCTGGGCCATTGATTGCAAACAAGATATGTTAATCTGCACACACAAAGAAGTGATTTTTCCAACAAATTTATTCAAGCCTATGTTGCAAAAAGTGAGTACACCCCAGTCATAGTCTTAGGAGAAAAGCCAAACTTAGGACAACAAAATTCTAATTAACAGGCATTCAACCACAGGTGAGTCTAATGATTCATTTAAGAGGTGTCCAGCACACAGGTGAAAGGGCATTTCTTAACAATGAAAAGCCTTTCCCCATTTCATGCTGTCAGCAATGGCTTCCCATGGAAAAGAAATGTACCAAAGCTTTACATATCAGTCAAAATACTGCAGCAAAAGTGATCCAAAACTTTAAGAAAGATGGAAGTGCGACCATCTCGCAGAGACGTCCAGGCCGACCATGGAAGCGAACATCTCGACAGGAGCGTCTTCTGATGAGAAGGGCTGAAGAAAATAGCCATGCAAGTTCACTGGAGTTAGCTAAAGTGGTAGAAAGCCAAACTGGAGTGACTGTTTCCCATGACACCATACAGCTCACACTGCAGAGGAATGGCGTGCATGGTTATTGTCCAAAGGAAGGATGCCTCTCCTAAAGCCCATGCACAAAAAAGCACGCCAAGAATTCCCTAGGGCCCATGCTGAAAAAGATGAAGACTACTGGGACTCCATACTCTGGAGTGATGAGACAAAGATCACCCTTTTTAGAGCTGATGGTTTCAAAACTCGATGGCGTCGCAAAAGGTGAGGATTTCAAAGACAAATGCACAGTGCCTACAGTAAAACATGGTGGTGGAGGTTATTCTTGAAGAATGGAAAAAAAGAGAGATGTAATATGTCCCCAACTTGTTCATTCCATGCCTAGAAGACTGGATGCTGTTCTCAAAAATCACGGTGCTCATACAAAAATACTAGATGTAGTTTTTGTTGCACAGTGCATTCATTTTTGCTTCAACTAATTTAAGTAAAACTGAAGATTATGTGATCTAAGTTAGATCATTAACCTTAATTTTATGTTATAGAGTTAAAGACGTGTTCAATAAAACTCAACCTTGTGGAAAGTTTGGACATTTTTTTTTTGTTCATTGAGCTACTGATTTAATTAGTACTTTTTATAAGGGGTGTAGTCATTTATGCTGAGCACTGTATATTGAGAACATTAAGATTAGAACTGCATTTCTGGGTATTTCGTTATGTAAATCTTTGAGAATCATGTCACAAGCTCCCTGCTCAGCTCCATTCTGATGAATCCACTTGTGGACATTAGATCCATGTACGCCGTTGTTTTCCACGTCTAAGCTGGCATCTGGCTCAAAATTGTATGACTGGATAGCTCCGATGCTGCTTGCCATTTTTGTTGCACTGGTAATGTTAGAGTTGGGGTGTGAGAGGCTGTAAGCTAGCAGTGGAGTGTAAACAGAGAGCTCTCAGCAACAGTCAACAAGCCAAGCCAACAGTCTGGCTGTGAGGGCAGAACCCATTGCCCTACAGTTAAGTTCATTTGTTATGTCGTTGTTAAATAAGCCATTTCATTTTATTTCTCACATTACATAACAAAATTAACTTAATGACTTGTGCACACGTTTAGTTAATTTTGTTATGTAATGTGTGAGATAAAATGAAATGGTTTATTCAACACAGAACTATAACAAATGAACTTATCTTAACTGTAGGGCAATGGGTTCTGCCCTCACAGCGGCCCACAACTTGGAGGCAAATTTCTTATGAACTCCAGCCGCTTTGCAGAAACTATGTCCTAGAAAAAAAAGACTTAATTATCATTAAAAGACCACTGGGAACGCTTTGAAAGTGGATCAAAAGATGATTTGTCTTTAAACCGATTCTTGCTCAAATGAACTAAGTTTATGCCATGTTTTCCAGGTTTTCCAGAGAGGGGTGTGGGACTGCCCTATCTGTCTGACTGCACTGGGGGACACCAGCTTCCCAGGAGCTTCCGGTATTTCCACCCATCTACACTTGCGGCCCACGCTTCTCCTGTCCTGTTCCCACCTTTTCCACCAGTTTTGTTTGGAGGCTTTTGAAGCCTTCATAGCAGACAGGAGACCAACATGTCCCCTGTGCAGATCTCCATACCGCAAAAAGCTCATTTAGGAATTCAATTGTAGACAAAGATTTACATTTCTTTTAAATAACTACCTTGCCATACTTTTCCACGTTAATTAACCTGCTTAATATCCTGCAGACTAGGGATGTAAAGGATACAAATAGGTATAAAAAAAATCAATAAAACAGTGAGAATAGCAGTATCAGTTTCTCTTCCTGTTGTGTCTATTGTCTTCACCTTTTTATATGCATGTGATTTAAACAATAAGACGTCCAATCACAAACTTGCTTCTACCAAGTCAGGCCAATTGATATCATATAACCTCCTTTTTCACATTTTTAACAATACCTAAATAAATTAATGCAACTTTTTTAACAACAAGAAACAAAACAGTCTCTAAGACCCCAAATGACAGGTTTTTATGTTTGAAGCTTTTATGTAAAAGACATTTTGGTTTTATTGGTTATATTGCTTAAAATATATTGCTTAGTAATTGTTTAATTTTAAGCAATGTATTGCTTAAAATAAAAAGTTTCCATGTAAAAAGGGATTTTCATTTAGTTTTTATTGCCAAAATGCCTCAAAGTTAGTTCAATCTTTTATGTATCATTGGTGTATTGAGATGCGTATCGAATCGCGAGGGGAAAAAATACACTCACCCCTACTGCACTTAAAGGATTGACAGATTAGAAGTACATTTGGAATTAGCTTTTTTTCTTGAGATAAAATATGAGGTTGATCACTGGATTTTTTTTTTTGTCTTCCTCATATTTAAAAGATAAACAAATGGCTACCAGTTTCTCTTCAGAGCAAGTGTAAAGTTTAGAATCTTAGAAATGTGTAACTCCCCCATTTAGTCAGTACAAAACAGATTGTTGTCACCCATCCCATAATGCCACACTAATAAATGCCTTTTGTTTATTTGCAAACACACAAACATCAAAAACATTTATGAAACAATTAAAAAAACAAACCTTCATTATACATGTGTGAAAAAATGACATGCAGTTTTACAGACAGAAATAAAAGCTTCAGGTGGAGCTTGGAGTTCACTGCACCCCACCACCCCACCCACTCACACACACCAATGCTCCACAGAACATCAAAAAGGATCCAGTTTTTTTTTTTTTTTTACAGCTTACAAAGATTTTCTTTGTATTTGCGCACAATTATTGTGGAATATTTTGAGTTTAGGGCAGTTTAACTCATCCAGAAGACATGGAAGCCCTTCGACTTTAGTTACCAGATTACAGCTCTAACTCCTTGGAGTATCACTCCCCCTGATTTTTTCATTATTTAAACATTTTTTTAGATGCTAAAGAATCGGGTGAAGGCATAACACAAAATACCATAAGGTGCACTCACTTATGACATCTTAAATAAAAAATCTTTTTTTTTTAAAGACAAGAAAATGTCTTGACTCCAGTTTTTTGACAGTAAATGCAGACGGTTTCAATGTAAAACATTTAAAAGCGTATGCAAGTTTGGGTTTTTTTTTCCTTTTTTCAGCCCTAGAATCGCATCTCTTCAGTCACGGTTAAAACGCACACGACAAACTGACTAATAACTGAGAAAAACAACACAAAAAAAAGTGACCCCCGGCTCATTTCAGACTTCAGCGGTAGGAAGATGATCACAGTGGAAGCATCAAGAAAACGTAGATGTGCATAAACTTTACAGGCGAACAAACTGTTGAGAGGTTTGTCCTTAAGGCATTCAAGGCGGTTCTGAATGTGTAAAGGAAGAGGATGCAGCAAGACGACGACATGAAAAGGGGCCTGAGTCACCAAGTTTTTTTTTTGTTTTTGTTTTAACCTGGCTCTAAGGTGAATGTTTCTGACATTATGAAGACTTTTGCACACTTGCATAAGATTTTGGGGGTTCATGTTGCAAAAAAACCAAACAAAAACAAACCCTCCAATGCATTTGTACACTCACAAAGACGAACTGGAGGTATGAAAACAGCATATTTACATGTAAATCCATTTACAAACGTAACAACGCTCTGTGCCCGCTCTGGGACAACCAAACATGTATTGACATTTACAAAATACTACTAAAAACAGGAATATCATATCACCCTTCAAATAAAATGACATTTTCATTGAAACAGACTTGCATAAAACCAGATTAAAACCTGAATTCTCAGAAGAACCTTATTTTGAGGTCCACCAATTAAAATGCCAACAAAATGTACATTTCTTATAGATATTTAATTCAATTTTCATCAATGGATATGAATGTATATTACAAAATGTCTCGATTTTTCACATTTTAAACACCGAACATTCAAAATAATGCACAGTCATCCCGCCTGACTCCATTTCAGACGGGAAAATGACATCTGAATAGACTGATTATAATGGCGTATTTAGGTTACACAGCACAGAAACGGATTAAGACTTAAGACAGTAAACCAATCAGAGAGGAGATTCATTTCTTTTGCTGATGACTGCCACAGCGGTGTAAACATTTCAAAATAAAACCAGCTGAGGATGGCGAGGAGACGCGTGCCTCTGGAGCAGGAGATGGGTGGTCTGGAAGTCACAGTCGTGGGTTGAGGTCAGCATCAAGGTGACTGCAGTGACAGTCTGTTTCACTCCTCGGTCTCAGAGCCGGCTAACTTCCATCAGAGACGCAGAGGATGGAATGTCACGAAGCTAAATTGCTCTCAGCTTCCACCTGAAGCAACAGTCTCCATTTTTTTCTTTTTTCTTTAAAGATTTCTTCCAATCCTTTTCAGCAGTTTGGCGCTACAGTCAAAATCTCCCTTTGGCTTTACTAATGTGTGTGTGCGTGCGAGAAGTGCAAGACGGCGAGGATCTCTCGGCCCTTTCACAGAGTTTTCTGATGCCCATTGGCCGAGAGCTTCCCTGATTCAGGGTCCGTGGGGCTGTATGACAGTTGCAGTTTATCCAGACCTGGACAATGGGAGACGAGACAGAAAAATCTCATTAAGATTCAGTCTTTCATTTAGACAAATGTACTGATGTTTTTTTTTTTTTTTTTTTTTTCCTCTCTTCTGTGCCTTTGTCTGACATTTTAACCCTGTCCCACCCAGTGCATCAAACATCCTTCTTGCAGATCCCACCCCCCTTTACAAATCCTCTCCCCATGCTGGATCTGACTGCAGAGGCAGCATTAAACCACTACATGCCACAAAGCAAACCAAACTCCAAACATCTCTAAAGAGAGGGAGGGAAGCTCCTCAAGCTTCAGATCATATTTAATGGAGCTGGAATTGCCAGGAATACTTAAACACGCAAACTACATTAAAGGTGTCAGATACCAAGGAACTTTTAAGGAATAAAAATAAATAAATAAATAAATTACCCAAGGCTTTTAGGAGCTCCTCTCGTATTGCAGAGGTGAATTTCCTCACAAGACAAAGAGTCGTCACGACAGCAAACAGCAAGTTGTATGAAAGGACGATGTAAAAGTTTCCCAGCCAGTTAAATCTCCCGAAGTCTCCCAAAAGATCAAACCTCGTCATACCTGTGAAGAGAAGAAGAGTAATGAGGCAAGAAATCCGGCTTCAGACGGTTTAGCCAATTCTGTAAGCGTCATTTCCCTTCATGAAAAAAAAAAAAAAAATCCAACCAAAAATGTGTTTTGTTCCATTTTACAAATATCCATCCAGCTTTAAAGTCCAATCATCTTTTGAGCTACACTGACCAAAAATATAAACGCAACACTTTTGTTATTGCTCCTATTTTTTATGGTATCAACTCAAAGATGTGAAACATTTTCCACATACACAACATAACCAGTTCTCTGAAATATTGTTCACAAATCTGTCTAAATCTGTGATAGTGAGCACTTCTCCTTTGCCAAGACAATCCATCCCACCTCACAGGTGTGCCATATCAAGATTCTGATTAGACAGCATGATTATTGCACAGGTGTGCCTTAGACTGGCCACAAGAAAAGGCCACTCTGAAATCTTCAGTTGTATCACACAGCAGCACAATGTCACAGATGTCGCAAGTTTTGAGGGAGCGTGCAATTGGCATGCTGATAGCAGGAATGTCCACCAGAGCTGTTGCTAGGGAATTGAATGTCCATTTCTCCACCATAAGCCGTCTCCAGAGGCGTTTCCGAGAATTTGGCAGCACATCCAACCGGCTTCACAACCGCAGACCACGTGTAACCACACCAGCCCAAGACCTCCACATCCAGCATGTCCACCTCCATGATCGTACGGAGACCAGCCACTCGGACAGCTGCTGAAACAATCGGTTTGCATAACCACAGAATTTCTGCACAAACTGTCAGAAACCGTCTCAGGGAAGCTCATCTGCATGCTCGTCGTCCTCATCGAGGTCTCGACCTCACTCCAGTTCGGCGTCGTAACCGACTTGAGTGGGCAAATGCTTACATGCGATGGCGTCTGGCACGTTGGAGAGGTGTTCTCTTCACGGATGAATCCCGGTTTACACTGTTCAGGGCAGATGGCAGACAGCGTGTGTGGCGTCATGTGGGTGAGCGGTTTTCTGATGTCAATGTTGTGGATGGAGTAGCCCATGGTGGTGGTGGGGTTATGGTATGGGCAGGCATATGTTTTTTGATTTGATTTGAAATTTGATTTGAAATGGTTTATTTCAAGCAATCAAGTAGGAACAATACACAAAAGCAATACAATCTGCAGTTTTACATTCATACAATAACTAATCAAACTTAGGATAATTAGGCATATTAATAATTATTGCTTGAAAGGGAGTGGAAGGAAGCGAACTTATATAAATCCACCCCGTTATACTTTAACCATTTTATTACATGAATTATCAATATCCGGTTCCCAGTTTTTATCAGACAGAATTAAGAATCATAAGGTATCGATAAGGCACATGACAAAGATGAATTACTTAATTATTATGTTAAAAATAACTATTTTAGAAGTCAACATGGCAAATGCAGATCAGTTATCTAAAATATATGTTACTCATAAAAGTCATTCATATGATTAGAACATACTATATCAGTAAAATAGACAACACTGTTTCAGAGATTTTCATAGTAAACTTTCATCAAGTATCAAAAGTTAAAAACATGTGCAAAATTATGTTACATTAGGAAAGATTTTTGAATCAATTTATCAATTTTTGGAGCAAGTGAAGTAATATCATTAACTTATTATTATTATTATTAATCTTCATTTTTTTCTTTTTTTCTTTTTTTCTTTTCTTTTATATTTAATAAGGTAATGCTGTAAGGGAGAGAAAAGAACAAACAAAAACAAAAAAACAAAAAACAAAAACAAAAATAAAAGGGGTCCATATTCTGTCAATTATCCAAGGTTGGCATATCTTCTGCTGAAAAAACAGCTGCTCTCCTGGGTTCAAAACAGTTTGTAGTCTCTTCCATGTTATGTCTGCAGACATTAGATTCAGGTCCATATATCCTTCTTCAGCTGATATCAGCTCGGTGAAAGTTGAGGTCAAGTTGTCTGCAGGTCAGAACTCTCTGCTGTTGATTCAGGTGACGTCAGACGTATGGAGAAAGTGATGAATACAGGTGTCATATTTCTTGAAATTATTTGACTCTTTGGTTTATTACTCCATGTTGTTTTAGACAATTGTAAACAAGCACTTCTCAAAATCCTTCATGGTGTTCACAACCAGAACCTTGGACCGGTCCGGTGGACCGAGTGGTTTGACGTAAATCCTGCAGCCTTTAACCCAAGTGTTCTCAATCTTCTTCTGCTTCCTGAGAAGCCGTGCATGTTTGGAGATTTCAGCATTCCTCCTGGTCAGATGGTCGTTTAGATAAACAGCCGAACCTTTCAGGTTCTTCCTTTGGTTCATCAGAGCTAGCTTGTGTTTGTGATTCACAAACCTGATGAGGATCGCTGGTTTATCCGTCTCCTTTCTCCTGGGAAGCAGGTGACAGGTCTCGATGGTATTGAGATCCAGGGAAATCCCTTTAGATGTGAGTAATGAATATATTTGCTGATCAAGAGACCCTGCGCCACGCTCCGTATTAGCACTGCTAGCTACGCTAGCGCTAGCATTAGCATTATCAGTGCTAGCTCCTGCGCTCAGCTTCGCTCCAGGCTTGATTGGTAATCCAGTGAGAATGACATTATTCATCCTTACTTGCTGTTCCACATCGTCCAGTCTTTTCTCCAGAATGTCGACCCGGTTTTATGGGCGAAGAACACAGGTGCATTTCATTGATGGCATTTTGAATGCACAGAGATACCGGGACGAGATCCTGGGGCCCACTGTTGTGCCGTACATCCAACAACATCACCTCATGATGCAGCATGATAATGCACGGCCCCATGTTGCAACGATCTGTACACAATTCTTGGAAGCTGAAAACATCCCAGTTCTTGCATGGCCAGCATACTCACCGGACATGTCACCCATTGAGCATGTTTGGGATGCTCTGGATCGGCGTATACGACAGCGTGTTCCAGTTCCATCCAATATCCAGCAACTTGGCACAGCCATAGAAGAAGAGTGGACCAACATTCCACAGGCCACAATAGACAACCTGATCAACTGTATGCGAAGGAGATGTGTCGCACTTCATGAGGCAAATAGTGGTCACACCAGATACTGACTGGTTGTCTGAGTCCCCTGACCCCCTCAATAAAACGAAACTGAAGATTTCAGAGGGGCCTTTTCTTGTGGCCAGTTGTGAGTTATGAACTTATTCAATACCAACAGCGCCACACAAGTCTGAATCAATTAGACGCCTCTCTATGAAGATAAATAAAAAAAAAGAAAATATTATTTAACAAATGTATACTTGCAAACTAATTGCTTTATTTGCAGATTAAAGTTGATACAAAATAAGGCTTTACATCATCTGTCTGTCTGTGAGCAGACATCACATTCAAATGAGCTGAAGAAGGCCCGAGTCTCTGGACACTACTTCTTCTGTAACATCTTCACAATCTCTTCCGTCAATTAGATTGAGCTATCAATTCAGTGTCTGCAGAGACGTCTTTCCAGCCGCAGTAAGCAGTTTGGCAAGCATCAGGGACCTTTAACAAAATTGCCTGTGAAGAGTCAGGAACAGAAATGAAGGAGACCCCAGTCGATACAGCTATCCACTTAAGTCTGCCCAAATTTGTTTCTAATGCCAAAGGTTTTGATCTTGATTTGGCAATTTGTGAGAATCTAATTGGAGGTTTTAAAAAAAAAAAATCTTCCAAATGTCACAAGCATATTAAACAGCTGGCAGCTAGAAATGAACGTCCTCGAAGCGCACTTTATCTGATCAATCGAGGAAAACATGATGTTTGATCTTGGTTTTTTAGGAAAGGTTATTATCTGTTCCAAGTTTGTGCTGTTGACTTAATGCTCAAATAAGATGTAATTCCAGAGCCCACGCTTGATTGCATTTTCTTTAAATGCAATATTTTATATCTAATAAATGTAATTAGGTGGCAGTGGGTCAGGACCAGGATTGGATTTAACTGAGCAAACGGGTCCAAGACTTTTTTAGAACGTTAAAACTACTGATGTGTTTCAGACGATGACTGTATACAGGAACCGGACTGAGTGGCCCCTCCCCCTGCCTTCCAAATACAAAGAATCCGCTGGCTCCAAGAAGCCAAAAGCCCACCGAGTCATTCCATTTGTCAGGATAACCATTCTTGCTCTGATACTTTTTTGTTAACAAGGTCTTGCTAATCCTAATTTTTTTTTCATTATATTTTTTCTCTAGTCCAGGATATCAGCTCTGAGTAGTTAGGAATATGAAAGATCGTAAAATACTTTTTTCTTTGTGTTTATTTAATTCTATTGAAGACATTTTGATAAGAATGACGGTAGCGGCAGCTATAACTGTTTTTGTCTCCTCCAATCATTCTTGGAGGCTTAGTCACTCGTCATCAGTCTGACCAATCAGAAGTGGTTAAAGTCTTCACTTCCTTGATCCTATTCAGCTCATAAAGTCTCTCAGTTCCAACAAAAATAGCAGCTAAAGCTCGTCTTAAGCGGTGTAGCTTTCCACAGAATCCGGTGTCAGACCGTGGAACAAGAGAACAAAACCATGAAGCTCAGAGACGCTGGTCTATCTGCGCTTGGCGGCTGTTTGCACTACATCTCCCATGTTGCATTGGGTTAAAGTGACAGCATCTCAGCGCACAATGAGTCTCTCCTCTTAACGTCTTAAAACAACAACGAACACACATCAAAAAGTTTTTAAATCTTTTAACTTAACTTTTATTACATCTTTTAGAAAAAAACAGCTGCAACTTCCAACTTTTTCTGCCACAATTATCACAAAAATGCACGTGAGATCATGGAGGGACTGTAGATCAATACAGACTGAGTTTCTCCTTTCTTTTAATTTTTGGATGCTGGTGTGATTTTTCTCAAGGTTAAAGTGTGCCGTGGCTCAAAAAAAGTTGAAAAACACGGCTTTAAAAGATAAGAATCAAAGCGATATAGTCTCCAAAGAAGTTACTTTTCATCCAAACTTCACAGCCTTTTCTCATTTTTTTCCCCTCATCTTCTCGCACACAAATCCCATCAACACTCAAACCCCTCTCTTGTCTCAGTCAAACATATCTTTTTTTTTTTTTTTGCTTTTCTAGGAGGCCCTTTCTCTTCACTGCTGTCTCATGCATCTATTCCTTTCATTTATTCAGCGTCACAAAGCAGAACCTGTTGATATTTTGTAAAGCTCCCAGTGACTCACAACATGCTCGCTCTGTCTCATTCCTGCACTCTGTTGGCTCTTCTCACACTCGAGAGTAGCACTATTTAAACAGCTGGGCTCTGCACTCCGCATGTTTATCAGAGCCATTGTGATTGAACCGCCGCTGTCATTTCTCCACTTTCTGTCTGATGTCACTACGGGAAATTGAAGGAGAATTCAACTGAGATGACCTGATGGTGACGGTTCTGAGATGCAGCCTCTGCACTCAAGTGTTTGGCGAAGAAGCCGTTGACATTAATGGCTTCATAGAGTGTCAAAGCAGCAACATTGAAAAATACTGGTTATTTTTCCGTTCTTTGTAGCCTCATTTAAATGTGTTTGTAACTGAAGCGAGAGAGGAAAATCATCGGTTAAGGTTACTGCCAAATAATTGTAGATAAATAAGTGTAAATAATTATTTGTTTCACTTTCCAAAAATTGCCTTTTTTGTTTCTAGACTTCATCCAAATCATAACATTTTTGAGCTAAGACTTTAGGATTAAAATTTGAACGTTCTTCAAACGTTACCTTTTACTACTTTTAAATGATAAGTAATTATCACATTAATTAAACAAAGTGCGTTAATTCTGATACTGCCCCATTATCCCACTTATACCATGGTCACTTACAAATGAAATAAACATTCAAATAGTTTTTTGTACTTTATTCTTGTTAGTTTTTCGGCTTGGATTGCTTCTTTCACAGAAAGCAAAACATTTGATACGAGCTCCTTTCTCGAGTGCAGCGGCAAAGGAAAGCGATATCTATGCTGGTCGTCACGATGGGTAAATAAGGCATCATCTAAGAGAGAGAGTTCACCTCTTACCGCTCGTTTTTGTCCAGATGATGAAGCAAAAGTTTGTTTTAAAGAAGCCAGCGCAGTGATATAGAACATTTAAGCCATGTGACCGGAACATATTTTTAGCCGTGTGCTTATCACTGAGCATTATCACTTTCTGATTCACATCCAGCAGCCAATCAGAATCAAGAATTCACCTGGACCGTGGTATAATCGACATTAATTAACCAAAGTGAAGGGTGATGAAGCATCATGCTTATCAAAAGCCCATCCAAAGATGAAACGTACATCTTTAATTCCATCTTTTCACAAGGAATGTAAAGAATGTCCCAGCAAAATAACACTCACCCAAAGTTCTGGACATCACAGGTAGGGCTGAACTCAGAACCAAGATGGACACACAGCAACCAATTATCTGAAAGTAGGATTTATAAAAAGAGAGATTATTTCAGTTTTATAAAATAATTGACGTTTTAATGGAGACTCCCAGGGACTGAGAAAATAATAACTCCAAGCAGTGAATGTGTGATGTGCACAACTGTTACCACGTATAAAATAATTACAGGCAGTGAAGCTGCTCATTACAAGGTTCCTTCTATTATCCCCTCAAATCCTTTCACTGGGGCGTCATGGCTAGTTAACAAGCTGCACCACTCCCAAACTCATTATCAAGTGAAAAGGTGCCACTATGGGTTGAACAGGACACACATCTTTTACCCCCTCCCTCCTCGCCTCCCCTCCCACACTCAATTCTCCCTCTGATGTGCAAGAAAGGAGCATGCACTTTGTCAGTGTTGACGCAAGCCACAAACAAATATTGGACAGATCAACTAAAGCCATTGAAGGGCCCCGGGGAAAACATTAGTGAGCTGTAGGAGCTCCGAGTTCAGAGGAGGAGGTGCTGGAGAACTAGACAAAGGGGGGGGGAAGAAGATAAAAAAAAAAAAAAAAAAGAGGAAATTGATTAAATGGGGGAGGGGGGCAATCACATCAGCACCTTTGGAGCAGTTTCAGCATTCTTTCCCCTGCTTTAGCACACACCCTGTCCTTACATCCCATCTTTACCGTTGTCATGGTTGTGTCATCCTTCCGGGGAGTGAGTCCTTCAAAGACGCGTAGGCTGTAGAAGCCAACTACAGAAGACACCATCAAGTAACTGTTTGGCAAACCAATCAAGGACTGAAAACACTTTGCGAGTGACAGCCGTCCGAGTTTCATTGAGCGACCATGTCCTGGAACCTAACCTTTTCAGCTTCAATAAAAGGTGACGAAATACCAAAACGTGCTTTCCGGAATGGTGTCCGGCTGAGCTTTACCCCCCCCCGAGTAAACAAAGCTGCCTCCACAATGTTGCTCTTGCTCATGGAGCATGCTACTCTGGCCACAGACAAAGGACAGGACACTTTAAGGATACAACATGAGGATGATCTCCAGCACGGCTTGAGCCACTCCAAAGGTGGACAAAGAAGCATTTCCAATCCCCCGGTCCTGAAAGATGGAGATACACATGTAATTTATCATAATAAATCCCCTAACATTAATCATAATTTTTTTTAAGTCACAAGAAATATGAAAAGAAATGTTGGTGCTGTGTGCAGCTGCAACTACAGACAACAACAAAGAATTTTCGCCACTTGAAGACAGAATTAAATGGACTAAGTAATGAATGGAAAGAGATGAAAGAGGCTCTTTGGAAATCACTGTTGATCATTCTATATGTGGACAGGTGTTCAAACAAAACAGCTCATTACTAACAGGGGTGTACAGGCTGACAGCATGCCAACAACACACACAGGGAAAAAAAAAAAACAACTAAACAAATGCATAAGTACATAAACTAGATTCCCTCCACCCCTTAAACCCTCCTTTCTTTTTCTAAACCCTGAGATGACGTGAGGCATGAAAAGACGTAAATCTGTTCAGAGTGTTTTGTTGAATGAC
The DNA here is from genome assembly GCA_023969325.1 of Oryzias curvinotus. NCBI lineage: Eukaryota > Metazoa > Chordata > Actinopteri > Beloniformes > Adrianichthyidae > Oryzias > Oryzias curvinotus. The sequence continues at coordinate 22,939,292 of CM043725.1, read as the reverse complement.
AAATTCTGACTTTAGTCACACTTGGCGCTGGAACTGAAACTCTCAAAAGATGGAAGAAATCATTTGTTTGGAAATTCAGATAAAAACAGGAAACTGGGTTGGTTCATTTTATATTGGGATTTCGAGTTCCTGTGTTTTATAAGTGAATAAACAAATGCCTGGCAGGCTGTTTGATGCCTTTACAAGGGTGCTAGGACATATAAGATACCAGTTTGTTGTTTAGTAATCGTGATGAGTCGCTCAGGGGTTTTGTTTGTAGCAAAGTAAGCTACATTTTGCACAGTTGTAGTCCACAGAGCTGCCATAAGTAGATTTATCATCCATCATGTGTTCTCCTGGACCAAGTCTTCCTGCTGATTCTACTTTATTTCTTTAATATCAAAAATGAAAGTAGACACATCAACAGATGATGCGAAAATTGTCTACAATGATCTTGAATGGGATTAAAACAACGTTAGCTATTATAAATGTGCTTGGTTTGGTGTTTCCTTTGTTTGATGTAAATAAGTGCTTTAGAAATGCGGTGAATCAAATGAATTATCATTCAGATGGTATAATGCGTCAGATTTAATTATACTGCATTTCTTTATAGAATCTTTTTTAGTTTAGATTTAAAAAAGGAAATGAGGGGTGAATAGAACATACAGTAACTGTTCGTCATGGTGTAAAGGATGTGCCTGATGCTATGGGGAGCTGGCGATGGATCAACTGGGCTGTCAAACAACAACAAACATATTTGAAAATACACTTTTGTTTCCACAGGAAGAAACACACTAAAAATAACCTTAAGGTCTACAAAGCCTCCTTCTGGATATTAAATGTCAATTCATGATGGAGCAATAATGAAACATAAACAGCTGTAGCCTGTTTACAGCTTGTTCAGGACATCTAAAGATAGGACAATATTATAAGTATTAGTACTGGACTACAATTTTCAATTACATGATTAAAGCCTCAAAAAAAAAAAAAAAGTCCACGCCTTTAGGACTCTAAACAAACGTTGGATTTCAAAAGACCAAAGTTCAAAGATGACAGATCTATCAAAAGGAGACGTTTGTTTGTGTGCGTTTAAGAAAGAGCAATTGAAGTGGAGATGGAATCACCATCAGCCCCGGTAATTGGGCCTTTTACAACATATAATGTCAAGTGTGATGGGAACTGAAGGGATTGGCCTGCGTTAACATTTTTATAGTATCGGCCTGCGCTTGTTCATAAAGCTGTAAAACGGTGTCGTTTAACCGAATCGGCACAGCTTTGTCATTTTACGCGCTTGCTCTTCCTCCTCGTCTGTCCACATTCCTTATCCTCCTCCCTGAAGCTGACGGGACACTCGTCAGGGCGACGAAAACTGCAGAAGGACGCTTAGCTGGAAAGGAAGACAAACACTGGCAGGGCAGTTTCTTTGTACTCGCCATCCATGACAATCGATGTTTCAGGGCCTAATTTGACTTTCCCACAGTCTGTGGTCTGCTGGGGTTCTGTCCGCATGTCAAAGTCAGACACCCTCTGTTTCTGCAAACGGCTTTCTTTACACAGAGCTGATGCTCTTCCTGATGCTGGACAGAAGGGAAATTTTGTGCCAGAGGGCAGCATGAAAGCTGAAGAGCAAATTAAAAAAAAAAGATGAAAAGCAAAAGATGGATTTTATATCAGTATTGATTGTAGTAGAGGACTATGCCCCACTCCTGTGAGATCATACGTGTGGCATCCATCCAACTTGAGAAACCATTTAGTGAATACAACACATCATGAGCGATGACAGCGTCAAGCTACATGACAGGCATAATTTGGGGGATTTTCTGGGATGCGCAATAGCTCAACAAAACATCTCTGCTCGATAAAATAATTGGAATGAGGAGGACAGCACTGTCAGACGCAAAATAAAATGTAGGAGAAATGGGATATCTTACGTTGCTCCTTTCCAGACAAGAATGCGACCACAAACGTGCACGCTCATGCAGGAGTTCACACACCTCCACTGCTGCCTTTAGGATGAGATTCAGGGAGCTTAAAACAGCCTGTCTGATAAAGATGAGACACTTGGGTTTCACACTTAGCCTGCTTCCCTGTTAAAGCCCCTCACTTGGCCTTATACGCCTTGCAGGAGTGAAGGAAAGCAGCCTATTCAATCACTGTGGACACATGACGCGTAGCAAGCTCATTGAGTCTGCACCCTGTGAAATGACTTTGAATGAGCTTTCTAAACAAAACCAGCGGTTTCAGCCCGATTATCATCTCAACAAGCCTTTTCTTCCAACATGCACCTGAGCATATCCGGAATTTGATTTATGCGTCTGCCAGGAACATGACAGGTCTGATAGGCAAGCACCTCTGCAGTTTACATTCGACGTATGTGTGTGTCTGTGTGTGTGAGACAAAGACAGGAAGAGCTGAAAACGGTCTGCAGTTGGAAAGGCAGCTTACTGTGGATCCCTTGGGCATGGCAGTCTCATCCACTAGAAGGTAGAGGATATTCAGTGCCACCATAATAACAGAGATTGTCTGCAGACACAAAGGAAGACAAAGATTTGTTTACACATAGCATAATTACAAAAAAGATTGACCCAATCCGCCAAGTTTCCGGCATCACCGTTCATTGAATTTGCAGATGCTTTGCTGAGTCACAAGTATAGTAAAGCATAATAACCATTTTGTGACGGTAAAGCACTCCAAACTAAAGTCCCTAATCAGGGAAGAAGGAGACTCGTGCCTCACACATGGCCTCGGTGCCTTATTTAACACTAGCAGATGACATAAACTGTATTCCCACACTGTAATTTATTGAAAATCACAGTTGTTGCTACTTTACCTCTGCGTCTTAAACAGCTATTACATTAAAGTCGTTTCCCCACCCTTTCCTTCGGTGGGAAAAAACGGCGAGTTTAAAAGTACGGCGTTAGTTAAAGCCACCACCAGCCAGACTGTGTACGCCATTCGCAAACAATATGAACTTAATGGCAGGTCAGTCTCAGCGCTTACCGTTCCTGCAAGCAGGATCAACATCACCATGGGATACAGCAAGTTCTTCTCCCATCCTGATGCTTTCTTTCTTCTCTCTGAGAAAAGCAAAATCCATGAAGATGATGAATGAAACTCTTCCAATACAAGACCATCTCCACATGTAGTTAAAAATGAAACACTTTTAATTAAAGATGAGTGCTGACACTGCAAGCCTTCTGGCTTTATTTATAGAGTTTGTACCACATGTTTTGGTTAAACAAATGGTGGATTTGTGTAGCAGACACATCTCACCTCTTATCACAACACCACCTCCTCCAGGTAGTACCTTCAAAAACCATGCTCCTCTTTAATTTACTCACCATCCTCTTAATTAATGGAAACAGTCATGAAGGTTGGATAAAAAGATTATTATAAATTCTGTGATTTATATTGTGGTTTTAAGTGAACGTAACCAGCACGTCAGTCAAGCCAGATGACATTTCAATTTCAGCTCGTACTTTAGCAGCTGATCAGTCATGTTTGAAGAGGGGGCTGACTGTCTTCCAGACGTCCCCCCTGTAATGCCTATGTGACTGCCCCCCAGTCTTTGCCATATTGACTTTCTTTCTTTACTTCCAACCTTGTTAGTCCTCCTGATTCTCCCAGTGTACCCAGCCGGCCTGCCCGCGAAGTTTGCCAAGTGCACTTTATATGCACCATCCTTCTAAATTAATGACATCACTAAAAGGCTCGCTACAATATAAAGTTTGCATGTTGTCCAATATCCTAAGTGCCTTTGTGCTCCCACCCTGCTCCCCAAAAGGCTCAGGCCTCATTTATAATATCCTAAAATGGATGGGAATTATCAGGCAGTTCTGATCCAAGTCCAAATAAAGAAATTAAGGCAGATGAAGAGGGAGCGGCTGCCTGTCAGCAATATGTAAAAAGCCAACATCTTTGCCATATATTTTCATTAAAGTTTGAGGTCCTAAAACAGTATGCATTAGCCCTGACACAAAACACAAACACTTACCCAATTTATTTCTCTGATTTCTAATAATGTCCAAATCTTTGTGGAGCTGGTGAGCAAAGCTTCCTCGGCAGTAACTGTGTGAGGACGCTCCTGTGAAGATAGAAATGTCTCATATCAGACTGCAGATGTGAAAGTATTTCAAGGATTGGCTAACATTTATCACTTTTTTGAATTATAAAAGTTGATAAATCAGTTCTTTGTTTTCTTGGGGGCTAGAATGCGCTCACATTGGGACTGGTGGTGCTATAACGGCTTGATCTGCTTCTTTAGTAAAACAGCCTGACCAATACGAGTCAAATAAAACATTCCTTAAAACGCGCTTTTTTCACAAAACTTGCAGGACACAAAAAAAAACAATGGCAAAAGAGGAAGAAATGCGATGCCTTGTGAATTTTCCTTTGTTCGTTAAAATGAGAAATGGTTGTATCTGGAGAGAGTATAAATGGACAACAAGCGTAGTGGACAACGACAGAATCAATCATTTGCATTTGAAAAACAAACATTAAATATTCAAATGAGTGTGGTGTTTAGAAGCCAGCATGTATAAGAAGCTGTTCCATCAGACTGACTGACAGGAAACATGGCTACAACAAGAGAACTGCCACTTAAACCAATGAAAAGATCTATGAAAGCTCTTTAAAAGACAACTCAACATGAGGTGTGGCAAAACTGTAAGAGCTGCTTTCAGACAGCTGTTTAAATTTAAAAGAACTAACAATATATAAGGGGAAAAAAATATATGCAGAAAAAAGGTGAGCACTATTTGCTTTAAAAATATAAAAATTAACAACAAAAGAAAAGGCAAATCTAAAATGAATAAATCAACAGACAAAAATGGATCAACTGCAGCTTAAAGTCTCACTCCAATCATCTTTTTAAAAAGTGTTCCCGGAGGCCTTTTCATTATGATTAGGCCGCATTTAGCCAAAATCAAGAATCTGCAAAGCGGCAGGAGTTCATCAGACAGCCATCTCTGAGTTGAAGCGGAACTGTTGACTCAGAAGTAAGCTTTCGCTGATATCCCATCATCCCTTTGATTACTCGCTCTCCTGCTAGCTCACAGCCACTCACAACCTCAAGCTAACATTAGCGATGCAACAACAATGGTGAGCAACATCAGAGCTATCCAGATGTACAGTTTTGTGGCAGATGACAGCCTGGACAAGGAAAACAAAGACGTACAAGAATCTATTTGTCTTCAAGAGGAGCAGAGAGGCTTTGGCCGAATTCTTCCCCTATCCCTACGGCTTCCCCCTACCCCTACATTTAGCCCCCCAAATGGAGAGTTACAGAAAAATTAGTGTCTTGTAATTTGGTCGTTACTCTCACTTGATGACGTCATCAATAGTTGCCGGTCATCCACATTAGCGCGAAGCTGTTGGTGCTCAGAAAATGCAAAACAACATCAGTTTTATCACTTCAAAAAGTCATACTAAAACAAAAACGAATTACTTACATTTGCAAACTGTACTTCAGAGCACACACACGTGAAGCACAACGCAGATTATCTTTACAGCGGAGGGCTCCGTTTCCCTCTGCTGCAAGGGTTTCCCCTTCAAAATAAACTATGTCCGACACCCCTACCCCCCCCAATGTCCCTACAATTGGAGGGATAGGGAGAAGCCAGAAGGGTAGGAGAAGAACTCGGCCTTTGACCTGCCCATTTCAGTTTCCATGTCAAAACTGAGAGCTTTTCCAAACGGCTTTTTTCATTGGATCCTGATTGATCACGATTTGACTAAAGAAATACTCAGAAATGCAGTTTTAATCTTTAATCCTTTCATATCTGTCCATCATGAGAAATATGCTACAAGGACATGTTCAAAACACCATTTTCATTGGAGTGGGTCAATAAAGGACATTACATTTATAGCAACAAAAGCTAAAGCCCACAGAAAAGCATCAATACACATGGAGAAAATGGTTATTTTGCTGAATTTAAATTGTTAATGGCGTATACTTACACAGCACTTTCCCACCTTGCTAGAAGGCCCAAAGCATTTTACAGTGTCATTCACCCACTGATGGCAAAACCAAACCTGGGATCTTCTGCACCCCATTAATAGCATTACTCATTTAAAAGGCATAAAAATATGCAGTGACGGATTTTGAGTTAACATTTAAGTGGAAATAGTTTATTCTACCAAACTTTTTGTCTTTTTTTTTTTTTTTTACCAAAAGTAGGTAGTGATTCCATATTCTACTTTTTGGGTCTCATAAAATGTTTAAAGAAACTGGAATCTGGAGTTCTTTGAGAAATAATAGTTACTGTAGGACATTGTTCACTATAACACTTTAAAAAATGAAAGACAATTACCTCTTCGTGTTTTCATCTTGTCCCATATTGTTTATAACACACATCACATCAAATCAAGAAATCCTGCTCGCTACAAAGCAACAGGCTTTCAAACAAGTAAAAATAATCTCTAGTGTCAAAGCTGTCTCACACATGCCATAACTGGTTGAGTGGGCTGGAGAAGACAGCAAGGGATTCTCCAGGAAAACCACAAGGCTGGCTCATTTAAGGATAATTTATCTCTTTTACTCCATTTTCTTTCCAGCTTGACACACTAGCATTGGGGCCCCTAAAGCCAAGGAATAAAAGTATCCATTTGCAGCCCCCAGGGTGACTGGCAGATCAAGACCAATTAGTTCCGTGTTACAGCGTTACCAGGGTGCAATAAAAATACCATCTTTCATCTTACAGGAGCGAAGAACCAATCACTTTGATCAGACTTTTTTCTGTCCTCTGTCATTATGACGTGCCCTGTCTGGATGGGGAAAGTTTGAACCCTTGGAGCAAAGCGGTCACAGGAAATGTCACGGATAATGCGATAGCTTCCTTTAACATCTGAATAGGAACTGTACATTTCACCTCAGGGAAGTCAAATCTGCTCAGTGACATTGTCCATTGCCAACTCCTAACATCCTAACAATATGAAAGATGAATCATTGTTGAAATAAAAAAATAGATTTCTATGTTCCACAGGAAAAAAAATGGAAAAAAAACGACTATCATCATTTTTCTTTGAGAATTTAACGTGAAGCAGAACCGAAACCTTCAATGACATCATTCCAGACTGAAGTTGCATATATCCTTCTTCTCCCTCCGCCGGTTCCATCAAGCTAAAGAGTTACAGCGAGGCAGAGATGCTGAGTGAGATTTCTGGCAAACAGAAAGGCTGAGAGTAATTCAACAGATCCGGTCCAACCGTCTCCAGTCAAAAAATTACGTCATCCACAAATATGCTAAGCACCATGCTGAGACAACAGAGGCACTGGCAAGGTCATTGTGCCGCATAGCATCTGGACAAGCTCCCCGTTTTCAGCAGATGAGGGTCTAAAGAAGCCTGCCTCAATATGACTGAACTGCAGCACCCTGGATATTCAGATTCAATGTTTTGCTAAGAAAAAAAAAGAAAAAAAAAGACTACAATATGTGTATAAAAGTCTACCTACTTGTCCTGTCAAATCTCCTAAAAAGGATTATTTCATTTAATCTACGTTTCTTATGTTGATTGTAACCTTGATATTGATTTAGTAACTTATACATCCGCTGTAGCAAAGTAAAGAAAACTTTCTATAAAATGTAAGAATTTTTGCAAAAACTTTAGAGGTTTTCCAGATCTTTAATCCAATATTTATCTAGTGTGAACATAAGAGTTACTCTTTCCGCATTTAACTCTATAAGGATGGGGGCACAAACTTTGATAGAAGTCCTACAACACATATGATGCATGATTCAGAAATTATAATGATCTGTCGCAAGGTCTTTGGTTCATATCAACAGCATAAAATCAAAGCCGGTGCAGATTCTTGACGTGAAAATGACTGGAATAACTTGTCAGCACAGAGCGGTTACTTTATTTTCACTCGTCTGCCGTTACTTCACAGCTACGGTTCACTTCTTCCTCTTTGGCTCATTAACTTCTAGTTGTGTTTCCTGTCATGAGTGTGCAGCACAACATTATTGAGGTGATATTGTAGCAGAAAAACAGAATAAGAGCACAATTTTTATTATTTAACATGTCAATATTTAAAATCACTTTCATTTTTTTTTTTTTTATTTAGAATCATGTTTAAATAAACGTCAGATTTAACTGAAAGACTAAAATGTCAAGCCTCTGACTAAATAAGAGCAGATCCTCTTGGTTTAAAACGTTATTGAAACAGGAGATGTGAGAACACAGAGCCCTGCCAATGCTTAAGGACATTTATAAGACTCACAAATTTGTCCCAAGATTAGATTTCCCAGTAAGATGCTACCTTTTATTTGCAAGAATAATTAGAAATTCATTTATTCATGCAGGCGACCCCTCTTTCTACATCTGTCCATAAATGTTTAGCTGAGAAATGGGTTGGGAATTTTAAGTTTGTTTGGGACGTGGAGGGTTGTAGAGAGAAGAGCGGGTGTGTCTCGCAGTTGAAGCCCCTTTGGCCACCACAAGGAACATCATGGAAATGGAACGTATATTTGTTGTGCATGAGGTTTCGCTCTGCAGGCTCACTGACTGGTCTAGAACCTAGATATTTCCTTGATTCCATGATTTGCCCAGTTTCCCCCTGCTGATAGCCTGTATGCCCCATAAGGGCAGTTGTGAAGAAAACCTTAGAAACGCTTGTGGGACTTGTTATTGTCCCAGAGGAGATTTTCCTGTAAGATACTACTTTTTATTGAAAGTTTATTTCTTCATGCAGACAAGCCAGTTTTCTAAGGCTGTACATTTAGGTCTAGCTGAAATCTGCAATCTGTGTGTAAAGAGATTCAAACTTCTTTAAAGAAAAATTGACATAATTTTGGGGAACATTTTTTATATAAGTGAAGTAAAACTGTGATTATATGATGTTTTGAGCGTTCTTTCTTTTATATACAAGTCCTTTTAGTCTTTGATTAAAAAGCTGACAGTAGAACAGTCTGCATCAGAAATTTTCTAGCTGTTGGTATTTTCTTTTTAACAATTTGTTCACTTCTCAAATAACTCAGGGGCTACCTTTTTTTTAAATTAAATTTAAACTTGCAGAAAAAAGGCAAAACAACAAGTAAAATGTACAAACGACTTCAGGAAACGGTGAATTTACAGAAACCCCATATCTTTAGAGGTAAAACTAGGGCAAAAATGCTAAAAGACTCATTGAAAAACCTGTGATTGCATGAACAAAGAGGACAACAAACAGCCTGTCACGTAAATAAAACTGAACGCATCGAGTGATGAGGCTCAATAATCAGTTAGAAAGAACTGATGCAGAGTGGACAGGGGTGAAGCAAGAAGACAACTTTGACGGTCTCTGGAGTGTGACCCACGAAGGGTTTCCATGTTTCAACTCTTGGCTGGGGAATGATCTTAGATCAAAGGAACCAAATCTCCGTCTTTCAGTTTCACGCATGAGCCTGAACACCATATATGTGCAGATGTCCATAAAAATATTCATATCTGATAAGTTACATTCCACTCAACAATATCCTTCACATCTAATTCCATGTCTCCTCTAAGAAGGAAATACAAAGCAGCTTGGACTGTGTTGACCACTTTTTTTTTTGCACCTCACAGTGACTTGTAAGGATCAAACAGTCCAAGAGATGATAAGGAACAGATTACAATTATTCTATCAGTTAGTTCAAAGCAATCCAGTGTGGAATGAACCCTAAGAAAGCGTACGCATTGGTGGCAGTCTATAGAAGACGCAGGCATAGTATTCGAAAACATGTGTTATCACAGAGTGATCTCTTCTACCTTCCTGGTCTGAAAGGACGCTTGTGCTCTTCATTTACTAACATCTATGCCCTTGTTGCGTGCTTGAGGTAATATAAAAGTACGTTTTGGAACCTGACTTCCTGTATTTAAGATCACTCAGTTAAACAAGAATTTTAGGGAACACAGAGGGCTGGACATGAGGCGGAAATGCAGGCCAAAAAAACATTCTTGCCATCTTTAAACTTTCCCTTTGTGTACAAGTGATAAGAGCTTTAAATTTCTTGTGTTTGCCTCACAAAGGTTCGTGAAGAGGGGCTCTTTTATGTCCACAGAAACATGATAAGATTTCCATCACACTAAGCAAGATACAATTCTGGATCTGACCTTAAATGAGGCAATCATCTCAGCGGCAGTGACAGTGCTCTGGAGAGTTTTGGTGGAGTCTTAAGGGAAAAAAATCTCACAGATTGACAGTGCCAAGATGGCTACTTTGGCTTTTTCCAACATCCCCTTTGTGATTGTAAAGGTTATTGTCAAAAGCACACAAACATTTTCCGTCCGAGTGGGTAAGGCCCACTTTTCAATGCTAATTGATTCCAGTGTGGCCTTCATCATCACACCCAACAGCGCAGTCAACCCTTGCCCTTGTCTAGAATGTGCCAACACTTCTCCCACAGACATACCGTTTAATCTCCTCTGAAGGGCTTCCTCTTGCAAATGGATGCAGTAAATCTGCTCATCCAGGTCTTCTAGGATCTAAAGGGGAGGGAGCAAAGTAGAAATGTATTAAATGGGTTATAATTAGGCCCAAAGAGGGACTAGAGTGATGACAGATGGGAGCATGAGTTGGTGATAGTTTTGCAGTCCCGTCATTCATTTAAATGGCTAACTGAATCACCTCTGAGAACAGAAGGCTCAGCTTTCTAAAGTTTCTAGCTTTTCATTAAAACCTATTAAAAAAATTAAAAAAAGCTTTTCTGCTGACGACCAAACATCCACAAAGTACAGATAAACCACAACTTACTGTTGGCTTCACTAGTAACTGGCCCATTACAGCGAACATCCTTGACAATCCCACAGGAGTGCACACTACACAGGATAAAGACAACAGCGTGATTCCGTTTTAATTAGGTGTTTCATAGATATTATTGCTTTGTGTCAATAAATGAAACATCTTACTTAATAACAGCAGCCCTCCCATAAGAGATATACAAGAGTAGAGGTATGGCAGGTAGAACTCCCACAGATCTTAAAAGAAAGGAAAACTCACTAAAAACACTGTAATTTCATACATTTAAATGTTTTATTTAGCTTAAACGTACAAATTAAATGTCCTTTTTTTAAATATGCTTTTTACTCTTATTAAATTGGCATAATGCAGTGATTTCTCACATGTAGCTTGGGCTCAGGTGTGGGAAAAGTAAGCCTCCACCCACAATTTAACTCAAAGTTAGTTTTAGGGTCCAAAAAAAAAAACAACACAAAAATCTTCCATTTACCACAAAGAAATGTCAGTTTTCTACTGATGTTTTGTGTAGGCATAACACAGTAATAAAACAAAGCTAAACTTTTCAAGTCACCTACCGTAAAGCGACTCCATACTGGCTGCATCGTTGTCGATTAATGCTGAAGCTACCCACACAATGCCCAGAATTAGCAAAGCCAACAGGAAGAGCATCACAAAAGTCTCCAAAACACGCGCCCTAATGCCCTGAAAGGAGAAAACACTGATTTAAATGATTCCAATACAGATGCAATGGCCTACTTTTGAACCAAAATAGAAAGTTTTTCCAATCTTTTAGACAATATTATAATTTACTGACATGTTTATGTTTTTTACACAAGTCAAGGATTTTTAACACAAACTATCATGTTGTTTAGATTCAGTGTTGAGTCTTTTTCCAGGTCACAGATTTGACTTTTGCAGTGAAGCACAGATGGGGTGAAAATGTAACACAAAGGGAGAAAATTAAGAAAATAAAATGTTTTTCTATTTTGTTTTTTTTTTATTATGATAGTTTCTTATAGTGGACCAACAAGGGAGAATCAAGCATCACATCAATAAAAGTAGAGCCTCAGTTATTTTTTTGGGACATTAAGCTGTTAATAGTACAGATAGTGCTTATAAAGTAACCCAAACCTAAACATTAACTAACTTTGTTACACTATCCTACAGTCAGGACAAAGGCTGAGAAGTGGATTTATGCCTTACCCACAGATGCACTTAAATAGCCTGTGTTTCCATTAATCCAAGAGGGAAAAACATACCGATACTAGTAATAAAAGTATTTGACTTCAATTAAACAAGCTACTGTGGATGCAATATTTATTGTTTCCACAAACTGGCTTATGAGGCTGTATATGTAGTAGAGCCGTTAACTAAAGCGTCCCATAGATTTTTGCGTAAACGGGGCGTTTATATAGACATATTAAGGTCTATTAAATGCGGCGAGTAAAGACTTGGAGCGGCATAGGTGAAATGAGAAGGGGGGGGGGGGGGGTTTGCTGTCAGGACCATGAAGCCTGGTTGGGTCAGCTACTGTCTGCGATCAAGAGCAGACCTCCCATATGGTGCAGATTAGGAGCTCCCTTAGTACCGCGGTCATGTCCCAGGTCCAACAGACAAGAGGGTTTTGGGGTAATTTGGGTTTTCCGGGTCACAAACTGCTGAGTGGTTAATAAAGTCTTTCTCTACCTGTTTTTGCACACAGTTTCCATATCCTTACTTCCCTGCTGGAGAGCCGAGCTGTCTAGCACTGTAAGATAGATAGGCTCTTTCATACACATGTCAGGTAGGCAACCAGGCATGGGATAACAAGCCTTCTCTGCCTCTTGAGAGCTGTTTAAATTGGGTACATGTGAGCAATTTGTTACCAACTAACATAATGGTTGTGCGGTTGCTGTTCAGCATTTGCCAACAAGTAGATGAAGGGGGTCCCTCTTTGAACAGTTCCCCTGTTACTCAAAGAAAGCTTCATAAAGAGAAAACTATTTTATTTGTGGAGTACACTATGAATTTGTTATTAACCTGTCCCTCTGCATCTGCTTTTTAAGTCATATTGCAATTTAAAATCAATTAACAGATAAAATAGTCAAATATGTTTGGTAACGTTTATATTTGTGTTGATTATTTATTAAACCTGTCCTTAAAAAAAAAAACATTCAAATAAGTAGGCTTATTCACATCAGTTAAAATGCAAAGTAGTATCACTTTGTTGGTTTTAAGCTTTACATGCTTTCTGCTTCTGGAAACGCCTTTAGGCAGGAATTTTCTAGCACAACAAAGTGGGGAGTTGGGCAGGGTTTAGAGTGCCCCAGTGTGGACAACACCAGCACTGCAGTCAACCGTTAGGAACTCATTTAGAAAGAATATGAGTTGGCATAATTGCAAATAAAAAGATCAACCAATATAAACATAACAGGCGCAGTTTACGCACATCTGCAATAACACCATAAATCCAGACTGTGGCTTTAAGCAGACAAAATTTTTTCAAATACCCTCCCCTATAGATTTGATGGTAAACACTTCAAAAACATTCTGTTCTCCGGTTTCATCGAATGGCAAAATGCGCGATGCAGCAGACTTAATCAAAAGGACAGAAGAAAGAGAAGAAAAAGAACAACGGAGGGAGAGTGAAAGAGGAGACGAGCCGACGTCTGAGCAGATCTCCCTCCCCAGAGGTGCCAGAGGTGATAGAGGAATGCTTTCAGGGACTTCAGCCACATCCCACATGTGCTCTCTTAAGGATGCTTCAGAACACGCAGACCCGACAGATGGGACATGTGTCCGCTCAAGCACACCAGTCCACCTTAACAAGCTGCCCATGCCATGTTGAAGGTATATTCCCTTTAGATAGGCTTCTCAATCATTTATAAGACTCAAATCATTCCACATTCAGATCATTTAGGGCAAAGACAGTTTTCATAACCTCTTTTATCGTCAGGCCCGGCTGCTGGACGAAACCATCAGCCGTTTCAGACCTGGTTGGCTTGAACTAGACACTGAATGGAGAGGCAACATGGAGGAAACTGCGAATTCATAGTCAAGCATACTTGCAATTATTCCACAAAGGGATAAAAATACAGGCCTTTGTTTCTAATATGGATTTGTTATAAATAGGACAGGATTCGCTGAGTCATCAGTGATCAAAGACAAAACTGTCAGATGGTGAAGGCAGCAAAAAAAAGAAAAAGAAAAAGGCTTGTGCCTTGGCACTGAAAGTGCCCGCTGGAAGTTTCTATTCTTGCATTTCTAAATGTGTAACTACCTCTAAATATAGACACTCTGAAATATTCAGCATCCCCTGATCCTCACACTGAGATTGAGTAAGGGAGTTGGTTAGCAACAGAGTTTGCTCATAAAGTACTGAGACATTGTCAAAAATTCAAAAATTAAAATTAAAAAAACAACGCCAAAGTAACAACTTTTTATGCATTCATTCATTCATCTTCTAAGCCGCATCAGATTCTCGAATAAACCTTGAAAATCATCAAATAGACAAATGAGGACAAAGCAGGGTTCACAAATATTCCCTCTAAGGGTCGGTTTATACCCCATCGCTGCGAAATGTGGCACAAGCTGATCACATCATCTGTGATTGGAATTTTACGCCATATCACGCCATTTAACCTGATTTCATTTCGAGCGATTACAAGACGCGATGAGGGAGAAAATGCAATCCAGGTAATTGCCGTTTGCACATCCCGGATCCTAAAGACAAAGAACTGCATTCTAAACACAAGAGGAGTTAGACATTATTTCATTCTGACTCAGTTCCAAAAAAATAAAAAAACACTACATTTTCACTGCATAGTTAATTTACAATGAAACGATAACTTCAGATATATTCCATTAAGATAAAGAGCAGGTGGCAAATCATTTGTAATGTAACTTTTTTTTTTAAGTAGTTATTGGTTTGTCCAGACCAGTATAGGTTCATAGAGAGGAGCAGCTGCGCCTTAAGTGGAGCCCAGGCGTCACAAAAATGGATCCTATGATTGCCGTGCGTGTGATAAGTCTATCGTGAAGCATTTGTAAGGCTGATACAACTTCCTCGCACTTATGACGTACAGGTGATGTTGCTGTACGACACCCTTACACCACACAAACTGCACTTTGATCGTTTCGTTTTCTAAATTATACTACCGTATTTTCCGGACTATAAGTCGCTGCGGAGTATAAGTCGCACCAGCCCAAAAATGCATTATAAAGTAGAACGAAACACAGATAAGTCGCACTGGACTATAAGTCGCATTTTGACGGGAAATGTATTTGACAAAATCTGAGACCAAGAACTAATAACTTGCACAACCTCATATGACACAATCATAGCAGACTGTTTATCTCATAATTTCACAGTACTTCTTTCTCATATTTATTTATTCCTTTCATGAAGCATCATTGGCCAACTAATACTCTGTTTTCATGCTGTATTTGTAGAAACAGTTGTCATTTCTATTGCATTTCTGAACCTATGAAATCATTGGAAAATAGAATATTATGTTGTTAGCCTTCAAGATCTTACTGGAAAAAAAAGTTTGCTGATTCTCTGAGTCACTTAACATACTCCTAACACTGAACATACCTCATACATCAAATTGACCCAGGAACATCATCTCTGTTCCTCACTAATGAACCTAACAGGAGGGTTAACAATGTATTTATTTCAATTTATTTCTAATATAAGTCGCTGCGGAGTATAAGTCGCACCCCTTGCCAAACTATGAAAAAAAAGGGCGACTTATAGTCCGGAAAATACGGTAGTCATGCTGCACCCAAGCAGCTGGCACTTATCACATTACTTATGGGCTCCTTGCACAGTACGCAGAATTTGACAAAATGAAAATCGGTACAATAGGCCTGCATGTCCCGTACGTGTTGTTTAAATGTTCACTACCACCTGCTACTCGCAGCATGCCCACAGCAAGAAATGCGCTGCATATAGAGGAGTCTACGACCTTGATATTTCCTGTGGGCACCATACAGGTTTGCCTGTTATATGCTTGCAGACAACCCATATCCATTTGTAAATGCAGTTTGACTAAGACCTAACATGTGCTGATGTCATCATTCTTTGCTTATTGAGCTTGTTTCAGTGTTAAAAGAGAATTACAGCAAACGTGCAAGAATTATCTGCAAAGTTGCACAAATGTACAGCAATAAGAAAACGAAAAGGATCAGAGCTGCAGAGGAGCTTTCTCCTAGCTGGTGCCGTCAATCCTTGGCAGGTCAGCAGGTGGTGGCAGCAATCATCTCACGCACCATCCCTCTGCTAACTGTCAGGGAAGCGTGCAACAAGGGCAAAGAGTGGAATAAGTGAAGAAGGGGGCAGGGCCCTTTTTTCACTCCCTGGCAGAAAAAAAGACTGCCCTCTTTGCTAAAGACATGCCAGATGCTAAGAGACCTTATTAGTGTATCCTTCAGCCAGTCAGCCACAGCGCAATGGCCGTGTCAAAGACAGAAAGCAGGAAAAGAGGGACATTCCCCTGTAAAGCTGTGCAATGAACTTCAAACGACTCGAGACTTCTTAATAAAGTCCCAATGACACAGAAGAATGGAAAAAAAAATAGAATCAAGGCAAATTACTGTAGTAAGAGTCGGCAATGCTGCCTTTACCAATTACGACGAGTCAGGAAGGAAATCTTTTATTTAAGCGTAGCATCATTTGGTATTATTTCCATTTTGCTTTGGATCAGGCTCTGTTGTTAGTAAAGCCTCAAAGAATCAACAAATACAAACCTGTTTGGACTGAACAATTGAGTATCAAACACACCTTTGAGTCAACCGACGACAATTTACCTCAACCGCGCTAAGCTAGTTCAAGACTTCCAGATGAAATGCTACAATTCAAGTCAAATGCTCTGAACCAAAACGGTAAAGAACTGGTTCAGAACAGATCTAGTTCCCCAACTTTTCACTTGGTTTAGAAACACTGAGTCATGAGAGGACGGGAAACCTCGCTTGTCCTTTTTCAAATTCTCAGCTCAAGCTAATATGTTGCTGTGGTTACGAACATTGTAACCAGCAGCTTTAGGGAGACACTGTGACCTTAAAGGAAGGTATGTAAACACCACTTTATATTCCTCGGCAGAAAGAAGGCCTGGGAAAAATGTCTGCATGTTCAGGAGATTTGAAATAAATATCCGAGGCCCTATTGTGGAGCTCCAACAAAGAGGAGTATCTTAGTAACACCAAACGGGTTTGCTGGGCGAGACGTTTTCTCTTCACTCCTCCTCCACAATAAACACACTTCTCATCATCGGCGAGTTAGGGCTTAGGATGAGATTGATGAGGAGTTTCTTTAACAGCCAAATGAAACCTGTTGGCCCTTTGCTGGGTCAGTCATGGGGTCAGACTCGTTCCAACTCGTTTTAGGATCAAACACATTTCAATACTGGCTTCGACCAAAAGCATGCCTGCAACAATTTAGATGTCTTTCAACAGATTCCGCTGTTAAAAAATAACTTGAGCACTTAAGAAAAAACCTAGCTTAAAATAAGTTCAAGTAAATGAAGCTTCAGTTCTAAAATATTCTTTTTTTTTTTTTTAACTGAAGATTTAAAAACTAAAGCTTGAACTGTATAAAAACCATTTTGAATAATATATTGTTAGGATTTATTAATTAACTGATTTCAAATTGATTCTAATAAAAAAAAAAAGATTTAACTAAAAGTAAAGAAGATGCTTTCTCAATCTCTGTAAGACCATATAAGTCTAACATATACATCGGCACATGCTTAGACATCAATATTAGGCCTTTATCAATAAAAAAGTGGCATTTTAATTATTTAATTTATCAAATACTGAGCCACAGCCACAGCACAGTGCGTGCAAATGAGAACCCAACACACTGGACAACCTCCGGCAGTGAAAGATGCAGCTTTTCTGCAGAGTGCAGCTGTAAAGCTCCACATTTTACAGCAGCAAATAAAGCTAAATCATAACCTCTGACATCAGGACCCCAAGTCCCCTTGATTCATCCACAATTTGGACAATTTGTGAAACTATCAATCAGGCGGGCAACAGAACCTCTTAAGAAGTGAGCATTAAAAAAGAAAAACATTTTAAAAAGCATCCACATTTCCATCCTTATTCTCCTGGCGTCTTTTAGTGCATCGTCAAAAGTAAACACAGCCACATGAAAAAGCTGACTCGGGACGTTAGTAATGAAATTCATCATTTGCTTCATTTCCGCAGTCAAAGGGATCTTGCGGGGCTTCAACATTAGCCCAGGAGGTTAAAATGCCACATAAAACCTTATGATGTTGTGCTTTAATGCTGTTATAGGATAAAAGGATAATGCCACATTATAAAAGCTGGGATCTGCGTTTAACTTTCTTCTGGTGTCGGTCACATTATTTCCTCCACAGGCAGGCCAGATCTTAAAGTGGAACTAGACAATCCCTCCCATATTTTCTATCCTCTTTAACATACACCAAATATACGACTGGATGTGCTGCTGAACACTGAACAGTACTTCCTTAGAGTACATTTATGGAAGGAAAGGATTTTGAATAAAAGTGACAGAAAAAAAACTGTGATTGTGCTTCCTGCACATCAAGGCCTCACGAAATCCAACAAAAACAAATTAGCGGACTAAAGAAAAAACAGAACTGGCCGTACACTACAGTACAGACTAATTTTTATGTGCGTTTGCCAGGAGGGACATAAACCAGAGAGAGTTCAAACTGTGACACAGGATAGAGGTGAATTAAAAGTAAATCTTTTGCCTTCCATTTTGCAAGTCTCTATTGTCCCGTCATGTTGCTGCGACTTTATGGACTTTTGGAACACAAGCCACCAGCCTCTTCTTTTTTTTTTCTTTAGAGGGGGGGGGGCGAGTAATCAATTAAACGAGGAAGTTCGCTGAGCCTTACAACTCGATTATTAGCCTGCGCTTTTGAAGTTTTATTTTAGGGGGCTGGGAAGCGGGTGACAAGGAATCAGACTTTAAATCAGTGGGGCCGATGCAGCAGTGTTGAAGCGTTTGCAGCCTATAGACTTATTGAAAGAGTTTGTCAGGATGTGGCACTAGGCGAAGACCAGATTCAGACTTAATGAGCTTTCTGCGGTGGCAGTTACAGTCGGTTGCTTGAGTCACGAAAAGGGCAAAGACTTTGAGACACCTGTTGCTGCTTTGGTCGCTGACCGAAAAAAAAAAAACAACAAAAAAAACAACTCCTGCATGTTAATACAGCTGGACCAAAAAGGCAAATTTTCCGTTTACATGTTTATACTTTAATTTTCAGTCAGATAAAATTGTTTGTGCCTCAAAACATTTTGGAATAAATAAAATAAACAACAAGCTGCGAGATGTTTGTTGAATTTGTTTGATTTGATTTGAAATAGTTTATTTCAAGCAATTAAGTAAAAATAATACACAAAAGCAATATAATCATCAGTTATACATTCATACAATAACTAATCAAACTTAGGATAATTAGACATATTAATAAATATTGCTTGAAAGGGAGTGGAAGGAAGCGAATTTATATATTCCCACCCCGTTATACTATAACCATTTTATTACATGATTTATCAATATCCGGTTCCTAGCTTTTATCAGACAGAATTAAGAATCATAAAGTATCGATAAAGCACATGACAAAGATGAATGACTTAATTATTATGTAAAAAATAACTATTTTAGAAATCAACATGGCAAATGCAGATCAGTTATCTAAAATATATGCAGATTATGTTACTTGTAAAAGTCATTCATATGATTAAAACATAATACTATATCATTATGAAAGTATGAAAGTCAGCAAACTCACTTAAAATTTCATGCAACTTCCCTTGAAAACACTTAAGCTTTTATGTGTGAATTTTACCTTTTTTGAACCTGCAAATCCCTCAGACTCCAAAAAGAAATAGGCGAATGGCATCAGCACAAAGAGGCAGAGGTTGGAGAACAATGACACCAGGTTCCACAGACCTGCAGGATTTCAACATGTTTCACACTCGTTCATTCTTTTAAACATAAACATATAGCATCAATCATGAAACTCTTTTGTTAAAGTATCAATAAGCTTCTTTTTTATTGTTTATCTCAAGATACACCAAGACACTTCTAGGGGTAATTAGAGTAGATAGAAGTTATGGACTTTACTGCCACCTGGTGGACGTTTCAACATGCAACAGCCCAAATGCCAGATAAACATCAGTGAACATGTTCGTACAAGAAAATGGAAAACAATGAGACTGTTTCTGACAGTTGCTTCAAACCTAAATAGACTTCCAAGTTTAGGGTTTTTGCAAAAAAGCAACAGAGAGAAAAACACAATCTATGGATGGAGTAAAAATAGAAAATGTAGCAGAGCTTAGATTTAATTAGGATAATTTTGAATGAAAATCTATCTTGAAAACCATGCGTATCATATGTTTAAACTAAAGTGTCAAAAAATATGTTTGTATTGAATAACGTTAAGTATTTTTATCTGATATAATAATGAAAAGGTTGCACTTATTCTGCCTTTTCTGACCTGTTGTGTAGAAGTGTGGGTAATCCATATAAAACTAATGTATGGCCAGTATGTTTATTGCAGAAATGAATTATTCAGTTCTGCAATAAAAAACTATAGATAAACATATGAAAGTAAAAAAAAAAGGATTGACAGACCAAACTTGAGAGTGATGATAACAGTTCTTAGTGTATGTTACTTCCTCTTTCTGTTTACATCACTGTCGACTTTCCTTTGGTTTATCTGTATTGTGGTTGTGAAAAGCCAACGGCATTTCAAGATATGTATATTTATTCAAATATACATACTTATATACAGATATTTCTTGATTAAGTAAGGAGCAGACATAAAATAAGAATTTTATTCTTCAAACTGCTCCCTTGCATTCATGAAGTTGTAAAATTCTACTGTGTAAAATGTATGTTATTCTGTACATGTCTCTCATTTTTGATGGTTGATGAAAGGAAAGAAAGAAAAGAGCCTCCACCATGAATATACATGATTCCTCCCTCGCTTTAATGTGGTTCACCTTTGGCATTCTCGCTGTTTCAAGGATTGCTTTGGGTGCAATTTTGCACGTTTTTTTTCTTTACGTTCTGCATCCTAGTTGCAGCTCGGATTTCATTCTATAATACTGGATTTATTTTTCTACAAAGGTTTGAATCTTTTATTATTTTTTATTATTGTAAAAAAAAAGAAAGGAAAAAAAAGAAAAGATGTCTACTTCGCGGATTTCATCGACTGCAGGCTATTTTTAAAAATGTAGCTCTGGTGATAAATTAGAGAAAACTGTGATGTACTTTTAAAACTTTAAAACTTCAATTAGTAAAGATGTTATTCCTCTAAGGTTATTCAACATCTTTTTTAATTTGAAAAACACAACCACACACTCATCTTGATGAACTACTAACCGTGAATAAGAGACCCGTTGAGCCACTGAATATAATAGTTTCTGGGAAAGGAGAGGAGGATCTCATTGCTGATGATTGAGAAAGGCAGCAGGAACACGGCTCCTCCAGACACTGCCAGGGTGAAGGTGCAGAGGTATAATCTGAACAGGAAGGAGGAAAAAACACGCAACCACTCAAAAATGTTAACCAAATTAGAACCTGGCGATTTAAAAAAAGGTTAAAGCATCTAAAGAATAAAAAAACAAAAAAAATGGGGGGGGGGATACTGGTGTTTTTAAGACCTCCTATTACAAAATTGCTATAATATTCAGTTAGTGAGATTCTTTTTGGAAAATTAATAAAATTGTAAATTAGGCCTGACAATCAAGCTTCAGAGGAAACTTTCTTAAAGTTACTATTTCTTTGGATCTTCTCTCTGCTCTTCAGCAGTCAGCAAAGTCCTCCATAAGAGCATAAGATGCTACAGAGAAGCAGTCTCCAGAAAAGAAAACTTTGGATAAAAGTAATTAAGAACTCCTGAACTGCTACTTTATCATAGGGATGTCCTGATCAGAGTTTTCTTTAGCCTAATCCGATTCAGAGTCATTTGATTTTGAGCATCAGCTGATATTGATTCCCGATCTGTTACTTTAGTAACAAATTAACAAATTCAATAAACAGATCCTGGTTTTGTCCTTTTTTTTCTTTATTAAACTTCTTTTATCATTTAACACGTAAACAGAGCTCTATTGTGAAGTGTCTTTAATAATCATATAAGAATTGTTGTAATAATAATTCTTTATTTTGTGGAAATCTCAATGATGCTGTTCCACAAAAGAGAGAAAGTCACTTACGATATTCTGTTGACAACAGCATCTTCATCTTCGTGTTCATCTGTAAAAGAAGCAGAGCAACAGATCTCTAAAAACTGTGTCTGAAAAAGGAAAACATTTCAAAAGAGATCTTTAAAATGAAATAATAAACTCTGCTTGATCTCATTTCTTTTCCCCAGATAACAGATTTAGCCATTTAGTTAAAAAACATTCAACCTGCTGCAGCAAAATCCATGTGTTTTAATGACTGATATTCAAGCTCCAGAGTGCATTATAATCTGTGTGTCACAGTACACATCACCATAAACTTATTTTAGGCCCTCTTGAACTGTTTAAATACCAGAAAACAACATCCACAAGAACTTCACAGAGGACGCGTCTGTCATTCTCAGGCAGAGGAACTCATGTTTAAACTATTCAATTGTCTTTTTTGTAAATGAGTGGCTTTGATTTAAGTGCTCCATACCTAAAAATGACAACAGGGTAGACATTGTTCACATAGCAATGAGCGGTAATGTCAAAAATATTGCAACCAGTCCAGCCAGAGAGCAAACAAGTCCTGCAAGCTTTGTAATAAGTTCGTGATATTCCAAAGGTTGAATGGATGGAGAAAAGTCTTTGTCAGAAATAACAAAGCGTTCTTGTTAAACTTGAGGATTTATTGAGGGATTACAACAACACCAAGCAGAACATGTCAGCAATTTACACTTGTACTCGTGTTACCCAGCCCTGAAAGCAATGAAGGGCGGATCCAGTTCATTCTGCTACTGAGTTAACTAGGGCAGATGACTCCATTAGCACTGGTGTTGCCTCTCTTCTGTACAGCTAATCCTTGTATACTGGGACATTCCTTCAAGTTAAAAACAAAGCTCTCATCTAAATGTCATAAAAGAAACTAATAAAGAGAAACAACGATGATGGCTGGTGTGAAACTGATTTGCTGACAGTAAGCGCTCAAGCTCATGGCCGGATTTTACCGAGCCGACATTGAATGTGTCAGAGAAGACTCACCACTCTTCCTCTTGTATCTGGTTATGATGCAGTAAGACACGATGTAGAGGACAGCAAACAGGAGGAAGCAAATCTAAAAACAGGAGAAAAAAAACCTCATTGAGTCAACAGTCTGTGTTCTTAAACATTTTTATTGAAAACATTTCATTCATCTAGTTCAGAGAAACTGTTCAAAACAGCTAAATTTGATAGAATTTTATCCTTAAATAAGCTGACAGATCTGAATATTAGCTCTGGATTCCAGTCAGATGTAAATGTCCAGCCTTAAAATTGACAAAACCTATAGTAATGAACAAGAAAAACCCTTTTCATTTCAAAGTTGAAACCAGCTCAGCGTTCGGAAATATTCAAATATATATAGGTTGTATGAAGTGTTTATTTACTCTTTTCTTGATGTCAACAAGTCAAAGTCATCTGGACCTGGCTTTTCCTTTTCTTGATGCCATCATAAAAGATGATTATATAACTTCTCTCAGTTACTCAGAATCCCAAAGGCATTTGGCTTAGAACAGCCTTGCAAAATGCAGCTTAGTTTTAATGATGCAAATGTGCAAACGTCTTAGTCCGGATTACACATAACCTCGTTTACTTAGTTGAGTTTACACATAAAAATAGATGAATTGCTGTTTTAGTCAAACCCAAAATGATTTAAGCAGGAACTACAGGAAATAATAATAATAAGCAAAAATGCTGTGACATTATGACAATACGGTAATGCTGTCCAACCCAACTTTGGAGCCAAAATTAGGTAATCAAAAATGTGCTTAAAGGAGAAGTATCACAAAATCTTAAACAACTCAAATACCCCCGGGTGGTACTGGACTCAAGATTATTGTTCAGAGAATGTGTTTGGGTAGATTTTAAAATATTAGAGCATCTCTAAAAGATAACTTGGCAAACACATTTTTGCTTTCTATGATATTTTCTCTGCTTCTTCTGTTGAATCATGTTATAGAAGAGCATTAAAAATCCCAGACAAAAGAGATCAGTACAATCTACTGAGTTGTTTTAGTTTTGAACAATTTAAATCTGCCTATCTGGTCTATAAAGTCCTTCATGGTCTAACTGAAAGAGTTTATTAGACAGAAATCGGTCAGGGTCTGCTGCAAAGTAACTTGAGCTTCATAAGTAATGACTGAGCTCCTATTTGGATGAAGATTTTTCTTGAAAAAGCCATACGGGCTCGCTATTCTGGAACAACTGTGGCGATGAGACAGTCAGACATGATGGGGAATTTGCACTTAGACTTTATTGTCAAATACAGATTTTATGCTCGTATCCATAGTTCTTCGCTGTGCCATTCTTTGTATTTTGCTTGTTTATACAGTACAGACCAAAAGCTTGGACACACTTTTGGTCTGTACTGTATATATAGTGTGAACTATTGTTTTATTTCGTTTACCGGTTAAAACTGGCAAAAGATCATAATC
The DNA here is from genome assembly GCA_023969325.1 of Oryzias curvinotus. Taxonomy (NCBI): domain Eukaryota; kingdom Metazoa; phylum Chordata; class Actinopteri; order Beloniformes; family Adrianichthyidae; genus Oryzias; species Oryzias curvinotus. The sequence goes on along the minus strand of CM043725.1, from coordinate 22,914,998 downwards.
TGGCATATTTATTGTTCATGTAAATGCGATGAGCTCCTCCTCCTGATAGACACTACTAGTAATGGAATAGATTACCCTAAAAGGCGCAGAGTGGGAGCATATTTCCACTCATTCTTGGGGATTCAAAGACATCCATGAATAAAAAGAATCACCATATTTGATTAAATACAAGAAAAGATAGAGACTAAATAAACTAGATGAGAAGCACAGGTAAAGTATGACAACATAACAAGCAGACAACCTTAAATTTGGACATAGAAGTACACAGACAAAAACCCCAAATGCTTCTTTGAGAAGAAACATTTTATTTACTCTCAATAAGTTAATCAGCTGGTTTGACTAGACTACCCTACCATTCAAAGGTTTCGACGCGTCCATTAATTTGAATCGATACCGAAATGTTTGATTGTTACTGTCTAATAAATTACACCAAATAAATTAGTTAAAAAATATTTACAAGGGGAAAAAAAACTCAAAAGTGACACAGCTCAGTTTCAGAGGGACTTTCAATATTAAAGCGGTGAAAAGGTCAACTAAAGAAAGTTGTTCAACAACACACTTGACATGATTACAGAAAACACCAACCTCAGGTAATATCCAAATACCATCATCTCAAGGTTGGACAAATCCCTAAAACATTTTAAGAAACAATACTTGTTACCCAAACCCTGATCCTTAACATAACAGTAAGATAAATGTCACTAAAATGTACATTTTCTCATGTTCAGAGTACCTACTTGTAATAAAAATAAATATATGTAACTTTCTTTTTCTCTTCATGGCCCTGTTAAGGTGAGCAAATTAACAGGGAGCAATAAATCATTGCTTATCTCTGTATACTTAAGACTAATTAGATAACCAAAGATTCATAACAAGCTGGATAGTCAGAAAGATCCCGTTTCCTCTCCTCTACCGCCATAGTGAGACAGCATGTAACTAATGTTAGAAGCCCTCAGTTCAGCACTTTGCACCCTGTCAGCACTGCATAACTCCGCATGGCCAAGCTCTGATTATGAAATGACTCAGCCAGACCATATACATTTCAGACAAACCTCCTCAACCGGTCTTGAAAAGAATACAAAATGCTATGTGACAAATGTACAACTATTATTCCCCCTTCGCAAGCTGCACAATAAACACATTTTTAATTGATACTACAGCCTGTAATGATGCTGATTGGGTGCAAAATCCCAAATAATGCATAATCTGGAGCTTTTAAACTGATAAACCAACACAAACAGAAAGACAGATGGGTAACAGCACAGAAAAGCAAGCAAAACAGTCAATGCAGCAGTAAACCTTGTTATTGGTAACAGTTCACTGAGGAAAAAGTCACACATTTAGACAAAGATATGGATGGATATTGGGAAGACACCAACTCTAACAATTTGCAAATGTTCTTAATTGGTTTGCTGTAGTTTTTTAAACCTTTATGACCGATAAACTCCAGCTGGAGCAGAGTTGAAAGTATTTGTGGTTCTAACCTTTGGAAAGTTCATGAAAATAACTGCTAGGTCCCAATTATTCCAGTAAAATGATTTAATAGGAGGAGGTTTCACAAACTAAAAAACTGTGCATCATCATGTTATGATAAATAAGAAATAAAATTCTGACAGAACAGAACTTTCTTTTTCAGAGAAACATGTCAAAGCAAAGTGACAGCATGCAGAGTCATCCTTGAATTTGAATCAAATGACTGGTAATGCCACATTTTTATTAAATGTCATGCTACCTAGACTGTTTTCCCACAGCAGAGTAGTTTTTGACAAACTTGCCAGGAAAGAAATATTGACACAGTGGAAAACACAAGTGTAACATCTTGTGACTGAAACATGTTGACCAGCTTTGACTCAGCACTACCACAGAAGTAACATCAGACAGAAAACCATCCTTATGATGGTTCACTTAATCATTAATGTTAGATGATACACTGACATTACAACTTGGTGCAGAGGGATTATGTAAAGCAAGCTGATATGGGATACAGGACTTAGACGCAGCTATAGACGCTCAGGACAAAATGTGCAAGCCAAACCTGGGATGTTGAGGTCGCCAATGAAATGGTAGATAGTGAATCTATATATTTGTCAAGAACTCTTTTTAAAATTATTTTATGAGAACTAGAGTTCTCAACAGTCATTTTAAGGAAGAACAGTTAAATAACCCACTTAAATTTTTATACAAGACTCCACAATATTAAATCAAATTAAGGTTAAAATTTAGAAGCTATCAATTAAACTGGAATTATATAATTCAACAGGATTTAATTAAACCATGTATTCGTTTCTCTTTCTAAACCCATTTTGTTAAATCTAAAATGGTTTAAAATGAACAAAAAAAGCATTATCATTAACGTAATTATAATATAATACGTAAAAAAAAAAACACAAATGCCATTTCTGCTTGAAAAATGGCAAAACAAAACCATTTTAAAACTAATTAATTTGATAAATCCCACTTAACTGTAAATTTCAAACTAAATACAAGTCCTTCCGATTCAGTGAAAAAATGGAGGTGGCATTTTCAAAGTAAATATTGGTCAGCCTAATCCTTTTTATTTCAAACCTAGCCCTTTTTCCCCTTCAAACAAGCTTATCCGGTTATGCTAAAAAAAAATAGTTACCTAAGTATTAATGCACTTATATCCATTGGTGCAGGAATGCATTGTAAATAGCTGCACAACAATAACCAAATATTTGCGTGCATTCAGGAAGATTAAATTTTACATGTGCTGCTTTTCAGTCTAAATGTGTCAGTCCCAGACAAACAGGGATGATGATGTATTGTTTTGTTTTAAGTATTTTTTAACGACATATAGCAATAAAAACAAATCACAAACACGGATTATATAGCAAAGATTTTAAGTGCTCAAAAAACAACAACAAATGAATAAAATCTTTATTATTTTCTAATTCACTTTCGATAAGTTGGATTCCTGACACACATAAATTACGTAAAAAATTAACTAAGTCGTTTTTTTTCTACCTACCTCCTCCGTATAAGGTGCTATAAGCTAGCAGCAGCTAACGCAGTGGTGCGAACACAAGTGCTTTATTAAAAATCTGCTAGTGTTTTCTTTATTCAAATTACAAACAGTGCCATTGTTAATTAGTAAATAAAATTTGTATTCAATGTTTCAAGTGTGATTGCAATAATTACGATTATTTAGTGCCTAAGTCAGAACTAAAGACGTTAGCCAGCTAGCTATAGCCAGCTAGCCGTGGCTTGCAGTTCCGTTACTTACGATATACTCTCGAACTTGACTGTGAAAATTCTGCTCTCTGATGGTAACATCGTCTTCTTCCATTCTTCATATTGCAAATACGAAGGGGGAAAAAAGCGACACGCTCTCTACATCACAGTTCGCGCGACTGGCAACACCTTCAAAAATCTCCAGCTGCTCCTCTCCTCGGCATATAAACAGCCCAGTGACAGTTAAAAGCGAAGTACAAGCCGCTCCTTTACAAATACAAACCGCCCCCAAATAAACTCCGTCACCAGCAGGCGACGAGCTTCCGGTGTGCCCCGGAAACAGTTGTCACGTGTCCATAGGTCATATCAACAACAGCGCCCGCATGTGCGGTCTAAGGCAAAAAAGAAAATAGATGATTAATATAGCAATTGTGGATGCAACGGTTTTTATTTACGAGGTTAGAAATATTGTATGGAATAAGTGACCCACTTTGAGTTAAATTTGTAAAAATGAAAGGCAAGGTTAGGCAGAAAATGAAGAAAAAGAAGGCGAATCCAGTGCTACAAAAGTACATGACGACCGTGGATGATTTTGTTAAAAGTCAAAGTGGTCCAGACGAAGTCGGGAGCAGACATGAGCTGAGGTTTGTGAAAAAGAGAAGCCGAAAAGAACTACGCAAAGAGAAGCGAAAAACGAAGAAAGCCCGAATGAAAAGTCACTATGAAGGCAAGAAGAAGAGTGCCTGTTTAACCCCCAACGATGGCAAGAGCACATCGAAAACAGAAAATCCGGAGAAAAAGACGGATAAAAGAAAGGAAGTGTCAAAGGCTGCGCCTGTGGATAAAGACAAATCTAAAAATACGGAATCTTCCAAAAAAGGGAAACAAGTCAACAGACTGAAAGAGTCAAGAAAGATGGCGCTGTTGGAGGCAAATGAACAAGAGGACAGAGAAATAAAGAAGCTAGAGCGGTGTCTTGGGCTGAACAAGAGGAAAAACAAGAAGACTCTTCCTCAGTCTTTCGTGACTGATGGACTAGATTACATCCTGGGTGTTATCGACTCTGGTTCGTCAGCTGCAGGCATGTACAGAGGTGATGATGACGATGATGAAGACGACATGGAGATGGCCAAAGAGAACTTTGAAAAACTTGAAGAGAGCGACACTCAGCAGTCAGAAGAAGATGAAAAAGCTAAAGAAGAGATGGCCAGTGAAGTGAGCGATGATAATGATGATGATGATGATAAAGAGGAGGATGACATGGAGGAAGATGAGGAGGAGAATGTAAGTGAAGACAGTGATGAGCTGATGGAAAGTGATGCTACAGGTGAAGAAATCGAAGAAGAATCAGAGGATGAAGATCAGAGTGATGAAAAAGCTCCTCCCACCTTAAAGCCAGAGGCTGTAAGTTCAGATGCTTAGAATTCCTAGTGTCACCAAACGCTGAGACGTACATTTTTTTTATGAATGATGTTCTCCTAATGTTAAGGTCACCACTGAACCTGGAAAGTACGTTCCACCTCAGCTGCGTAACGCTGGAGATGAGAGACGCAAAGCTGAGCTGGAAAAGCTCAGAAGAAATATCAAAGGCCTCTTGAACAGGTAGCACTTCTTTTATATGTTTATAAAGTTATTTACATTTTTTTTAGATTGTCAACCTGTAATCTTCAGTCTGTTTTCTTTAACCATCTGACTTTAGCTCTTCTTGGAAAACTATATCTGACCCAAATCCTGATCTGAACTGAATTTAAAAGATAGTTTAGTACACTGTATTTCTGTATTACCAAAAACAGTTCTATACCATTCAATGTGTGATCACGTCGTGTATACATTTATATTTACTTTTATTATATTATATATTTACATTTATATACTTAAGTTAGCTTATATGGAAAATTAGCTTTAATGAAATTCTTTGAAAGGTTTGGATGAAGTCCTAAGAAGCCTTTATCAGACATTTTAAGATGAACTAGAAGGAGCTGCATTTCCAGAAGAAAATGCAGGGTTGAATGCTGTATTGCTGAATGAAAGCTTAATTTGCTAAAGGAATTGCTGAACTGAGCTGAAAGAACATTTTAAAAGTAGAAAGGTTAAAATAGGTGAAAAACTAAAATAAGTTAAGCGCAAGGATTTCCTATGTATTTTAATGGAGCAAAAATTCTGGAAAATCCTGAAATATCTTGAAAAGTTGAAGGATTTGAAGGTCCAAAATAAATAGCTGTAATAAGTTGAAAGAGTTGAACATTTTAATAGTTGAATGATTGAAAATTTGAAGTGTCCGAACGGGGTGTTGAACCGGCGACCTCATGCACCATAACTTCCCAATGTATTTTAATAGGGCAAAAAATCCCAGAAAACCTGGAATATCTTAAAAAGTTGAGGGATTTTAAAAACCAAAAGTCATAGCAGGAATAAGCTGAAAGAGCTGAACATGTTAAAAGTTGAATGGTTAAAATAGGTTGAAAATTGTAGAAGGAGTTAAGTGCAGAAAAACGTCGGAAGATAGCAGAAGAGGAAAACAAAGGGTTGAATGTTTTATTGCTTAATGCTTTATTGGTTGAATGCTTTACAGCATTCAACCAATAACTGGTTGGATTTTAGTCCAGGTTTCATTTCCTCCTCAAAACCGCAGAACCTGTAAAACAAACTCAAGAAAGAATTTATTTTACAATCCAGCCCAGTTAGTGACAGTTTAATGTTCTGTACTTTTCTTATTTCCTGTCAAATTACACTGTAGTTTAAATATTCTGACAGATCCACAAAATACACAAAAGTTTTCTTAAACACAAAGATGACTCGTATATGCTTTATGTTCAAGACAGAAAATGTTATAGCTTTTTTTTTTATTGTTGTTGTTGGTTTGTCTTGATAAATTCAATCTATGTGAGGTTTATCTGCTCTAGTAGCAAAAGGTCTGAGTTACCAGAAACAAATCTGCATACACAACCAGTATGTAAACGTGTAGTATATCAGAAGCATCAATTGTGTTGAACCTTCATTTTCATTTTCAAGATCTGAGAAAATCCTGTTATTAGAAAGGCTTAAGTCCGGTTATGCTAAAGTGTAGATTTTCTCATTTTTTTGGGTGGTTTTCACAAATGAATGTTTTTTGTTTGATGCTTTCAGGCTAAGTGAGCCAAACATGGGCTTCGTCTGCAGTCAGTTGAATGAGCTGTTTATGAACTACAGCAGGAAAGACATGAATGACACTCTGACAGAGGTGCTGCTTGCAGCCTGTGTGACGCCGACTTTGATGCCAGATCGCCTGGTAACGGAGCATGTGCTGCTTGTCAGCATCCTCCATCACTCTGTGGGGCTGGAGGTAAGGTCATATCTGCTGTGTGGAGCTTCTGAAAAATGCAAAAACAGAAGAAGAGTTTGTATTTGGTTTACATTAGCTTCTTGCGGGACATCTTATGTTTTATTATCACCTACAGATGCTTGGCAGCATCCGCTTTACTAGCAGGTGTGATGACGTCTCGTTTCCTTTCAGGTGGGAGCTCATTTTCTGGAGACAGTTGTGCGGAGGTTTGATGAGGTCTACAAGAGTTCCAGTGAAGGGAAAGAGTGTGACAACCTCGTGGCCATCGTGGCTCACTTGTATAACTTTCAGGTGGTACACTCCACCCTCATCTTCGACATCCTAAAACTTCTGCTGGGATCGTTTCTGGAGAAGGACATCGAACTCATTCTGTTTGTGCTGAAGAATGTCGGTTTTGCCCTGAGAAAGGACGACCCTTTGGCTCTAAAGGAGCTCATCTCTGAGGCTCAGCGCAAAGCCAACGACACAAAGTCAAAGTTTCAGGACCAAACCAGGGTTAGCCTGTAATTTAGCTCCCTCCCACAATTGTACCTAATACAATTTTTAGTTGTAGTATTTTATATTGTTTTTTATGTCTTTGTTGTTTTAGAAGACGATCTAACATGTATGTTCCTTTTTGCAGGTGCGTTTCATGCTGGAAACTATGCTGGCTTTAAAGAACAATGACATCAGGAAGATTCCTGGCTATGATCCTGAACCTGTAGAGAGACTGAAGAAGCTGCAGAGGACTCTGGTGTGTGACAAAGCAGATTGTTGTCAGAATTTATTTCAAGTAATTTTCAATTTCACCACCAGGTGGCCTCAGTGTACTGTGACACCATTCTTCATACTGTTAAAAGCACATTTACTCTACATTGTTCATTTGTTCGGGCTTGTTTACATATGTAAAAATATGTTTCTTGCTTAAATGCTTTATAAATGTGTGGCACGCAGATCCACCGAAGCTCAGGAGGCAGTGATGTAAAACTGAGGGTCTCGCTGGAGAACCTGCTTGCAGCTGAGCAGGTGGGCCGCTGGTGGATCGTTGGTTCATCTTGGAGCGGTGTGCCCATGATCGGCAAGCAAGAAGACCCAACTACCAAGCACGGCTCTGCTGAAGGCCAGGTACACCACCGCAGACATGGATGCATGGATGCATGGATCAGAATCAGAAATCAGTTTTATTGCCAGGTTCAGTAGAGAGCACCTTACAGAACAAGGAATTTCACTTGGTGTATAGTTCAATTAAGAATAAGTTAAAAATTAAGTTAACAACAACAACACACTATATACAGTTGAGTAAGGTGAAGTATAGTGGGAGCACAAGTGGGCTGGGATGGTGGGCCCTGTGAGTGGCAGATGCATGGATGGATGCATGGATGGATGCATGGATGGATGGATGGATGGATGGATGCATGCATGCATGGATGGATGCATGCATGGATGGATGGATGGATGCATGGATGGATGCATGCATGCATGGATGGATGCATGCATGGATGGATGGATGGATGGATGCATGCATGGATGGATGCATGCATGGATGCATGCATGGATGGATGCATGGATGGATGGATGGATGGATGGTTGGATGGATGCATGGATGGATGGATGCATGGATGGATGGATGCATGGATGGATGGATGGATGGATGCATGGATGGATGGATGGATCAGCTCTCCAGCAACAACAGATAAGACATGACAGTAAAAACTGTGTGAGAAACAAAAAATAAAAATACGTGCAGGCAGTTCGGTAATCTACCTTTTGATCGCACGGATTACGTGAGGTCAACATGAATTTCCATCAGTTTTGTGCGTAGTCACATGTGAATGCGTGTGAATAACATCAACTCAAAGTGACCATAGCTGATCCTGATTTAAACCACTCTTATAGATGCACAAGGTTTAAACATTATTTTTGGGGGGAAAAGGTATGCATTATTGTCTTCCCAAGCAATTTTCTAGGTTAAAATGAAAAATAAGATGATTTGTTACTGTTTGTTTTTTACATAAATATTTAGGCTACAGCCTGTTTTAATATTGTAAAGGGAAACACTGACAGTTATTGGGACACTGATTCACAATCACTGTAAAACAGAAAAAAACAATATATGATTTATTTTAGATAGCAACAGAGTTTACATTTAGCAGGCATGCACATTTGTTAAAAGAAATTCTAAAATTTATATTAAAAAAAGAAAACAAATACACAACTGTGCAAAAACAATAATTTTATTTTACATTAGGAGCAGATTTGGGTAAAAATGTTTGATTAAAAGCAAAAACTAGCCAAAACACGATATTTTTAAGTCTTTTCTTGTTTCTTCTCTAGTTTAGTGCCAAAGTTTTAGAGCTGGCAAGGAAGCAAAGGATGAACACTGAGGTGAGAAGAAACATCTTCTGTGTTCTTATGACCAGTGAAGATTACCTGGATGCTTTTGAGAAGCTGCTAAGGTTTGTTTTACCATTTGAGACGGAATGTTTTAGCATTTGCTTGCAGAATATAGTGACTGACATATTTTTGCTTTTGAAAGAATGGGCCTAAAGGACAAACAGGAGAGAGAGATTGTTCACGTTCTGATGGACTGCTGTCTGCAAGAGAAAACCTTCAATGGCTTCTACGCTGTGCTGGGAGAGAAGTTCTGCTCCCACGATCGCCGCTTTCAGGTACTTTTTTTCCCATCAGTTGGAGAATAACCTGAAGGTAAGGCCTGTGTAGGAAATGCAGGCGCATTCTGTAGATCATTCAAAAGAATGAAAAGCATCTTAAAAGTCGATCACTTCATTCCGTTTAAGGCAAAATCAGATGATCTGCTGGTGTTTGTTGAACCTGTGAAGCCCTTCCCAGTTTGTGTGTGGCCTGCAGATCACCTCTGCAGTGTGGGAGCCTCTGGCACCTCTCAAACTGTGATTGCAAACAATGAGGTTGAGACCACACTTCACGCCTTCTACGCTGCCCCAACGCCATGTCAGAAACTGGTAACCATTGTCTCCATCAGGAGCTGGAGACGGGGCTGCTGGGAATGTTTGCTGTTCACATGCTAACTGGGTTTGGATGAGAAAGCCAGCTGGTAAAGGTGTCCTGATGGGGTTTTGGAAACACTTATAATTTAGTCATGATAATACCTGATCCTGTCTGATATGTAAATACGGGGAAAAAACTTCTAGAAGTGAATGTAAAATATTTAGTTTTCTGTCCTATTAAGACTTTGTTCAAAGCACTTTCAGGTCACACACCTTCAGACCCCCAAACAGCTTCTTCCCCTGGGCTATACGAATTATTCACACCCTCAGTGGATCCCTCTGAAAAATGAACAAAAAGTGTACACAAACTGCACACTATACTTTAACCGTATTTATTATTGTGTTTCCTGTATTTTATTAGTATGTCTCTTGTACCTCACTTTTGCCCTGTGCACTGCTGCTGCTGGACCACCTACAATTTAACTGCTGCTGGCAGTATATTCTATGCTTTTCTATTCTATGCAAAGGTCAAAGTTTGCCATTTTTTTGTAAACAAAAAAAAGTTCTATCTGATCTTAATAATCCCTCTGACTCAGTCTTGATTGTTTTTGTGTGTGTCTGTGTGCGTGAGTGTGTGTTTTTTAAAGTCCCGTCCCGATCACGGTTTGATCCATTGTCACAGTGTTCCCACTCCCAGTGTGGTCTTTTAATTGCGATTACGCCATTTGTAGCCAAAAGTTAAAGAGCCAGTGTCATTTTCTGGGACGGTTTCTGCACAGCGACAGTAGTTCATTTGAAAATCGCCTCTAAATTGTGGGTGGGACCATTTGCGCAGAGCAACCCCGTCCCCCCTTCCCCTCCTAGTTACTGAGAGCTCTCTGTTGACACGCTCTCCTGATAGCTTAACCCCACCTCACAGCACCAACCTAACATTACCAATGCGACAGAAGCGGCGAGCAGCATCGGAGCTATTCAGCCGTATGGTTTTGAGCCAGATTTCAGGCGAGACGAGGAAAACAAGTGGAAATGACCAGAACAGGGAGGTTGTGGCCTACCCATTGTATTTTCTACGTCACCAAAACGCTCTTGTTAAAATGGCATTTTTTTGATTCACAACTATTTAAACAAAGAAATATTCAGAAAAGTCCATTTAAACCTATTTTTTTTTAAATATGTCCTTTATCAGCAGAAAAATGCCACCAGAAAATGTTAAAAACAGTTATAGCACAATTTTTATCAGAGTAGTCTAAGTGAATGTAATGGATGAGTCTAAGACGTTGACGTCATTGGTTAGAAATAAGGAATGGTCAATGGACCAGCCCTGATCTTTTCTAAGAAAGTCCATGTAGTTTTTGAAACCCAGTTAATACCTGAGAACCAAATGGTTATTCTAAAATGCTACACCCCCATTTTTGCTGTTTTGATTTTGAATAGAAAACAAATTGATAATATACGCACAAATACCCGGTTATTTGTATTAGTGTTGGGGGCGGCAGTGGCTCAGCCAGGTCAGCAGTTCTTGACCCCCCCCCCAGTTAACTGCCGCTGTGTCTTTGGACAAGACACTTCACCCTCCCTTCCCCCAGTGTGGCTCCACTGGTGTGTGAATGTCCCGGTGATGGTCAGACGGGCCGTGGGGGCGAACTGGCAGCCACGCCTCTGTCATCCCCAAGTATGAATGAGGAGTGAATGAACAATGGACACATTGTAAGCGCTTTGAGCATCTGGAAAAGTGCAGATAAATCTGATCCATTTTTATAAAGTTCTGATTAATGTGTAACTAAAAATGTTTTTATTCCACATTTTAAGTATGTCTACCTATTAAAAAGTTGGATCCTTTTGCATCACGAGTTGAGTTCACCAAACCTCTGGTGGTTCAGTGCAGAAATCAAAAGGCTACCTTTTAGCTGGTACTCAATTTGGTGCAGCAACTACATCTATTTCGATCAAAAAGAAACTTAAAACTTGATGTAATGTTTATTTTCAAACAGATGACGCTCCAGTTCAGTCTGTGGGATAAGTTCAAAGAGCTGCCCAACCTTTCCAGCAGCACCTTTAACAATCTGGTCCAGCTGGTGACCCATTTCCTTCAAAAGAAATGCCTTTCACTCTCCATTTTAAAGGTACCAAATGTTTCTCTGTGGGCGACACTTTCCCATGTGTTGATTGCATAAACTGAAAAAGTATTCGTCACTGTCTTTGCATTTTTAGGTGATAGAGTTTGGGGAGCTCGATAAGCCCACCGTGCGCTTTTTGCGTCAGGTGTTGACCAAACTGCTAAAAAACACCGATCCTGAAGATCTGGCCGCTATTTTTGGAAGGTCTGTTCTTTTTTTTTGTTTTTTACATATAATAAAGAAATAATCTAAATACATTTGTCCCTGGATTGAAAATTGTTGGATTTTTAGTAAATTTTGTGCAACAAAAGGCTAAAAATCTGTTGTTGTTTTTTTGCGGCCTGACATGAATCGTAAATTTGAAAAATAAACAATTGTCTTTTTTTTTTTTCTCATTTACCAGGATTTCAGGAATTCCCCAGTTAGCAATGCTGCGGGAAGGCTTAAAGCTTTTTATCAGCCACTTCCTTCTGAAGAATGCACAGACACAGGCACCAGCTGAGCAAGCGGCGCTGCTGTCAGAGCGCGCCGAGGTCGCCGCCAAAGCTATGGAGGCCAAAGAGGCCACGCTCAAACTGTAAAACACACACAGACCAGAAATCCAAAATACCTGTGGAGCCGAAGGAATTCTTTCTGGCTAAAAATACTGTGTATGATGAGCAAAACCTGTTTATAGAAAAAAAAATGGACTGTTTTTGTTTTATCCTGCTGGTGTTTATTAAATCGAAACAAAACAAAACAAAAAAATAGAGAAGATTTTCAACTACTAGATCCTGTCCATACTGATCTTTGTACATTTGGTGATATAAAAACACAAAATTAAATTTTGTATTTTCGTGGAATTGTAACTCAATGAAAAGCCGTGTCTGTTTAATTTTTCGTTCTGTTGATTTTTCTCCTCTCACTTTCCGTTGTGTGTGTGAACCGTGTGAATTTGAGGGTTTGCTGTGTTGTTCATTCATGTTTGCACACTCTGCTGCAGCGACCTGCATGGGGACTCTGAATCCTCTCTGGCGTGTTTGCTTCCTGACGCCAGGATCTTCCCACATGGTTAGCATAGCAGAGCCGCTCTGTTACATTTGATACTTACTCCTAATTATTCTCTCCATCCGTCTGAATTCATCCACGGCTGCAGTGTGGGTAACCTGGGGTCAGGAATTGGCCGTCAAGGTCAGCAGGAGGAAATGTCTGCTGTTCACGAATGAAGCTGCTGTTTTATTTCATGGTGGCTCCTGATATCTCATGAGGAACAAGCAGGTGTGTTTATTAAATGATGGAGAAAAGGCAGATTTGCTCGGTAAGGTGGAGATAATAGGATCAATAGACTCAGTGTTCAGGTCATACACAAGCTTTTGTCTGTCAGAGCTTTTACCTGGTGACCCCAGGCTGAACTTTAATTTAGCCTGCCAAAGCAAACAGCTGCAGATAACCGGCAGATCCTCTTGTAAGCATTTACAAATGGAAGGAAATCACTCAAACATCACTGATCACCAGGGAACATAAGGTTATTGCTCTAACGGAGCATACGGGTGAGTTGGGCCTAAACGTGCAAAATAACATTAATTTGGGAATATAATTAACTATTTTTGTCAAAGTATATAGAAAAATAATGTAAACGATTGCAAAATGTGCAATTAGATTAACATTTTCTTTATTAATTTAGTCTTTTGGATGAATTTTGACATTTTTCCTTGTCAGGTCGTGACTTGAAAATGATTTCAGGCCTCACCCCGCGGCCAAAACCGCACTGAGCACGCCTTTTAAAGGGGTTTATTAATACCAGTCCATTGCTAGTGTGGTGTGAAATGTTTCCTGCGTCTCACTACCTACTTGCTGTTTGCTCTCGCTGCACGTTTGCACAGATCCGACAGCGCTATTAACAGTGATTCCCATGACCCGAGCTGTCAGAGGAGGAGAAAAAACAGCTGGCTGAAGCTGCGCCGCTAAATCATGAAGGACTGTGCTCCTTCAACGAGGACATGCATGCAGCAGCGCTTGTCCTCTATGCATGCATGCATGCGGCCACAATCATGCAACTGTTCACCTTTGATAGAAAAGTTTATTTTTATGTTTTGACAGCTGGAGAGAGGCTAAAAATGTGCATGCACCTGTATAAGTTCCATTTTTAAATACATTTTAGAAAAATAAACAATAAAAGGGTTTACTAAAAGATTTGGCGGCACAAAAATAGTTAAACGCAATAAAATGTTAGATTTTTTGGGAAAAATAATCAGGTTATTTCTGCAAATCCTAGAACCATGCAGCTTCACAGATCACAGCCGAGCGCAACAGGATGCTGGAAAAAGAAAACCTGCTATTGCTTAAAAAAACATCAGTTTTAAACTCATGATTTCAGTTGTTCCATGGTAGTGAATTGAATTACATGCAAGTGTTTCTAAAAACAGAAAAGTTCCTCTTGTTTTGCGCAGCTTCACGGCTGCGGACTGATGTCGCTGTTGTGATTCCGCTCGTCGTCTGAAGAGCAGTCTGATGAGTTGTAGAGGAACGTGTCGCCCTCCTCGTCGTCACTGTCCCGGAAGTCTCTTATTCTGCCGTTCCTCGAGTCTGTCTTGGCGTGATAGTCCGACTGATCGAGTCCGTCCGCTTTTTCCTGGCCGCTCTTGGATCCTTTTTGCTTCTCGGCCTCCTGGGCGGCCTGTTCTTTGGCCTTCTTGCTGCGCTTCCACTTCATGCGTCTGTTCTGGAACCAGATTTTGACCTGAGAAAAGGAACAGATGGAACTTTCAGTTGTTGATGGATCCACATGATAGTAAGCTACAATCTCTTAAATCACTTATATTTACCCTACATTTTCTTTATGTATTAAATACTATAAAAACACAGAGTGGATGGTGCGCAAATGCGCGTAAACCTGACCTAAGAAGTAAAAAAAAGACCTTCCAAGTGGTTGATGCAGATATTTTCCAACGTGCATATGCTTAAAATTATTATTATTTTGTTGATTGTATTTCAGTATTTCAGTTACCAGAAGTTTAATATTTTAACCATCTTTCCCAAATCTGAAGTCGTGCGATTTACCTGCGTTTCTGTCAACATCAGGGACGTGGCCACCTCAAAGCGCTTTGGTCGGGACAAATACTTATTCAGTTTGAACTGATGCTCCAGTTCCAGCAGCTGCTGACTCGTGAAGGCTGTCCTCGGTCTTCTGCACTTGCCGAGCAGGTTGGACTGGGCCTGGGCTGCAGAATAACAACGAGCAAAACCAAACAATTTCTAATAAAGTTGATTAGAAAATAAGATCTTACATCTGCGTCATCTTATAACACACTGTATTCCTGTCTTCGGGTGTTTTTTTTTTTTTTTTTTTTTGCTTAAGCAGCATTTATGAATATCCCCTTGGTGCAAGTGTTTGCCCCTTGATTTTTGAACAAATCTGTTAAAACGAGCAGAAACAGAAAAGGCAGTATTTGGAGAGCAAATCACATGTCGACTGTGGCTTTCACACTGCTGCGCCACTTTCCCCCTCTGTCCATTATCTGTCCATTTAGTTCCTCTCACAAAAAAAGAAAAACCCTCTGACAGACGGCCTTTTTATTCAGAAGATAACAGTTGAATTGAACAAATCCAAAAGTGACTTTTTCAGGATTAATCTGGAGGTTTGGTTTTATCTGGTATTTTCGAATGTTCTGTATACTTACAATTAAAGTCAGACATTTTTGGAAGCATCATCCCAGCTGTGGAGACGCGGAGCCAGTGGTCCAGCTGAAACGTGCTGGCTGTTAATTTGATGGGATCGCTGGCGTGATGGTGATGTGAGCCATGTGGGTAGGAGTAGGACAGCGCAGGGTGTTGGCCTGTGAGCGCAGCTGCGGAGTAGGTGTACATGGGATGTCCGTAAAGAGCCTGAGCCGGGATCCCTGCGGTGCTCTGTGGGTGTAGTCCCACCATGCCGTGCGGGCTGTTGTAGAAGCCTGGCTTAGGAATCAACCCGCAGGTGGAAATCCTCGGAGGAGACGGCGTCTCTGCGCGTAAAGAGTCGGTGCTGGTGCTCAGCTCCGGGGCTGCCACGCTTCCAGAGGTTGGGATGGAGGGAGAAGAGGAGGAGGAAGACAGAGAAGTCACAAGCGCGAGCGGTGACGTCTGCATCTTTGGTGTATCGACGGCTAAAATCGCATCAATGCGAAAGTTCTTGGATTTCTCCATGGGTCACCTGCTGCGCGTCCCTGTCGCAGCGCCTGTGAAGCTGAAAGAAATGTCAGCGCGGTTTTCCCACCTCTCCAAAGTTATGATGCGGTCCGGAGTGTGAGAGAGGAGCTCCGTTTGACACTTAATTCTGGTCAGATGGAGGCGATTGGTGCAGCCTCCTATAGGGGGGCTGTGCCATGCGCGCAAAACGCCCCGTCCTGATCACAGTTACGCACAAGACTCTGCAATGCTCAAACCACGAGGGCTGCTTGAAAACAAGAGCATGATCCAGATAAAAACACATTTTAGTTCACAATGTAGCAACATAAAGAAGTATTATGGATGGGAATGAGACTATGGGCTAAAAAGCGGTGAGCGCAAAGATCAATCATTTGCTAAATTTTAAATTATTCATATTAGATTAGATATTAGATTAATTTTAGATAACATAAAAAATATAATTATAAATGCTACTAATAAAAAACGGGTATCAAATATAATAATTAACAAATAAAAGGAAGAAAACAACAAAGAAAACCATCAAAAGAGGAAAAGTCGCGGATGCGACAATTGGTTTGCGTAAATATTACTTTAATTTCAGTAAAATAAAACAAAAAAATGTTTGTGAATGTTGGAATCTTTTTTAAGTAAATTCAAAATTGTTTTTGCCAGATATCATTAAAAAAATATACGTTTATTTATGTGAAACTCTCCTAAGAAAACAATTAAAACTTAGTCTCCAACAATTGTAATTGAAAGTCCTAAAATGTGATGAGGGGAAAGACGTAATGGGCCCCTGGCTCCGGGTGACTCCGCTCTAATAAGCCACTTAAAGTTAATGGAAGAGGAGGTCAGAACGAGAATTATTGACACCCCGTTGCCCTTAACCTGTCTACCAATAAAGCTGATTAGTTTTTGTCAATTCATCAGCGAAGCGCGCTCCTGGGACGTTTATTTGCTCTGGGGAAATCAACAAGTCAGCTGGTACTTTTCAAGTAAAGGATCGCCATTTAATTGTGGCCCTTGATGATCATGACCAATTACAGAATGATAACTGTGAGATTGATGTTGGCCTGCGCGGAAATCCCGAAAGTTTAGTCGTTTTGGAAGCAAACCAGACCGTTTCTTACTTATTGAAAATATTTTAAACATACATCAACTTTATTTTGTCTTTTTTTTAACCCTTGACACCAGAAACAAAAAACACCCTCTTGACCTCTAATAAGTGAGGATTTCCGCCTAAAAACAGCTTTTGGATCACCCTAAAAGCTTTTGTGCGCCCCATCCAGGTTCAGCTCCAGCAACTGGACTCCCAACGTCCTCATCACGAGTTTAATTTCATTAAGGGCCCCACATGAATATTTCTATTAAAGCAGTGGTGAAATATGGAACCATTTGCTATTGGCCCTCAGCGATCACCCTGATTTATGGCTCCTTTTCATCACATCTTGGAGAGAGGAAAATTATTAAGGCGCTCGAGATTCAACCGGACCTTGAAACCCTTCCCTTTGCTGAAAGCCGCTAATTCGCACCGTAATTACGTCCACAATTAACTAAAATACAAATCAAAGTGACAAATCGGAAGAGTTTATAAATTAATTACTTTCACTAAATGTGTTCATTATGAAAAGGCAATTTAAGGGCCCACTCTGTCTCCTTTAATAAGATAAATATGCAGCTAAACTGGCACCAATAAAAAAATGGAGGTCTCCTAAAACATTACAGGTTTATAATTTTTTACTTTTTTTATTTGTCATGAAAATGCACTCACAGACTGCCCCTTCAGAAATCATTTAATACACTCAAGACAAACTGACCTGATTTTTTTTTTGTATAAAGTTGAATTATATTAATGGAAAACAAAGATAAAGACTGCAGAAATATCACAAAACCGAATTGGGGAAATAATATTTGGATTCGTTACAAACTATATTTTATATGTTTACATAATGAAACAGAATCTGGTCCCCATGTGGCACCTTCAAAATTAATATATAAGATAATGGTCAGACATTCCTTAAATTCCTGAAGAGCCTCCAGTCTCCCTTTTTCCTACTTAGTAATTTATCATTTCTAAAAAAAACCAAAAAATTTTATTGCAACAGAAATTCAGATAAAAAGCTTTTGTCACATGTGGATTATGTTTCAGATAAGGAGGCAAATTGTTAATTGATAAAATTCTTTATAAAGGCAGTTATGATCAAAGAAAAACTGAAGAGACTTGCAAATGTTGTGGGATAAATTGCTTTAATATTTGATCAACATAACTTTTTTTCATATTTGACACAACAATTAATGAGCAATACAAAATTCCAAATAAAAATCAGATGTCACATTTTTAAAATAATTATCTCAATAATTTACAATATTTGAATTGCAAAGTGAACATGCAGACATACAAATGGGACGCAGACATAATTATTTACAGAAAAATATATTACTATAATAATCGCAAATAAATAGCATCATATTTTGAATGACAATTTAATTTATTTACATGCGACTTAGTGTGACATATAGAACATAACAAAGTTTTTGTTTTGTGAGCTCTGACATCAAAGAAGAGTGACCAATCAAAATCAACTTGTTTGGATTGAAAAAAAACTTGATAGTAAAACTGAAATGTTAAACATTTTTGAATTATAAAAATAAAGATTTATAGTTATGCATTGAATGAAAACGGGATACAAGGAGAAACTGTTCAAAGGATGACCAATTACCGGTAAGATGTGGGCAAAACAACAAGAAACCAAGGTAAAAGGCCAAGTTAAAGTCCTTAAGCTGTCATGAACCTCGGTTTGTGACATTTCTTCTCTACATTTGAGACAGCCATGGGGGAGCTGCAGGCACAGCCGCGCTTGGGAACCATTTGGTGGTTTAGCCCCCCAGTCCAACCCCTTAATGGTCAGTGTCAACCAGGGGATGCCAACTGTGAGACTTGAGGTACACCATATTTAATTGGACTTTTCCACTGCAGAAAGTAAGATTTAAATTTAAAATTGCAATAATTATCTAACACTAAATAGGTGTAGCTCTTAGTAACCAACCCATCACTGTCCTTAACATGTGATTTTTTTTGAGGGGTCAATTTATCATTAAAACTTTTAGCATATTCTTTAGGGATATTAAATCTAAGTAAAATAATTCAATTCGATTTTATTTGTATAGCCCAAATTCACAACAACAGTCGCATCGATGGGCTTTGTATCGGTAATTGAAGAAGTAAAACATAAAATCAAAAGGATCATGAATACATAGAATTCAGTAGGAAAATACTAAATTGAACTAACAAACTGACTAAGCTAAACTGGACATCCCTGCCCTTAGACCCCCTTTCACAGTAAAATAGGCAAAGACATTTGGAACAAACGTCTTAAGAATACCTTTAGTTTAGCCAAATAGGAAGTTTGTATTTTGTTATAAGTTGATGTTAAGCATACATTTAACTATAATAATTTAGGGTTATGTTTATGACTATTTTATGACGTTTCCTTCCTTAATAATAATAAAATAATAAAAAAATAATAATAACAATATTCATTTAGCAAAACAATACAAGTTTCTTTAGGTTATGGATGCACCAATTACATTAAAACCAGCTATTCTGTTTGAATGAGTACTGTGCTTGAAATGGTAGTTTCACAATCTGGTTGTGCATAACAGAAAAATCATCTTTGTATTAACGCTGTAAAATGTTTAATGTTATTGAAGATGTTTTCATTTTTAAACATTTAGCCAAGGGTTTTTGATTTTTAATAGTGCACAGAGCGTCGATTAGCTGGTTTGGGGAACATTTTGGGAGGTTAAACACTGACCACCTATTGAGAGAACCTTCTCAACGGCTCTAGTAAAGGGGCGGGGCTAAATCAAAATTGACACCCGTCCTGGCCAATCAACTTCCTGGAATTAGCAGGAACCGGATGAAGCGAAGTTACTGTACTGTGTTGATTTTCAGAGAGAAGGAAAAGAAGACTTGACGTTTGGATTCACATGAATAACCTTTTCAGTGCCATTTCCCCCCGTTGTATCTAGGTAAAAACAAAGGTAAAGCTTAACCATCTGCACGTTACCGATTTAGTGTTGTTTATTCTGTGTGCCGTAACTGACTTACGGATTCGTAAAGTTAGCCTCTGTGAGTGCTTAGCCGGCGACTGGTTAGCCGTTTGCTAATCATGTCAACATAATCATATTACAACCTTGAGCTGGAGTTGGTGTTACCGTTTACTGTCAACAGATATGTCCCTTTGTGTGTGTTCGTTGTTACTTTGGGTTTGAAAGCACAACAAATCCAATTTAAGCCTGTGCCACTGCTGAGTCATTAGCTAACTGAGATAACTGGCTAGCTAACTATTGTTGCAGTAAAACTGAAGCTGTTTCAGGTGTTTAGTCATGGAAGAGATCCGCCTGTGTTGTCTGTCATAAGCAAATGTATTTGTGGATGATGTCTAGACACTCGATGTTAAACGGATCGTATTATATTTCCAGGCTATGAACTTTGAGCCGAGTCACGAGCCGTGGTGGTCTGCTTTTCGTTTCATTTCATGATCAGACCCTATTCGTGATTTATTTTGTCTTTCAGAAGTGTTTAAAAAGCCTTTGAATTAGTCGATGGGAAACATCTGAAGATGTTCAGCTTCGAGGGAGATTTCAAAACAAGACCCAAGGTGTCCCTTGGAGGAGCAAGTAAAAAGGTACATGTTATATGTGTATAAGTATAAATGTGAGTTTTATTTAGCAGTCTTTTCATGTCTTTCTGTTGCTCTTTTTCTAAGGAAGAGAAAGCATCCCTGTTGCACAGAACACAAGAAGAAAGGAGAAAAAGAGAAGTAAGTAATTAAACATCTCTTTCTTTAAAGACCCACTCTAATGAGAATGGTGTTTTTAGCATGTTCTTGTAGCAACCCTAAACTCAAAATTGCACGTATGTGTATTTATCTACTATAGTCATTGTGAATCAGGAGCAGATAAATACAAATGCTGTCTGAAAAAAAAAGCTAAGTTGTGACAGAGAAAATACGCTAGGTGTGCCACAAGCTCCCTGCTCCACTCCATTCTGATGCATCCATATGTAGACAACTAGTAGATCCATGCATGTCTTTGTTTTCCTGCCGTCTGGCTCAAAACTGTACCACTGGATAGCTCCCATAATGCTCACCATTTTTGTTGCCCCGGTAGTGTTAGGTTAGAGATTTGAGGGGTTGTAAGCGGGTAAACGGAGCGCTCTGAGCAATAGGTAAGGGTTCTTTAAAAGCATTAGTGTCTGTGATCCATTAGTGCTATTGTTTCAAAGAGGAAATATTTTTGACATGCATTTTTAAGTAGAATTGAATTGAAACGGTTTGCAAATGTTGCAGAAAAGATTCAACTTTTTATCAAACACATCTAATTTAATTGAGGTTCTGCTGAAATATTTCTACATTTAAATGTTTAGTTTATCTCGTTGTGCTTTTTTTGGTATTAGGTGGGATTATTGTGTGTATAATCGTTGTGCCTGTTTACTTTGTTTGTGTTTGACCCTTAAAATGCAGATTAGTAATAAAGAAAGGGTAGATTTCATATTGCAAAAATAAATGATAATTTTATCTTACATGAAAATGTTACAACTTAACAAGGATATAAGATTAATTTCTTTTGTCTGCCAGGATGAAAGAAAAAGACTGAAGAATGCCATCATCATTCAGTCTTACATACGTGGTTATCAGGACATGAAACAACAGGTATGTTAATCAGGTTGTGTGTAAACCCTGTCCGAATGACGACGCTGAAGTTGGCTTCTGATTCACAGCTTCCGATTGGCGAGGACACTAAAGGAACATTCCACTGCCTTTTTCACACTAAGATCACCTAGAACCGGGTCCTGTTCAAAAACCACATGGCCTGGACTGCTCAAACCTGGATTAAATTATGATTTAGATAGTACAGTGTACATTCAACACATCTTCTAATTTGTGAAACCTTTCTCTGTTTTGTGAAAATGTGAAATAGGATGATTTTTATCGCATTTTACACACCAAGTCCACCTTAAACCAGGTCCTGTTCAAAAACCACAGGACCTGGACTGCTCAAACCTGGATTAAATTATGATTTAGATAGTACAGTGTACATTCAACACATCTTCTAATTTGTGAAACCTTTCTCTGTTTTGTGAAAATGTGAAATAGGATGATTTTTATCGCATTTTACACACCAAGTCCACCTTAAACCAGGTCCTGTTCAAAAACCACAGGACCTGGACTGCTCAAATCGGGATTAAATTACAATTTAGATAGTAACAAATACTTTAAACACAGTTCCTGATTTGTGAAAATGTGAAATAGGACGATTTTTATCGCATTTTACGCACTGAGTCCACCTTAGGCCAGGTCCTATTAAAAACGTGGACTCAGCGCATAAAATGCGATAAAAATCGTCCTATTTCACATTTTCACAAATCAGAAACTGTGTTTAAAGTATTTGTTACTATCTAAATTATAATTTAATCCAGGTTTGAGCAGTCTAGGCCCTGTGGTTTTTGAACAGGACCTGGTTCTAGAAGATCTTAGTGTGAAAAATGCAGTGGACTGTTCCTTTAGTGCCCTCGCCAATCGGAAGCTGTGAATCAGAAGCCAACTTCAGCGCCGTGTCTCAATGGGACCTCATGCGTTCATCCCAGCCCACTGAATATTTACTAAAGATGCTAACTTCTTTAAAGCTTTTGTAGATGTCAGAATTTGCATAGATCAGAAGAGCAAAGTCGTGATGCCGTAGTATTGAGCATTGGACAAACCATAGAAGCCACCGGTCCATAAATTAGTGATAAAATCCTTTTGGTTTTAGGCAAGCAGATGTGTAGACAAGTTACAAAAGAAAAACTGTCTTCCATATTTATTTTACAATTGTAGTTATATAAATATGAAGCTCATTTTGCCTTTAGTTATCTGCATGTTACCTCAGATATCTTTCTTTCTACCAGTATGCCATTCAGAGAGCCCAGTTTGACACGTTTGTCAGCCAGACACAGGCAGGGGGAGCCCAGCATGTTCTGGACAGTTCTGATCTCTGCCTTCTTTCAAGACAACTGATATTTTTCTACAGACAGAACCTGGACTCTCATAGATTGGTGAGAATGCTACAATATTTATTTGTCTTTGCTTTCCCCTCTCCTATCACACCCGGATATGTATTCTGAAATCCTTTGTGCTTTTGTTTTGCTTAAAGATATGGTTATGCCAGAACCTGGTGAAACACAACAGACCTTTTGTAAAGCTGTTGACCACCCCACAAAAGCAGACATGTATGTTTCAAATCAGGAGGATCTTGGGCTTCTGCTGCAGGTGGAGTACACGGGAGTGTAATTCTAATCGGGCTTTACATAAATTAAGATCTGAAGGATCTAAACTTACTTTTGTCTTTTTCGCTGTTTTTTCCAGGCTTCTGCAAAACTCTACAGATGACAGATTAAATGTTGCAGTTCCCATGCGCATGCTGGAAGTCTTTTCTTCAGAGAAAACATATCTTTCTGTTATTCTAGATGCTAACTATGTAGCTTTGATACTTGAGCAAATTTTGCACTATATGGTACAGAAAGGTAGGTTAACAGTACTTTACACTAACATATATGTTGTTTTACGTATATGAATCATCTTTATCTCTAGTTTGTTTGCATAAATTAGAATGTGTATTTTTTTATTTTTATCTTTGTTGCCTGTGTGAAACTAAATTTGAAGATTGTGAGTTACTACAGTTTGTCGCACAGACGGATTATGCATATAAATAAGGTTGTCGAATGTGTATTAGAATGAATTCGACTAAATTGCTCAAACAGGTTTATCTGAAACGCACACAGCCTTGATGCTTTTTCAGTATTATGACTCTAATAGCACTCTTAGAAGTTTTAAACACATACGTTTGGTCATTTTATATGTTGTAAATCTTTCTTTTGAAGCTTTAATATCACACAAAAGTGAACAAGTTAGAATTGTAAATGCTAACCAAGTTTAATATTTTGTTTTTTTCTTCTTCGGACTTTGATTGGGTGTTTAATATTTATATTTCTCTTCCTTTTACTCACGTTTTCCAAATGTCCGTGTGTGTCCTCCCACAGGATACTACAGGTCGCTGTACATTCTTGTGAATCACAGGCTTCCCTCCAGCCTGGAGTACAGCGACGCTCCCTCTGTCCCTTTGGCAAGCACATTGTTGGAGCACATGCTTAAGCCTCTGCACTTTACTTACTCCTCTTGCACAACAGGCGCAAGGTAAACCAAGAGAAATGGTGCAAATTCATTTTATTGAACCTCAGAGGATTATTGTGAATTTGTGAAATAATAACTACAATATATTTCTGTTGAAGATAATCTGCTCTGATAAACACTCTATAGTATAAAAGGAGTGTTCAAATTGTGAAAACAGTTTAAACTCCATGGTGGTCACAAGTAACCCTAATCTTTTTGCAGTGATAACAGCATTTTTAATATGTTCTAGTTACTGAAAGTAAAGCTCATGAGTTTTCTTTATCTGCCTGCAGTTTAACTGCCTCCAAAGATGTATTCACCTCATCTTTATGTCAAATCAAGATTTGCAAGACTAAAGTTTGTTTTCGGTGTAAACTGGGAGGATGCTTTTTTATTTTTTGATATCCTTTTTTGTCTTCATTACTTTTGTAAAAATTCTCCAAAAGGATTTCACGTAAATCCACATTCTTAAAGTTAAATAAGATGTAAAAAAAAAAAAAATTATATATATATATATAATATTTGATCTTTTTAAAAAAATATTTTTGCCGGATTATTTTTGCTTAAAATTTCATCTGCATGTTTGCCGGTTGCTTGCAGTAAACGGAACTAAAGTTCAGTAAATAGGTGGAGGAGCTAGCGTCCTTTGTCTTCAGTGAAGTCTTCATAAAACATTCATTAAGCTTAACTGACACACTGGAACTCCTTTTTTTTTGTCCCCTCTGTTCTGCGGGGAAACAAGAATTAATTGAGACCAATTTACAACAAGCCATAAAAGTCTCTCAGACTCCACGCAGAAAATCAGTCTGTTTGCTCTGAGTTTGAGACATTCTTAATGGCAAACGACAAGAGGACGGCTATTCATCTCAGAAGAAAAGCAAGGCGGGTGTGAGAGAAACTTGTGTACACACTGGTTCTAGCAGCTAATTATCTTACTTGAACCACCAGATGTGTGTGACTTGGATACACAAAGCAGCTCTATTTAGAAAGGAAACATCGGTGAACTCATGCACTGGGAAAAGTTAAAATAACCTACCCTGTTAGCCATTTCTACTCTAGTATTTTTATCAACCTTTGTTTATGTCTTCTTTACCTTCTCTTTTTTTTTTTTTTTGCTTTCTTTGCAGGCAATTTGTATTTGCAGCTTTTACTGAGGAGTTTATTTCTGCCCCGTTTACCGAGCAGATCTTTCACTTCTTTATCCCGGCGCTCTCAGACTGCCGCATTTCATTCCCCTTCGAGGCCTTCCTGAGCTCCCTGCAGGCAACAGTTGAAGCTTCCTCTGCCGCGCAGAGCGAGGCACCATGGCTGTTGTATTTTGTCCTTTTTACAGGAGAAAACCGTTTGGGTAAGCCCTGCAGAAAGAATCTCAGGACATACGTGTCATATTTATCTACTGCATTTCCCTTTCGCTCCATATGTCGTCTTTCCGTTAGTAAAGACCCAATCCGATCATCTTTTAAACCATTCTCAAAGCATTCCTAGTGGTCTTTTCATTAGGATTTTGCCGTTTTTTAGCCAAAAACAAAAAACCTGTGTGGATTTCTAGAACATAGTTTCTGCAGAGCTGCAGAAGTTCATTAGAAATTTGCATGAGTTGTGGGCGGGACTGTTGGCGTGTAGAAACCCCGCCCCCCTGCCCCTCCTCGTTGCTGAGAGCTCTCTTTTTTTCATGCTTTTCCACTAGCGCCTCACAACACCAACCCAACATTACCGCTGCAACGAAAATGGCGATCAATATTGGAGTTTTTTATTCATACAGTTTAGATCCAGATTCCGGCTCAGACGATGAAGCTGCTCCTGATTTACATGATTAGAGTAAAGAGATACTCAGAAATGCAATGGAAGCATACATTTCTTTTATATATGTCCTCCATCATCAGAAAAATGTCACAAAACAATGTTAAAAACACCAAAAAAGACAAATTTCATCGGAGTGCGTCTCCAAATCAAGCTTTATTTAAAAAAGAAGGTTTTAAAAAGTGAAAGTATAATACTAAATGGTTTGCATAGTGAATTGTGTAGAGGTGAATGTGTGTGTGTGTGTGTGTGTGTGTTGGCAGGTTCGCTGTCAGAGGAGGGCCTCCTGCTCTACCTGCGAGCTCTGCAGACGCTGCTGCCTCTGCTGCCAGTGTCAGAAAGCTCCAGCAGGCCTGAAGTGAGCAGTGATTCTGAGGATGAAGATGACACCAAGATCCATCCCCCAACCATGCAGGTACAGTCGGCACAAAATGTACACATGCGTTCCAAGCGCCTAAAAGGATGATCATATTTATGTGGCACCGGTCACTTTTTGCAAAGGGTGTTTATTTGCATTTCTGCACATGATCACACTTCTTATTGTGGGTTTACAGTGTGTGCTTTTGCGCCATTACGCTATACAGCTGAGTAAAACATACATAGAAACACAAAAACGAGTATGGCAAATGCCTTGTTTCCATGTCTCGGCTTATTCTTCCAACTTGAACCCTAATTGCTACAAACCTTGTGAACAAGAGTCGTTCTCACCTGCGGCCAACACAAAAAAGCCTCGCATTCTGGCGAGATTAATTCAATTCAAGCAATGTTCACAGTACATTCCCTGGAAATGCAAAGCAAATCACCAGTTTTACAAATTTCACAATCCATGAACAACAACGAATAAACAATTTTAGGTACATTTTTTTCTTTGGTAGATCTGTCTACTAGTTTAAGATGACAAGATAAATAAAAGCCTGCATTAGAAACTAATTTCTGTTGATTATTTACAGCACTGATTTAAAAATGAGGGAACATAGCTGGATTAGGAGCTTCTTGTAACAGTAAAGACTACATTTTGCATTTAAAGATGGATTATTTGAGAACTGAAACAGTCTGTGTAAAAAAAGGTTTATTGTAATCGATGCAAACCAAGTTCGGATTGTAGTTTATCCCATTATCTTTTAATTTCTTTGATCTTATCTGCTTGCTGCAGTTATTTAAACATCTGCTTTGCATCTCTTGCAGGATAACAGCCGGATTTCAGTGCAGCAGATAACAGAGGAATGCATCCACAAACTGGACACGAAGCAGCAGACGAACGCCCTGCTGAACTTGGTGTGGAGGGATTCAGCCAGCGAGGACGTTTTCACAATGATGGCTTCCATTTGTCACACACTCATGGTGCAGCACCGTCTGATGGTGCCCAAAGTCAGGTAGGAAAAAGAAAACCTCAACAGGGCCGTGGAATGTTTGTGGGTGCTTTAAATCCAAGCTGCACCTCACTTTTAAGCAATCCTCTTGGAATCAAAATGAACTATTAAAATAGATGTGGTACAAATCCTTCCCATCTTTTATTTGGTCGAATGCTTAACTTGTCTGGGAGCACAAAAAAAAAATACCCTCTCATCTCTAAGCTTATTTACACACTGTCCTGACTGAGAGAAAACCTCTCTTTATGTGCTTTTGCTCTGCAAGCAATAATGTAAATAAGAGGGAAGTGATGCAGGCAGACGGACAGTTCTCTGTGCTCTGCACCCACTGGCATTTACAACCGGCAGAGGAAGCGGGGATGTCAGGGAAGCTGTCGCTTCTTGATGAAGGCAATTACCCCTTCTCAGGTTGATTACATTAGGGCTCCAGTGTCAGAGGTGGCGTGGGAGGAGGTGGGCCGGTGCATTGATTGACAGGAGATGATCTCGACTTAACTTGGTGGAAGGTCAAGCTGATGTAGTTAATTACTGATGGAGCTTGTGTCTGTCATTGGATGAAAGAGAGATTTGACACAGGAAGCATTTCATATTAGGTTATTTTTCCACCCTAACATGCCCTGTGGATAGCTGAGCTTGTGAAGCTGCAGTGCAGTTGGTTAGTAGTCTGTGCTTGTGTAGATTTTCCATCCCCTCATACCTCTCTTCTTTTAGTGTAAACCCCGTCCTCCATCTTCTATCATTATTGGATATCTGTACAAAATAATTAGCTCACAGGGAAAGATTCATCACTGCGGGAGTGGACAGGATAGCTTTACAAGAGGCTAAAGGGGGCAAATTGCATCCTTGTCTTGATTTACTGCTCCTACTGCACAAAAAAGAGGCAGAGGGCATCCCGTCGTGTGGCTAGCCCAGCACATTGCTTTTTTAATAAATATGATATAAAATGGTCAATGAAACTGCAGGCTGCCTGCTGGTCTTTATTGGATTACATAAACTCCAGACAACGGAGAATCACATTGTCATTTCTAAATGCTCTAAAGCAGCTTTGCTCTTGTCTCAGATGTTTGGTGCAGTTTGACTTTGTTCGTAGCCACGTGTGAAGCTCAGACACTAACAGAGCCAAAGCGATCTTCATTTACTTTTGCCTGCTCGCTGCTTGTTTTTCCTCTTTTTTTTCAAGGAATCCCAACGTTTGTCATCATTTGTCTGTTTTTCTATCCTGTCTTTTATTTATTTATTTTAAATGTTCTTAGGTTTTTATGTCTTTATGTTTTTTGTTTTAATCTGATAATTTCTTATTGTTGTTTTATTCTGTTTATACTTATTTTAACCTTGTACAGCGACCTTGGGTGACCTGAAAGGCGCTTGAAATAAAATGTATTATTATTATTATCCTAAATAAGAAGTCTGCAAAAACTCATTTGCATTAAGGTGTAATCCCTCTTCAGCTCCGCGTTATCAAATCTGACCTGAGTGAGGATGCGGGGTCTCTCCTGATCAGAGATTCTTCCACTACATCCAAAAGGAAATGATCCCGGCATTATTCATCAAGCCCTCTTTTTTTTTTTTATTCGCTCTTTTCCTCGCACACACATACACATCCGTAACCTCCTTCTGAGGTCTTGACTTTGTTTATTGGTGGTTCACTCCATGATTGAAATGGGGTTCGGGTTCTTTCGGGCTGTAAATCAGCGTGTCAGCTGGCGTTTAGTGCTTTGTTTCTCATTTCAATCAAACACCCACATGACAAGCCTACAGCAGCAGTCTGCGCTTTCCTCCACAGCGCGGTCGCGCGACAGATGGTCACAAACTATTTTTCAGGCCTTATGGAGGTTAGTTTGACACTCCTGAGCTAATATTCATTTGTTCATTCCACTTGAGGTTTTTCTTTAGAGCCGCTTCTGGCTTATTGGATGTCGGGGTAGAAACCTGAGTGTGGACAGCGTAATTATTAACAAATATAATCTTTCACAATGTCTCGGATGTGAATGTACACAAAGCTCCTCTGTGACGACAGCCATCTTTATAGCTGCCTCTTCTTTGTCCTTTTCTGTGGCACTTCATTTTGTTTTTGAGCTTTTTTACCACATTATTGTCACTTGTACGTACCCTCAGTGTGAAAAGCCCTGCAGTTGAGGACAAACAAACACACACTTGAACAAAGACCACCTTCACACCCTTGTGCCAGAGCTTGTTGAGGGCAGAGAAGGTATGCGGGCCCTTCTCGGAGTTATCCTGTAATTCGCAGTGAGTGTGGAAGCTTGCTCAAGCTCAGGGGTCACGGCAAGGACCGCCACCGCCCCCTCTTTCTCCTCCTCCGCTGTCCCCCATTGTCTCACTCCCCTAGCCATTAAGTTAAATGGGGCTCCAGCAGGAAGCATGAGGGCTGTTTATGACCCACGCTGGGCACCCTCACCAGCAACTAGTTTACTAATGGAAGGTGCCTCGCCTAAATAAAGCTTAATGGCTCATTTAATCTCTTCTTTTGGCCCTCGCAAAATATAAAAGGAGAGAAAGGCCCGGAAAATTCTACGAAATAACTGTTGGTGAATGGTGTCGCGTATTTTTGCCTTTCGGTTTTCTTTGTGTCCTCTACTTAAAAAGGATGAAGTTAACAATCTGAGCCCTGCAGACAGTTTGGCTGAGAGTCATTTTATTGCTCTTTCAATTGGTTCTTTTATTGGAAAATGGCTTTAATACACCTCGTCTTGGTTCTGATTGATAAGTGCTTCATGTATAATCTAAACAAATGTTTTCTTGTGTGGACATCTGTGTGTTTCTCTTTATTTGCAGACTTTTGTACAGCTTAGCTTTCAACGCACGGTTCCTGCAGCATCTGTGGCATCTGATAACCTCCATGACCACCAAAATGATCACAGGGTGAGCCTTTGGGCGTTTTCTTTTATGTTGCATATGTCTATCTTTTCATAATTATGTCTGTGTACAATGTTTGCTTGCGTTTGTCCCTTTAGCTCCATGGTGCCCTTGCTACAGCTCATCTCTCGAGGGTCCCCCATGTCGTTTGAGGACTCCAACCGCATCATCCCGCTCTTCTATCTCTTCAGTTCCCTGTTCAGCCACTCTCTCATCTCTGTGCACGATAGCGAGTTTTTTGGACATGAAATGGAAGGTAATGGACCCTGTCCATCCGCTTGACTAGCCTGTGTAACACAGGAAAACAAGAATTAGTAAAGTAAAGAACTGGAGATGAAAAGAAACTTAGATTTATTATGTAACAGAACACAAACAAAACTGGGAATACCCTAGGAGCATCCTAACTTCAGTTGGACTCAAGGCCACAGACTTGGCTCAAATCCTACAAAATAAAAGTCACAAACCTACACCCTAACTAACTGCCCACCAGAATAAACAGGAGAAACAGGCTGCATGGAAAATGGCAGCTCTCCCTTATAAGCTCCAATAAAATTACATCCAGAAGAAAACCTTTGAGTCCAACCTGTTGCCACCACAACTGGACAACAGATTGGTCCAACTCCTCTTTTATTCAGATCACAAGCTATCAGTCCAACCACCAGTATGTAAAGCTGGGGAACAAAAAACTCAGACATAACAGTTCAATTTTACAAATCTTCCTGACGAGTTGCTGGAAAATCTCCTGAAGCCTCTTTCCCCTTCATCCTGCACTCGTCATTTACTGTCAAAAAATAAAATAGTTTTTTTTCTGCACAACTTTAGACAACAGGAAACATTCCCAGCATTTTACAAATATGAGAATCAGTCTTTGTTTCCTTTTCGGAACAGGTCATGTACAATCCTCCATGATGCCTTTCACGCTGTCGGAGCTGGTGACTCTTTCTCGCTGTTTGAGAGACGCGTGTCTGGGAATCATCAAGCTGGCCTACCCCGAGACCAAAACGGAGCACAGAGAGGAATACATGGCCGCTTTCCGCAGTGTGGGTGTCAAGACCAACAATGAGGTCCAACAGCGCATCCAAGCTGAGCAGAAGCGATGGGTGCAGCTCTTCAAGGTAAAAAAAAATACAAATATTTCTGCATTATTTACTCCAGATTTTTAAAAATCTGCCTGCATGTTCAAAGGCAGACATGCAGTTATGTTTTAGTTTTTTTCAACCAAAAAAAACTTTAGTCTTTAGTCTTTTGGTTTTTCTTTTGGTTGTCATGTGTTTTGCATTATTCAGATTACAGGTAGAAGACATCTGTTGTCAGGAGATTTAATTTTTACTGAAAAAAGCCTTTCAAAATAAGAGTTTTTGACATGAGGACTGGAAATCACTGCCAACAACTGAATCAAAGCAATATGAACTCACAGCATGAATTCATTTTATTAGTTATTTAGACATATAAAGTTATAAAACTCAACACCGGTGGAACTTGGATTAATACAAAAGTTGATAGTCACATTAAAACCAAACATGCATTTTTTTCTACAAAAAAAGCAAGACACTGTTGAAAAGCAAATCAAAATAGAAATTTGCATTTACTTAGTAAAAATAAATTCTATTAACTAAGCCCTATTTACAGGGAATAGTCGACATACGATGGAAGATGCTAGTTGAATATTTGTTTACTTGCACATATTTTTGTTTTGCATCCAACATTAATTGTAAAATCTAAAATTAAGATTTAGAGAGTAGTTGGCGTGAAAAATGAGTGCTTGTGCTGTAGGTCATTTACCTTTCAGGACAATTGTTCCTGACAAACATTTTTCAAGCTGCTGTTTTCCTCTGAATTTCCTAAACCTCCTTGATAAACACTAAATGGGTCGTATTCTTTGGGGTTGACACTTGATAGTGTCTGTAACACATTATCATTGGACCTAATTGTGCTGTTGTCTCCCTGTGCATTGAGGCAGAGCGGTACACCGATTATCTGTGTTAGCGGGAGCCATGCATGCATGCATGAGCAGGCAAAGACAAGATGGAGAACCACAGAGGTCACCCATTGGTTATTTACCCAGAGGAAATGAGGCACAAAACATTAGTTTAATCCTATTCTCATTTGACATGTTCCACTCTTTTCTTTTGCTTCTTTGTTTCCCTTTCAAAGAGCAAACATTTAAGCTGCTCGGTTCTCAGCTTTAGGAGTGGTTTAAAGATGAACACGTGGAAACGCGTGAAAAGGACGTTGGGAATTTTCATAAAAGATCTTCTCTAAGGCCTCTTGTCAGCTCAAACGACCCATTAAAGAAGTGGGGAGCAAGGGAAATGCATTTTCCAAATTGAACGTTGGGATTTACAGTCGGTTTAACGTTAGTGACCCCTAACACACTAATGTTTGCCTCGTGTCATCAGCCGTCCCTCCCCATCTTTTATCACCTCTATTGTCCAGCTATCCATTTAATTGAAAGAAGTTAATTGAATGAAAATGATCAACTAAGCTTGTATTAATATTGCTAATGGAACTTTCTTCTTGGCCATGTTTGGAGAACGATGTCACGCTGGAGTTTGGGAAAGGCCCATTAAGGTTTGCACTTAACCCGATGGGCTAATTAAGGAATGCTTATTCATTCCCAGAGTCAGGGGGTAGGTCTGTTCCAACCCCATCTCCATGCACCTCTACAGCATTTTGCACTTGCCATTATTGCGAGCTGTGGTTGCCTCTGGTGATTGGCTGGGATTGATTATCACTTTATGAAAATGACACGCCTCAGAGAAAAGCATTTCAACTGGAAAAAAATCCAGTTGATGCATTCTATGGAAATTGACTGGCTGTAACTGTTATGGCAGATGTATCACATCATTGACATGCCAGCGATTATTCAAAGTTGTCTTATTCCAATTTTCCATAGCAACAGAGCAGCCCATTGTGATTGCATGAGATTTGAGAGCATTTGAAGGGGAAGTATTTTTCTACAGAGTTTAAGATGCTGCACATCACAACTCATTTTTTATAAACAAAAGTCCAATTTTCCTTCAGACTTCTTATATTGGTTTACTTTACATTCAGCCTGTATCAACCTGCTAGTAGTTTCTAATTTGTGGGAAAAGAAATCTGAATTTTACAATGTCAAGAAAAATGGATAACCTGACATTTAGGTGGTATGTTTTTGTAGCTGTGAGCCTGCTGTAAGCCTAGTGCCTGGAGAACCTTGAAGCTTTAGCTTTCTCTGTCCTATAGCTGATGTCAGCAAACCCTGTTGTAATTAAGAGCGCTGGAAATTGAGGGCTAGTGCAGGTCGTTTTTCTTTTATACTCTCCATAAATGGTGCACTAATGGCTAAATTCTCAAATTGCTTTCCTTAAAGAAAAAGAACTTAATTTCAAAAGCCCGAAACACTACATTAGTCCCACTTTTTTTTAATATTTTATAACATTTGAATGTGCTTTTTGTTTGTGACTTAAGGGTGACAACAGTGTTGTAATGTGTGTCTGTGTGTGTGTGTGTGTCTGCAACACAGGTCATCACTAACTTGGTGAAGATGGTGAAAGCTCGTGACATCAGACGACCCTTCTGCCCAGAAGGTCACTGGCTTTCTGATGAGGTCAACATCCGAGCGGATAAGGTGCATATCTGTCTGTGGATTTTACCTCTACAGTTGGACTATATGTACCCCACTGTGTCAGGTGTTGATAATTTTAAAACTGTTTATTCATTGTGGTTTAGGTCAATATCTCTTACAGACAGCATTGACCTCAGTGTAAAATTTGATAAATGTAGAAAAATGAGACAGAACTTCCAAAGACTGGTCAAACAAAACACTTCACACTAATATTTACTCCTTAAAAATGAATAAACTTGTTGATGAATTAAGTATTAACAGATTAAACACCAAATAGTTATGTACATTCATTGTGCTGGTATGAATGCTTTTAACTGTGGATAATATATGTGTATATATTTTAAATAAAGTCTATGGGTTTTACCATAGAAAATGGTTTATTTCCGGCTCCAACCCAAAAACGTCAATTCATTTGCCATTTCTTGCAATACGCACGCCACCAGTGAGCAGTGATTGGTTCAACATTTGTATGACAACCGACGACCTACTTTTATTAAAGCATCTGATTGGCCAGTTTATAACTTGGCTATCTTGGACTGCAAAACAAATATCATAAAAACATAGGATTAGGAAGAAGATGTCAAAAAAAAAATATCAGAGAAACAACTGTTATTCTGACAAATAGAATGACTGAACCATTCTTGCTCTTTTTCCTCTGGCCAATCAGATGTCTCAGTATGTGCTCTCATGTCAAACGTTCAAAGCAATTGATTGAGTGATTCCCCCCCTTTCAAGTAGTAGGGGGTGTGGACTTCTAACAAGCTCGCTCCTTATTAGTGTGAGTGGTTGCCATAGAAATGTTGTTTCTGCCCGACATGGACCAATCACTGCATACTGACATTGTCTGGTTCTAATGTCTGTATCGCAAAAAAATAGACTGAATTGGCTTCATTTTGTTGGAACTAGAAGCAAGTCCTCTTGGGTCAAGTTACACTCACTTGACCCGGTTCTAATATACAGTCAATGGTCATAACAGTTTCAGCTGATTCCAGTTTTATAAGCAGCATCTTTTCTCCTAAGGTCACACAACTGTATGTCCCTTCAGCAAGACATGTGTGGAGGACACGAAGGATGGGTCGTATTGGGCCTCTTCAGTCAACGCTTGACGGTAAAGTGAAGAATCCAAATGTTTTTTATCTTAAGGAGTAAATATAAATAGGATTACATCTATTTGGCTCTTTTTAAAGCGTGAACAGTTTGTTTCTATGACGCATCTGAATTTTCCAACAATAACCGGGGTTCCCTCTTTATCAGTGTAAAAATAAATTAGGGGGGACATGAAAAACACAACATCAATGGGGGGCCTTTGTGTGTGGAGTTAGCATGTTCTCCCCGTGTATGCGTGGGTTCTCTCCCGCTCCTCCCTTCATCCAAAAACATGCTTCATAGGTTAATTGGTAACTCTAAATTGTCCCTAGGTGTGGATGTGAGAGTGAATGGGTGTGTGATTGAGGACATTCTACCCTGCGACAGACTGGCGACCTGTCCAGGGTGTCCCCTGCCTTCACCCACAAGTGGCCGGGATAGGCTCCAGCAGCCCCGTGACCCCAAAAGGGATAAACGGAATTGAAAATGAATGAATGAATTTGAGAATATTTCATAGCATTTCTACTATGTCTATTTTTATCAGTGCAGATTTTATGCACTGTGGATTGGAATCAGAAAGTCGAGAGTCAAGTTTGTCTTTTAGCCAATGAATTAAATGCCATTGAGGCATCTGACTAATCTGGAGATGAATACTTATCTAATAAAAATAAATCTTGAGCATCTGAAGCACTAACTGCAGATCTCACAAAACTCTGTGTGTAAATCATTTATGAGCGCTTCCATTTAGAGCAACATGTAAGTGATAAACGCCAAACTGTTTGCATTCACAGTATTTAAATCCTATGATAAAATGGAACTCTTAAAAGGTATTGATCTTTGCATTCATCCCCCCTCAACAATATTGACCCTCATAATTCCATGGTAGAATAGACTGTTGTGTACCAAACCTCTAATCCACCATGCTGTATTTCATGGACAGAACAGGGATGCTCCGTTGGCGTTTGGCAATGGATACAAATTCTGAATCGTATAATGCTTGTCAATTTGACACATAGCTTGGGAAATCACAGTAATAGCCGTTCAAAGTCACCTTCTCTGTGTTTTTAAAATATATTTTATGGAGCTGTTATCAATATTGATATTCTTCTTAAGAGCTTGAAGTCATCTCCTTATTTTCTAATAGGGAGGATCTAATTGCAGCGTAAACAATCTTTGAGGATGTTTCGACTGACAGGTTGTAGATTCTCCTTAGACTATTGATTGTATACTTTTGAAACAATACTGTAAATAGAAGGATCTATTTCATGTGGTGCAATAGTGGGGTGGTCGATCTCTGATCGGTTGTTTGCAGGTTCCTGCCTTGCCCACCCATATGTCAAAGTGTCCTTGGGCAAGACACTGGACCCTACCTTGCCTCTAGTGAAAGGCTGGCGCCAGTGTTGGGCAGCAGAGCCGCCACCAGTAGAATGTGTGTGTGCATAGGTAAATGGCACTGTGACTGTAGAGCGCTTTGGACCTACAAGGAAGGTAGAAAAGCGCTATACAGGTATACGCCATTTACCATTCAGTTATGGAATGTCACATGTATGACTAACTGCAAGGATCATTTCTAATTTCACCAAAATGAATGACCTGTGATCCAATTAGAGACTTGAAGAGAAAGGCAGTCTTTCCTAGGAGCTGGCTCCTGTGTGGTGTGAAAACAAGCTGATAAGAGTGTGTGTATGATCTAGCTAATGCTGTTCAGAGGCTGTATAGGATAAATTCAATTAGTGGGAATGTACCTGATGAACTCAACCACATCTGGTGCATGTGTTTGTCTGGCCTTTTCTCATTTCCTTAAATGGACAGGTCGGAGGCTGATGAATGAGACGCGTATTGACCACTCCGAGGCCATATTTCTCCTCAAAGATGGAAACCTAATGGGAAAATGCAGATCAGGTTGACTAATTGAGCAGAATAATTGAGCTGCAGTAGAATGGAGAAGGATGGAGAGCGGTTGAGCCATTGTGGCTTTTATTTTTACCAGCTAAATGATCTAAATTCTGCGTTTAGTACAAAATAAACATCAATTTAATGGACAGTCCAAGCAGGTGGATGGGCAGCTCACAGATGAGTTAATTAAAAGGGTGTTATTAAAAGGCTTTAGGAGGGCAGGTCTGTAAACACTGGACAGACTCTTTATCACAGCTGAACAGTGAGGAATGACCATGAGTGTTGCGCAGGAACACCTGATGTATTAAAGTTTGACTTCATTTCAAGACTGATCTTTAGCCCTGTTGACACTGCTTCTTTTACTTGTTTTTATTTTATTTTTTGTACTTTTGTGTTGAATAAAATTCAGCTAGAGGGAAATGGCAGAAAACACACTTCCCTTTCATTTTTTATGTAATGGGGATTAGGACATAAGACCTGTTTAAAAAAAAAGACACTTTGTTTACTTTATGGACTCGTGAAATGCTATGGACAAAAATGTCAATTAGAACTGCAATTACTGCAACATAATGAGAAAAATCACAATTTCTAAATCTAACTAGCTGGTAGTATGGAGTTGTTATTACTAGTATAAAACTAATTCACCTTAATGTAGCTCACCCTCAAAAGCTTTGTTAGAAAATCACAAATGTATATAATTATTCATATAATTTAAATAACAGTAATAAAATGCTGATATATAAATATGTATATATATAAATGTCTCTTTATCCTAGTTTTTTTAGACTCAAAAAATAGTTTTCTTTTTATAAAAAGAAAAACGATATAGCTTTAATACTTTTTTTTAAATTCAAGTGAGGCAACAGAAAAACAAAACAAAACAAAACAACAGAAAA
Source organism: Oryzias curvinotus (assembly GCA_023969325.1). NCBI lineage: Eukaryota > Metazoa > Chordata > Actinopteri > Beloniformes > Adrianichthyidae > Oryzias > Oryzias curvinotus. Next base: position 22,877,534 of record CM043725.1, on the reverse strand, counting down.
CACTGGGAAAAACAGATCCGACAAACACAGACAATTATCAAAACTAACACATAAAGGCAGGAGATAAAAAATAAAGTTTTTACTACATACTTTTTAAGGAATTTATTTAGTCATATGTACCAAAGTACCAAGACATCTTACCCTAAAGGGTAATATGGTGCTGTACTTGCGTGAAATATTTAAATTCATCCGTTCTAAAAAGATGTAAAAAATAAAACAGCTTTGAATTTAAACGTGAACATATTAAGGGTCTTGATTTGTACAATTTAGTTTGTAAGAATGAATACTGTAAATAGTTTTTCTGCCTTAAAGAAGCATTTAGACTGGAAACAATTTCTCCTAGTGGATGTCAAACAGCCTAATGGACCGATGTAACTTTGTTCCTTCTGTGCAGTTGGATTGGAGCCGCCACAGCTGTCTGTGTCTGAAGAGAGGAACTTGGCCATCCTCACAGAACTCCCTTTTGTTGTTCCCTTTGAGGAGCGAGTAAAGGTACAACCTGCTGTCCCAAACACGCCTGCGACACATAAATTCCATCTACTATGTGTTCACTAAACTAGAAGGCATCGTCTGCAATCTATCAGATTTGACTAATCCGCTTGGTGACAGGATAATGTACATATTTAATCTCTGTCGCTGAAATTTGAATTGTGCTTTTATCAAAAGCAACATTTTTTATCGCTTCACTGTTTCAATTTATCACACAATTTGAGGATATTTTTAGAAGCCTGATTTTTATATCTATACTGTAGTTAAATAGCGTAAAAAAAGTTAGATTGTACCGTTTTCCAAATTGTTATTTATTAAAAGTGAAGTAATTCAAATGTAGACCACAGTTTTATTGGTGGCAGGATCTGTTGCTGACTCTGTGACCGCGCTCACATCTGCCCTTCAGATCTTCCAGAGGCTAATCTTTGCTGACAAACGGGACGTGCAAGGCGACGGGCCCTTCTCCGATGGCATCAATGTCACCATCAGACGAAACTACATCTATGAAGATGCTTACGATAAGCTCTCTCCAGAAAATGGTAGGATTTCCTTCGCCGTACTCGGAGGAAAAGCGCTGTTTTTAGCGTGAATTACTGTCGCTGTGTCTTTGTCATACAAAAAGCAGCAGCTGCTGCTGTCATTTCCTGCTTTTATTTTACGATGGCTGCAGAGAAGAAGAAAACACTTACTGTAGTAAATGATGCTGCCATTCAAACTCTTATTAGGCTCCATATCTTGTTTTTAGTTTGTATTTGAAACAAAACCAGAAACCTGCGTCTTTTATGCAGTACTGAATTTAGGAAAAGCATAATTGTAATGGACCACATAAAAGCTGAATCAATTATTTTAAGGCACCTCTTTTGTTTTCAAATTTGAAAGGGTACTTCACTGGGAGCGACCTGATTAAAAAGAGTAGTAGGAGACCTGAGCTGAAGACATGATCTATATCATACATGTGTCTATAAGTTATAGCTGTCTTGATATATCACTGTACATGAACTGTTTTGAAAAATTAGCTTTTTTTTGTTTGATTTGAATACTCGAGAAAGGCCTTTCTTGGAAAACATTTTCTTAAAAACACAATGAATTAGATTCCTCTCATTTCCTCAGGATTAATCGATCTGTTGTTGGAGGTTTTCATATCTGTGGTTGGTCTATTGGATATTCAGAATATGAAGCGTTTGCCCTCTGGCCTGATATCTTTTAGTTGTTGCATTTAAAGTAAATATTAGGCAAATAGGGCACATTTGAACACAAAATAGAGTTTTTAAATAAAGATTTTTATAAGAAGGGGGAAAAAAATTCCAACATGGACCTGTTTATGGCATGAAAAACGGTTTCCCCCTAAATCCATTAATTGGTTAGGCCACAGTTTCTTTACAGTGCTTTGGAGGGGTTTCATTACATTTGAGGGGTTTTGGATCATGAAGAACTTTTTAAAGGTCAAACAGCAGCATCTCAATCAGATTATAAAAGTGGTATTTCTGGTGTGGCTTGGGTTGTTGTCCTGTTGTAAATCCCAAGGGTCTTTGGTTTAAGGCACTGGTCACCAACCCCGGCGGGCTGGCGCCGGTCCGTGGGGCAGTTGGTACTGGGCCGCAGAGAGCAAGAAAGAAAAAACTCAACCTGCGTTTTTTATCATTTTATTCATAATTTGAATCTGGAGGAAGTTTTCTTGTGGAAAATACTGGATTCTTTCTACCTCACACCACACATGCCTGATGCATGTCAAGTCACTTGAGCTATTTTCTTAATTCAGCTTCACCGACCACTAGATTGAAACCCCAAAGCTAGCAAAATTAGCAAAAACCAAACGTATTTGGAAGGTTTGTTTTTGCAGAAAAGAGCCAGTGAAAAACAGAATAAGTGTCAACTTATAAATAAAAGAAATCTGCATTTAACAGACAAAAACCAGGAGTCTTTACTCTAAATATGGATTTATTGTGACAGTTGTAGTCTGCATTCTAGGTAAACATGGATGTTCTGTATTTTTAAATGTTACGTTTACTCCTTATGCAGTGAGATTTACACTCTTCTTAAAGTTCGGTCTTGCCAGTCTACAGAAAAGTGTCTTCAAACTCTTTGAGATAATCGAGGTTAGGTTTCTCAGAAAACTGAGGTGAATCTTCATCTTCTCTTTGGTCAGAGCAGTTTTGGTCTTGGTAGTCTGTCATCTTATTCTTCACCCCCTTTTTTTAAATGGAATATTTTGTTTATTTATTTTTTTCCCAATTTTTAAATTGTTTGATGGTTGAAAACGTTTGAGTGTAACAAATATGCAAGCATCATGCGAAAACCTTTCTGCAAGATTAATTACAGTGAAGAATTGATGTTATAAATGATGTTTCTAAGCAACTGATGCATCAACTTTACATCACGTCCACATGTTTAATGTTAAATGAGCGAATAAACAGACATAAAATACAATAACCATTAGTATGTGGTGTAATCATATTTTTTATATCAATACATAATAATTAAAGGGGCCTGAATGACATCAAATATGCATTATTTTAATTCTCTCCTCTGTATTAGAACCAGACCTAAAGAAGAGGATTCGTGTCCACCTGCTGAACGCTCATGGTCTGGATGAGGCGGGCATCGATGGTGGCGGCATCTTTCGGGAGTTCCTCAACGAGCTCCTCAAGTCAGGTTTCAACCCCAACCAGGGCTTCTTCAAGACAACAAACGAGGGACTGTTGTACCCCAATCCTGCAGCGGAGATGCTGGTGGGAGACTCCTTCACAAGACACTACTATTTCCTGGGCAGGATCCTCGGAAAGGTAAGCCTCCGTGCAAAAACCAGCTTGATCACATACCACTGGTTAAAACATGTTTTTTTATTTTACGGTAAATTCCTTCATCCTTATTTCTCTCAAAGATTTTAGAGTAAGGTCACAGCTTGACTTCTTTTGTTAATTAGCTCAGTCCTTGATGTGTTTTCACCATTGTTTGTCTGTCCTTCCCCTTCTTGGATGGGACTATTTGTTAGAGCCTTACATTTCTAAATCATCCCTAATGCATGTGGTGGGGGTTGTTTATCAAGATGCCCTCCTTATTGGGGTGCATCATCTTGGTTCAGAGAAGAATTACCTCATGACAAGTGGACGCCTCTCAATTAGGACTTCCATTAGGCGATGATTCCCTACCTCTTGTTTGTGTAGTGATTGCATTTGGCCGGCATTAAATCAGCAGGCCTACAGAGAAGAGGGCATAAATAAGCATTCAAAGCATGTGGTAATAGCATTTTGATCTGTTTTACAGTCCGGAACATCTCGGGCTCTTTTCTTACTCAGCACTAAACAGTGCTGAGTCCATTTATCAGAGCATTTGAACTCTTCTTGCATGTTTCCTCTGCAAGTGAGAAAGGATCAATCAGCAGCCCCACATTGCTGTCCCTGCAGTACCATGGTACTAATGGTATGGGCAATTAGGCTGAGGGAAATTAATTTGAATTTGACTTTCAATTAACCCTTCCTCAAGTTCCTCTTTCTCCATAAAATGGACGTTTGAGTGTCCATTTGAGACGCGTATTGATATTTGTTTAGTGCCATTATTGCCTGGATAAAAGGCAACCGTTTATATGGATTGAGATTGCATCACCGCCGCTGCAGTGTGCATAGTGCACATTGCGGCTCAAAGGACACAGGAGATTAATATTCTTAATTAATGTCCGAGGCGTGCCATTGTTGTGGAGGTGATGTATTACAGACAGGAGTGGCTTGTCCAGGGTACTCACTGAAATAGGATTGAACATCAGAATAGAGGCCGGCCATCATCCTTCTTCCTCCCTGTTCCAAGCCGCTGACAAGCTGAAAGATTTAGGACACAAATTGGAAAACATCAGATAAGGTTGCTTTGCTTTTGTGGTTTCGGCATAAATTAAAAAGTTATTTTCATCAAGAAGGGATCGGACTGGTGAGTGATTCCCTCTGAGCTTCATTTCTTTCATTAGCCGATCGACTGGCACATTATTAAGAGTAAAAGGTGAGGAAGATCTCCCCCCCCCGCCACTTCATCCTCATCATCAGCTTTCTCCTCTCACTGGTCCTCCTCAAGAGTTGTGTGAAGGTTGCACTTCTGATCGATTGAGATACGTTTGAAAGGCGTTATAATTTCATTGATTTTTAATGTAGTAAATTAAGAAATTTATTTGGCAGCTAACAGAATGCACCTGCTATGCCGTTGGCATTTATTCCACCTGATGGCGCCGCGATCTGCTTTAATTGCTTTGCCACTGCACTCACTTATATTAAAAGGCCCGAGCTGTGATAATTAATTCTTTCCAACCCAAGTCATTTTGGCACAATTTCTGGCAATAAACACTCATAAATAAAGGCAGTGGCGTTGAAAAAAATAAGGCTACAGGTTTTTCCATATCCTTATTGCTGCCTCTTCCCGGCACAAGTGTTATTGATAGGTTTCAAGGGGCCGTGCGGCACATATGGTCTGAAACAAGCACCGGCCACTAGAGTAATGCTAAGTGGATTATTTTGCATATAAAATAGACAATGTTTGAAGTTGTGCAATTAACCTGTGTTTAGAAAATAGCTGTGATTTATGCATTCATGTGTGTTTAAGAGGCATACATTATGGAAATCCTCTGGATTTATAATCCATTTAGCTGATGCGGTCAGGGTTTTTGCGCTATCATTTATAAAGACCCGCATAATTTAACGTCTTCAATGGGCTCTTTTTCCAACTATTCCAGTACATTAGCTTTGGGTTTATGAGTCACCTGCCCGGCTGCAGTTCTTAATGGTGTTTAGGGTCAAGGTGAGAGTCTGCATTTGTAAAGTTTGAGTGGAGTTGAGAAGAAGCCTGTGTGTTTAAGATGGATTGTGGTTTGTGTTTTGATCCCAGTCTGATGTGGTCAGATTTATCGTCTCATCACTTTTGATGTGGGGCAAATGTAGTGTTTTGTTATTTATGTTGTGATCAGATTTTTGTAGTATATATGCTCATTAGTATTACATCCGCTGCTTTTCCAGGTTGTAGTTTTCATTGAAAGAACCACTCTGATCATCTTTGAGCTATTTTAAAAGCATTCCTACTGTTTTATTTCATTTATGATCATGCCGTTTTTAAGTAAAATAAAAAAACGTGTCATTTTCTTAGAAGATAGTTTCTGCAGGGGGGCAGTAATTTATCAGAAATTCCCCTCTGAGTCATGTCGTTTGTTTTGGTGCAGGGGTTACACCAGCTTTGATCAACTGGTAAACTGCGAATGAGTTTCTTTCTCGGGCGCATAAGAAACTAGTTCTATTTTTGGTTTTTTTTCTTTTTACTTCCACGCCCCTGTTAGGGACTTCTGTAAGGTAAAGAGTTAGATATGGACTGTTCAGTTGTCTGGACCTGCCCTCTAACGATGCTCACATTTTCCACAGGCGCTGTATGAGAACATGCTGGTAGAGTTGCCCTTTGCCAGTTTTTTCCTGTCCAAGCTTCTTGGAACCAGCGCAGATGTGGACATCCACCACCTGGCCTCCCTGGATCCAGAGATGTACCGTAACCTACTCTTCCTGAAGAGCTACGAGGATGATGTGGAAGAGCTCGGCCTCAATTTCACAGTGGTTAACAACGACCTGGGAGAAGCTCAGGTGACTGTTGGTTGGGAGGCGGTGGAACTGGAACAAATAAACTAATGCGTATTGATTTTTCACCTCGATTTCTACTGTCATCAGCACCACAGTGAATCTGTTTGGTGTTTCGCTGCGGCGTGACTGATTCATTTCCGTCTTGATGCTCCGCTCAGCTGTGATAAAGCACGTTGCTGCTGTCATTCTCAAGCAAGCACTGCGGTGTGAAGAGCACATAAGCTCTGTTGACCGTTCTTTCCTGATTTTCCCCCCAGAAATGCTCTGACCTCACGCCTGACAAAAGCAACCGGCAGCTCTTAAGCGCACTGCCTCTCCAAACTCACAGTGATGTCGACAAACGCCGCCAGTGCTTTAAGACACCTGCACTCTCCACTGATCCCCTGTTTGCTCAGGGCCTTAACGCGTCTTATTAGCTCTTCTCAAACAACACCTGAGCTACAATCTGCCTCTTCTGGTTGAAAATAGGCAATCGCAAACACGATAGGGAAAACAATTTGTGAAAGATTAGGCACACACCCGGGAGCAGACTGCCCTGCATTTGCCCTCCCGAGAAAGCCAGGGCAAGCAAGATAACAGCAGTAATTCTCTTACATTAGCACATAATAAGAATTCCCAGTGAGGCAGAAAGCAGCTGAAAGTGGTCACCTGCCGCTGAGTGAAGCACACAGCATTCAGGGAAAATCTAGAACAAAAGCCTGATATGATCTTGGAATCGGGATACTAAGAATCTTTTGTGAAATTTATCGATGAGTTTTTAGGACTGCGTCAGTGAGGTGCTGAGTCATTCTTACCAGGCTTTTAGTCTTCGGTTTGTCTTGTTGTTAAACAAACAGTCTATCAGTCATCTGTTGTAACCACTCAGTTTCTGTCTGGTTGTCTGAATCTGTGAATACTTCTAAATAAACTAAAAGCTGGTGAGATATCAGACAGATTAGGTAAAAATACCGAGTATTCAAATATCTCCACATGTTCAGTTAACTTGACGGGAGGTTTTCATTGTTTTTTATGTCACACTGTGTGGCGTTGGCAGGATTTGAAGCAGTCACATCAGCAGTTTCAGTAGAAACTATTCTTTTGGGTGCATACAATCTGCATTTATTTATTTAAACTGATTTGATCACACAGGCACAATCAACAGGGAATTTTTGTGTGTGCCTTTTTTGTGATTGATTTAAAGTCCATGTGCTCCAGTGAAACATCTTCATTGTGGGATTAACCTCTGAATATAGCAATATAGTAAAATAGGTCAAATCTTTTCCTTAAAAAGCATTTTTTTAAACTGTCAATCTTATTCAGGTGGTTGAACTGAAGCCAGGAGGCAAAGACATTCCTGTGACCACAGCAAACCGGATAGCTTACATCCATTTGGTGGCGGACTACAGGCTGAACAAACAGATCAGACCTCACTGCCTGGCTTTCAGACAGGGTCTGGCCAATGTGGTCAACCTTGAGTGGCTGCGGATGTTTGATCAGCAGGAGATCCAGGTAAAACCGGAAAAACTTCAAGTTCAAACATTTCTGTTACTCACTGAAACTAAGGACAACATATTTACAGGTGCTGATATCTGGAGCTTATGTACCAATTAGTCTCGAAGACCTGAAAAACTTCACCAACTATTCAGGTGGGTTCTGATAATGAAGTTCTGGTAGGTTTTGGCCTTTTTATTTTCTCTTAGATTTACTTTTAAAGGCTGAAATGAGTATTCTGATTTTTTTTTTTCACATAATTGTCCTTAAAGACCCACTTCGATCATTTAATTATGATTATGCAATTTTAGTCTTTTTTTTTAAGTTTCGTTTTCTAGAACAAACTATCTGCAGAGCGGCAGTGGTTCATTAAAAATTCTCCTCTGAGTTCTGGTGGGACCGTTGGCGTGGAGCAACCCCGCCCCCCTTTCCCTCCCCGCGGCACAGCAGAACAGGGAGCTTGTGGCTCACCCATCATATTTTCTACATCACATATACAATCTTTTTCAAACTTTTTTTTGGTCTGCTTTTGATTCACAATGATTTAAATCAAGAAATGCACAGAAATCCAATCTTAAGCCTAATGTTCTCTATATATGTCCTTCGTCATCAGAAAAATGCCTCAAGAACACTAAAAATATGATTTTCATCAAAGCGGGTCTTTAAAAGTACATTCTACTGGTTCTACAGGGCTTTTTCCTGCAACATGCCACCATCTTTCTAGAAATGACAGATATGAATTTCTTTGCTGATGCTTCATTTTCAGACGGGTTAACAAACTGAGAGTCAATGTGAAGAATAGGTATAGGTTGAAGTTTGAGTCAAGACTGTAAAATATATACTTTTTGTATCTTTTAGGCGGTTACTCAGCCAATCACCCGGTCATCCAGATCTTCTGGGAAGTGGTGGAAGGATTCACAGAAGAGGAAAAGCGTAAACTCTTGAGGTTTGTCACCAGCTGCTCTCGACCTCCCCTGCTCGGTTTTAAGGTAAGTCTTTCTCAGGAACTTTCCTCTCTGTTTACTCTGTTTACTTGGTCCACAGACTTTACATACTTCCTGTATTCCAGTAAAGAGTGTTCTATCTTAATGCTTTAGTAATGAAAATACTCTGAAGACTGATGGCAACTCTCAAAAATGATAGTTTCCCAATTAGGAGACAGTCTTATCTGAACATCCACCATTGTGTCATAGTTCATGAACCCTTCTGCTGAAAAAGAAAAAAAAAAAAGCCTGTCAGCAGCTGAATTCTGTGTGGGCTTGACTGAACTCCTCGTCTGGACAAATATTGCCACTTAAAACTTGGTAGGAGGTTGAACTTTTCACCTCCTTCCCTTTGTGTCACGTGGCAGAAAACAGCTATTTCTAATTTCCTTCTACTGCTCCTTTAAACGCTTGTGAATTATTGAAGGCTCACCGTTCTCCGAGATGATCTTCTAATTGGAAACCATTTCCCTTCCTCGCCACCTTGATTTGTGGGACACTCAAGCAGTTAGAGATGGGATAAACAGGAGCCGGCGTTCCGATTAAAGTTTCTTTTTATCACTTGATTGCTTAAATATCCTTGTTACTGTAAGTGGTTCATAAAAATCTATAGCTGAACTGCAGTGCCGAGGGAAGGACGTTCTTCGGCTGCGTCTCTCTCGGTTTTATCAATTTGACTTTTGCGACTGGATGCGACGCCCCTCCCACTTTGGCTCGTCCCTGGGCCTGTAAGGGCGGTAATTTGTGGGCGAATGGCCCCTGACCCGGTCTCCAGTTCGAGCCAGCTAAGCTTTAATTAGCTGTCAGGAGACGGCCCAAGATTCATTAGAGGAGAAATAGCTCTGTCACGAGAAGCTATTTAAAAAAGATGATGGAAACTGTCTTTTTTTCCCCCTCTAGAATGATAGCCAAAGTAATGACACTTTCTCAATAAGCAACGATAGTTTAATACGGTAATTGCCAGAAAAATGGGGTCATTATGGCGAAGCCCTCGAAGAGCCATTTAATCGGATAAGTATGGCCGCTGAGCCGTACGCGCCGGCGTTGGATAGCGGGATGAAATCAGGGCGGAGTCGTTGTGTTATGATGGAAATGGTCGGTGTCACAGTCTGAAGATGAGGGGCTCTCATCAGCGGCGGGCCTTGATTTAAAAAAATGCCAGATAGACAACATGAAATTACAATCCTTCATGGATTTCATCCGAGGGTCAAGCTGCTGGCCAGCCTGCCCCCCAGTACCTTTCAAGCTGATTTCCTAAATTTATCCCTCTGCCATATTAGCTTCGCTCCTAATGTCTGTCTTTTAACATTTATCCCAGTGTGGAATCTGACATTTATTGCTTAATGGGGATTGGTTGTGAAATTGAGATCATCACTGACACCTGTTGCTTCCTCTCCTGCCTGCCTTTAAGCACTTTAACATGTGGTAGTTTATAAATGGCTAATCAACACCTTAACCCCTCCCAACAGGAGCTACACCCAGCCTTCTGCATTCACAACGGCGGCAGCGACCTTGAGCGTCTGCCCACCGCCAGCACCTGCATGAACCTGCTAAAGCTCCCAGAGTTCTGTGACCAGCAGTCGATGCGGAGCAAGCTTCTGTACGCCATCGAGTCTTCTGCCGGCTTCGAGCTGAGCTGAGCTGAGCGGGAAGACGCCTTCATCTGCACGCGCTCCACTCCACTGAGGTGTGACGACCCAAACAAAAGAGGCTCCAAATGATTAGTTTGTGAGAGGAAGCGTGTGCCAAGCAGTGTGTGGGTGAGGAAACACTCACCTGCACGCACACCAGCCGCAGACAGAATTTGAGTAAAGGTTTAATCCTTTTTCCCTGAATCCCTCCAGAACTGAATTGCAGTGGATTCTTACCAAGATGGCTACTTTAGTGTTCTCTCACAAGGACTGATAGTTGTTTTTCACCAAAGATTTAGTGGCATTGTACAACAAAAAACATTAAAAAAACATAAAAAAAAAAAAAAGCAATATAGCAACAAGGGGTGTCAGACTCTAAAACCACCTGGTGGTATGCCAAGGGCTGCGTAGGCAACGGAGCTTCTATGTCCAGCTATCATCTAATGACATATAAAGGTAGTTTCAATTCCTGTTTAACAGATTTCTTAAATACTATTAGTAATAACCATCATGTGTTATTTTACTGCAAGTGTGCACACATCTTCTAAAGTGTTAAAGACTGATGGACTAAACAAGCAGAGAAGACTTTATAAACGTGGTCTTGTGAATATGTACATGTCACGATCGCCTTTCTTTTGTGGTTAGATTTGTTTTATTTGTACAGATTTGTTTCTCTTTCCTTTGTGTAATGAATGGAGGTCGTGTCCACACTAACGGTCTCTTTCCTGGTCAGCACGTGTCATACGGATGAGGCCTGTCGGACTCGCAACGGTGAAAATCAAAGACTTTATGGAGATAAATAAAAATCCCACTTTTCTGTTTTCATTTTCTCTCCATTAGTCTTCCAGTCTTCCTGTTGCTTGTAATTTACAGTAATGACCGAGGCATAAAACGGTGCTTTGCGGGGAAATCTCGGCTGCAGTTTTACGGCCTCTGACATATAATTAAAGAAACATCCAGTTAAGAAACACTGAGCAGAACTATTCTGGCCTTGAGATGCATTATCGGGCCGAGCACAAATTAAGATTGTGTGCGTTTATCGTAAATCACGCTGCCCTCGGATGCCGTGCCGTCGACGGGGAAGATATCTTTCCTGCTTTTTGGACCGAGTCCATCTCGCCACCCTCTTCTCTTCACTCTCGTGCCGGTGCAAAGAACCCCACACTCAGCTGGGCCAGGGAGAGCTCATAGTAGTAATTGGGTCTTAAAAACCAGACTTGTCATTGAAATGAGGGATTCATCTCAATTACTCAGAGATTTATTAAAGACTATTACCCTGTGATGGATTGTAACTGACAACGTTAATGCAGGACGTTATGAATCATCTTCAGCGCATTGTATGCTTTAGCTTGCTCTTTGGGTTTTTAAGGGCTAATTGAGGCTTTTAGGCTTGTTTATCTTGCTGCAAGGAAAAGAACTATCAATAAGTACTAGAGTCTGATAGGGAACTGTAGCATGTGCCTGCAATGTTGATTATTTAATCAAGTCATTAACAGGTTTTGTTAGACAAATCAGAATAGAGGAAAAGATATGAAAGAACAGCACAAACAAAACTTTTACTGTCTGTTAGCGCCATCTAGTGGCAGCTAGTGACACACAAGGAACAAAACATACCAGTACGTTACTTGCAATAGTCGAAAGGTGGGTATTTCCACCTTTTGATCCAATGACAGCTGGACAGTGACCTCTTGTTCTCGTCTCTAGCCTCCTGATGTTGTTCTGAGGCGTTCCACTCTTCCACAAGTGCTACATGCAGTTCTGCCAGGTCACTTGGGGGTGGGGTTTTATCATCCAGTCTCTGCTACAGCTGGTCCCAGACATGCTCTATAGGGGTTCAGGTCAGGGGACATCACCATATAAGTCACCCCCACTTCCTAAAGTCCAGCTGTGATAATTCTTGCACCGTGTGAGGAAGCATGATCATCCATGAACAGAAAGCTGGGGGTGTGCTGGTGGAATTGGAGGACAATGATCGGTTCTATGATGGAAGACCATGCCAGAGACTGGACCATCTACAATAACCAAATTGGTTTTGTCCTGACTGGTGATGCCTGCTCAGACTGTTGTACCTCCTCCATCAAAGCAAACCTTGGGGACCGTGTTGACGTACCGCTCGCCTCGCCTTCTCCAGCAACGCCGACGACCATCATCTCCGTGCACATGAACAGGACGGTAGACCATTGCTGCATTGTCCAGGTGACACCGTCTTGTGCCCACTGAAAATGTTTACAGCAGTGTTTTAGCATCAGTGGAGTCACCTGCAAATTGGCATTCAAGTCAAAGTGGTAGAGTCGGTTGTAAATGGTTTGTGTGGCAGGGGTCCTTAGGTTCTGGTCATGGTTGCGGTCTGTCACTGGTGGGGCTCCACCCCTCAGTCTGTCACAAACTCTGCCAGTAGTTCTGTCTGGAAGCAGGTCTGCTGACAGCACAAGCTCACCTGCAACCATCTGACTGCCTACTGCCAACCCAAAGGCACTTGCCCAGGTGGTGCTGCTCGGCGGTAAGTGATGTGTGTTCATGGCACTTAGAATGATGGTCTAGGAATGACTTGCTGGCTAAACCCACTTTTAAATGCCCCCAGAATGTTGAAACTGATGTTGCATTGAAATGGTTTTTCTATTAGTATTTTGTTGGTTTGGGCCCAAATAAAGGAAGACGCACTGAACACAACGAGACCATTATGGAAACCACTAAATGCGGTTTGTCTATCATCCCAATATAATTGCCTCCCTGTCCTGAAAATCTATGAGGTGAAACAAACACAGTGTAGATGACATCCACTGAATTTTTTCCACAATACCCTAACTCATAGTGGGAAGTGTGAGTCATTTTTGCTTTTGAATGTTGAGAAAACCACCTGAAATTCTGACTTACTGACTAACACAAACATGAAGTCCACCACCTGGATAGACTGACATGGAAGCACTTTGCTAAAAGATAAACATAGATTTAAAAAAAACTAATGTGACATGGCTTTTCTTATGCAACTTTTTTACACTTTAGTGAATTAGGCAAAATTAGACAATTGACTGAATTTATCGTGTATAAAAAAAAAAATCACAGATTTTCTGCTTTCTGAAGCTTTACCAGTCAGATAAACAGTCTACTCTGATGCATTTAGATGGGCATTAACGTTATGATGTGTGCATTGACCTGTCCGTGGTCTATATATCTGTGATGCCTTCTGGTCAATGAGTCTAAATTACATACTGACTGCCCATAATGTCTAGAATAACTAATAGCGGTAAGTTTCTTTGGGCCCTTCATGGTTGGCAAGCTCTCTGGCAGGATCTTACTGCAAAAACGACCTTCATTTTTCATTTAAATGGATTCCAGCCTGTGATTTCATTCTCTGTTAAACTCCAAACGGCACTGACCCGCGTTGGCTTCTTTGGGTTAAGACGAGTTCAGCCAAAAAGAAATGTTACAAGACCAGTTCCGCACAATACATGACAATGACGGTACACAATACAATTAAGGTTTTTCCTGATCTGCAGGTTGCACGGTGGCTGTGGGTCGTGTTGTGCGATAGGGGGCGCACATTGATGGCGCGTGACAACAGTTTCTGTTATTATCAAAATCCATCAGATTGATCCAGTCTGTCTGATCTGCAGAGCGGCATCTACGCCGCCCTGAAGACCCCTTCCGCTTGAGGATTTGTGTTTGTGCTGCACGTCACCATGACGGCGGGTCACGGGACTCACGAGCCTTTCACAAACGTTCGTCTCCGACACTCTGTTATGTGGCGCATTCAAATGTGGCTCGTAAAAGTCAGTAGATTTGAAATTTTCAAATAAAGCCTATTTAATGGGGTTTATATTAAGCAATAACACTAAAAAAATACATTTGATATTTAGTTTAACTATTTTCAAGCAGGTGCTTTTCTGTCATTAAGAAAGTGTAGTAAAATATGTTGAGGAAACTACCTGAAAAGCCGAATTTCTGAAGGACACGCAATTAAAATACATGGATATTTATTGTTTAACGGAATCCGGTCAAAACTAGGATAACTTTTTTTTATTTATAAATTCACATTTTTAGAATGTGAGGGAATGAAAAAGGAGAAGAAAATTGGCATTTAAACATGTAACTAAACTTGGAGCAATTAATACGTTTAAAAAAATGATTTATTTTTTTTTAAGTTTTTTCCCCGTATGTTTTCCCAAAAATTTCTTACTTGTTTTTATTTTATTTTGCCAATTACACTTGGGGATTAAATGTATACATATTTAAACATATTTTGTTTTTATCTGTTGTACTAGATCTTTTTTTGTATTCAATGAATACTAATCTGATAGTTTTTACCTCAAATGTTTTACATAAATTGATTAGAATTCAGATTTCTTCCCAGTAATCTGAATTCTTCTTGCGTTTAAACCGGTCAGTGTGATGTAATATACTCTTTTAACGGGAAATGTGTAAATACCCGTAAGTTGTTGAAAGGTTATCTTTTTTTCCCACACAAAAAACAACAATGATTTATTAAAACCACAAGTTGTCTTTTTGTTTTTAATTGAGAATAAGTTAGGGACAACCATTGGCTTTATAAGAGAACCCTAACCCTCTCATTAGCAGTTCTCAATGGAACAATTATGGCCTACTTTTAAACTTTTTTAAATAAATCATCAGTTCCTTTGCTTCCTTGATGACCCACATAAAATACCCCTTATTCCTCATGTGCAGATGTTCATCACTGTTAATCAAGTGCTTAATGAATCAGCACAAAACACATGTGGGTGGAAAATACCTGGAAGATTAGTCGCAGCCCCTTGAGCTAGTTAGAGTTTCCGATTTCCGTTGGCATTGAATGCATCAGCCACAGTAGGGGGCAAGGCCACAGAGAAGCTACAGCAGCATCGGAAACCAGGCAGCCGGGCTTTTTTAGAAACGAACCCAGCGAGAGGAGAAGAAGGACGCGGCGACAGCGAGAGGACGCCCGGCCAACGCAGAGGACACGTTCCCCTCCGGGGTAAGCAGCGTTCCAGGGCACCGGGAAAAGTCAAACGCCTCTCGGCGGGAAATAGTTTCAGTTCACCGACATTGACTGTAAAAAAAAACCGACCCTAGTTCGAAAGGACCAGTGATGCTCCGGTGTCCCAGCGGCTGGTTAAATTAATGATCATTTTGACGGTTAACGCAGTTATTTCCTTTACGTTGGCTCAGCTGTAAGTAACTGATGATATTTTAAGCTAATCGAGCGTTTAAACCCGTCGTATAGCTTGAAAAAACACATATTAGTTCCTGACGAACTAAATCAGTTCCAATGCAGAATATGTACTTTTGCAAATGTAGATATTAGCCTAGGCGAATTATTAATGTTCATAAATTCATAGTCCTCTAATACCTTATCTTATGTAAGCGCTCGTGAGTTAGCTAATAAAACATGCGCACTTAAACGTATAGATGACACTAAACTTTAAACTTTCCCCTACTTGTTTTGTTCCCGAATATAGTTTTGTTTTATAAAGTTATTTATTTTGAATATTATATCATTTTATAAAATAAATAAATAAAGCATATTTAGCTTTAAGCTTTTCTGGAAGTTTCTCCGCATTTGATTGGTTGTTTTCACAAGTTATTTTTCCAGCTCTTGCCTCTGATTGGTCTGTTGATGCCAGCGTTTAGAAAGTGCACATGACAACCCCTGTTCTGGTTTTTTAGTTTCTTTTTACACCTGGAAACTTTTATCAACACTAGTTTGTTTAAACACTTTATGAAACAAGTTAATATCTTTTTTTTCCAGCTCATAAAGTGACATGAGTTGGACGTACACACTTTTATGTCCAACTTTTTTTTAATGAAATTAAATACATTTAATATTTTTTATTAAATTAAAAAAAAAAGATATAAAGATGATATTTATACTTTTTTTTTAAATTTTAATGTAATTTGGACTAATTTTCTGCACCTTAACCTTCTTTTTAATAATTAATAATTAAAAAAGTTGATGTTTTGAATGTTATTTGAAATAGTAGCTTATAACTCTGAATTAATTAGGCTTTCCACACATTTAGCAATTAAATCCTACATTGGACAATACATTTTCAATATTTTTGAGTTTTTGTTGCTCTTTGTTGATTATAATATTATTTTTTCAAATAATAAATAACTTTTAGTTGTTGATGAGATTCTTGTAGAAAAAAAAAAAAAGATATATTTGAAAAAGTCCCTGAGTATAAAACATGGTACTGGTCCATATTCTAATGGTTTTTACGTGGAGCGTTGTTTATTTAAATAAATTTGCTAAATACTAATGTGCAAAAATCCACACCTAAATAGAGAAAACAGGGGGTAACATCTATTAACTTGATAGTTCCTGAGTAGGTTAAAATAAATAAAATTGAATACATTTAAATTAAACTAACTGTTAATAGTGATATTAAATAAAGTATAGATTTTAGTCTTTATTTTTATTCTTATGTAAAACATTTAACTATACATTTATATTTTGTTACTTTGAGTGCTAAAGTCTACAAAATACAAAAAGCAAATGGTTTATTGACAAAACGCTGTTGGACATAACATTTACTTTTACTTGAAGTTGTGCAGAACAACAACGTTTTGAAAGTCTAGTTCCTGCTCATTGTGTAGGTTGGTTAGCTCCAACTGTATATAGATGTGAGTTACGCAATCAGGCTTAAAAAGCGGCATGATAGAAAGCTGATATGTCGGGTCTGAATACTCTAACCTGTAATGTGACACAACTGCACTGTGATCTGACAGTGTTGCTTCTTTACATTGCAGAATGGATCCTTCAAGATACTGTTCTTTAGTTTCCTGATGGTTTCAACAGTGTTAATAGCCTAAATATATAAACTCCAGCTTCCTGACAAAAATAACTTATATATATAATTTATGGGGGATTTATTCCTCGTACTATCAGAAAAGATGTTAGATTTGAATTAAAAGTAGATCATGGGATAGAAACGGGATAAGTATTAATGCACTTCATGGAATTTAAGAGCATGCCCGACAACTGATCAGTGCAATTCTGGGGTAATGTTGGAAGATTACACAGAACTTGGACGCGATTCCGTTCAAAAAGTGACCTGGTGGAACCTTAAATGGCTGAATATTTCAGCATTCATGGCTGGACTCAATTCTGTGATTTACCAGTGAAAGAATTTGACTTTTAATCTCACTCATCCCCATTTACGTAACAGCACAGCTCCAAGGGAAAGCTTATTTGGCACACCACTGCACCGTTTTTTTTTTTTTTTCTTCATCTTTTACTGCTCAATTTTAAAGGAAATATCTGTTGGTTTCATGTTTTTTTTTCTGAATAGCAGCAAAAAACTAAAGCATTACCTCCGTATTAATGTTATTTTGTTATGACTGTCCTCATTTTTATTCTTTAGGTTTTATGATGTCCTAATATTTTTTTTTTTTTTTTTTAACCTCAGAATGGCCCGATTGTGTCAAAATCCTTCACAACGTCTCATTTGGCCCTTCCTGATCTCACCTTCATATTGACGGGCTGACAAAAGCTTTGAGGAGGTTTTATTTTTGTTTGCGCGCACGCCTGCCCGCGTGTGCGCGTCTGCGCATCTGCGCAGACGCGCACACGCGGGCAGGCGTGCGCGCCTGCGCAGCAGATCTAACTCCAGACAGGATATGCTCCGTCACTGAAAAAATGAAAAAAAAGCAACTTTTTTTTTAACGTAGTTTCTAAAATTTTGGGGACTCACACTCTATAAAAAGAGCTTTCTTGACTTTTCAAGTTAAACCTAAACCTCCCTGATTTCTCCCTTTTTAAATGTCTGCTCCACCGATCGGCCAGGGCTCCCCCCCCCACCCCCCCACTCTGCCACATAACACAAACACAAGCTAACGTTAAAGGCCACAGGTTAAAAATAGGAAACAGTGGAGTCGTGTTTAGCAAGCTGCTCTCTAATAATAAAGAGAACAATTCCAGATCGATTTAAAATCGTCTTTTTCTTTAACCTCTTTTGCCTCCAACTGTTCAACCGTTTTAAAAAGAAGTAAATATTTAGCTGATGTTTAGCTCTTATGTTGTCCTTGTCAGTGGAAACCAAGACAACCTTGCTCTCTATGATGTTATTTAAAACACTTTATGCTCCAAAAGCTTAACAAGATTCAATAAAAAAGAGAATATTTATGTTGAGGATAAAAAAACAAACCCTGACTTTAGCCTGGAGATAATTCCAGATTTTTCCAAAGTTCTCTCATTCTTTTGCTTTTTTTTTAGAAAATTACTAGAGAAGTCATTTGTTTTTTCTTCTGCAGTAAAGGTTGGCTATAATAAATAACGTTAAAATTATTTCCTTATGACACTTTTCATGTCTGGAGTTGTGCGTCTTCATCCTCTCGCTCTGGTTTGGTTGTGCGTTTTTCAGCTCGACTTCAGACTAAAAGCAGCAACAAAAATTCCCAGCTTCAGGCGCTTCATTTCAGGCTTGTAGGGTCTTGTTTTTCAGATGTTTCATAACTTTGTAGCAAAAAAAAAAAAAAAAAGAAGACACCTCAGTCTCAGTGGCTAACTTCAAAAAAGCAAAAAAAGAAAAAGCCATTTCACATTTTTATATTCTTTTTCAGGATGAAAGATGAACGCCCAGTTATGGTGTGTTTAGTAGAACTTCATTGGTTTCAACCGTCTTTATAAAAACCTGCTTATGGCAGATGGACACGGCAGTTCTGGATCATTTTTACTTCATCCAAGTGTTCTGGAAGTCTCGTGAATCAGTTTCATTTAAAGAGCCGCTGCGATCGTCTTTTGATAAATTTTAAAGCATTCTCAGTGGTTATTTTAATAATGATAATAATAATTAGCCAAAATAATAATTAAAAAAACTGTTGTTTTCTAGTTTCTGCAGAGCGGCAGTAGTTTATTGGAAATTTGCCTCCGAGTTGTGGGCGGGACTGTTGACACCGAACAGCCCCGCCCCTCTATCCGTCACCCATAACTGAGAGCTCTCTGTTTACACTCTCTCCTGCTAGCTTACAGCCCCTTACAGTTTGATGTGACTTTTTCCTTTTAAACTCAACTCTGAAACATGATCAACTTTAAAAGCCATACCTACTCACAGACTGGCCTTTTTTTTTTTTTTTTTTTGCAGAAAAGCTTTCATAAAACTGCAGAAATACGTCCACCAACAGAACTATGGGAGAATACTACCAGATATTAGGACTTCCAAAGAATGCAACACCAGAGGAAATCAAGAAAGCGTAAGTTTTTTTTTTTTTTTTCCTCTGTAGTTTTTTTAAATTCTCCGGGTCTTAGTCTGCTCATGAGTTTAGGTCAGTTATCTCACCACATTCTTATTTTTGTAAAGTAGGCATTTCCTGTGACTTGAAGGCTGAGAACGAACCAACTGAAAGACGGAATGTGCTGAAGTAATCCTTCACAGTAAAGCAATAAATAAATGGGATTTTCATAAGATAAGGAATTGGAAAACGATTTTGCTTTTTTCTAAAAGAATACTGAACATGTTGGCGGTTTTGCTCCGATAAATAAACGCCTCGGACTGGAGCTCTCTGTGTAGGGATGTTTCAGTTCAAACAGCGTATCATGAAACTATAACCCATCTGTTTATGCTTTGACTGCAATTCAGTTTAATTTTTAACATTCACAATACTAGATGTGATCAAATCTTTATGAACCAAAGGTTTTATTTTATTGAGTGATGAAAAGTTTGACTTCTCGGCTGATAGAATGCAGCTTTCATATGACACCTCTGAGCTTAAAGTGGCTTTATGGTAAATGGAGATCGCTCAGACTAAATCCTTTGTCCGGCTCAACAAAGACCACTGTGTGACACAATTAGCAGTAGCCTGACAACAAGACACAAAGAGTGTTCAGTGGCTCCATCAGTGGAGTGGGTCCCAGGATTGTGTGAAGCCTTTTTTTCTCTGGGGGGGTGGTGGTGTCCTGTCTTGTCCTCAGTTTTTGTTTCTGCTGCTGAGTTTAGAAGAAAACAGCTGATGCAGCACGATGCTACGTGACGCCCGCACAGCTTTTTTTTTTTTTTTTACTATCTGTGGAGGTGGGAGGGGCATATCTGTGTTATTGAGCTGTGTAAGAAAAAGTTTTGTTTTCCTCCGTCCACATGTGTCCACAGTTACAGAAAACTGGCATTAAAATGGCATCCGGACAAAAACCCCGACAACAAGGAGGAGGCGGAGAGGAGGTTCAAAGAGCTGTCGGAGGCGTATGAGGTGCTCTCAGATGGTGAGGGTCTCCGTCACAGAGGGAGGGACTCTTTCTCCAAATAGAAAACACTTGTTTTTTAAACTCAATCATGTTATGTAACTGTGGGAGAAAAGCTATTATGCTGTTAGGTAGAATGTCGGAATAAAGTGTTCCTACTCTAATCTGAGATGTTTAAATATGGTGTTTTTATGTCGACTATTGAATACATTTTACATAAAAGCAATAAACCAAACATCACATTAATTCCAGGCAAACATCAGTTTCACAGTAACTCATGATAAATAATCCCCAAAAACATCACAAGGTGTCATTATTGTTCAAACTCCATAGAAAGAGTTGGGACTACAGCTGTTGGAGTCCTAAAACAATAACTGAAAAAATTCTATTATATTATAGACAAAAGTTGGAAAAATAATATTTAGAAAAACAAACCAAAAAGGGTGAAACGGGCCGTACGCCCTGTAATGTTTGTAAGTAAGCAGACGTAAACACAAAGGATCATGTCTGTGACACGGACACTTTCAGCTTCTCGCTGCAGCTCAGCTTATAGATTTCATGAGCTGCAAAAATTAATGAAACATGGAAACAAGTTGGCTCGAAAAATGCAAACAATTAGAACAGAAAGAGTTTTTTGAACTGAATGCAGCACGCTTTAATACAAAAATGGAGTCGAATTTAACGTGCAGAGTTGAGTTCAATCACACACAAGCTTTAAAATCACAAACATGGACATGAATAAATGTGTTTGTGAGTGAAAGCTTTACTTGTTTTTATGTATTTATTTTTTTATTTAATGTCAATTTTCATAAGTAAAAAAAAAAAATGTTGTTTTGAAATTTCATTTAATTTTTTTGTTTTAGAAAATAAGAGAAACATGTATGACCGCTACGGCAAAGAAGGCCTATCAGGAGGAGGTAAGGAGAAACCACCATGAAGGAACCTTTTCTGCACCGCCATTTCCGTTTGGTCTGTTTTTTAGTCTGGGTTGTTGGTGGGAAATATCCATGGAAATGGCTTTTTACTCCACATTCTCACAAATGAAACAGATGGCAGCTTTTTCTGTTGCTGATCGTGGCTACTTCTCCTCCTACCTTTATAGGAGGGGGCCACCAGGACCACTTCCGTGGGGGTGGTTTCACATTCCGTAATCCCGAGGACGTTTTTAGGGAATTCTTTGGTGGTAGAGATCCATTTGCAGATTTTTTTGGTAAGTCCATTTTGTTGTCGTGTGTGTGTGTGTGCGTGTGTGTGTGCGTGCGTGTGTGTGTTGATTCAAAGGTCATCACGTGAGAAACACTTCAGCTGCATCTTCATCCTTTTGAATGTCAGTCAGTGAAATCCCTGCTCCGTCCAGACGCTTTCATCCTGAGAAATGATGAGTTTACAACAGTGGTTTCCACCTTTTCAGCTTAAAAGACCCGGTCGGGTCCATTTCTCCCCGACTACAATATAGTAGGAATCACAAAGTCCTATTAGAAACACAAGACATTCCTTTGTATTCATGTTAAGATAATTATAACTACCGTATTTTCCGGACTATAAGTCGCACCCCTTGCCAAACTATGAAAAAAAGGGCGACTTATAGTCCGGAGAATACGATATAAATTAACGATTTTTAGGGGGGGGGTTTAAACTAAACAGAAAATAGCTATTTTCTTTTCTTAACATGAAACGGTTTTTAACTTTTGAAAGGGGTTCAAATCCCTTCTTTTCAAAATAAAAGACTGCGTTTGTCACATGGGATGCAGCAAATGTTAACAGGTAGTGTAACGTCAGCAGTGGTTACAACCAAACACCTATACAGTTCATTTGACTGTTTGTGGTGCATCTCAGCCAGAAATAAATAATAAACTTCACTGTAATTAGGTGAGCGGGTTTTACAGACCGTGTGGCACACTAGAAACCCTTGAAATTGAGTCTAAAACAGATGCTTTGTAATTCTGCGAACCATATGTGTCCATTCTGATTCGCCCACTGATCTATTGATTTTTCTAGAGCTCTGTCTAAATGTTGGGTGTGACTCTGGAAAGAGCCAAAGAGCCACATGTGGCTCCGGGGCCTCAGATCACAGACCCCTGCTTTATAGGATAAAAGGATGACTAAATACAAATGATCCAACTTGACCACGACAGTTGGATCATTTTTGACATTTTCATTTGTAGAAAAACTAGGTTCAAATATGTTAAGGTGAATACTGTATTAATATTTGCCATATATCTATATGAATAATAATCTAAAGATATAGAAAAACTAAAGAAAACCATTCAAACCAACCCTCCTTCCTCTTAAAAACAAAAACTGCATTTTCAAATGAAAGGTTGAGCAAAGTTTGTCACAAGAACCAGTGTGTTATTTGCAAAATACAAATGTTTTTTGGTTCCATTTTTCCTTGAAATATGACCGCTGAGAAAGCGTTCCAGCGGTTTCCTGTTTGTCGGTCCATAGTGTGATAAAGACGTGTAGAAATGTCCGCGGCTGTTGGATTCAGCAGCCGAGCGGATTTCATGTGCGTTTGTAGACGTCCAAACGACTGGAAACGCGTGGAGTCCCGAGGTGTCGGAGTTCAGCAGAGAGCCGGTTGGAAGGCATGTGCACCTCACCTCCCGAAACTCTAAATAAGGAGTTCAGAGGCAGCCAGGGGATGGATTTGCTCGCCGACATCACTCAGCTGGAATGCTCTCAGAAATAGCTTCTGTATTAAAACAAAAGCAGATGAAATAACGGCAGGAGTGTGTGTGCCGTGTCTTGGAGTGTGTGTGTGCCGTGTCTTGGAGTGTGTGTGTGCCGTGTCTTGGAGTGTGTGTGTGCCGTGTCTTGGAGTGTGTGTGTGCCGTGTCTTGGAGTGTGTGTGTGCCGTGTCTTGGAGTGTGTGTGTGCCGTGTCTCGGAGTGTGTGTGCCGTGTCTTGGAGTGTGTGTGTGCCGTGTCTTGGAGTGTGTGTGTGCCGTGTCTTGGAGTGTGTGTGTGCCGTGTCTTGGAGCAGGTACATCCTGGTGGAAATCTGGACTGGACATGCGGTGGTGCTCTAGAAACTTCAGCTCTGGGATGTTTGGATGTTGTTTACATGCCTCGCTGGTTTGCTTATTGAAATGCTGTCGCTGCTGTTTGCTCACTTCAGTCATTAAGCTCCTTTTCTGTCCCACTTAAGGTCAAAGTTCAGCATAAAGTTTGACTGGAGCGTTTATAACGACGCATAGAGATCAGGTTCACTTTAGCACTTCATGAGCCATTTCGGTTTCTTAACGGCTCTTAAGATGGCAGCCAGAGAAGGCTGTTAAGAAATGTCCTCAAGTCCACAGGACCCGCTGAGAGCAGCTGGTCCTGTGGATCTGTCACAAAGCCCCCCCACGGGCCTGGTGATGCAGGTCTCTGTGGGAATGATGGGGCTCTTCTGTAAGCTATGGGGACGTTGTAGGACGTTCTTTAAGGTACTCCTCTCGCTTTAGCTTTAAAAATGTGGTCTGGGAGGAGTTTTCTTGTCAGATGTCAGCGTTTGAGTCAAACCTGTTCGCTGGGAACACGTGAGGCAAAAGGACGAGTCTTTTGTTTCTGTAACAGTCGGCGGTCCGGTTCTCTCCAACCGCGTGACCCAGTTTGGCAGAGCAATTAGAGCGTGCTCCGCCAGGCTTTAGGAGGAGATCTGGTTCTCGGCTCTTCCGCAGTTTATTTTTACTTTGGTTTAATAGTTTACTGAGACTGTTCTAGAAAAGAGAAACCCACTCAGGATTATTTTCTAGTTTAGAAGTTGCAGCAGCCTAAATAACCCCCCTAAATGGGAACAATCAGACCTTTAAAGTTTCTTTATGTCATTTCTGTAGAACTCTGAATACATTTTCTCTCCATAGGTGATGACTCCTTTGGGGTCCGCCACGGTCATTACAGTAGCTCACAGCGAGGCATGAACGGGTCTCTCTTTGGTTTTGGCGGCTTTCCTGGCTTCCACGGGTTTGACACAGGTGCGTTCATCACGCCTAATTACCCGACCCAGCTGGATTTGCAGTTTAACTCCCTTTTTTTTTCTTTTCTTACTCAGGTTTCGGCTCGTTTTCAGACATGGGTGGAGGTGGATTTGCCTCCTTCTCGTCGTCTTCGTTTGGCAGTGGTGGAGGAGGCGGGAACTTCAGATCAGTGTCGACGTCCACCAAAATCATCAACGGCAGAAAAATTACCACAAAAAAGTAATGAGTGCCATCAAAGCAGGTTCCTTTTCGTTTGCAATCTTCAGGTTCTAATCATGTCAAACCTCTGTTTTCTGACAGGGTTGTGGAGAACGGGGTGGAGCGGGTAGAAGTCATGGAGGATGGCCAGTTGAAATCTCTAACAATCAATGGTAAGGAGCAGCAACTCAGACTGGATAACAAGTAACAATCTCGCCAACAAAACCCCTTTCTCCTCTGGAAAACCACCGATCTCTTCTGTAAACCTGCGTTTGACGGGTGAACGCTCTTTCCAAAAAAGCCGTCTCCTCATTTTAGTTACGGAGTTTCAGAGTTTGTGTATTTGTATTTATTCTATTATTTGGAGGGACCAGATTGCTGGGTTTACTTTTTCTGTTTTGTTTGTTTTCTACCATTTTTGAATTGTTCCTAGCAGCCAAATGCAGAGTTGAGTATATGCTGTTCATTTCTATTCCATCTAGGCGGTTCAATGCCCTCGGTGTTCTAGCAGGAGCACAGCCTGGTGTAATTTGCTCACTTTTGCTCTTTAACCACAGAATGACCTAACACTCCACTTTTAATGTCTTAAACAACAACTTCACCCGGCTAACCTGAGTGCTTTTGTTTGTTTGTGTGTGTGTATAACAGAAATGATATGCATTATTAAAATATTTAATATCTTAACATGCATTTTCTTACTTTTGCATTTGGAAAAAAACCCCACAGTGTTCTCTTTGTTTCTGCATGGCGCCTGATTTGATGGTTTCACTTGAACTCAGACTGTGAATCTTCATCTCAACAATCCACACTGCTGGTTAACAGACGCAGGGGACTTTTTTTAGTCAATAAAGTTTGTGGAAACGCGCTGAAAACCCTGCGACCATCACGCCGTGTCCTGTGTTTCTTCGGCTTTGGATGATCTCTCACCTGTAGTGTAAAGGCGGATGCTTGTGCCTGCTTCACACGGTAGCAGCAAACTAGAGTCATGCCTGTTTGCAGTCATGCTGCTCCAGCTGTGCATCATTAAAACAACTAATGCGACTCATCATTCATTCAGCATGAACACTTAAAAACAAATAAAACGCTGTGTTTTTGTGTGTGTGTCGTTCAAAATAAGCCCTCGTGGAAGAGGCCAGGGAACTAGGTCTGTTCAGACTCCTCATAGTTCTACTGTAAAAGGTGCCTTTCTGTGGAAATGTCAGCAAGATCCTTCATCAAAGTTCAGCTGAGGGAAAGTGGGACATGCAGAGCATCTCGCACACATGCAGGGTTATGTTTAAGGACATTAAAATAGTTTGTTTATATTTACCATGGGGGGGGGTCTGGTTGGGCCTGCAGGGTTATGGTTTTTGGCTTGGATGGAGTATGATTACACAACCGGCTCGCCGCGTGATTCGACGTGTCAGGAGGAGCAAAAAAAAGGTGGAATTCAGATGTTTTGAATCAGAAGGTTATATTTAAAAACCCCTGAAAGTCCATAAAAAGGATATTTCTGACTTTAAAGTCACAGAGGTTTTGGTGCGCCTGCGCGGCATTAAGGCCGTTCTCATTAAATATGCGTTTCTTTCAAAGTGATTTAGTAAAATAAAGTCTCCCCGCGTGTAGAACTGCTGAAGACGGAAATGGAAGACAAGTGTTGCAGCAGCAATGTCTAGTCGTGGTGTTACAGCGCCCTCTGTCGGACATTAATCGGTGTTACAGCGCCCTCTGTCGGACATTAATCGGTGTTACAGCGTCCTCTGTCGGACATTAATTGCTTTAAAATGTCGCATTAAATTTCTCTAAACAATTAGTATGAATTAAACAATTCAGACTGAATTAACTCCATAAATTAGTAACAATCTTCCAGTTGCAAACTTAAAAATAAAAATGAAATGTTTGCTTAATATGATTTCATTGTATTAGATGAACCAAACCAAAATAATGCACTAAGCATATTAATTCTGAATTAAGAGTAATTTAGTTTTAAAGCTTAAGCAAATAAAAATGCTTAAATATTGGTTCAGGGTAAAAGTGTTAAATTTGGAATATCAGGGCCAACAAGTGTTTAAAAATGTTGCAATATTGTGGTTACTTCTGAATGAAAACCTTTTTGCCACCCAAAAATACTGGAATAAGATGTTCCCTCCCAAGTTGATTTTAATTTGATTTATTTATCAGGAAGTTCCAGAATTTTCACTTTAAAAATTACATACATAAAAACATATAAAATAAGCAACATATAAAGCTACTGATAAAAGTAAACATTTATTCATACAATTTCAATCAAAGTAAAAAAAGAAATTCTTATTTGGGTTAACTTTCTATTTCGGCTTTAAAGTTACTCCGACTTGCATCTATTTAGAAAAATATTATGAAAAAATATACAGTTTGGGGGAGAAAAAAGTGTGTTTCAACTCTAGATCAGCCATTTGTCACGACTGTAGAAGGAGAACGGTATTTCAAGTCATTTGCACCTAAATCTGAAATAAAAACATAACTTAAAATAAAATCTTAAAAATGTAACAAGTCTTCCATATAAAGAATTTGTTTCCGTAAACTTTCAAGATGAAAATAAATGTGAAAATCTGTACATTAGATGGCGCTGTTTCTTTATAAAAGAAAATCTGGGAGGACAAGCTAAAACCTGGTTAAATGGAGTAACACATCATAGCCATGAAAACAATATCAGTCAGATTTTTTAGGAAAACATTTGAATGTGAATGAATAAATCAATCTTAGTATTGTTGTTTTTTTTTCTTGGAAATTTGCCCGTCAAACCCAAAGTGTGCTTATCACATCAACACAGAGGCACTGGTTACTAAAAAGATCACAAAGATAAGCCTGCTGTTGCCTTTCGGGGATTCCTGAACAAAAATAACGTCACGTCAGTACGAAGCTGGACATCTTAAACCCAGGAACTCTTAAAAAATAATCTGGTTGTAGTTGTCATGTGGGGTTAGCCCCCTTCAGAGCAGAGATTTATTTTAGGCTTCCTCAGCCGACACCCAAAGCTCCAGCCTGCTACGTGTAAGGCTACACACGTCAGTCACACATCGATTTGGTGTCCCTGTGTGTTTAGGTGTGAAGTGGTGCCTGGATTCCAGTCTAGACGCTGTGTTTCAAACACAACCAGGCTGCATTGTTTTTGCCTGAAGATAAATGACAGGCATTCTCAAGACAATAGCTGCAAATGAAAGCATCCAGGAACTCTCCTCGCCTATTTTTGTTTTTTTTTTTTTTAAATGAAGACCTTCATCCTGAACATAAAGGCTCCTTCATTGAACATGAAAACGAAACAGAAAAAATGGTATCATCTCCACTCTTTGATACCGTCTTTGTTTGAATGAATTACCAATTGATGGATTATACATTTTCAACTTGTACAGTTTTATCAGGCTGCGTAACCGGGCTACTAATGGAGGTAAATAATCATTCTCAGGGGAAAAAAACGAGCCTATATACTCTAAAGTAAGTAAGGATTGGTTGGGTTTTACCTCCAAACGTGAGCTCTCGCTCACGTTTGGAGGTAAAACCCAACCAATCCTTATTAACTTTGAGAGTTCCTAACAGGAAAGAAAATAACTAGGTTAGGTTTAAAGTACCCATTTTTAGTCTGAACACAGTGGTAAAGCACTTGTGACACAGAAATTGGACTAGAATCAGAATAGAAGGCCTGCGGCAATAACACGCCCATTCAAAGAGAATGGAAATATCTGACGATATCTGTGTTTCTGTTAAGGCTGGAGCACAGCCATCCTGAAACAATCTCTGAAAGTATAGGGGCCGGTTTGATCACAAGAGGATAGAGAAGCCAAAAATGTATCCTCCAAACATTCATTTACTGTTTAAAATGAAAATAAATACAGAAAATAGTTTACTTGAGCAATAATAATGTGTAGAATAAATAGTTTTGAGAACATTTTATCCAAGTAAAAATTATTAGTAAAACTACCTATTAGGAGTATCAAAGGAATAAGTAGTGAATGTTGGTACTACCAAACATCCTGCCTTTGAACTCCTGGTGTCCCTGAGTTTTTGAGCGTTTGAATCAAAAGTTTCCTCTATTGAATATTCCGTTTTATCAGATGGATCAGAATTATCAGATCTGAAAGACCGGAGACCTTTACCTCAAATCTATTTAGCAGATTTTCAGTGATGCATACAGTCGAAGTCAATTCAGTTTATTTATAAAGCGCCAATTCACAACCAAGGTTATGTCAGGCTGATTTACAAGAAAAGGAAGAAAAACATCAAACTGATGGGAGAAAGTACACATTTTCAAGATGGCTGCCATTCAGTTTGATCCTTAAATGTTCCTGTGAGGCCAAATTATTGTAATAACGGTAAATGACTCACCAACAAAGATTGAACGATTTTCTATAGACGGAGTATGCATTTAGAAAACTGAAATGTGGAAAGACTAACTCTAATAATACGACTGACCGTCACCCATCAAAAACGAAAAGCTTTTATCCGGCTCCAACTAAATGTGGCCAGTTTCTTTTTCAGGATATGTGCGCCGCCATGTTGGAGCCAGACATTGTCAGTAAGCAGTGATTGTCCGAGACAATATTTCCATGGCAACCACTCTCACCAGTCAGGAGGGAGCTTGTTGAAAGCCCACACCCTAATAACCCTTGGAGAATCTGTCAATCAAACGTTCCTGCGGGCACCATATACTTTAATTAAGGCATTTGACTGCTCCGTTTAAAACTTGAATAACTTGCACTGCCAAAAAAAGAAATTAAAATGTACAAAAATGTGTTAAAAAAAAAAGGTAGCAGAGCTAGATTGCTTATTCAGATAAATAGAATGACTGAGTAAAGCTGTTTATTTCTCAATAGGAGTCTATGGGATTTGGGCTCTTTGGACCAGTGGGTACTTCCTGTTTGTAATGCTAGGGGGAGGGGTCTCCCAGTCCAGTTTTCATATATAGTCAATTGTTGAAACAATAATTCTGATCAATTATGAGGGCAATTGGACTTTAAAAGTTAACTAGAAAACACTTAGCTGCTCGTTTGAGTAGTTTCTCTAGCTTTCTGGGAATTCAGGTTTTTTTATGTGAAACTCCAGAGGTGTGACACATCATTAGATGTGATGTCAAATGACAACTATCCAGTTGTATCTAAACTGGGCATCCCTGCCCTTAGACCCTCCTTCCCCCTTACTTGAAACACAGCAACACGCTGAGACAAAAGCTGGTCCACCCCAAGGACCAACACAGAGGGAGAAACAGAGCTTTGAGAACTTTGCTCTGATCCCAACATTGCAGAAACTAAACACTCCTTCCACAAAAGGAAGACATAGGACAGAAGAGCCACAGCACCAAACCAGGACTCAGCAGTTCACCTGGAGGAAAGCGGACACTCTTTTGAAGACACCAGAGTCCTATTCTGGACAAAAAGGGCAGATGGTTCACTAAATAAGTTAAGGAAGCATCTAATGTCTGGAGAAACCTTCCCTTAACAGAGAGAAGAGGCATTTTTTTGTCTCTGATTATAATTCTGTTTTGACGTTTGAGCCTGGTAGCCATAGGCCCCATTCATACACATCCAGCACACACTAACAATGAATCGCTAAAATGAACAGAATTCTGCAATAGCATGACCTGGATGACTCCAAATCTTTACAGATATGTTGCTCCTGATCCACCTGAGGCCCATGTTCACATGTTTGTTCATTCTAGTCAAATTTCTGCACATTTGTGTCTTTCTGTTTCAAAAACTGATTTCAAACCATTTAAAGACTTCATTCAGATCAAAATAAGGGTTTTGGAGATTGTAACGTATTCTTGTACATCTAAAACAAAAAATTAAGATTAAAATGATATTTCTGAGTATTTCTTTATTCAAATGGAGGCGAAACAGGAGCAGACGATAAAATGTTGTTTAAAAGAATCTTACTTACAAACTATAATCAGTGGACAAAAAGCTCCCTGCTCCACTCCATTCTGATGCATCCACTTGTAGACGACTAGATCCATGCATGTCTTCCTTGTCTGACATCTGGCTCAACACGGTACTGCTGGATAGCTCCCATCTTGCTCACCATTTTTGTCTCACTGCTAATGTTGGCCTGGGGTTGGGAGGGACTGAAGTTAGGGATGTATGCATGTAAACAGAAGGATTGTGGGAAGGCTAACTCTGCACCAGCAGACAATTTAGATGCATACTTCTGATCCCATACTGCCGCTCTGCATAAACTATGATGCAGAAAATAGCACAGGTTATTTTGGGTCTAAAAATTGCACAGTTTTAATTAAAAACCACTGTGAACGATTTGCTATTTTTTTTTTTTAAATTCATTCAATATTGAAGTTATTGTGTGTAAAAATCCTTCATCTCTGAAACTATTCCAAAGTTCTGGCACACTTTTGGAGCTGGCAGAGATTTCTACCAACACTTTCCATCTAATTCACATCAAAAAAGACAGGAAATGCGTGGGGTGCATGAATTGACTGTTGTATCAGAGCTGAGATGCTCACACAGTTTACCCTGACGTCAGTTAAAGCCTCTGGTGATTTGGGCTGCGTTCAAAGCAGAGCTATCGGACACCTTGCAGGGGATTTTTTTTTTTTTTTTCTAAATTCTGGTGCGGATCCTTCCCTACAATGCGTCCAGTTTCAGCACAACGAGCATCTGGCCTCCTTTCTCCTCCTCTCCGCTGCCTTAATTACACAACACAATGGCGATGAGATCTGCCTGTAATCTCCCAGCATAATAACACCCCCCCCTCACCCTAGTCCCTGACTGCCACTAATTCAATATAAATGTAAATTACCTAGAGAAAAGAATAACCAAAATCTCATTATATTTACATGACTAATCACAATAAAGTTGGGCAGATGAAATATGAATAAAAAATATATAGTGTTTGGGAAAAAATGGGGCATCTGCGTATCCTTAGGGACTTGTTTTATATCATTCTTGTTGTTTCTTGTTGGTTACATCAATATACCTTTTAGACTCGTGCTCAACCTGCTGTAATAGATGTGTGCATCTATTTTCTCCTGTCTGATTGTATTCACACTGCCAAGGGCATCAGAAGCCAATATGTGGGTTGTTTTTTTTTGTATTGCAACACACATCTCCTGTCAGAAGGATGAAATTCACAAGAGCTGCATGGGGGAGAAGGAGGGAAAAAAACAAACAAAACAGATTTAATGTCGAACACCTCTGGCAATTCATCCAGACAGTGAAAAAGCTTAGGTGTGACTCATTCCCACCCTGTTCTGCTCACACCTGCAGACATCACAGCCCAAGACCCCCTGGAGGAGGAGTTACGTCGCCGCAGACAAAACACACTTCCTGGCCTGGGCCTGCACCAGCGCTACCTGAGGAACTCTGCTCAAAACCCCTTTGAGGAAGAGGAGGAGCACGGCCCATTGAGTCTGGGCCTAACAAGAGGTCCGCCCACCCGCCACTGCATGCTGATTAATCAGCAGCAAAGCTTTTAAAGAGCCTTAATGAGCGCAACTAACTGTGTACTTTAAGGCGTGATGGCCACACAAAGCAGGACCAAGAAGAGGGGCTCTTTTGATTGGCAGATGTAAACACACAGGGCAGATATGTTCATTAAGCAGCTCTGTTCCACATCGCTGTAACCATCAGAGGTCGGAGTCCACCCCCTGTTTTCCTCCACGGGGTCAGGAAGTCAGCCACAAAAGCAGAGCAATTATCAGCAACACACATTCGCCGAGCGTTTCAGGGTGGCGGCTTCGTTAGCATGGAAGCTTTAATTTCAGCGTGTGTAGTTCCTGCTGAGACACAAACAAAGGCCTTGATTCTTTGTCAGAGAGAATGACACAGTCCTCAAACTCCTTCAGAAAGTTTGGAACAAAACCTGCTCTCTGTGGCTTCAAGTTCGAAATTACACCAAAGACAACATCAATTAACATGCGTGTGATGTAGATGATGGCATTTAAGGGGTCAATTATTTGCCTTTTTACCCAAGAAAAATAAACATCTTAATAGCTGCTCAAAGCAGTCTTGTCAGACAAATCTGGAGCTTGAGCCCTGAAAAAAACGTTTCTTAATTATTTGTTCCATAAGCACTCCAGTGAAATCGAAACCATAAAGGGATATCAAAAATAGTAAAAATTTAAGATGAAACTTTAGTTTTTTTTAATTGAATTTCAGCAACAGAAGCTACTCAAGATCTACTGTATCAGATTGAGGTGGCTGATAGCAGAGGTAAAGAAGAAAAGGCAGAAAATGATTCACTGTTCTATGAAACTCTCAATGCTTCTGCAATTATATTTTAATGGTCGATATGAAAAAAAACCTGAAGTATTTGAAATAGGGGTTTAAAAATCTCTACAGACCTTCACTGGAATCAGAAATCATGCATGGATGGAGAAATATGTTTCTAAACATAAATCTGTACATTCTTATCATAGGTAAGAACACACTGATCATTTTTAGAGCTGCTAATCTGACAGTAGTGGACAGTTGTGAAAAAAATGTAGAAATTGTAGAAAAAAAATGTAGAAATTAAAATTATGAGGCAATTTTAAAATATTTGATTTCACATTTAGGGAATTAAAAAACGTTCCCAAATCAAAATGTTTTTTTTAATCCTTTGATGAAATCCATTAAACATTACAGTAAAATCTTTTTATTAGATAGCATCAATATTGATACATTGAGTGATTTAGTAAGTTTTTGCTCACAACAATGTTACCTCAAGATGCAAAAATAATGACATTAATGGAAAGTTATAAAGTCATGCATTATTAAGTTTGGGGCTAAATGGGTTTTTTATGCCATACAAGCCCTTTCATTGGGAAATAACGTTGCTTTTATACTTTTATTTTGAAGGACATGTGGACACCAAAAGGAAGAAGCTGTGGTTGAAGGAGGCAGAATCCAAAAGGAAGCGAGCTGGACGCCTTTTCCCCAGATTCAGTGGACTTGGTGCCTTTTTTTGAACTCTTCTGACTTGTACAGAACATGATGTTTGATTGCAGAAGAGCCATGAGTTCTTTGTGGCATTAGGTTTTTTTGTGTGCTAATTATTGGCGAGCCGACAGCCTCACTGCTGCTTCATTTCTCCACTTGTTAATCAGCTGCAACGCAAAGCTTAACTCCTACATTAGATGCTCGCCTGCAGAGCCCTCCGTTTAATGGTTTATTTTGTCCGAGACACGCTTTAACGATTCAGCTGTGGCTGTGTTTGTTATTAATGGAACCTTGAGTTTCAATTCATGTCTCAGTTTTTCTGTGTTTCTAGGAAGTTTTTGAAAAGGGCCCAGGTGGAAGGAGAATGGCAGGAAGAGCCTTGTTTGATACAAAGTTCCTGTGCTAATTCTGTGAAGCAGGTGAGGGTATGTGAAGGTCAGGCTATTCAGTGGATACTTCTTTTGTAGGAGACAAAGAAAGGGAGGATAATGAACAGAAACAGGTTGAAAATGTTCAAGAATATCATGTTCCTTTTATCCTGTTTGGACCGTTTTTAGTTCCTTCTATAGTTCATTTGGTTGAAAAATCCCCTCATTTCATCAGTGTTTGACTGTTTTTTTTTTTTTTTTTAAATAAATTGTGACAATTGTGTAAATGCAGATATTTGATTAAAAAGGTGTTCACTTTTCACAGACACTTAATAAATGATTGAAAAAAAATGTCCCTAACAGGAGTCGTGTTCTTTGGGTCAGAGAAAATGTTGTTTATGGTACTGCAACCAAAAATGTGCCTCATGAAAGAAAAGAGGGTCTTATTTTAGGACATTTTTCCCAATTTTAGCTTTTTATTTTTGTATGATGCTAAATATAAATTAATCCAATAAATGTAAAAGGTTGGGTAATTTGATTTGACGTGTTTAAACCCCCTAGTGGTGATGTCTGGAACTGTGCCCAGCTCAACCCCTTCATGCCTGAATTAATTTTCAATAATATAAACAGATATTCTTTAATGTTTTTTCGTTCATAGTGATGTTAAATTAATAAGAGTCCTAGATTTAATGGTACGTTGTGAATGAGCGACATATGGCATGACTAGAATAGAACAGAATAGAACAAAACTCCATTGTTCCCTCAAAGGGGAAATTACCTTGTTACTGTAGTTCTAGTAAAACAGCAAATCGATCATAAATAACATTTAGAAAAAACACTTTAAAAATTAATGAAAACAATAATTACTGTCATGTGTCTATGAGCTGCTGTTGGGGTTAAAATGAAGAATAGAATAGAATAGAATAGAATAAAAGAATAAAAAAAAGCCTTTATTGTCATTATACATGGTATAATGAGATTCAGGGACAGTTATCTTTAAAATGGACAGCAAAAATAAATAGAATAAAAACAGATGACAAAAAAAGGCATTTATTACATTGACAAGTGAAGAGGTGAAAATTCATTTTTCAAAAACACTTTAGTTCCAAGTCAGGAATATTTACAAAGCAATAAAAAATAGATTTGATGTTGAGAAAGTGAGTGGAATAAAAAAATAAAAATAAAGATTGCAGCGGCTGTGTCATCCTTAGCGCCATCATTCTTTCTGATGCAGCAGCCCTACAGGCTTGTTCATTGAAACACTGATATTGGCTCCATCAATATGCTTCAAAAAAGGCTCAAAGAATAAATCAAAACATCCTTTTATTTATTTGTGGCTGTGATGGCTGCTCATCTCACTTGTTAAATGAATTTTTTGTTGCATTTTCCTGTTGATGGAGGACATATATGAAGAAAAGTAACCTTAACACTGTATTTTTGAGTATTTCAAAATGTTGTGAAGCAGGAGCAGATGAAAAAAAGAAAAAAAAAAAAGCAGTTCATTTGTGACTCAGAAAGTACACTAGGCGGGCCACAAGCTCCCTGCTCCAAACTCTCAGCAATGGTAGAGAAAGAAGGGGCTGTTCCTCCCGCCCACAACTCAGAGGCGAATTTCTAATGAACTATAGCCGCTCTGCAGAAACTATGTCCTAGAAAATGATAGTATTTTAAAATGTCAACAGAATAATACCAATTCAAAGACAACTGCTTTAAAATAGATTAAAAAAAAAAAGATGGGTCTTTAAAGATCAATACCAAATTGTAAAACGTATTGTTGGAAACAAAAACCTGTCAAAGAGATTCCAGCACATGAATTTTTGAGAACAGAGGAGAGTCTGCTGGGAGGGGATAGAACAGCTGGACGTTCTACAGTGAATGGCTGCACCTGAAATTACTATTATACATCTGGCAAGTGATTTATTCAGACGAGCTAAATACTTCCTTTTTCTGCTCTTCATCTGAGTCTGAGTTTAACGCAATTTAAAGCGTTATCATGACTTTTGTTTGAGCAGATTGGCACTGCTCCAGTGTCATAAAATGTATGCAGCAAAATGCAAGGTGCACTCTCTTTATACGCTGAGTCACTTGTCCTCCCTTCTTGCATGCTATGAATTCTCACCTACTGTTGTTCTGAGCACAGTAATTGAGTGGGACCAGAGACAAAATGTTCTGGACTTTTCTGTCACGCCGGCAGAGCTCTGGAAGGAGCAATACTGTGAGATTACTTGAATGAGCCTGCAGTGTTTTGTATTATTCATGCAGCAGAACGCAAACACATGACCCAGCAACTCATTTGGCCCTTATTCCCATGCAGCCAAGCAGTCTCTGAGGATTTAATTAAACTGTGCAAAGCCAGTGGCCCATCTTTCTTCAATGACTTAAACTCCACATCCGTCCTCCTGCCAGAAAAAAATAAAAAATAAATAAATAAATAAACGCAACATCTGTGAAATCTTCAGAGTGACTTTTACTTTGAGGGTTTTCACCTCCAAAAGGTTGGAGGCACTTCATCCGTCTAAGTGTCACGCAGAGGCTGTTGCATCTTTAGGGGGTGGAGAAAAAAAGAACGAATGAAGAGGAGCACTTATATCAATCAAATGTAATTATATAAACATTAGGCAAGTAAAAGAAAAAAAAATCGACTTTTTTATATTACACTCTTAAACACTTCTTTTTGGGTTAATCATGTTGGGATATATTTTTGGGTTACTTTTCAGAGCAATGCTCATCTTTTGGGTTATAGTGGTTTCATTTTAACTCAATTCGTGTTTTTTTTTTTTTTTTCCCTTTAGCTTTTTAAATTAAAATTACCCAGAAAAACGTTAGTTACTCATTGTTGGGTTGAAAACATCCCAATTTTGGTTATTTTTAACTATAGAGTAGAAATAATGGACAACACAATTTGTAGAATCATTTTAAAAGTGAATATTCTGGCATCCCTAAACTCATAAATACGTGATGGATAATGGTCGGCAAAGGGTGCATTATTAGTTATTAACGCATGCCATGTTCGTGGAGGACAGGTTCTTCTGCCAAGGGCGTTAAACAGGAGGTTATCAATATAAGAAAGATTAATATAACTGTAACCGGTTGTTTGGTAGCCAGACATTTTAGTCAATTTTGACCAAAGGTTAAAAATTTAGATACAATGTTTCACCTAGAAGAAACAGAAACTTTGGAGTAACTTATCCTATAGCTAAACATGAAATACAATATATATATTAGATCAATAAACACAATTTAAATACATTTCTAATAAATAGATACGTGACTATGAAATTATGAATTTTGAAATAACAATTAAAAATTCATAGGGGGAGATATACTGTGGAGTCAAATCCAGATGCTGGAATAAATGTCTAAATATTCAGTCAACATGGTTCAACTGGGAAAAAAAGTCTGATATTTTATGGATTTTGTTATAACAATTGGGTGCAAGACATAACAAAATTAGTATGCACTTTTCCTTTTTTAAACATACACAAACTTTCTTTTTTAATTTCCAGAGACATTTCAGCATCCCAGGAATCTAAACTTAAAAATGAAAAGATCTACTTAAAAATAAGAAAAATAAGATCTTGTTCACATGCTTTGCTTTGACGGGGTAAAAAAAAAAAAAAACATCTCAAGAAATATTTAAAAACTGAATATTTCTACATTTTATCAACTCATAAATGTACAGGAAGGAAAAAAAGATCAATTTACAATATTGTTACCAAAAATTTAGCAACCAGACATTTTAGTCAATTTTAGACAAAAGGTAAAGGAAAGGGGGAGTCTGACACAAAAAAAGTTATAATACCTCATCCCTAATAGCTAAATATGATAAATACATATATACATACATATCATTTATTTATTTTATTTTCATGAAGGAAGATGTACAAGTTGCTGCAGCTATTAGCCTTTAAATATGGCATCCAAATGTGTGTTTTTGTTGTTGTTGTTATGTTGATGTTCTGTTGCACTTTACCACAAACAACCAAGCGAAAATAAATCAAAGGAAGAGGAATGCTTTCCGTGTATTTAAGCTGCAGTTTTGCACTGAAATACATATTTTTGGAACAACGTGAAACCATTCAGGATAGGATTAAAAGCGGTTAGCGTTCAAGAGCAACAGGAGCAAGAATGCACACATGTTCACACAAAACAACAACAAAGTGCACCAAAGAGAATGTAAGCTCACGAGGGATCAAAACCGGCAGCATCCCCGTTTGATTTATAACAAGCAAGAGACATGGAATGATGCTTTTTTTTTCTAGGAAGATCACCAAACATTATTGTCATCTTTACATCTGATGGGGGGGAGTTGTGCAAACTGGTGCTAAATTCCTTAAGATATGAATAGATTGCTTCCCCTCATGCACCTAAAACCTAAATAATTGCACACACACATACAATAATTAAAGCTTGATGCAGATTAATTCGAAGAAGAAAACCCCAGAATGATGTGGCGTCCTTATGCCACTTAGATGACACAAAAATAGAACACGTGGAGGGGGAAACAAAAAGCCACCTCCTGTATGGGCTTCAGTTGTCAGATGGTGATGTAGGAGCAGTTAAACTGGAGTGAGATTGTTTTTTTTTTTTGTAGTGCACTCAGCAGAATAGAAGACAGACAGCAAAATAACAAAAATCCTTTTTAGTAAAACTAGTTAACATGCATAAGTATTCACACTTTCGCCCGCACAAAAAAAAAGCCTTTACCAGCAATTCATTGAAATACCAGATCTGTAAAAAAAAAAAAAAAAGCGTGCATTCTGGGTCCTTTCTTTTCAAGGGCTTTATTCTTCACACATTTAACTGCAATTTTTAGATTCTTGAGTAATTAATTGTTAATTTTATTCTAATTATTTAACTTATTGTTCCTTGTCTAGTAAAAAAAATGCATAAATGTGAGTTTAAACAAAAGCTTTGAATTGTGAGTGTATGAGCCCAACTGCTGCGTGTTTTTTATATAAGAGATAGCTTGCAGGAGCTTTCACTGCAGGGTGCCTAAAGTTTTCCTCTGATTCAGGAGGCTGTTTTCTCATATAGACTCTGAACGTGCCTTAATCCCTGGATACAGCAGCTCAGCGGGGAACAGGAGTGCATAATGCAGTTTTAGTGAACCACAGCTTGGAAGTGAGCCCGTAATAAACTTTAGATATGCTCCTCAAACTCTATACAAAAATATATCAGAGTTTAAACGGTACCAAGCAAATACCTGGAATAAAAAAAGTATCCTCTGAAAATAAACAATTTCATATTGGTTATGAGGAAAGTGACAGAAACTATCATCCTACAGTCTACGGAGTTTTGACCGAGCTGATTTTCAGCCAGTTTTATTTTCATATTCAATGATACTGATCCCAATTTTCTATGGCAGATAGATGGGACAAGCAGTTAAAGGAACAGATAAAAAGATAATAAAAAATCTATCCATCAGCTTAACCCCAAACCTGCAATCTGAGAGGGCTGCTGGAGCCTATCCCAGCTAATGTTGGGTGACGGTGAGGTACACCCTCAACAGTTTGCAAGTCCATTGCAGGGTCAAACAGAGACAAACAACCACACACACACACACACACACACATTCACATCTAATGGACAATTTAGAGAAACCAATTAATCTATGAAACATGTTTTTGGACTGTTGGAGGATGCCTGGAGAAAACCCACGCATGCACAGCAAAACTCCACACAGGAAGGACCCAGCGGGGTTAAACCATTGTGAGGCAAGTTTACTCATCACTACGCCACCCATAAAAATCAGATTTATAAAATTAGCCCAGCTGTTTGGTCCGCACCGGTTTGTTTCCTTTGATGCACTGCTTCATTTCCCAGATGTGAATGCTTTCCTGAGCCCTGACAAGCTAACTCTGAACTGCACTCAAACGTAAACTTGGATGACGTTTGGTGTGAATGCAAACGCATTATTCTTTAGACCAGTGGCCCCCAACCTCCAGGCAGCAGACTGGTGCTGGCCTATGGGACAGCTGGTTGGACAGTTGGCAGCAGTAAAAGAAAACCTAACCTGCATTTTTTTCATGTCCTTCATAAAAACTGATTCTGAAGGAAGTTTTATGTTGGAAAACTGCTGGATTCTCCTCACCAATTCAATTCAATTTTATTTGTATAGCCCAAAATCACAACAACAGTCGTCTCGATGGGCTTCGAAGTAAAACATGAACTCAAAAGGATCATGAATACAAAGAGTCAATAGGAAAATACTAAAATGAACTAACAAACTGACTAAGCTATACTGGCATCCCTGCCCTTAGACCCCCCTTCGCGGTAAGGAAAAATCTCCTAAAAAAACCCCCCATATCTGACTTATTCTTGGGGCACGTCGAGCCGTTCAGTCTCATGTCGAAAATACATCTGCTAGTTCCCTAAAGCTGCCGCGCCAACCGCTACATTGAAACCCTTAAAGCTAGCAAAAGGAACAAAAAATAAACGCATTTGGAAGGTTTCTATTTACAGAAAAGAGCCAGTAATGAAACAGAAGAAGAGCATTCAACTTCAAAATAGAAAAAAAGCTGCATTGAACAGAAAAAAACCAGGAGTCTTTACTTTAAACATGGATTTTTTTTTTGTGACAGTTGTTCACACAGACCATAATGATGTCTAATGTTACGAGGATGCTGCTGATAAAGTTGCTCAAACTTTTTGTGTTTATCCATCACTCCCTAAAATTCACATGAGACTGATTATGTAGCGTCCACTTTGATGTGGGCTGAGGAAAAATCGGAATCACATTTTAATGTGATTTAGAACCAGCTGCAGATATTTTACAGAAGACGGAGATCAACTTTAGCCTCCAAAGTTAAGTAAAACTGGAAGCTAAAATAAATAAAATAACGGATGCTCATTTTAGCCTTGTACATTGTCGGACATTAAACCAGTACGTGGCCTGATGATGGTTGGGGACCACTGCTTCAGACCCAAATGGGATTTAAATGGTGAGATATTTGAGATGGGAATTACAAACAGAAAAAAAAAAAGAGTACAGGGAAAGATCATGGAAAGGTGTGAAATGTCCAGAGAGCTAAAATTACATAAATGTACCTTGAATTCAGAAACTTTACATTAAAGTTTAACAGCTGAATAATGAAGTGAATGGTAATGTGTAACCTCTTCAGTAAGTCCAGAACAAACTGTGCCTGATAAAAATGTTGGAGAAACACGTTTTGTCCAAAAAACCTGAGCAAAACTCCCACCTCGCATCCATGGGTGATGAGCACCCCAGATAAGGTATATCTAAGGAAATCCAAGCCCTACTCATGACTGATTACCTGGTTCAGGTGTGCCCAGCCAATTAGAACATACCAGAGCAGAGCATGTTGGAAAATATGCAGGAATGTGGCCCTCAAGGCCTGGACTTGCCCATCCCTGATAGAGTGTCGTACACTGAACATGCAAAGCAGGCTTCATTCAAGGGTGTCGAACTCCAGGCTTCAAGGACTGGCTGGCCTCCTGCTGGTTTTCCAAAAATCCTGCCTTATTTGCTGCTGATTACCTGGATCAGGTGTGTTTAGCCAATCAGGAGATTTAACAGCAGGTTGGTTGGAAAACACGTAGGACACTGGAGGACATGAGGCCTGGATTCTGACACCCCTGAAATGAAGCTAACATTTTGTTGTTATCTTACTAATACATTTAGCCAAAGGTGACATACATTTAAGCCGTTGGACAGCATTCACAGGTGGAAATATTTAATTAATGGTTATTTTAAGTAGCCTATCTAAACCTCTTTCTCTCTGCATCGCGCCAAACCTTAACAACCTTCGAGCTGCGTGAGGTTATTCAGCTCGGTTTAAGGAGACCTATGTCCTCATTGACGCCATCATGCATAATCTACCTTACCTGAAAAAAAAAAACAATTTGACTTTTTACCTCGTTCATAATTTTTTTTCATGGTTCCTTGGAAATGGGTCACCCAAAGGTATCACAACAAGTCCAACAGCCCACACTGAAATCCTGAAGCTGAGAGACCAACAACGTTCCTCGAATGAAAGCATTTGTTGTTTGTCTTTCATTCCAGGAACTGAAAGGAAGCTGCTTCTCTAAAATGCTGGATGCTAGAGTCAATCTGAAATAATCTGGGATGTTTTTCAGAGAATCTACAAGTAATTCTAGTGTGCTGATTAGACCGCCTTTTCTGAATCCAAGATTCAAACTTTCGGACAAAAATATAAAGGGAACAATCCGTGGAGCTATTTAAATGACAAAAACGCCTCTTTCCCGCTGGGAGCAATCAGGACCCGATTGCAGTAAAACATGCATGCAGTGGTTCAAAGAAACAATATGTAAATCATTTTGACTCTAAAATAACATTATATGTGCAGAGTGAGAGGGCTTTTGCTACACTTATTGTGCTGTTTAAATACTTTCGCTGGTGCTTTCTGCTTCTAGATTAGAAACAATTGAATTTCAGACAGTTTAGACTGATTTGATCTATAATTTGCCATTTTTGGCAAAGCCTAGAAAACCCCCCAGCTCTGTAGGTTTATTACATGCATTTTATTATTATTATTTTTTAAAAGTATCGTCCCTGAGAGAGTAAAGTGTCAATTTAAATGTTTCTTTGTGTTATCTATGTGTAAATGTCTCAGTCAGAATGTCAATGATGCATGGATGTTTTTGACCTCTCCATCTGTGGTTTCTCTTCATTCTCTGGTTGTGCAAGTAGGCAGGAAAAAGAAAGATTGCTCCGAAATGGAGAGGAAAGCATCAGCGTAATGCATCATCACAGAAAATATTGTCAGGCCATTTGGGGGCTGCACAGATCACGCTCCTTTGAAGGGAACATCAGGCTTATCTGACATAAGATGACGGTCAAGGGTTTTTTTTTTTTAATAATGGCATGTGATTACAGCGAAGCAGAACAACAACAAAAAATAATAATCCAATGCTTTCAACAACGTTTTTGGTATTGTGGTAAATCTATGCTGCTAAGAAGGAATTTTAAAAACAAACAAAGAAAGCATTTAGCCTTTCGCTTAATATTGGATTGATCAATGTGATCCAAGCAGATGTATAGGTGATGTAATTCCTACAAATTACCATATCTGCCCTTATAACAAAAGGCTATTAACAGTGCACTTCTATTTTACACAGTAGAATTTCAAGGCTTCCTGTGACCTAACTTCATCAAGATAAAATCATGGCCCCCCCCCTATCTGATGTGGAGGAACACTAGACTCCTTTTTAAGGTGAGCTTCTGTTTTTATCCACAACCCTGTGTACACCCCTGGACATTTTTCTTTTTGAACATTAAAATGTTTTCTCGTAATTATTTACATTTTTTTTTTTGTGGAAATCAATAGTGATTTCATCTTTGAAGCTTAAAATTCATTTCAACTTGGATTTAAAAGATATTAAAACTTTATCAATGTGTTACAAACAAGATCATGGTTATAATGTAAAAAACTTAAGTAAAGTATAATAGGGGCGGGATTATATAAATTTGCTTCGTCCCACTCCTTTCCAAGCAATTAACCCAACTCTATTTATTTTTTTAATCGATTCATGAATTATAATCCTAAATAAATTAAATATATCTATGTATTTTTTATTTTTGTTGTCTTTTCTTTGTTTTGAAAATTGCTTAAAATAAACTAATCAATTAAACTTGAGCTTTAAATATATTGTTTTCATGCTTTAATCATAGGTTGAAATCTTCTTCTGTCTTTGAGTCATGCTACACCAGAAACTTTTTAAATCAAGTAAAGCACAAAAAAGTTGAACTAAATCTTTTTAGGACTCTGCAAAGCATCATTCAAGCTAGTGCATTGTTGGAAAAGTCAAACAGAGCTCAAATCCTTTCTGTGCTCAGACAAAAACCACAAAAGATGATGCGAACTGAACAGAAATGACCAAATATTTTGTTTATGTTGTGATACATTTATCAGCTTGTATGATGACAGGGTTCCAGATCACATAAAACCACCAACAATTCATGTTCACAATGTCATTCTATACTCATTGCCAAGTTCTTTAAGACCAACTACGCTCATGTTTTAAGCTACCATATTAAACGTATATAAGTCACAGTTTTTTGGATAGTTTGGCCTGGGGTGTGACTTACATGTTTATTATTTTCCCATTAACAAGTGCTGGAAGGCGCTGCATTTGTATAATATTCTACTACTGACGGCAACGAAGCAGAAGAAGCGCCGCTCACGCTCTTACGCCAGACTTGGTGGAATTGTTCAGAAGTGACACAGATGATTCAGAATTCCTTGGATTTAGTCATTTAAAGTAATAAAAAGACTTTAGTGAACTTGTAAGCATGTTTGCTGTGGTTATCTCAATAATTGTTCAGGTGCTGCGTTAATGTGCTGGATTTCTATTACAGTTCCTGAAGCTAAAGCAATGTGTTATACGGTAGTGAAAAGAGCATATATGTAGTCCATTATTGTTTTCTATTCTGCTATAATGATTTGTTTGTTCATTCATTTTCCCGCATTTTGTTAA
The DNA here is from genome assembly GCA_023969325.1 of Oryzias curvinotus. NCBI lineage: Eukaryota > Metazoa > Chordata > Actinopteri > Beloniformes > Adrianichthyidae > Oryzias > Oryzias curvinotus. The sequence goes on along the minus strand of CM043725.1, from coordinate 22,833,326 downwards.
AAATCTTTCTCCCAAAAGTGCAACTTATAGCCCGCTTTGAAAGGCATTTTGAAAGCGTTCCCAGTGGTCTTTTAAGTATGATGATGTTGTTTTTAGGCTAAATCAAAACTTGTGTCGTTTTCTAGACCATAGTTTCTAAAGAGCGGCAGGAGTTCATTTAAAATGTACCTCTATAGTTGTGGGCGGGACTGCTGGCGTGGAGCAACCCTGTCCCTCCTTTCTGTCACCCATAACTGAGAGCTTTCTGTTTACAAGCTCTCTCACTAGCTTGCAGCCCCTCCCAACCCCTAACCTAATATTCCTGGTGCAACAAAAGTGGCGAGCAATATTGGAGCTTTCCACCCGTATGGTTTTGAGCCAGATGGCAGCTCGGATGAGAAAACCGAAGACAGACATGGATCTAGTCGTCTACATGTGGATCCATAGGAATGCAGCAGAGCAGGGAGCTTGTTGCCTGCGCAGATCATTTTGTGCATAACAAATCTTTTTCAAACTTTTTTTTTCTCTGCTCCTTTACAGAGATTTTACATAAAGAGAATACCCAGAAATGCTATTCTAAGCTTAATTTTCTTAGTATATGTTGATTATGATCTGACAAATGCCAAGAAAACATGTTAAAAACACCAAAAACACAGTTTTCATCAAAGTGTCTTCAAAACTACGGCACCACAAGAAAAGCTAACAACATAACAAAATAATTTAGTGGACATGAGTCTCAAACTGGCTCTAAATCCCAAAGTAAAGGTCAGTCTTCACACATATAACCCAAAAAGACAGCTCTGTACCTCTGGAGTTCACACCCTGAAACATTTCCCAGCCTGAAAGGCTGCATGTGGAAGGAAACATCATCACGCTCCCCACATGCTTCCCCCTCATCATTGGTTACATTTTGATCAGACATCGGTGTTGCTGATAGGCCGCCGCTGCGGCAGAGAGTTGTTGCTGTTGCTAGGATCCTGTTGCTAGGACGGTTGCCATCTCAAAAAGCTCAGCAGGAAACATGTAATGAATCATGGATGGTTGATTTTTCTCTAAGAACCCTAATCTGTGATGCAGATGAGTCTAAACCTTGCATCCCAGCCCCACCCTCTTCCCCACATCTGGATGGGTTCATTTAAAAAAAAAAAAAAGAAAGATCAAGTTTAGATTTTGAGGGCTGACCTTTCATTTGGTCCTGAGGTTGCTGTAGAGAGTGGGGGTTGTGGGATACTGATGTCCATTCAAATGCAAAGTGGTGAGGTTAAAGGTTATTATCAGTTATTTGTTGAAGGATACAAAAGTGGAGACCGGCGGCGACCCCTGAGGTTATTCTCACTGATGTGACCTGCCAAGTTTGGAAAGTCTCACACCCGCTAAAAAGGAGGACAGGTGCTAGCAGATGATTTCTGAGCATCATTTTTTTTTTCTTTCCAGTCAAACATTTAAGAAGTAAATCTGGACTATCCAGTACCAAAAAACAACCCTACAGAAGCTTTAATCCAAGCTCTATTGCCTGTTTTGATTTGAAAACTTGTGAAAAAGCCTCGTTAAGCCATAAAAGGTCATCTATTGTGCCACAAATGCGCAGACGTGACTTAACAAGCATCTTGAAGCATTTTTAGTATCATGCTATTAGATGGCGCAGAGGGTGCACAGGTCTGTGTTTAGGAGAAAACACAGGAGGGAGGTGTCATAGTCTGCAGGACTCATTTCTTCCTGTCCTGTAAAAAAAAAAAAAAAAAAAAAAGAGTGCAGATGTTTCACATAAAGTGGCAAACAGTTAAACTGTTCAGATGAAACACTTCTCATATAGACACTGAACATTATCCACTGAAAGTAAGACTGTGTAAAAAGTGGTAATTACCAACAACAGATGACAGACAATATGGGCCCCGCTGCTTTAATGGTACACAGCAGAAATGAAATGAGCGGCTACAGTGACTCTGCTGTATGTAAACATCTTATGCTGTTCACCACTGTGGATTCGCCTTCTGCCAGCCGCTACTTCCTTTGATGTAATTGCATGTTATATATCTGCTGCTTTCACTGCCTCCTGCTGCTTTCAATGGAAATCCGTTGAGAACGTCTCTCGCTTTCTCATTCTTTTAGTTATTTTTGGACAACATTTAATTTTTTTTTTCCTGTTTGATGCAAACTCTTCATCTCTATGGGGTTTCTCCTCCAAACAGTGTCACACTTGTCTATTGTTTCCATCTTTGGACCTTTAATTAACCCCTTCTCTTCATACAAAAGTGTTTCTCCTGACAGTCCTGCTCTCTCGTTTTGCTCTCCTCTGCCCTCATCTCTCCTCCCAGCACATCACTGAACGGATCCTTTCACATCCAGTTGTATACTCAATGCTAATACCTTCTGACACGTTTGTTCACCGTCTCTTTATCATTAATAATTATGCAAAAGAGGAGCGTTCTCAGCCGAGCAAAAGAAAGCAATCTTAGTATGCAAATGGTTAAGGTCCCTGCGGAGTGTGGCGATTAGATGCGTTCTGATAAACTCGCTTATGATGAGTGACAGTGAGCAGGATTGAAGTCGTGCTGGTCAGCGCTGCAGACACTGATTAAAAACATTGCAGCCAAATGCCAAGGTATCCCCAAGATGCATGATGGGACGGCCATGAAACTGTGTAAAATGTCACCAGGGCTGTTCAGCTCCCATTAATAAACACAGAAAGGAAGTAAGAAGGATAATGAGTGAAGATTTTCTCACAGGTCGTCTTTTGCTTTTCTGCTCAGACAGATGTTGATAATGACTCCTCACCTTTAACTCAGGACCTTTTGCTGAATCTCTTTAAATATCACGGTCAGACCATTAATCCTTTAAACCACCAGAGTGACCTTGTTATAGCTGGTCTGAGGTGCACCAACTGAAATCTTTACTCACATTTTAATCACAACTTAAATGTCCGTGAAGGTTTTAGTCATGTTCAAATATGGTACAGAAAATATCAGGCCAGAGGAAGGCAGCAGCCTGTTACACAGGTTTAACATTTAAACAGAAAGTTACGCATTAAAACCTCAAAATGTTTTAAAATATTTATATATGTTTATATACTCATTTTTATAATTTTTTTTTGAATTTCAGTATTTTAATATTAGTAATTACAATATTGTGAATTTTTTTACTTCAATGAGCAATTATTTTTCCAATGCCAACTACTTTTTCATCGTCATTTTCCATTTAATTATGTGTACCATTTTACTATTAATATTTTAGGCCTTTGAAATCAAGTTTAAATAGACTACCTATGTTTTTCTTTCTTTTCTTTTCTCAGTTGTTTGGATCATCACTTTAATTAAAATTAACTTGTCCTTTATTGGTCTTTTGTGTTATTTTCCTTGTTGTCTCTCTTTATATCCTTTTATGTAATTTTAGAGACAAACATTCATTTCTTTATTAGAGTTGATCTATAGAAAGAAAAGATAATGACAAACTTGTTAAATTAAAAATTTTCTACCATTAGTACTTATTTGTTTTATTCCATCCTACTGGCCATTTTCAGCCCCATATTGTCTATTCTGCCTAATATTTTAATTTATGTGTAGTTTTGTGTTAATTTAGCATCTTTTAACGATTGCATTGTGTCTCTGTGTTATCACTTTACATCCGTTTGCCCCCAATTAATAATCTATTTTAGTTTGACATCTGTTCTGTGTCCTATAATTGCTGTGTTGTGAAATCTATGTTTTTTTTGCACACAAACATCTGAAAAAAATAAAAATATAACTCAAATGGATGAAATTATTGCTTTGGTTTGCAGCATTTCAAACACTAATTCAAAACATGGGAACAAACTGGTAAATAGGGTTGCCTCTGTGTTGGAAAAGGCCAAAATAGTCAGATTACTATGCAAGAAGACGGTTACACCTGCTTAACACAATCAACAACCTCTGCATTATGTACTGGTGAAATATGTGGTCTTCCACATGTTCACTGCAGCACAGATGTGAGAAGAATGAAACCAACGAGCAGTTTTAGTCAGTTTTTGCATTGATGATGTTTATGTTTGGATTTTCATTTTCTGCTGGAAATCTGTTCTAAATGAAAGAATAAAAGGAATGTTAATGGAAAGGCACTTTTTACTATTTATTTCATACTTTAGAGAAAATTTTTTAGCTTTTATTTGATCTTTTTTTTCAAACCTTTCCTTTTTACATATCACTGTACAGCAACATTCTAATTTTGCTATGAGAATGAACTGATTTGAATAGAAATTAAATTAAAATAAGTTACTTAAAGCTTCTTATCTTAACACAAGACAAGTGGAGTCAAAATTGGCCACTGTTTTTTGTTTGTGTGTTTTTAATTAAATTAATTTAAATTTAATTAAAAAAAATTATTATTAGACTTTCAGTGTTTATTTAGTTAATTCCTGCTAGTTTATATGACTTTAGTTAAACTAAATCCAAATCTACTTGGGTGGGTTTAAAAATATTGTTCAAACTAAATATTTTGAACTAAAATACATGTTTTTTTTACTGGTTTCAACAAAATGAGAATAAATTAAGTAAAATACTAATAAATTGTATTTTCTGTCTTATAAACTGGTTTCCTTTATTGGTCACTAAACTTCAAGCTACTTAGACTTTTTCATTAAAAAAACGTTTTTAAGTCCTGGTTTCAATGGTTCCTCCAAGTTTTCTGCACAAATAAGTTGAAAAAAATGTGAATTTTTTGCTCAGAAAAAAAAATCAACGAAATCCAACTTTTGAAGTTATCCTAACAGTATTTTAGAAATCAAGTCCTGCTTCTTGAGACGGCTGCAGGTTATCCTTGGAGTTGGATGACTCATTCATAATTACAATCTCTCCAGAGGGCGCTGTGACTTGACTTCATTATTCAACATTTAACTAAACTTCATGTATTTGCTGACTCATACTGTTAGCTGAAAAGTTTCCTGGGGCTGGTTGTCTAACAGCCACAGGGGTTAGTTAGCTCACCATGATGTATATACATAATGTTTAATGAATAAAAAGCATTAAAGAAGTTTTGTGAAGAACAGAGATTCTTTTAATTGCAAGAAATTATAAAAAAGTAAGGCAACACCCATAATCTGTAAAATGTAATGTGATGAGTTGTATGAGTTTGTGGTTAAACCTAATAAATTAAAGAATTACTTTAGTAAAGACATATTTTTCAAAACGTTTGATTTAAAAGAAATGTTGTAATGCTATTACACACATCATAATGCATTTCAAGTAAAAGACATTTGTTGTATTTTATGTTTAAAACACACAATAAAATTGTTTTTATCCAAAATTTAAAATTCAGATTTAATTTTACCAAACTCTGTTGAATACAACTAACCAACAAGTTCTGTTTTTAAAATAATACCTTATCATTTCAAGCCAGTATATCCATCCATACAGGCTGGAGCCTGTCCCGGCTACCGTTGAGCAAAGACGGGGTACACCACAGACGAGCAGGGCACACATTAACAACTAGAGACACTTTGGTCTTAGCAATTAACCTATGAAGCATGTTTTGGACTGTGGGAGGAAGCCAGAGTGCTGAGAGAAGACCCACGCATGCATGTGGAGAACATGCAAACTCCACACAGAAAGATCCCAGCCTGGATTCAAACCAGGATCCTATCGATGTGAGGCAAGAGTGCTAACCTCTGTCAGTACACTGAATCTTCAGTTATTACATGATTTAAAGTTATAACGTGTTTCAATGAAAATAAATGTAACTTGAAACAAGAAATGAATTAAGACAAACATTCTGGGTTTTACCAACATTCTGGTTAGTTTGCTATTACCATCCTGTTAGTCTGGATCTGGATATATATATATGTGTGTGTGTGTGTGTGTGTGTGTGTATCTATTTTTGTATAGATGTGAATATACATAGCTAATTTTTCTCGAAAATTTGTTTATACAAAAAATATAAAAAGGAACAAATATACACGTTTTCTTCTTTCTGATCCCTTTCATTACCCCCTGTATCAGAAATTAAGGAAGATATTTTGTTTTTGTTGATTTGTGGAAATGTATAAAGAAATAAAAAAATTGAAATAAACAGAGTAAAAAAGAAAGTGTCCCAATTTCCCCTCTATTTCATTTACAGTTGAAGATTAGAATTATCAATGAAAAAAATCAAAAGTTTTTCCTGAGGAGTCCGTTTAGATGACTGAAAAGCCCTGAGTTCAATGTTAAAGCATGGAAAAAGTCTTGGAGCTGAACTGTTTTCTTAAAAATAGCCTACCTAATTTTGAATATTTCATTTTTAATTTAACATAAAATTCGCCATTTTACTACAAAACTGCCTAACAGCATATTTGATTATGTATTTTTTAGACTCAGATTCAAAAATATGCATCAAAGTTTCTTTTGACGGCATGGTGGGAGTCCACATTTAAGCCACAAGGCGCTGATGAACACCAGGAACTGTTTATGCGAGATCAATTTTCTCAGGATCAGCGTTTTGACGACCAGAGAGAAGACGAAGAGGAGAGACACTAGCCGGGAGTGCCAAGTTTAAAAGCTTGTTTGTTTCTTAAGAAGATCAAAGGTATCAAGGCCTTGGACAGACATGAGAGGCACAGCCTCTGCAATCTGCTCGCCATTCATTCCAAACAACACCGGCTAAGAAAAACGACTCCTCTTTGGAAAAAACCTGGAAAGCTTCCCATCAAGCAAACACTCCAGGATTTCCCATCTCCTCTCCACAGGGAAATGACATGTTTGTCATCGTGTTGGGTGTTGTTATTCAAGGATTAATGATCTGCAGGTGGTTTTTCAAGTTCTGTCAGCTAAAGCAACGCAAGAACTAAAAAGTTAAGCATCTGCTCCTGATAGCAGAATGCCTTCATTAAGGATTGTTTAAAATTTTCTTAAGATGACCACTAAAAGTTTTTTTTAATTTCTAATATTGTTGAGACAAGATAATTTGTGATGGAATATTAGAAGGAAAAGACTTGTATAACTATGGAAATCCTGCTTTGAAGACAGGATCTTTTTGTGGGAAAAAAAAATTTATGAATTTTTCTTTTTTGTACAAAGTTTTGCTGCAGTATCTTCCCCTAAAAATCATTCTGAATAATTATTTTATGATTATTTACTTACTTAAAAATATTAAATAGTTATTTTGATGCATTTATTGTAAACAAATATTTGATAAAAATATATAATACTTGATGAAAGAAGAAATTCAAAGAGGACTTGACTCACATTCCTTGCAGAGTGTTAGAAGGACTGAGAGCCAACTGCCTTTGCAATGAACCATGGAGAGATCATCAAAGAGTGGGAAGGAGCTGTAAGACTCACTGAGGCCCATGGCTGAATAGGCCCACTCGACGTTCTTGGCGATGTGAAGCCCCTCCAAGGGCCCTGCCCTGTGTTTTAATCTGCTTGTTTCAGGACCGCATGATTCATCCTCTTTGAGATCTTTAAAACCCTCCTTCATTTCATGTTCGTGATTGTGCCGTTTGGAGTCGATCTCAAATTTTCGTCCTTAAATTTTCTAGCTTTCTGGTAGGATTTCTGACAGGTTTGTGACTATTTCCAGATCGGAGGGCAATAAAACTGCAGTTTGGCTACTTCCCGGTCAAATGCCAGGACCTCTTACAACATTGTGTTTTTAATTTTGACAGATCTCCACAGACCCATCCAAGCTTAAGCAGCAATTTATAAACCTCTGGATTAAAACGCCCTTTGAGTTAAACCAAGCATTCAAAATGGCAATACGCAACATCTAATTTTGTGACTTTTCCAAAACGCATTAATCCTCCTAAATGAGAGCTGACAGGATATCATATGCTATTGTGGCACACCAGATACCTCAGGAAGCAATTACCATGAATATATTTTCTAATAAACTTGTACCCATCAGATGATAAGCAATTAAACATGCGTAATTATGGTTTCCATACAGTAATTTCTAAGCTGATTAGGTTTGTGTGCTTTACAACCTGAATGGGAGAATATTAATAGAGCTTTGCATTGGTGCTGCTGGTTAGTGGTGGCAGCTCATCAGTGAATCATATGTAAATGAGGCTTCAGGAAGTGCGTGAAGCTCCAGTCCGGGCTACTAGAAGTGTCTGGGGGTGGGGTGGGGGGGGGTGTTAATGTTCTGCACATGCATGAATATGCATTCTCACGAGAAACCCACGCACAAGTTTGAGCCACAAGCAAATGCAGGTTAAACATATTTTTTGTGGAAAAAACTTCATTCATCCAGTTTTATGGTTAATTGTCTTCTTAGTAAAGGATACCAGGTTCAATTAATAACCAATCACTGCAATGACAAAGTCTAGACGTTAAAATCGGTTTTGTTTTATCAGGGATTTCCTCTTTGAAGCAGTTTTAAAACGCTATCATATTTCAATGAATGATTGCAGTAAATGTGAGTTTAGGATGTTTAATTTTGAAGAATGCTTCAGGGGGTCCCTTTTTACTGACCATATTATAGAGCAGTTATTTTAAATTAAAGTCTCACTCCATTGAATATTTTGGTGCTTTAAACACGTTTTTGTGGAATTTTTCTGATGATGGAGGACATCTATGAAGAAGATTATTTTCTGAGTGAATAATGTAGAAGGATGTAGGTGTCCCTACTCTAAGCTCTCAGCAGAGGGGGGGGGATTACTCCACACCAACAGTCTGCCCACAACTCAGTGGCGAATTAAGAAACTACTGCAGCTCTGCAGAAACTATGTCCTAGAACCAAAAAAATATATATATATGTTTTTTTTTTTTTTTCAAAAAAGGCATGATCCTGATTAAAATACCACTGAGAATGCTTCAAAAATAGATCAAAAGATGATCGGAGTGGGATCTGAAGTGAAAAAAAACCCCCCAGTGATTTGGGATAAAATAAAAAATCAGAAACACACCTCTGAATTTAATTTTCCTTTGCAGCAAAAAGTTTCCCCCAAATCAACTTTCATCAATTATTTCTGGTCAAACAACACTAAGCTACAGTTAGAGTAAAGCACTCAGTTGTGACAAACACAATTGCTAGAGGTGTAACAATTCGGGTGTAACAAATCGATGTATCGATTTTTATTCTTACGATCTAATCCAGTCAATCTGTCTGAGGTTAGTTGTTAATCTAACTGATCTATATCATTATAAAATCGTTTCTGTGAAATAAATGAAATATATCAATACTTGACAATACACTTTGGATTGAGGCACATTAGGTTTATTCAACTATGACGTAAAAACGACCCAGTACCATCACAGGTTCACAACACACATGCGACTGCTGCAAAAAATGATGAGGCCATCATTAAAGTCCAATGTGTGGAAACACTTTGAATTTAGCAAAGGCTTGTGACCATACAGTGTGGAAGAATGTTTTAATAATTAGTATTATTTTGATGTGGAAAAACAACGGCGGGCTGAACTTCAGAAAGCCAAAATGTAAAATGATTTTTAATATTTCATTTATTTTACACTTAATTATCTTGCAAAAAATACGATGAATCTGGAAAACTTCACCTGCACTGTTCAGTTCCCAGGTATTAGTATCGGAGTCTCACTGGTTGAATTTTTGTTTAAAGATGTCCTGGTCAGTGACTCGGATCGCTCAAAATGAATAAAAACATTGACTATGAATCGGATCAGAAACCACAAATTACGATATCATTTAAATTGATGTTAAAACGTATTGTTACACCCCTGGTCACTGCATTGATTAATGATGAATTAATATGCAATTAAGATATAGCTGCACCTATAATGATATGGAAATATCCAATTGTAGATCAATTACTTGATCATTAATGTAATCAGTTATTTTTTATGTCAGTGGGGAACATCAGATGACACCATTTAATCTTCACACTGCATTAAGGCTACAAGTCAAGAGTTATATAGTAGCAATAAAGCAAAACAGTTTTCCTGCTTGAATACTTATTTCTAATCATTAGCAACTGTTGAAGAAAACCTGTTATGAAACACTAAAATCATACAAAAAAAATGGTGTATATATTTTTATGTATCGTTCAGCTGTCACTGGCTTAAGTGGACTCGGGGCTGGACTGTGAGATGACCTCAGGGGGTGAAATACAGGAGTGATTTCATTTCACATCCCAGTCACTTTCTCTGCAGCAGGCAGAGCTGTTGAACCAAACATTTCATCTCTCTGCTGTTTGCGGGAGCATTAGAAATAACATTTCACACCAGACGGCAGAGCACTGTAGTCTGTTTGGATTTATTATCAATCTGAATGTTACTTCTCACACAAAATATATAGTTCTCACCGAGGCTTTCAGTGTAAATAGTATTTTAGATAGCTCTATAGTACGATTCATAAAGTCATTCATTTTTCTATACATGGATCCAATAATCTGTCATCTTGCACAAAATATCACGATATATCAGAGGGACAGACAATCTTAGCAATGATCCTGTTGTGAGTTCTTCATCAATATATTATTACTATTAGTACAGGAGAACAGCATTTCATAATGTAGGATATAACTATCTCAGTTGGTATATTTCACATTTATATTCTCAAAAAAATACCAAACCATGTGAAATTGATAAGTGAGGAAGATATGTTGTGATACTCATGGATGGTGAGACTTTTTTTCTGAGATTCTTCTTCTGCGACTCAACACAAGTACAAGGACACACATCTGTACATGTGCAGCTCGGACACAGTGGATTCAGATCACAGAGGAGGAACCCAGCACATCACTTCATCTACAGGACAGAATCTGTACAAGATCAGGACCTACTCACCCCGTCTACATGGTGCATGTTGATTGGTCGGTTTGATAATCAGCAGTGTTCTTTTTCTGTAGTGCAAACAAACGCTTCTGTGATTTCACCAATGAGTGTTTGATTGGAACTCACAGGATTTTTCTCTCTTTTTTTTCAATGAAACACAAAATAGAGCCGGGCTGTGTTTGACAGCTGCATCTTCACTGTAGTTTGTTGTAAATATTTGTTTTCCACATCTATCAAATTATTTTGGAGCAAAAATCATCACCGGACGTCACGGAAAGTCGGCGGTACTGCAACAGTAAGTTCAGGAACAACATCGGAGCACCGTGGGTTCATGCTCGGAGAAGTCAGAGCCAACGTGTGTCGCTCTGACATCAGCCAACATGGATCCAAGGCAAGATACCCAGCACAACATTCAGTGTACACTTTTAGAAGAGAAAGTGAAGATGGAGAGAGGGGTGGGATCCGTCAGAGGAAGATGAAGGAGAGGAAGGTGTGCTGTCTTCACTGGGGAAGAGCTTTTAGGATGGCGTTCACCTCCTCAGCCACGGCTGTCAGCGCAAACTCAAACTGCTCCTGAGGAGGAGAAAGGAGTGGGGGAGGAAAGGATGTGAGGAAAACAAGGAAGGAAAGAAAGTTTTAGGCCGTGTCCAAGCCTTCAGGTCAAGGAGTAAGAATGACTGGCGGCTGCCTCCTCCTTCTCCCGCTCCATATCTCCTGACCCTGCCTGGACCCGGCCACAGATTTGAGCCGAACCTCCCTCTGAGGTTTCAGCCTGACGAGCGGGAGCAGCCGGCGCCGGCATCGATCCAGCCAGGTGTGTCTTAAAATGGAGCTTAAGAGTCAAACTGTCTCAGCTCTTTCTCTGTGTGTTTGATTGTGAAACCAACTCATACTTTTCCCCCAGAGGGGTTGATTGATGTTTGCCCCCCCTGGACTTTGAGATGTTTTTTTTATATTCCTCTCCTCTTTCCAGGCTGCAGGCCACAGGGTCCTCTCACAGAAAGAGGCTACGTAGGAGTTTGGAGGGAACAGTCCTCAGATGTGTCAACACAGCCTGCCATAGTCTGGCCTGAGGAAAGGCTAAATCAATACAGAGGAGTCACTGGTGGCTGGGCCTTTTTCTTTGCAGTGGAGATTATCTGAAGCTTCTATTTTTATGCATCTTCTGAAGACAGAAAATATGTAAGCGTATCTGTATCCCTGCCATACTTTCAAAATATGAGTTTAATGCTTCCAGATTCTTATTTGTTCACATTTAAACCACTGGGGGGAGACCAATCTCTGCCCCACAATCAGAAAAAAGATGTCGAGACGCAAACGGGCTGTAATTACTACATGTTGATGTCAGTCAAAGAGGGATTTAATGTTCTTTCAGATCCAAACATAAAGTGGAAAAAAAAAAAAGATAATTGGTTGCCCATTCTGTGAATCTTGACTCTAAATTTCATACCTCGTTACAATCTAATTTCTGCACGAAACGGCAAAGTGAAATCAACAATATTTCAATGTAATTTCACTTAGACTTGCCAGGAAAGAAACAGAGAGTGCTTGAAAGGCTTTTTCAGCTGAGCGGAGTGCGGCTATGAAAGCAACTTTAATGAACCATCTAAGAACAGTGGAGTCTGTTAGCAAGCGGCTCACATCATTATTATCAACCACCACTGCATTAGGCTTGCTGGCTTTATTATTATTATTACTCTCCTTAATTGCATGAAAAGAAATGAACAGAGCACATCCCACACTCTGCTATGAAAGGATGTGAGGTGAAGGTCCTGCTCATATTAAGGGTGAACCTACATCAGTAGTATTGCTCAATTGAATTTAGATATGATGAATAGTGTAAAAGATCTGGAAAATATACTTTTAAACCTGATTTTTGGGGTATTTGAAATAAGAATCTGATAGAATAGAAAGGTATTTTGCCTTCTAACTAACCCTTTGACACCTATTGATGCAAATATGAATCACTGAGGTTCCAAAATTACCTTAACTTAGCATCTAAATGACAGAAATACATTTTTTTATTGGTGGAGTTAGCCAAGTGTAAATTCTGGTATTGATAAAAAAAAATCCACATTAAAAATTTTTTTTTTTTAATATTTCATGTCAAATCTCTCATCTACAGAATACAAAAAGTTATCAATGATTGCGTCTTTTAAAGATTTTTAGGCAATAAAAATATAAAAACCATAGATTTCAGGTCCACTTATTTGTTAAAAGTGTTTCTCTTATCTTGATGCAGTTATCCATTATACCATCATTTCCCCAAATCCTGAGTGCATGGAGAAGACAATCGCCTCTCTGAATGACTGCAGCCCCTTCCCCAATACTTCTCCACCCCCACTTCTTGCTCAAAGCTGGGGACCTTACCTTTATCTGGACCATGCCAGCTCTCTGGTCTCTCAAGTGCTCCAGGGTAGCGGCAATATCAATCTCTTTAGCACCTGCAACAGACCGAAAATTGGACTGAGTTCAAAGCGGAGGAGTAATCCGGCTCACATCTGTCAATCTCTCTTTATGCTGGGTTCCCTTTGGAACAGCGCAGCGATTGAAAATTATTACATTCATCCCTGGAAAGGCTGGGATGGGAGCCACGGCCTGTTTCTTGATAAAATATGCAAAAAAACATTTTGGGGTGTGGTGTGTGTGTGTGTGTGTGTGTGTGTGTGTGTGTGTGTGGTGTTGCAATAATGTATTCAAAAGCACTGCACTCTGGCGCCTGTGAGTGTCGCTTTCTAAAATTGGTTTAGATGACGTCCAACAAAAGAGAGTGCCTGCATGCATGCATGAAACTGAGAATCAACTATTAATTTGATTTGGTGCAGCTATTTTGATGATTAACCCATGCAACAGTTGTTATAATGAGAAGCCTGCACGCCTGCCATGTTAATCTGAAAAAATCGCATTCTGCTTTAAGATTTATGGATCAGCCCTGCACCGGGCCTCATTTGAGAAAAAGACACAGAGGAAGGGAGATGAAGAGAGAAGCCCCTGAACACTTAAGTTGCTTTTAAAAGCTAAGCAGAGAAAGGATGTGAAGGAGATGGAGCAGTGTGGGTGAAAGACTAAAAAAGCGTGATTTAACGCAGCTGGACTTAGCACTCATAGGTACTTCAGTTCCCCGACAAGACTTTCATGTCTTAGATGTGCTTGAATCCAAAGTTAAGCAGAGAGGAGGCTCTCTGACCAAAGGAGGGAGAAAAGAAGCTTTGGGGAGTAAGCTTATGTACATTTTGTGCATTTGGTTCCAGCTGCAGGAAACAAAAGGTTAAAAAGAAACCGAAAAGAAGCTTTTATCACCGCGGACAACAGAACATTCATCACTGAGACGGCTGAACTCCAACAGGAAGGGTCAGCCTTATTACTGTTTTACAGAGATTGCTGGGGAAGTCGGCGCTGGAAGAAGCCGCCCCCTTTACCCGTTCTGATGGGGGGCTATTGCAGGAGGAGGGCGTGCTGAGAGCCGGGGTAAAGGCCAAAGGTCAGAGGGCAAAGAGCAGGCTAAGCCATGGAGAACAGTGCAACAATGGACCTCTATGACTTGGATGACTCAAAAGAATTGGGTAAGGAGAGTTAACTGGTTATCCGTGCTGACTGAGTGTTTTTCTCAAGCCACAAGTCCTGCTTTGATGATGCAGGGATTAACCTGAAAAGTTGAACGCGTCGCCAACTCCTCAGTCTTTCTTGGTTTCCATTTTAAACCAAAGCTACAACAATGAATTGGTTGTTGACCAACTGATTTATAAGATAGCTAATACATTTCAGCTCCTGTTTAGATGCTACACAAACTGCAAGGTATCAATGTGTTCGATCGCAAATATATACTAGGCCACAATTCAAGAAGTCAAAACTACTCTAACTGATATTTTTTCAATATTATTTAGCTAAGCTTTGCAAAAATCACAGGTAATTTCTAAAGTAGTATTTCTAATTGTATTGAGAGGGAATGCTGTTTCAGTTCAAATGAATAATTTCCTTAAAAGTATCTAAAATTCTCCTAATTATGATGGTATTCACGAGTACTTTAAAATGAATAAAGAGATCCTGTGCTTTATGAGCTTTTATTGCGGACATGTGATTGTAACAAGGCTGTTATGCCTTCATTTGGCCACAGTGTGTCTCTGCTATGTGCTAAAAAGCCTCGAACCTTTTATTATTTTATGCGCATCTCAAAGGAAAAGTCTCTGGCTATGTCAGAATTCCCTACCTACTCCCTAAATTAGCCCTGAAAGACTATTAGTGGAGCTGGTTATTTTAATTAATGTGCATTTTGTGGTACAAACACCAAATTTGGCATGGATATATCTTAGGATACCCTCTTTCAGAAAAGCACATTAGCCAGAAAATAATCCAAGATGTTACAATATAGGCCAATATCTATAATAGTATTCTGTAGCTACTCTTCAAGTTTAAATACTAAATACTATTAGCTAGTTTTGTTTATTAACAGCCAATATTGTTGAGACCGGAGTAAATAGACATTGAATATTTTTGTAACAAATTAAGCTATGTCCAAATTCGCACCCTAATCCCTATCTACTAAAAATCTAAAAAGTGCGGGACTATGTGGTACTATCAATGCATTGTGGTCTATATTATGTAGAATGCATCAATACACACAGTTTTTTTTGCAGAGACTTGTGGGAAATTTCTGGGGCACTCGATTTTGGAATTGTAGATTCAGACAGCACTACAAAATGGCGAACGCACTATAAAGTGCATAGTTAAGGAATTCAGACATAGCCCTAGTGTATGTCTGCCTTCTTTGTGAATGGCTGCCGTTTTGGATTTTTCTCATGGGCTTAGTGCTTTTCTGAAAAAGGGGATCTTTTTTTTTCCGGATAGCTAGTTGTTCAAACGCAAAGCATTGTGGTTTTCATTCGCCAACCTAGTGAGCATCAATGCACACAGGTTTTTCGCAGAAACTTCTGGGAAATGTCCAGGGCAGTGGATTTTGAAATTGTCGGCTAGGCATGAATTCCCTCCCTGCTATCTAACAACTAAAAAATGGCAAATGTGACATCACCGATTTCCCAGAATAGAAACCTAATAAGTATGAACATTTTAAGAATGATGAAAGCTTGGATGGTGTTTTAAATAATTAATTGAAATGTATTTTCTGCACAAAAAAAATGTTCAAACGCAAAGCATTGTGGTCTACATTCACCAATCTAGTGAGCGTCGATACACACTGGTTTTTTGCAGAGACTGCAAATGAATGCACTATGTAGTGCACTGTGTAGTGAGTAATGTTTTTGTGTCAGTTTTCTTTTCTCTTCATGTCAACATTTTGAAAAAATTTTGTGCCGTGCACTTTCTGCATCAAGAACATAGCAGTACTGCTAATGAGATTAGCATCACTAACATCAGCAAAATCACATATATGTTTTATTTTTTTTACAGGGTTTTTATTTTATTTTCTTATTTTGTGAACAAAATAGTATCCCTGAGTCAATGTGCACCTGCAGGTTAAACTCAAAAGTTGCAGAAATAAAATTAACCTTCAACGACAATGTTTACAGTTTAAATGTAATTGTGTAAAATAGGGGGGGAAAAAAACGACAACATGATCCCCGTTGAGAAAAAAAAAAAAAATCAATGATCAAATCAAATAAGCACAATGTTCACATTAAATATTAAGTATTGATTTACGGCAGTGCAGCAAACAGACAGTTTTTCATGTATTTTCCCTTTAAACATTTAATTTCCATGCATGTGCTATCTAAATTCATGCAGCAGCTGCTACAGCCGGGCAATATGGCGTGAAGGTTGGTTAAATAGATAACAACTAATGTGGGGAAAGGTTTCTTTTTAATTTCCCGTCTCTCTTTGTTCTGCTCTCCCCACTTCTACCAGCTTCCTCCATGTCCGCCTCTCCAGGCGTCGGAGAAGTCACCCTCTAATGCCTCCCCAAGACCCTCTGTGGAAAATTGAAGGCTTTCGTGTTGCCAGGGCAACACTTCAAGCAGAAAGAGTGAAAGGGAAGCCATTGATTGTTACCTTTAGCCATCCTATTGAGGACCATGTCAATCAGAATGTAAGTCCCACTCCTGCCAGCTCCATCACTGCAGAGAGTCAGAGACCGAGAGGCAGAGATCATTAAGGTGGCGACGTGAGCTGCTTTAATCACAGAGTGTTTCTCTTATAAGGAGACAAATTGCTCATTTACATTTGCATCTGCTGTGAGTCTGTCAAGTATCTTTAAAAACAAATTAGTCTTTGCATACAAATGTACATGTCACATGCAGGAAAAAAAAACACACCAGAAAAGCAGAAATCACACACATTTCCCAACATTCCAGTGAAAATATTGGAATAGATCTGCGGGTTTGCTGTGTCACACAGAAGTGTGTGGTCTGGAGAGTTGTTTGGCTATTGGAGGAAAGGGACTAGTTTCTAAGCCACGCTGGGGACAAAAGCTTTTAAATGCATGCACCTCAGGAGCAGAGGAGAGGTTGAGAGGCCCGGGGCAGTTCAAGAACAGCTTTTTGAGAGCCTTGCTTTTCTATTACTCCAGAGATAGCCTTATGAAAAGCCTCCCTTTGTGACTGCCGGCCATTCAACGGCTCTGCATGTTAATTGCAAACAAGGCGTGGACATCTCTCTAATAAAGGCGAGGCCAATAAAATGGGAGAGTTGCCTGTGCAGCACAGCTTCATTAATCCACTGCGAGAAACTCCGTTCCTCAGAGGGGGAGCACGGGCTTACTGGCCCCATGCATGACTTAACAGGATGTGACTATTAAAAGTGGTCAGACAGATACCTGGAGTTTAATGCAAAACAATCAGGGCTGGTTAACTAACTCAACCAAATGGGAAATGGAAGGGTCTTTGGCCGAGGAGCTGTGTGCCACGTTATTTACATAAGAAACAGTCAGTGGAATAAACAGCAGCTCCAGTGGACCCAGATATAGTAAATGAACTGAGCGGGTTTAAATAAACAGTTCTCCTCTCTTAAAACAGAGTAATGACAAACACTGTCCCAATTCAGGAGGGTCAGCCACTGTCAAAGGGATCAAACGGTTGTACTTGCCTGCAGTGAACAATTATTGGGCAAGATCGACCCCGGTAGCACTTGTTAACCTTTCTGGAAAAAAAAAAAAGAAAAAAGAAAACTTGATGTTATTGTAAGCTTGGTGCTGAGCCGTCCTTTGCTTGTGCAAAAATCAGATTCAAAGGAAATGTGAGATTATTAATCACAATGCTAATCAGAGCAAACTCTAGAAGGACTTCTGCACCACGTCGAGGTTGAAATTGAGGTACTGAAATAATCAGAGGAACAAACATAAATCTGAGAAGGATGCTCCCACCTGTCAATCGCTCTTTTCAAATCGAGCCGAGCGAGAAAGCCGTAGATAAATGGAGCATCATCTCAGGGACAGTAAATCATTTTTGACGTGTGGGTGATGGACGTGATGGTGTGATGTTGTGATTACCGACCGCCGACGCATTAACCCGGGCCAATTATGAATGTTTTACACCACAGGCGCGGTGAAGGCCAACAAGCCTTTTCACACCTCGCTGTTACCATGGCAACTGACCACACTCAGAGCTCTTTTTTTTCCAATTTCCTGCCTTTTTTCAGATTTCCTTTTCCAAAAATAATAAAAAGGCTAGTTATCTCATGGTATCTGTTGTTAAAACATGTAATGATGATAACATTTCAAACTTTTATGAAGGAAAATATTGTTTTGCATATTACTTTATTTTTCTAAAGTTTTTTTTATCGTTATTTGTTTGCTAACTAAACATTCAACAAGGCATTTTTAAGGCATTACAGCAGATTTTATGCAATTATTTGATAGTCTTTTATATATTTGTGCATAAAAAATATTTTTACATTCATGCTTTATTTTGCACAGCACCTCTTTAACCATCGTACAGATTGCTGGAGTTTCCATGCAAGCCAGAGGAAGGAGGTGTGAGAGGAGGGGAGGGGCAGACAGAGAGTCGGGGGGGAGGGAGGAGAAAAAGACGGTTTGTGCACAGGCCTGGCTGAGGAGACACAGTTTCCAATGATCACTTTTGTGACTATGCAACTGGGCTCATATTACTAGCTGCAACATCACAAAAATGACACTGGCAACCGCAAAGTACCGACTTCACCAGATGAGCTTGAGATGCCCAATAACCTCATGCGAGGTCTCAACAGCACGGTGAACAGTGTTGGGTACGTACCAGGGTGATGAATAAACACCTGACTGCAAGCTAAGTCCAATTTAGTTCAGAGGAAAGGAACCGGGTCGGATAACGCTATCTTTCATCTGCATTACAAACCAGAGGGACAGACTTCTATCCACAAATCAGATGCATCTATTCTCATTTGGAAGGCTTTTCCTATCCCTCCTGGCTTTTCCCACAGGAGCTTCTGCTGCTCTTCTGCCAGAACACATTTTATGGAAAACAGAGCGAGGTTTTTTAGTCACCCCCCCCCCACTCCCCCACCCGTGTTTTTACAGAAACAGCTCTCATTTAATTGGTTATTTGAATTAGGTGGTTTTTCTATTTCTTTTTTTTTCTTTTTTCTATTCTTTCTTTTCTTCCAAAGCCAAGCCAGGCAGTGCAGGGCTAATTTGCTGCATCACATGTGCTAGAGGGAAGTGAGGGAGATCGGCCCAGGATGAAAGGGATAGTACAGAAATGCAATCCTTATTAGAACGACCATAATCAAGGATACCAAAAGAAGGACGGGCAAAAAAAAAGGGGGAGAAGGACCAGAAAGCCGCTAACAGAATATTGGGGCAGGTGATCAAGAACAAGCACAGATTAAAAGACAAGTCATAAAAAAGGATTCATGTTCTTCCAAAGGATCTCCTGTCTACCTGCGGAAGTCCAACAAAGTCCTAGCTGAGGTGGGGATCCCACGGTCCATCCAGGACAGGAAGTGGAACTGGGTGACGGTACGCGTCTCATTGGTCTGCAAGTTTTTCAGGTAAAAACTCCTCACCAGGAAATCCTCACACCAAATGTGCTCGGACACTAAATTGACCTAAAACACACAAAACATGCCAATGTTTTTTACACAGTGCATGCATAACTTCAGAGTACTCTCATACACTCACCACTCAAATGGTGTTTTTAACATGTTCTTGTAGCATTTTTCTTAGGATTTACAAATGAATTTAAGATTAACGCTGCATTTTTGAGCATTTTTAAATTCAAACTGGGATGCATCAGAAGCAGCTAAAAAAAGGCAGTTCGAAAAAACTCTTTTTTGTGATGTAGCAATTAAAGTGGGCGGGTCACAGTCTTACTGCTCTACACAAATGGAATGGATCCACAATTAGATCCATTGATGTTTCCCTTTTCTTGGTTGAAGCTGGCATCTGTCTCAAAACTGTATGAATGGATAGCTGTGATACAGCTCGCCATTTTGTTGCACCACTAATGTTAGCTTAGGGGGGTAAGGGCTGTAAGATAACAGGAGAGGGTGTAAACAAAGGGATGGTGGGATATCAGCGTAGGCTTACCTTCCTTGCCAACAGTCCCGCCCACATCTCAGAGGCAAATTTCTAATAAACTACTGCAGAGCTGCAGAAACTATGTCCCAGAAAACTACACAGGTGTTTTGATTTTGGCTAAAAATTGCACATAATTAAAAGGCCACTGGGAAAGCTTTTAAAGCAGATTCAAATTAGATTAGAGTGGCACTCTGAGCTGCTTTTCTATTCTGATGTGGAGTTTTTGGTCCTATTGAATGCAGAATTAAAGGCTCAGAAAACTGTTTTGGGACATTTTGCTAAAATTATTGTTTGAAATTGAAAAAAATTAAACACACCCTTGAAGGACTATGAGCATATTTACCTCACATGGGGTGTATTCAGTCCTAAAGAAGAGAACTTAATTAGTTGTAGCACCTGCTTTCTGAGCTTTTATTCCAGCTTGCATTTGTGCTAAAATACATTTATAGCTAAAAGACTTTGAGTTACACCCACATTTATTTTTCGAAGACTGCAAAAAATAAAAAAAAAGTGTCTGTTTGTTTCAATACTTTGACACTATAGCAAGTTTGAGGAGTTCATAAAAAAACTTTGTTTGACAGTTGTTTTTTTTTTAGAAAAACCTTTGGAAAACAATAAAATAATAAAAATAGTTTAAATAGTTCTATGTTTTTGACATTGATGAATAAAGGTTCTAACTGGTAGAAAGATTGGTTGGCTAACAAAAAATAATCAGGACTAAAAACTGCTTAAGGGTTATAAGAAATCATGAAAAATGGGGACCTTTAACAGACTTATTAAAAATGGAAAGGTTTTCCTCCAAACGGATCAAAAAGAAACAGCACAAACTCATTTTTTTTTTTTATTTCTTTAGCCGTCATTTTCTTGAACGTACCTCATATATGTGGTAGACATCTGATCCCTCATCAGGCCAGTAATGGTGACACTGCTTTACTCCGTTTTCAGAGAGCGGCGTCAACATGACAATCACGACGCAGCCGCTCTCCCACACCATCTGCACACAGAGACGGCCAGAAAACCCACCTCACACATCTGGAGACAACAAACGTGCTCGCATACATCTGCTTGACAATCAAAAAGCGCTAATGTGTAGCTGAACTGAGCCACCAGTGCAGCATATTACACTGAGGAATTGCATTAGAGTGAAATTGATTTCTTGATCTTGGCGCAGGAAGTATGAATTAATGTCACCTCTCTGTGTGTGACAAATGATAAATGTTGGGTGAAGCAGCAGGGGGGCACCCCGTGTTTTTGCCCTCTCGCAGTCGTCTGGGCGACATCACAGCGTCTACTGCGCTGCTGCTCCATTTCATCTTATCGCAATCTAATGTGTCCTTGGGAAGAAGTACAGGCCCACGGCAGCCATTAGGAAAATGAGGAGGAAACGCAGGTTTTATGATTGCTATAAAAACACAATGGCCTTGACGATACACTAATCACAAGCTTCTGTGATCCAGCCCAGTGGACACATTACACGCCAACTGTGCCAACTGTGCCAATATGTGATGAGATTAGGCAAGGTGATAACGTGAGGTAACATTACCCAATTAGTCTGGAATAATTTAGCAAATATTTGCAGTTAGCGGGCTAAAAGTGTACTCACACATTCCATTTCCAATTGCGGGTTTTCCTTCAGAAAAAATGTGATTAAATAGTTTTTAAGAATGTCCAAAGTTTTTCCTGTCTGAGCTCATGCAGATTGACTGAGAATTGGAAGAGGGGATGCTCACAAAGGCCCAGCACAGCTGAGGTAATAGAGGGGAGATGGGTGGAGGAGCAGAGGATGAGGGGATGGAGGAATGAGGAGTGGAGGATTAGAGTCGAGCCGCCTTTCAGAGCACTGCCTGGGGCCGGCGTGGATTAGATAGGAGAGTAAAAAGATTTTCTCCCAGCACAGTCCATTTGCATGTGAGTGCCAGTGTTTCCCCTTGTTTGTTTACTTTTAATGGGGTAAAGGGTGTGTTTTTTTTTCTTCTTCTGCCACAATCCAAGGCTGACCACGTTGATAATGAAGGACTAAACCACAAACCCATGTTCAGCCTGTCAGTCAAGCTGAATTTTAGGCTCTTTTGTTATGCGCTTCATTTAAGAGCTAAAGTCATGACAGTTCAATAAGTGAAAAATGCTTTAGTTCACCTTAAATATGGAAAAGAAGAAAAAAATGATCATGATTCACAAATTCAGGGGACACATAAATCAAAAGAGCCACAAACTCAACATCCAATCAAAAAGACTCACTCCAACTGAGCTTGAGGTGCAAGGGCACCAGGCCTGCAGAATTTACGCCTCACATTTCTACACTCAGGTCACGCCTGCTTTGAGATTCATTGAGGTGATGGGTGTACTAATTACTGTGGGGATGTCCTGTTAGCACAGCAGAATGCCATTTGGCAACCATGCATCATTGAAGTCAAGTTTCAGCACAAACAGGCACGTTTTACGAAACACAATAATTGATGGGAGCTTTATATGACAAGCATGGAGATGGGAATGAATACTCCTGGGAGCAAACGTGAAGAAGTCAATATCATCAGACTTTCTGAGGGTGTGTGCATGTGTGATCAAATGAGGAGAGATTGCAGTTAATCGGGAATTTCTATCAGAAATTTTTAAACAATTCACATGCATATGGTGAGGCCTCATTCAGTTTTTATGGACCTCGCCTGTTGTAACAGCCTCCCAGAGAGCCTCAGGGCCACAGAGAGGAAGGCTCAAGACCTAACTTTGGGCAACTTTTTAATCTAGCTTTTAGCTGAAATGTAGGAATTTATTTGATATTGTATTTATTTTATGTTCTCTTTACTAATTTGATATATTTTTTATTCACATTTACTTATGTCTGTCTTTTAAGGATAATTTATTTACTTATCTGGTTATATATCAGCTATTTAACTCTTATTTATTGTATTCCTTTAACACTTCATTTGTAACTCCAGTGCTTTCCTCTGAGGGAACCTCCACATCGGTGACTGAAACTTCTCGGTGAACGGGGTCGCTGCAATGGAATCTCCCAGGTCTGGCTCTTAGATCCAGATCTGGGGGGGGTCCTGTGGTAGTGTATTGTGTGGACTTCAGTGGGGGGGGGGTCACTGATGTGGACATGTCCCCAAAATATCATCTCCCGCATTAAAAAGGCAGATTGCTACAACGCATCATTCCAGTCAATCATTTTATGTTTCACCATGGTGAGTGTATGCATGTGTGTGTATGCGCACATGGGTGTGCGTGTGTGTGGGGGGGCTTTTATACAAAATATTGGTTTAATGTCTTATCTTTTATTCTTAAAATTTGATATTAATAACAGTAAAAATAGTAATATTCTGTGTCATGACACCTCACCTGCCATTCATCTCTCATACAGTCATTGATTACAACAGGACAAGAGGTCCCATCGTTTTTTATCTTATGTTGTAGTCATATGGGGTCGCACAATACAGGTGCTGCGGTTCGGAGAGACATAGAGATGTGCGGCCGCATCTTAGGGGCAGGGGCGTGACTTGCAGTTTCCTTGAGGCTCTTATGGCCACCTCAAGGGACACCATGAAAATGGTACATACCATTGTCGTGCGTGTGGTAAATTTATCATGAAGTATTTGCAAGGCCAATGCACGCACACTTATGACGTATGTGTGATGCTGTTGTAATGCTGCACTCTTGTCATTGGTAAGGTGTGAGAACTAGCTCCCTGTTGACCACATGCAAACGCTGCACGCAGGGGGTGTGCGGGAAGTGCCCAAAAGGATGTCATCACATTTGCTCTTATTGTCTAATTTCCTAACAGTCAGGCTGCACACAAAGACCACACACTTATCACTTAAACAGCACAAATGGCCTCGTGCGCATAGTGCAGGTTTTGAGAAGTTGAAAAAAAAAAGAAAAAAATCTATATGACACGACGGCGCCTCACCTACTTCACCCTCACTCATTCCATGGTATAAGTAAGGGTGAATACTCGATTCTGATTGGCTGCTGGGTGTGCACTTAAAAGTGAACATCTACAAGGATAAAGCACGCCTAAAAAGAAGTTCCATGTCACATAGCTTAGATGTTCTATATCACTGTGCTGGCTTCTTTAGAAAAATGTTTTAGCTTCATCATCTGGACTAAAACAAAGGTGAACTTTCTCTCTGATGCTTTATTTTACCCATCATGACGACCAGCATATTTATCACTTTCCTTGCTGCTGCACTCAAGGTCCGTTGTGGCTCAGTGTTGTCATGTTACCATGACAACGTAACAAATATTCCCTTACTTGTGAAAAAGTGATCTTAACCGAAAATATAATAGAATAAGAATATAGTACTAAAAACTGATTGAATATTTATTTCTTTAGTAAGTCACCATGGTATAACGTTACTGTTTAAGTGCTCGCTACGACATGCATGAACATTTTCGCTCGCCAAGTTGTTCATGATCTTAAAGTTTTATTTATTTTTAATTTTTTTTGCTCGTATCCACCTGTAAGAACAGGTGTGACTGAATTATTACTTCTTTTTGTCACAACTAAACTCTAGTGCAATTCAGAGCATCCATATTTGTACGCAGAGTTGATAATAGTTCCTTTTGATACTGTGGTGAACTAGTAGATTGTAAGTACATGTCTGCAGGAACCACTGATGATGAAGTCGGATGAAATGAAAAACACCTGCGAGCTGAGCCACACATTCGTCTGCTTCATGACTTTATTGATCCTCCTAAATCTGGACAATCCTTTCCGGCACTGAGAGCCAAACATGCCCACCTCTGAGTCACCAAGACAGTAGCTTTGTTCTTGATTCTTCAAAGCTCTCATCACTACAAAAAATGTTGAAAGATGAAAGACGGGCAGCGGATGAGTCGTACCTGCCAGAAGTCTGCCACAGTCGAAGCAAGTGGGCCCTGAGCGGCGATGTAAGTTGGGTTACGAGGGTCGTGGTCCATCTGTGAGAGAGGAAACAGAGAGTGACACGGTGAATGGACGAAGACGAGGAGGATGTAAACATTCTGCCTGCTTCCATCAAAGCCTCCATCTGGACTCCAGAGAGAGGAGATCTATTGAAAAGAAACTCTTTGATTTTCTTATTCACTCTCATTCGTGCTCCCAACCCTTTGTTGCTCAGGATGTGGTCATCTCTGTGGCTGTGATTAGTGTAAAGGCTGAAACATCACACTGTCTGGTAACACACTGAATAGTGGTACACAAGACTTTGATGAAATATTATCAACTAGGCAAACAAAATAGCAAACTGAAAAAGGGGTAGAGAACTTAGATCAGTCCAAGATACATATTCCCCTTCCAAAAAACTGACAAGTTGAGCAGAAAAAAGTTTCTCTTTTTTGGGGGCTTTACTTTCATCATAGAGCAAGAAAAAATTTAAAAAAAGGACTTAAATAGCAATTCAGGAGACTTTCCTATCATTTCATCAAGTCAAGATTTGTGAAAACCCTCTCTAAAATAAAAGATCTTGACAAAAAAGAAAAGAATTTCTCGATAGAACAAATCTTCAGGAAGACTTCTAAAAGTATGCCATACCAAAGCATCAATAAAGGCTTAACATAATACAACAAAACGTTAATCTGTGGTAATGTTTACTCTTTTTTTTTTTTTAAAGATATTGTGTGTAAAACAGGAAAAGCTGCAATTCTCTTGCATGTTTTCCATCTAGCATTTTCCAGAAAACAAAGCACTTGTAGAGTCAATTAATAATATTAATTTTATTTTTTGGGAAAGTTTTTTTTTTTTAAACACAATGGGTGATGATGCTTGGGCACATCCCTACCATTCCACCCATTTGCTGTTCAACAAAGTTTCACTAGTATTATTTAAATACTAGTACTATTAACACCTGATCTGTGAATTGTGAGATAATATATTGAGGTAATGTATTCATTAAGTATTAGTTATTAGCTTATATGTTATCTGGACATTATTCTAAAGTTGGAATAGTTGCAACTTTAAAATAAGATCCTAGTAACGTGTATACACTATTAACTGATACTTACCAAATCATTAGTAAGTAATTTACAAAGGGCTTGTTCATGACCTATGACTAGTTAATGAGGGTATAGCTACTAATTATAAACAAATAGTTGGCAAGTCATACATAACTTGTTGACTAACATCTTGCTAGTTATCTATCTATAAGGCCCATTTTTAAATCCATACCAAATTGTTGACTGTCATTTAACAAGTCATAAAGCACTATCCAATGGTTTCCTAATGATTTGTTACCTAGAGATAAATAATGGATAGTTATTATAAAGTGTTACCCAGAATCTTTAAAAAACACATTAATTGCATTGTTGGGGAAAAGTTGCAAACCACAGTTCTGCACCACTTTGCAGCAGATGTCATAAAACGAGAAAATAAATATAAATTTAAATAAAGTAAACAAAATCATCTTATCAAGCTTATAACCATGCCATGCAATCACATGTTGGAATTGCCAAAGATCATGCCAAAACACTTTTGTTACTCCCCCAAATAAAAAAATAAAAATGATCAATCTTAATTGCCCTCCAGACCAAACGACACCACAACAGAATCAACTGAATGTCGGGGTGGGACACAGGTGCCTGTGAGACCTAATTTAGAGTTGATTGATCAGTTGTTGAAAGGTATTTTATCACATTTTAAAGATGCATTATTATACCTATGGCAATGTTTTCTGAAAAAAATGAATTCAATAAAAAATAAGAAACATTTAAAACCTTAAATATAGTTTGCTAAATGTAACATCTTTCTTTTATTTGTTTCATAATAGCCAGTAAATGTGATAGTGACCTGCATGGTCACATTTAATAGCTTTTGCTATATTTACTGACCTTTCTATACTGACAAACAACATAAAAACACCTGAAATTGCTTCATTTTTTTCTCCCCTCTTGGTGTTTTTCTTTAAAGCAGCTGCTTCATTCAGAGACGCAGAGGCTCGACCTTAACGGAAAAATAATTATGGAGCATTTCTTCATGGCTTTAATATTACCATAATCATTTCCTATCTTCACATTTAATATTCTGAACAACAGGATTAGGTCATTGGACTTAAAAAATGACAGATACAAGCAAAAAGTCTATTAAACTTTGAATTTTGCTTAAAAATGAAAAAAAACAAACAAAAAAAACTGAAATCTGTTTTTAATTTATTTTCATTTTAGTGGCTGGAATGTGTTCGAAATGTTTTCCATTTCGATCTCACAGTGACTCCTTTTTGTTGAAGATCTGCATTAGTTCTAAATTGCTCCTTTTTCATTGAAAATAAATTTATGAAGAATGAATGCTAGACAGGTTGGGAATATTGGAATATAACGAGTGTGACAAACAAAAAAAAAACAAAAATTCAGCTCCATTTTTCCTTTGAGAAAATTCACACACACCTGGGAAAAAAATAACCTGTAACACTTTGATTAGTTATTACTGAGTCGCTCAGTTTTCCATTCATCCTGCCTGGTTGAAATTTCACACCTGAGCAAAAGAAAAGAAAAGAAATCTCCCCCACAGAAATAACAGGGAAACGCCAAATGCGCCAATCTCAAGGACGCAGACATGCTGTAGCTGTTTGCTGACATCCCTGCATGAATACTAAAGCACAGACATGAAAGAGTACTCCTGTGCTTCGCCTGTCCTTCCCTTTGCCATTGCTGGAAGAAGAAAGACTCCAAAAATGATTTAAATGTAAAGAAAAAAAAAGTGCTCTTACACAGCTTAAACCAAAATAGGTCATATCAGTTACTGGAGAAACATCTCCAGCGTCTGTCTGTGGGGCTTTGATCTGCTCCTTCTCTGATAGAGCTTGGAAGCTAAATGGCGGCTCAAGTTCATCACAAATAGTCAGAGACAGAAGCATGAAGAACAGGTGGGGAATGGAGGAGCCTCAACATGAAAGGGGACAAAGAAACCACAAGGGTTGGACTGCGCATTCTGGGTCTGCGCATTCCTTCGAGCATTCCTCACGCTAATGATGCTGTACATCTTGGACATCATCGTGGTCAAGCATTTGCCATTATCCGTGCTTTTTCCTGTGTGGACGTCCTCCTGCGCTTCACAGGGGGCAACATCAGCCCTTCCTTCTGCCTCTCTGACCTCACATTCTCAGAAAAAAAAAAAAAAAGTACCGGGGTATTTACTCGTAGGGCACTGCCCCTGCAGCTAATGAGGGGGGAAGAGGCCACACTGACAGACATAATTATCACAGTTTTGTTGGACTCAGACAGGGGTCCCATTTGTGGTGTAATTGCTGTCCTTTTATCCACACACCACTGCATCTGCTGCTACTCCCCTCACACACTCACACACACATATATAAACCTAGCATTTTCTGCAGAAGAATAGATTTGATAAGACAAAACGTGAGTGACTCCTTTGGTATCCATGAGAACAAAGTATTTGCTGTCTTTTAGTTTAGATAAAAAACACACAAATGATCCAACAACAACTACAACAGAGTAAACAGTACTTACTATAGGGCTTGCATTGATGTAATCTGAGTTGCAATGATTATTCTCTGCTTTTAGGGTGATCCTGGAATGATCATCTGTAAACAGAGAGGAAAAGGTTATTGCTTAATAGTTTTAATCTAAATTCAAACAGACACAATTTCACAATCATAATCTCACAAACAACCAACCAAAAAGCTCAAAACATAAAATAAATAGAAGGTTTATCGTTTTCAGAGGATCTGAACCCACCTTAGCTTTTTTGGATATTTTCTTTACTTTCATGTATTTACTATGAAAACCTAAAATCTTGCTTTGTAGTTATGTTTAAGTAGGCAAAAACAAAAGAAACAAATCCATTTGTGTATCATAGACGATGAGTTTTGAGAGTGTCAAAGCCAACTGACAGGAATCAGCTGTTAAAAATATAATAATTTAATAAACAAATCCTTTCAGATTAGTATGTATGCTGTCTAGCACAACTTGAACGATTAAAAAAAAGATGATGAGTACTTGACTGTAAAATACTAGGCATTAGAGGTTTTTTTTCCTGTGTTTCATGCATCTTGAAAAGTTTCCCCCCTATTGGCAGTTACAGGGATTGCAGGATGCCTACTTCCTTTTCTCCGTGAGAAATGCTCATTGAGTCCATTGGATTTGCCTCTTAAACATTTCTTCTCCCATTAACAGAAAATCACTACATAACTTATAATTTATGAATCAAATCAACAGAAATAATCAGTGTTTACAATTCTTTTAATTTTGCATTTAAATAGTTTTTTTTTAAATAATAGATGACAATCTATAGTTTTTGTCTGTGATTAATTTTTTTCTTCCAATTTTCAGCAAAAATACATTTTAAATGTATTATATGAAAAATGTCACAAAAATGTATAAATTTTTTCAGTTGTTTATGAGATTAAAAAAACAGACATATTTAGCCACATTCTGTTTCTATTACAGACTTTTTATAAGTAAAGTAAAAAGATTTTAACTAGGAATATCACAAGTCTCAGTTAAAAAATGAACCACATGTTGAATCTCTTCTGTTTGCATATATTGACGTTGAAAGCGTCAAAAATGTGTGTTGTGCTAAATGTGTTATTTTTAATATTGTTAAATTACATTCCATCAGGCTTAGTATGAGTCAACTGAAAGCTTTTTTCTTTCACGGTTACTTGTTAATTAACAAATTAAAAACAAGATTTTTCTGAATTTTGTAGGTTTATGTTTTGCTGTTTTGTAATACACATATCATATATGGAACTAAAACAAATACAAAATCAAGAAATCGAGATGTAAAAAATCTTGGGGAAAGTGAATCATTGCATCCCTAATTTAAATGGAAAAGTCAAATCCTTTTACTACAAAAATGATGCAAAATATCTTTTAGCTCCAAATGAAAACAAAAAGTGATGTAATTGCATAAGTGAGGTTATAATTGTTTGCAACATTTAACTAAAAAGAAAATCTTGCATTGCTTGATGACTTAAAGTGGAAATTTTTAAAGTCGTTTTAAGCTCAGGGGGTGAAAATTCCTAACTTTAAATATTAACAGATGTTTCTTAACTGAAACAACTGTTATAAAGACTTTTTTTCGTCAGCAGCACCATTCCAATGATGTAAGCTCATTGCAAGACAGGACTCTTCTTACATCAGAGAGTTTCTACAGCATGGATTTAAGAGATGCTCCTTGGCTGGAATGCTAGCACTCATTATTTGTTCATTTTAAGGAACATATTTTCCACTGTGTTTCCTTGGCAAGTTTATTCGACTGGCTTTATGTTCATTTTTGGAGCATGCGTTCACAAATACATTTCTGAAACTGTTGGAGCTCCATGCATCAGTTTCATAAAATGGTGGGAACGTTCCCGTAGGAATATAAAAAAATAAAAATAAAAAAGCACAGGCTTCCTAATGGACTCACATGCAACCACGCCATCAGAGCGGTTCCTCTTGGAGTTCTGCTCGCCTTGACCCACGCTGCAGGCGCTGGGCTCTGCTTGGTAGGAGCATAGCGCCTCCCACTCACGCTCCAGACGGTTCTTGTTCTTTAAGTGGTCCTCCATGTATGACTGGAACAAAAAAAACACACATCACCTCAGCCACTACTTTGAACGCCAAACAGTTTTATCGTAAAGTATAGATGTAAAAATAAGAAAAAAAACTGGACGTATTTTATCCGAGAAAACAAAACAAAAAAAAATGATCTTTGCTATCTTCATTATTTTAAATTGCATCTTAAACAACTTGAAATGAGAAGACAAAAACTCCTCTTGTTTATAGCTATGATCAGCTGTCACAGTGCATTATTAACTTGAGCTCCAGTGAAGCAGAATGACTGGGTGAGGCTGCAGAGGATCGAGGTGGGAAGGTGTGCTAATGTTGGTGCATTTGTGAGTCAGACAGAAAGGAAGAGAAAAAAACACACAGTTAAGACTCCTGGAAGACTTGTCTGCATTGGAAATACTTCAGGGGTGCTTCAATCCTGTCCCTCACTGCTTGCACAGGCCCTGATAAGATTGTCTGCATTTAAGCCGACGTTTGGAGAAGACAAAATTGAATTCGCCAGAGAGACAAAGATGGAAGAAGAAAAGGGGGAGGAGTAACAGCCTCCTCCTCAAGCAGGAAAAGTCGGAGGGAGCTTAGAGTCTGGAGCTGCCAAGACGAGTCCCCTTTAGTTGTTTCCTCTCCTCTCCTGTATCATGGCATCCCTCCCGATGGGATTTAATGGTTCAGTCCACTATTGTGCGAGACAGAAGATTACAGACTCATAAACTGATGTCAGGGTTCAGCTGGCTAATACAATGACAGCGATACCCGGATGTGCTGCGTTTTCATCCCATATTAAAGGAAATATACAGGTAGGCAGAGCAGAGAGGTGATGCTCCATTCTTACATTCAGAGCTCTCTTAAGTCTTTACAGAACACATACAATTAGAACCAAGATGATAATCACAATGAAGCTTGTCCAACAGATAATGGGCAATTAACCTCTGATGGATCATGAATCCAGAATTTCCTTGCATGAATGCAAAGGGCACAGAGAGGCTTATGAAATATTAAAAACACTACATACAATGGAATAATTGTTTATTGTTAAAAGTCGACGTAGAGGTTTATTTCAGGTTTAAAAGTGAAAGTAAGAGCAAAGAAGCACTTGAGGGAATTTCGGATACTATTCATTTCAGACCCACTCAGAGGAAAATCCTGTTTTCAACATGTTCTTGTGGCATTTTTCTATTATTGGAGCACATATATTAAGAAAAATAAACTCAAAATTGCATTTCTGAGTAATTCTTTATTCAAATCGTTGTGAATCAGGAACAGATGAAAAAATGCAGTTTGAAAAAAAAAAATAAAGAGCTTTTTTGTGACGTAGGAAAAAAGCTCCCTGCTCTGAGCTCTCAGCAATGGAGAGGGGAAGGGGGGTGGGGTTGCTACACACCAACGGTCCGGCCCACATCTAAGAGGGGAATTTCTAATGAACTCCTGCCGCTCTGCAGAAACTATGTCCTAGAAAACAACAGATTTGTTGATTGACTGATTTTGGCTAAAAACAGCATAATCATAATTGAAAGACCACTGGGAACGCTTTAAAAAAAGATCATAAGAAGATCGTGAGTGGGTCTTTCGTATCTATATTTGGGACATTAATGTAATGCATGGGACATATGCAAATGTCCAGAAAAAAAAGGTAATGTCAGTCCTAATAGTGGGTATGCATGTGTTTTTCAGAACTCATGTTGTGTGTTGTCTACAGGAACACAGTGCTGTCTTCCCAGGAAAATGACAGAATGCCATTATGGCCACTTGACAGAGCCTGTCAGCACCATGCTCTTGTCACCCTGCACAAGTACTCTCTGCATGCCAGCCTGACAGCATCCCACCTCCTCCACCAATATTACATCTCCATGTACTCGATATATCCACTCTGAATTGCATCCCGTTCTATTCAAGCGATGCCCTGAATCGATTGCATTCCAAATTCATATTTTTCATAGCTTAATGCAATGCAGCCAGCAGGCCCTTATCAAGCCCTCCCGTTTCCAAGGGGGAAGGCAGCGGACCATGGTGTATTCCAGAGACAGAGTAACGAAGGCTTGGTGAATGGGGAGGATTATGTCTGCCAATCACAGGGCTGGGATGGGAGGCCTGACTGTCAGGGAAACAATGTCTAATCCTTCATAAGCAGTCTCGGCAGCAGCAAAAGGGCGCAGGATGAAATCAGGATGAAGGCACAAGCAGAAGAACCAGACACAACAGGTAACACGTCCGACTCGGCTGTAAAATTCTAATGCTGGTGGCAGTTTATGCGGAGAGCTTTATGCTACAATAAGCAGCCGTCAGTTTGGAAAAAGGAATTATAATGCAAACTGTCTTTTTTGTGACAAATAATAGCTAAATAAAAGCTACTTTTAATAGAACAACCAATTTAAAACTGCAGAAAAAAAATACTTGAGGCAAGAACATCCATTTTACTACTATGCAAATAAATCATAAAAAAGATTAAAAACTCTTAATGATCAGGAGCCCCGAGCTACTTATGGGATATCATTTTTTTTCATAAAAAGTACTTCAGCCACTGATTTAATGTTTTCTCCCTTTTTCTCTACTTAATGAGTGTGCTGTCCATGGTGCTGAAATGCACTGTTGCAGCCACATGCTGCTCTCATGCCGCAGCTGATCATTTAACCTCTCAATGCAGATAAAAGGGCTAGTTAGAGCATCCCAGTGCAACATAAAAAATGAATAAAATCTTAACAAAACATCAGAGGTTTTGTCAAAGATATAAAAAGGATAAAGAAAGCAGGGGAACAAAATCACAACAGATGACTCAGCACAGAGGCATTCAGTTTCAGTTTTGAAGTTAGAAGTCATTATGCAAGACTTCTTCAGTCTTAAAACGGCCTGCACAGCAGGACACAGCATCTGAGTTCATTTATCCTGACACCACCAAAATCTCTCTGTGCGTGTGTGTGTGTGTGTGTGTGAAAGAATGTGTGTAAGGTGATTTGGCCTCAGAAAAACAGGACCCCCAGCAACGGTGCTTTTGGAAAACTGGGTATTCATCATCCTCTTTACAGCGCGTGAGCTCAAAAGAGCCAGAAAGAGAATATGAGTGCAAGAGAGGAGCTGAGATGGAGGGAAATATAGGCCCGATATCAGTGATAACAAGGCAATCTCACACATGGTTTCACGTGGGATGGTTGTGGAATCTTAAAGAAGAGCCCCTATAGGACATTTTTGTGTCAATCATGCCATGAATCAGAAGTGAAGTCCTGGTGCGTTTTACCTTTCTACATTCTAATTCCTGCATTGTAGCTGCAAAGAAACAAGGGCTAATAATAACAACGGCCCCTAGAAATGATTCACCGTGGCTCTTTTGTTATTTGTGCGGCTAAATGCTTTTCTATTGTCAATGTTTTCAAAAGGAGCTTCACAAACAAGCCTTGACGAGTGCAACAAAACCCATCTATTACCACCAATGCAAGGCATTACTCAGATTCTCTCTCATTCATTATAGACTCCCAGTATAAAAGCCAGACATGCGGTGTGATGAATGCTCTCTCCATTAATGGAAACACCGCGAGGCATCTATCCATTCCTTTTATCAAGCTTGTTTCAAATGAAAGTTGTGCAAAATTAAAACAATCCATTGTGTGTTTGTGGGAATGCTGGCAACCTAAAGCTTTTTTCATTAAAAACACACACATGGACAGAAAAAAGAGCAGCATCTCAAAAATGCTCAGATTACATTTATCCGGCTAATGATATTTCACTTTGGTGCTGCACTCATCACGCAAAAAAACAAAAACAAAACAAAACCAAAAACAATGTCTGGCTTATTTAGCTGAACGGGTGAAAGACAAAAGTGTCAGAGAGGAAACAGAGGGAAGGAGTGATAAAGAAAGAAAATGACAAAGTAGAAGGGGAAAAAAAGTAAAGGGAGGAAAAAAATGACGGCAGCTGAGTCAAGATAAGACAGGAAGAGAAAAACAGCAGGAAGAGTGATGAAAGAAACAAACAAAGATAAGAGGCTTCTGAAAACACGAGGTAAGAGTGGGCAGAAAAAACAGACACAGCCAAACAGATAAATAGAGAAGAATAAGGCAAATTCAAAACTGAATACATTGTAATTTTAAGTTACTAACATGTCAAATATATAAGTATATTATTGTATTTAAAAAAAAAAAAACATTTTTGTGAATGTACCTCTACAAATCTAGATTTGTAACAATTTTTTTTAAACTCTTTTAGCTACTTATAACAGCTTAATTCCACTGATCTTACCCTTTACAAAGCACATCACCTTCAGCAGGACTTTGCATTTTACCAGAACTCTTTTTTTTGTTTCAATTCAAAACTGCTAAATTTAGTTTTGCAGATCTGAAACATTGCTATGTGAACCTCATAAATGGCATTATCAATGTCATTGTCACTGCATGGACCTACACTTGGATATAATCATGCCTACAGGCTCTTTTATAGACTTTCTATTGCCCATTTTTTACCACTGAATCACCGTTTGTATGTTTTTTTTGAGTCCTTACCAGGATCATGTGACCAGTGGAGATGTCCATGTTGGATGGGACTGGCTCCTCACACCAGGAGGAGGTGCTGCTGCGAGTTGACGGGCTGGCTGCGGGCCCATCGCTGAACTGAGACGAGACGCTGTTGAGGCGGGAGTGCCGCAGGGTCTCCGGTCGCTCAACTCGCTCAGAGGTTCTGATTGCCATGCGCTGGCGACACAGCTCCTGGGTACGACAGAGCATGGAGACGGTGAAGGACTGGATAATCCTGAATGCCGCTTTTCCTCACATTCCTTGCAAGCTGTCATGTGTTTATCTTCTTCTCATGCTCACAACAATAGTCGATGTATTTTAAGTGCTGAGCCTCAGCTGTAAGGAGTTGAGTTCTTATTGTAAAATCCTGTCTTTTTCTCTGTAGATTAGTGGCTTATCCTTGTGGATTATGGAGATTATATTAATTATGTCAAAAATACATGGTTAAGAAAGCAAAGATGACTTTGGGAGAGAAAAAAATGCCACACATTCCTCCTACTCAATGACTCTTTCCAGTGATTTATAATAAGTTTTAATGGAAGAAATACATATCACAAAAAATCCGCCTGTTTTTTAAAGTCAGACCCTGTTACTTGCTTTTGTTTATTAAAAGAGGAGCTCTATTTGTTTTTTTGCTATTTTTTTAAGTAGATACATGACAGTAAAACGGGGCAATCAGTCAAAAAGACTGAATCCTCAGAGAAGCCAAAGAGATAAAAATGCTTCATCAAGAATGTTAATTCTTTGCTTTGATTAAGACCCTTGGATATCATGCTAAAACATCCTTTACTTAGATGAAATCACTGCTTATGACTCAGTTTCTCTCCCACAGTGATCCTGTGCAGAACATGCCAGAAAACGAGGAAAAAAGGGTCCTCACTACACCTTTTTTTTTTCTTCAGATAATTTTTTTTCTGCACTGTAGGGTGCGGTCTCCTCTTTATTTGTATGTTAAACCTCCAATCTTTTAACCTCACCATGTTTAATTTTGGGAGGCAAAGCTGTCTTCTTCACTGAATTCATTTCCATACTCAATTAATCTGAGCGAGGACGGGGCAGCCCAGAGAAAATGTCTTGTGAAAGCACACACTATCTCATGATGAATCATAGTGATATTTCCCTCTAGAGCACAGTCCTCCCTCCTCTTCTAAGCCCTAGTCTTGGATCAGCTTTTTTTCACCATCAGACTTTAATGATTAGAGCCATGAAGCGGTGCCCAGGGCCTTGGCCTCAGGGCACCATCCAGGTCCACCTCATAATTCATCCCACTTCTCAGCATCTCTGCAAAGCGCCGCTGCCTGCCAGGGCCGAGAAATTGTCCCCGAAGAAGGCAGAGGGATGCAGTTAGAGCCAGAGTAGAAATGAAGAGGAGCCTGTAGGGGGGAGCAGGTCTTAGGATTACTAGCTCCCCATTGCCCCCCCCCCCCCCTTTTTTTTTAAGAGCTGTTTTAAAACAGTAAAAACAAGCTGGACAGTCTATACAATCTGTACACCCATTTTTCTACGTCTCAGC
This sequence comes from Oryzias curvinotus, assembly GCA_023969325.1. Taxonomy (NCBI): domain Eukaryota; kingdom Metazoa; phylum Chordata; class Actinopteri; order Beloniformes; family Adrianichthyidae; genus Oryzias; species Oryzias curvinotus. The sequence goes on along the minus strand of CM043725.1, from coordinate 22,796,696 downwards.
AACTCTGGCTGGAGAACATCAAGCTAAAGGTTTCACGTTTTGATGTGTAGGTGCAGAACAAAATAACTCATAAGGAAAGAATTTGAGCATTTCATGTTTTAGACAACTTTTGTTCTTTTTTTTTTTTTTTTTACAATATGTGGCCATAACTATGACACCTCTGGCTTTTGCATCAGCCCTGTGAAAACCTGATTAAATATTGAAAATGTTAAGGCGACACGCAGATAAATGTGTTGAGAATGCCACGCTGGGCACAGCTGAGCCCCAACCCTGGAAAATCAATAAGCCCCAGCTACCCCCTGCCCAGGAGGAACTGAGGGAATAGGTCATGGTGCTGACTCCTTCCCCACCTCACATGCACGTGCAAAATCACACTTTGCATTGAAATCTAAGCAGGAAACGAACAATGAAACAACAACATGTAATCAAATTAAAGGATTAAAATGAACTCAATTCATTCTTTAAACTTTATGGCCACTGCAAAATCCATCTAAAGCACAGAGGAGGAAAAAAAATGCTCAGACACTCATCTGCCAACTGAATGATCACAGGAGGAGCTTCTCCAATAGCAGAGCACAGGCTCTGTGCCCTGGCTTCTGATTGGCTCCTGGTGAGGGGCTGGGTCTAACCTGATAGGTTGCAGTGGCGTCAGTGCTGGTGTCAGTCCCCAGGCTGGCCAGCTTCTCCTTCATGTGGAGGTGTGAGCGCTGGCGGACGCAGAAGAAGGTGGCGGACACTGCCACCGCCACCAGGATGAAGAGCACGCAGAGGATGGAGAGCAGCAGGAACTGGCCAGACTCCACCCTGGTCTCCTTCACCACGGGGATCTGGGTCAGGCTGCCTCTCTGGAGAATGCACACAAGTAGAGAGAAAACACACTGTCAGAGCAGTAAAGGATGCTACTCTGTCGCTTCTTAGATTGACACCATCATTTTTGATTTACAGCAGGCGCCACATCAAGCCTGCAGCACCTTGTTTTTCACCTGAGAGGCTTGTGTTGACAAAAATGGAAGGCAGTAGGGGGGCAGAAGCTTCTTCTTTTACCTACACCTCTTTACATCGACCCACAGGGCTATGTGAACTGCCCCACATCATAAACACCTCTAACACTTGCCTTAAAACATGCATTTAGTCTCTCAACCTTATTTCTAGCCCCTGTCATCTGCTTCCTTCACTCCATGTACCACCACTACAGATATTTACGACCCCATTTACTGCTGCCATGAAGCAGGCTGGCACTGTGAAGCTGCAGGAGTCTGGGATACTAAAAGCTTGTGCTTAATTAGCTCCTCTGGTCCAGAGTTTGGCTGGATTAGACCCTGTCCTCAAGCTGCACAGCTAATGGCTACCAGGGGCTGGGGGACACAAACAGGCCAAAGCGGATCACCAAGCAGTTCTAAAACTCCTTTCATGAAAACATTTTGGGTGCATTAATTTATCAGACCCACGTTTATTTTAGGAAAGGTAAAACTGTTGCTTGATAAGAAAAAAAAATGTTTACGTTGGGGACAAATTATCTCTGCTCCATTGATGTTGAATATTTTAAAGCTGAACAGTAACAATCAGAATTGAGATGGATTTCTCACAAATCCCCAAATTGCTGCCACGAGTATAATTTTATTTTTCCAAATCCAAATGCATCCTGTCAAATGGTTGCAAAAGCAGAGAGATGCAATTTGCACTGAATTATTTTCTTCACATAAATCATCCTTACTGTCTCTGGGATTGACATGAAAACATTGGCTTTCTGGTGCAAGCCAGTTCTTCTCAGATTCTGATCTAATTTTACCAGAAGCACGCCCTCTAATAGCTATACATCTGCAAAAGGGCAGTATCAATAACCATGCACACATTCATCAGGCTCCTAATTGTCTGCATGCAATATTGAATGATGGATGGGCATAGGGAATCAAACCTGCACCCCTGAAAAAATAAACAAATAAAAAGCTCCAACAGTCAGCCTAAGGAGCCAAATAAAGAGCGGCAGCATCTTGTGGTGTTTTCGCACGACTCTTCACGTCACACCAAAAGCAATGACCTTGTGGCTCTTGACCGCTTAGGCCTTCGTGTTGGTTTGTTCCACTACTTAGTCGGGCCAGAAGATAGCTGCTGGTGATTGCGAGTGCAGTGCCTCCAGCATGAAGCTCCAATCAAGCAATAAGAGGTTAGAATGCATGTGAGAGGTCTGAAGAGGCCTGATGCACAGGGGAAGGCTCTTCAACCAGAGACGTGTCTGTCTCTGTCAGACACACAGTAACACTAAAATTGCCTCTGTTTTCACTTACGGGGCATTTTAAGACAGATTTGGACTAAACCAGACAGTAAAATAACAATTCCAATAGTTACAATTTATTTTCAAATACTTTTTGAAGAAAAAAAAAAAAAAGCTCCACAGACACAAATGTAGCACGAGCCCAAAACACACCAAGAGTCTCACACAAAAAGGATGTAATCAAGTTCATCAGAGACATGGCCTTTTATCTGAGGCAGCTATTGAAAGATTTTCACCTTAAAATGGATAAAAAAGCCGATCCACTGGGGGAACAAACAGGTTTGGAATTCACTGCAAGCATAAAAGAGCGTTTGAAGGCAGTAATCACATTGAAAGAAACAGGAGGAACTTCAGAGGAAAAGAAATGAAGAGAGATGGTTTAAGGCTTCAAAGCCAACGGTTTCTATTTTTGTTTTTTTAAGGAAACTGATTTTATCCTAACCATATTATATAGTAAATAATAGAACTAATACTAAATGTTTAAATTATTAAAGTAAAATATTTTTTTCTGTAAATTTTAGTTTAAATATGTTCATTTTATCTTTAAATTTGCTTAGTCAGTAATTGCATGTGGAGCAATGGAGAAACATATTTGACTCATTTTTTTTTTTTTTTTTCAAAAAAAAGGAGCAACATTAATTTATAATAATACACCATATGTAGTGTGCTGCTACTTTATGTTTTATATGTTTTCTATCTCTGATTCTCTCATTCATGTCCCCCTTGTTTGGTGAATATTCCAATCTGAGGGGAGACGAGGGGCCAGATGGATGTCGGTGCTCTGGATTATTCAAATTATGAGAGGCAGGGTCAGTCAAAGAGGTGCAGTCCCGCAAATGGATGTCCATTCATACACATCACAATAACCTTTAAGAAGAGCTTTAACCTCACACAACTGAAAAACCATACATCAGTTTAAAGTTACTACTGTGAATTTAGATTGTAGTACACTTTTACAGTTGAGGTTTTATTAAGTAAACAAGTAAGCACCAATTCTAAGGTTTTATGTGCTGAGTAGGATCATATAGATTTACTCAAGGCACAATATATTTTTTTTATTGAACTATAAAGTTTAACGTAAAAATAGAATGGTTGATTTGATTTGATATATTTGCAAACAAAATAAAAAAACACGTCATATTCATCATTTTAAAACATAAATACAAATACAATTAAGATTATTTCCATTTATAAGACATTATTAAGCATAAATAAATAAAAAAGGTAAAAATATGACTGACCCCCCCCCTGCCTTTTTTTTCCCCCCCAATTCACTGACTGAATATCCAACTTTCTTATTTGGACATTGGAGTCAGATGCTCCCCGCGCCACGCAGAATGGACCTGCGCAAACTTTGTCTCCAGATGTGCTCACTGCAAAGCGTCCGACCCTGTCTTCAGGTCAGGCTCACATGTTTGATTCAGTCAGTCAGTCAGCTTTTGGAAAGATGATCTCCAGTACCGCGTCGCGCATGGAGAGAACGGAATAAAGCGCAACCACGAGGATAAATAATCAGCCAACCACCTTTTTTTTATCCATTAACATCTAACCGGAAAACTTATATATTTTAAAGCAGAAGATAATTACCTAAATCCATTTCGCGACGAGCTATTCCAGAGAGCGTGGATGAATGTGGATGAGCGCGGATGCGCACTGGCGCTCGCCGCAGCTCCGACAGGCGTTTGAGCGTCCCGGCCGCCCACTCACACTCGCTTCACCGAAAAGTTCTCCTTTGGAGGGTCCCATGCGTCCCTCCGCGCCAACAAAAGAGCGCCGCTTCAGTTTGTAGATAAAAAAAAAAAGGTCGGAGTCGGAGAGAATAAGAAAAAAGGAGAAGAATGTGGGATATGCCCGCCTGATTTTCCGAGCCTTGGAAGAATGTGCAGAAGCCCCACTACTGAGTCCTTTCAGCTCCTCTGTGCCAATGAAAAGAGATGGGGAGGTGGTGGGGTTGGCTTTTTTTTTTTCCTCCCCCGATCATTTAGTTAAGGCTGAGCCCCTCCTTATATTCAGCAGCTCAGGAGTCCCCGTCCATTGCACATGTCATATCCACTGGTTGCTATAGCGATGCCTCCACATGTTGTCGACAGTGAATGTTCAAGGAGCAATGCCTGGCTAATAGGCTTGCGGCCGAGTGGCGATATAAATGGACATAGGGCTAGTCACTCATTTGTTGAGCTACTAGGGGTCTCTGTATTTGGTGTGTGAATTGCGGTTTTCTCAGGCTCTCCTTCTCCCTCTGAGCTCCCACTCCCAGTGATTCACTTCTGTGGGCAGAATGAGGGAGATGGGGCAACCTATTCTTCAAAGGAGGCGCATTCAAAGCAGAAATGAGCGCCACAATGAGAGGCTACACAGTACAGTACTGGAAAACTATATGAATACCACATTGAAGATTAGCAGAATTAAAAAAAAGTTCAGTTTATAATGTAAATTATGTGTAATTGGGTGAGTCTTTTCTCTGCTCCTCTCTCAGATCTGCTAGATTAAAGAAAAGAGGGGGGTGGAAAATTGCAAGTTTTACAAGTTTTCAGGGTAAAATTCTCTAAAATGCTATCCTAATTAGCAATCAGTCTGAAAAAAAACAGATCCAATGGAGAGCAACAGCTGCACTTAGCAGGGAAAGAGCGAGAAAGGGGGATTATGAGGAGCACAGGGATAGAAAAGGAGAAAGCAAAAGAAAAGGGGCGGTGAAGGGAGGAGAACGGGGGTCCTGTCAAATGCAGATGACGAGTCTTAGGGAGGGAGGGGGGGGTGTGTGTGTGTGACGGGAGCTCTCCAGTTTATTTTTTCCATTCAGCGAGCACCCCCCCTTCTTCTCCCCCTGCCTTTTGTCCCTTGGTGTGACAGCTGGAGTTGGCGATGTGAAGGGGAGAACAAAAAAACGAGCTTGCTGTCCAGCCTGGGTCCGTGGACACCACCCTGCTCTCTGAAAAGCAGAGCTGACAGGGCGGCCCACCGACCAACCAAAAATTCTATACCAGGTTCTGAAACACCACCATGAAATAGAACCAAACACAGATGAATCTTAGTTGGATTGCACCAAGAGTGGCACTTGTCATGTCGAGCCGTTTTGCACACTTGCGTCCTGGAATATGAGAAAAAATGATTCAGGATGCCGGTTCTGTTCTGTGTCTGGCTGCCAGAGAGCACACCTATCCTGTCAGGCCGGAGAGAATCCTGAGGAATTTTCATTCAGCTTGTGCACAGGAACACATTCTTTTTTTTCAGGGCTTGTTGCTGTGCAAATACTGGGTGGATGCAGAAGTAATGCATGGCAGGAGACTTTTATCATGACTGCCAGTTAGTGGGCTTTGTTACAAGTGAGAAATAAATAGCAGCCCATGAGCTTAATCCTCAGAAAATCAGTCCTGACATGAAGTCAACCATGTGATTATATCTGCCTGGCTTTTTTTTTTTATTTTTGAACAGAAAGAGAGTCTGCTTTATTCTTTCCCTTGGAGATTGCCCGGTCCCACACCTATGAGAATTCAGTCAGAAAAACTGAAGCATCAGATAATGAACACCAGCAAAGAAAAGGCAGAATAGACTTTTTGTCTGGTGGATGTTTGCAGCAAAGCTTGACTTTGCCCTGCTGTTTATTCAAGCTCTGCGTAAATGCACGTAGCTTCACACGTCATCTGAACAGTTCAATTTCACAACTAATGCCTCAGCGCTAATGGTTATCACACTGGGGACGTTTGATGTGATCGATCGGTTCACACGAAAACCACCCAGGAGTCACTTTCAAGTCCCTGTGATGGTCACGTGCAATCGTCTCTGTCATGCCTTTGTGTTCTTTGGTACTTCCTCAGGGCAACACATGCTCCAGCAGTTGCAGTGAGTTCTGCGAGCCTTATCTGTCCTCCCCGTACACCGGAGTTCGCCTCCGTGACACATTTCTGATTTCTAGTAAGAGAAAGATAGAAAAGTGGCGTGTGCGTTAAAGCCCTGCAGGAAGGAGGCGTGCGGCACATCTCTCTGCTGCTGGGTGAAGTGAGGGATGCAGGAGGTTGGAAAAAATGTCAGGATCAAGTGCTTTGGCTGGGATGGCAGTGCTGTGACAACCACTGATGAAGTGAGGAGGAGGAAGAGGAGGAGTTTTTTTTAAGTCACCTTTACGGTGAAGAATGACAAAAAATCAGCTTTTTAACATGGTCTTGGAATTATTGCGGGACTGAAGAAGCTTTTTACTGGCAATTAATGTTTTTCTTCCATTTATTTTGATAATGCTTTATTTGAATGACTTATTTGAAAAAACAAATAAATAAATATATATATAAATTTTAGGATTATTTCCTCACAGGATCATTTCCTTACATCAGCATCAAGCCAATTTTCCACTTCGGTTTCCATTTCAGGTTATAATTAGTATTTATTCATACATTTTATGTTTTATCATGGTTCGGAAGGGGTGGAGGCATTATGAGTGTTTTATAATTTCATTTTTATTTGCTTTAAATCTATAAAGCACTTTGAGATACTGTTGTATGAAGAGTGCTTTATAAATACAGTTTAATTTGATGTAAATTTTTGCAGAAGGATAAAAATGGCCATTTTTTATCCTCAAAACTATTTTGAATGTTTTGGTTTACAATGTAGAAACCTCCCATGTGATGTCTTTGCTGGCTGGTATCACAGAAATATATATGAAAAATATTTCCTCTGCATGAGATTAGGCAGTTTTGCCAAGTCATGTTTTCAAATTACATGCTTGCACCAAAGAGTGGGACAAGCTAGTCATCAACTGATTTTATGGTGCTAAGAAGCTGTGCAGGTTTCTTGTATTTCTGTCAGGACCTCCTGCTTGGTTGGTGGGATGATGAAAGCGGGGAACAGCCACTCCTTTCAGGACTTTCTTGATTTATTTTGCAGAAGCACGCGTCAGAAAGTCTGTAAAACTTTGTCATTTTTGACAGTTACATTAATTTTTTTGTACTGTATTTGTAGTAGCTTTTTATGCGATTTAGTCTTTAAGAGCTAAAATTGAGGCTTAGAGCAAAAGAACTGCAGACTGATGGAGGTTTGAGGAGTTCCAGTGACAGAACAATGGAGCAGGGGTGGATGGAAGCCTTTCTGTACCCTGGGCAAGCATTCTCAAGGCCATTCTACTTGCCATAGAAGATGGCGAATGAGCCTTAATCCTTAAAAGATAGTTATATCAATGGCAATTCAAGGGCTTTAAAATAATGTTCTGAAAGAGAAACATCCTCAAAACAGATTCCTACCAGTTCTTTATCTAGAACTGCAATAAACATCACCTGAGAACTAGGAAAAGACTGATTAAATCACAAAATAAGCAGTTTTTGGCAAATGAAAACAGAAAGAGCATATTTACTTACTCCATTAAAGTATTATTTATTTTGGGAATTACATGCTACTTTTCTTTTCCTTTTTTTTTTAGACAAAAAGAACTACTTCTATGATTTAACCAAACATTAAATATCATTCATCGAATTTTTGGAAGAGTTCATTGTAGAATCAGTGCAACAAATGCGCATATATTAATGAGACCATTATCTGCAAAACGATTTTTCCATATTCATACACAAACTGCAACAACGACAAAAAAAAAAAAAAACACAAAAAGAAACCAGGCTTCAAGAATTACTGTTTACTCTAGTGGTGAGTTAAAACTATTAACTGTATATAAGAACTTGACTCAGTGGCCCCTCCCCCTTGCATTCCAAACAGGAAGTACCCGCTGGCTCCAAGAAGCCAAAATCCCATCGTCTTCTATAGAGAAATAAACAGCTATTACTCAGTCATTCTGTCTGTCAGAATAACAATTCTTACTCCGCTACCTTATGTAACACGCTCTTGCTGATTCTATTTTTTTTATTGGTAGTTTTTCTGCAATGCAAGTCATTCATGCTATAAACTGACCAATCAGATCCCTTAATAAAAACATGTGGTCTCATGTTGAACGTTTCAAACATTTGATTGACAGATTCTCCTGCGCACGCTTTAAAGGGGTAGGGGGTTTGGACTTCCAACAAGCTCACTCCTGATTGACTCAGAGGGACTCGGACCAATCACTGCTTACTGATAATATCTGGTTGCAACATGGCGGCGTCCGTGTTGCAAAAAAAATGGTGACTGACTTGACCTCCTTTCATTGGAGCCAAACGTAAGCCTTTTTTTCATGGGTGACGTCAACGTCGAACGGCCTCACCTGACCGTCCTCTTGGTTAATTTGGCCTTGCAAAATACTTCAAACATTGCTTGGATTAAATGTATATATTTATCTCAAATCCTCTGAGTTTTGTCCTTGTTTTAATCTATAACTATACATATAAACAAAAAAAAGTGGAAAATTGGAAACTTTTGTTTAAGTTACAAAGTAGCACAGGGGTTAAACTTTTCCTGCCATACTGCATTTACCAGAAAGTTCCCACTCGTGCTTTCACCTGGTGATCCACACTGTTTTATGCAAGATTCAGCAAACAGAAGAAAAAAGGCTGGCGACACGGACCCACCATGCCGGTGGAGCAAACAAAGTATATACGAACCCCACGATAATTAGATCAGCAAGAGGCTAATGTTGTTTGCAGTTCTTCGCAATGAACCAACAGCTGCGCTTTGCACCTGTGACTTAAGCAATGTAAGATAGACCAAAAATAGTTGGGTTTTCTGCTTGGCTCTTTGAAATGGGGGGCAATAAATTATTCATAATAATACGTGAGCCAGGCGGTTGCTGCGGCTCAATTTAGGAAGGCGTTGGAGGATCAGCTTGGAACTGTTGTGAGGAACGAAACTCACACAAAACAAAATACATTTGGGTGCCCTGTTATTTTCTCCCCCAGATCCTCCAGCTGTTTGTGTTGTTATTGAAATGATTCACAAGGTGTAAGTAAGGAGCATAAATGTCGCGCTTCGTCTGGGATTTAACTTCTGTAAGTGATTGATTTATATGTTCAGTTTATAATATTTATAATAAAACCAAAATAAAAAAAACCCTCACATGCACAGAAGATGTTAAGATGCAGTTCAGTTAGAGAGAAAACATCTTTTGGGATTCACAATGCAACGCTGTGATTTCCGTATAATTATTTGTGGCTCTACGGCTTGATTTCACCTGACAGGAGTAAGTTATGCCGTACAGAGAAAGATACAACATTTCCCTTTGGTGTAAAGTCTTGGTTAAGGTGCAGACAGCAAAGTAGATTTTTTTAAAGGTCTTGTTTTCAAGTGTTTGCATATGTAGGAGGTAAAAAAAAAAAGAAGATATTTAGAGGAACAAAAAAGAAAAGGCCCATTTTTGGTTTTCATTGACTCATTTAAGTTGCCAGGTCTCATGGAACCCTCTTAGGCATGTCTGTGTCATTTGTGTATACAGATGTGTGTCAGCCATGTCATTCTGGTATGGTTTCCCCAGATGAACTTGCTCAAATAGACCTCTCTTCTTTGCATTGCCAACTAGTTCAAAGCAAACATCAAGATGAGCTCAATGCCCGTCACCTAGATTATATTTACAGCGCGGAGAACCGTGCACATGTGCACTTCAAATGAAACTACTCTGTGCCGTCACAGCTTTATGTTTAAAACAAGACCAGATCTTGTAAAAGAGACCAGGTCTATAGGCCTAAAATAAGGAAAAGATGCCTTGAATATTGAAATAAGTATTTGATGTCAGCAAATTTAGCCTTAAAATGTGGGATTCTTGTGTCAGACCCACTACGATCATCTTTTGATCTATTTTAAAAGTGTTCCCAGTGGTCTTTTAAATGTTACGATGCCATTTTTAGCCAACATTTAAAAAAAAAAAAAAATCTGTGTTGTTTTCTAGTTTCTACAGAGCAGCAGTGATTTATCAGAAACGCACCTCTGAATTGTGGGCATGACTGTTGGCGTGAAAGTAAGCCTCTGCTTATTTCCCATTATCCCTTTGCCAACACTCTCTCCTGCTAGATTACAGCCCCTCTCAACCCCAACCTAACATTAGTGGTGCAACAAAAAGGGCAAGTGATATCGTAGCCGTCCAGCTGCACAGTTTTAAGCCAGAATCCAGCTCAAACGAAGAAAACAAATAATGTTGAATTGGATTGGAAGTGAGCAGAGAGACTTTGGCACGTCCACCGCAGTTTCTATGCCACAACAGGAAGTTTTTCATGATGGAATATTTTCATCTGCTCCTGATTCATCATGATTTGTATAAGGAAATACTCATAAATGCATTTTAAGCTTAATATATGCCCTCCATAATCATATAAAATGCTACAAAAAATGTTAAAAACACCTTTTTCATTGGAGTGTGTCTTTGCAGGTATGCGTTTAATGGGCGATTGTGTCGGTTTATTTTCATGTATTGCTGTAATGTCATTTGTAAAATTCCTTTAATAATCATCAGTTTTTATTTAAATTTTGATTATTTGTGTGTAAATGATCTTGTTTCACTATTATGTATTTTTTTTTTTTTGTACTGCTGGGTGCTGTATTTGATCTCACCTGGTTCAGGTTGCCAATCACCACAGCTGTTTCTCTTTCAGCTAATGACTTCCTCAGTGTATGTACCTCTATGGTTTTTCCTTCGAGTCCAACAACAAATGTTTTAATACCACCTTCTTCAACAGTAAAGTCTATTGTAGAGTGTCCCTTTTTATTATGAAAGCTGTATGTTTTGGCAGCCGTTGCTGATGGTTTGTTGGTTTTGTGTGTCAGTAGACTGCAGTAAACTGCTGAATAATAAAGTAATTCATCGGAACTTGAAATTGCCAATGAAATCTCACAATTAGCCAGATACAAACCAAGCAAACCAATTTATAGTAATTACAAGATTTATCACTGTTATCAAAACTAAACGTTTATTTCCTTAATTAGCTTTTCTAGAAACATAAACACAGCTATTAACTTGTTGATATTACATTATTCGTTATTTTTCTATGTTGTGCATCAATCAAAAAAGCAATTTGAAAGGTTTGAGAAAAGTCGTCCCACCAAAATAACAGTTCTGCTCTTAGCTCATATCATTATTTAACAGACATGTCTGCTTAAAGACACCAAAATATATCTCTAATCTGAGAATTCTCTCTGAAGATAATACGTGGCTTTAAATTTAATTATAATATTCCCCTTCAAGAATGGATACGTTTGTTTCATGCGTCTCAAAGGTGGGAAAATCTATTTAAAAGTTTAAGCGAGTTATCGAAACTTCTTTTTTTTTTTTTGTAGATCTCTATAGTTTATTTACTCTTATAAAAATGCTGCTGAAAACACCATTATAAATGTCAAGTTTGCAAAAATATTAAACCAGAACTTTTTTACTTTGTTTTGTATATTTGCATATATTTTTGCTATATATTTTGGAATGTTAATTCTAAATAAGTTAGCTTCTTAGAAACTAAGCTTTTTGCAACAGAACTAAATCAGAAGAATTAATTATTAGTAATTCATTTTATAATGTGAAATTTAAAAAAACCCTAAAACATCTTTTCCATCTTGTCAACAGTTAAAAACAGTAGGAAATACAAAAAGGTTTTAATTGTTTTCTTTGAACAGACACACTACTTTTAGACTATTGTGCTTTCAGCAAACGTTTTTGTTTAATCTCAGAGAGAGATAAGACTGCAATTAATTTCGAGAGGCAGGGGGAAACACTGACACAATACATCAAGTCACACATGAATGGTGAAAGGCAGGGATACGTGGTCTGCTGTGGAATAACACAGATAGTCAAAGGCAGCAATAGAAAATATGAAACTCCTGCCACCAGAGACTTGGGTAAGTGGTGCTGGGAAACTCTGATACTAAAATTTACACTAAAGAGACAAATAGAGACGTTTAGAGAGGTGTTGAGGCCGACATGAGTTCAGGGGGCGTGTCAGCGTATACTTGAAAGTGCTGGACACACTGCATTGAATTTTCATTGAACTGTGACGCAGTTTTGATGAATTTTTATGTAAGAAAAAAAGTATTTTAGAACTTGCATGGCTGTCCCATGGCTGATGGAAAAACAGTAAATATGCTTCATTTAAAGAGTAAAACTCTATTATGTTGTTAAAATTTTTAACCTCGTGACCCAATAAAGGGATTCAGCGGGTTCAGAAAATGGATGGATGGATTATTACAATTTGAAAGCTATTCAGTGGCATCCACAGAATAGTGTGTGTCTTATTGTTACATCAGATAAATATGCAAGAATTAAAAAAAAAAAAATAGCACCACTTTTTGAAATGTCACCATCCCAGATAAAATGGAAAAAGGACATTCATCCCATCTTGACTTTAAAAAAATTGAAATAAAGGCTGGCAGAGGAGATACCATTGATAAGAGACCTCTTGTTTGAGTGACAGGTGAAATCTGTTTCATTTAAATCGCTCACATTTAAGCATCTGGTGTTCACTTTGCTGCAGAATGAGTTATCTCAGAACAGTAAAGTGGATTGCATTTCAAATCAATTCTTTCTAAACCAGACTGATTGTATCGCTGATTTCACATCTCACATTTTTATTCAGAGATCTGAAACAATGCTCCTAACAAAAGTAGGCATGGACAAGGTTTTGGTGGCCACATTGACTGTACACACTTTTTATAGCACATTGTGATCCTAGTAGGTAAAGATTTGTGTGTTTATCTACAGAGTTTCTTTTTTTTTTACATTTTGGGTGGGGGTGGGCCTTGTGATTTTTATCCAGGTAATTGTGTACCTTAGTTCAAAAAGAGTTGAAAAACACTATTTCAGAAGTGGTCTCAGTGGTCTTTTAATTATGGTTATGGCATAAAAAATAGACATAAAAAGCTGCTGTTTTCTAGGACATAGTTTCTGCAGAGAAGTGTCTCATTAGAAACCCAGCCACCCTTCCAACCCTGTTACTGAGAGCTCTCTGTTTACATGCTCTCCTCCTAGCTTAACGGGAGCTTGTGACCTGCCTAGCGTATTTTCTACATCACAAATACAATATTTGTCAAAGGTTATTTTTTCGTTTGCTCCTGATACACAACAATTTGAATAAAGAAATACTCCAAAAGGTAAATTTCAGTTCCTTTTTCTTTATATGTACTCCATCATTAGAAAAATGTCACAAGAACATGATAACATCACCAAAAACATGTCATATTTTATTAATGTTATCAATTTTCTTTACAAGGACAAAATATATTTCGCATTAAGTTTTTTTTTTACTTTACAGCATTTTTGAAATATTTTGTCCCTGAAAGAATTGTATTTAAAGAAGCCTTTACACTTGCAGTGGGTTCTCCACTGCTTTGCAGATCTGTTGAGTGTTGATGGAAAATAAAAAATAAACTGCCAGAATTTGTGTAGCATTAATGCTGTTTCCGATCTGTCCTGTCCGACACTATTGTTGAATATGGTGTCAACTGCAGCTACAGTGAATTGGACCTTGTGCTTGTTAGTTTAGGAGACTCCCTGCCTGACAGAGCACAGACAAGCCAATAAGACTGAGAAGTAAGAGTAGGCATCCTGAGGGAGCAACCTCGGATTTGGTCACTAGACATATTCACGTAATGGCAAACTTTTGCCTCTTATGCTCAAAAGTCCCGTCTAAAAATATTAAATCTTATTATTTTTTATAGCATGCAGCACCTCAAATTAAATTTGTGAGTAAATGATCACTATAGTGATATCTCTCAGGGCGGGTCATTACTGGGTCATTACTCTCTCTAGTTTAAATGAAATGAAAACAATAAACATTTCTGATCACACTGAATTGAGTTGATTGGACAGCCAGCACCCAGCATGTCTCCAGCTGCACCTTGGTGACAAAGGAGTCGCAGCATATTGAAGCCACCTGCCCGGACATACGCGCCCTTCATCAGTTACAAGTTGTGTAAGTGAAGATTTAGATGTAGAACGACAGGAGGCGGAGTGTGATGGGCTAAGGGTCATCTCCCTGTAAATGCACATCGCCACGGCCTCATAAATTCTCATCAGTGTCTTCATTAAACATTTTCCTCTGCTGTCGCCATGACAACGCTGGCCCAGCGTGTGCCCTTAGGGAGAGGCGTGTGCGCCAGGAGATTTTTTTGGGGGGTAACTTGGCACAGACAACACCGACCCATACCTCCACTGCAGATTTGAACGGGTGGAGGGGTGGCATGCAGCCAGGGCTAGTAGATCTGCTCCATGACGATCGCACTTGACAAGCACTGGCTGTGTCTGGACTGGAAGCAAGCACTCTGATTTCTTTCTATAATTACTGCTAATCGGAGGAGCCGCAGCCCATGCTAATGAAGCCACACCAATCAGCTGGGGTGTGTAAATGTGTGTGTGTGTGTGTCAGGGGGGCCTTGTGCTGCACAGCAGCTTCTTTGCATGAACTGAGCTGACATTTCCTGGCCAGCACCGCAGCCTTACTTGCATGTCTGTGTGTCTCACAGCTCCAGCGGCCTTATAAGAGTAGTCTGCCCTCGAGCCAAACCAAGCAGCACGGCTTGTGGAGAGAAACCCCTGTGAATCCTTAATGAGGCTGCAGCCACGGCCGTTTCAGCTGCCAGTTTGCAGCTCACATCTCCCGCTGCTTCGCACCACAGCCTCTTACAACAACACAAAGTACGGCTGATCAGAATTTCTGAAGGCAGAATTAATTATGATTTATGTCAGGATTTTGATGGCTTTGTAATATAATAATATATCAGCAGCTCATTATTGTGAATGCATATAATCAATCTGGCCTATTTTCCCCCGCAAACATAATTACACTGAATGGCTTTTAGTGAAACTGTGATGTCGTCTTTTTCATGTATATAATGAATAGTGACAGATGTGATTGCATGTATTTGAGGACTTGGCTTCCTAAGATTCAATCGCCTTTTGTTGTTTCCTACAATGAAAATTAATCCATGCTACTAGTTCATCTTATAGACAAGGCTTTGAAAATGACACAGAATTACAGAGATTGATCCCAAAATTGTAAAGAGATGACTTTTGTCTTTCAAAGCTGATCATGCTGCAGATGACAGATATGATCAAAAGCAAAGCAGAAATAGCATCTTTTAAGTCACAACTTCTCACTTTATAAAAAAAAAAAAAAAACATTTGTTTCCCTTTAAACTATTCAGGATGCAGGTCTTGCCAACTAACTAATCCGATGTTTCTCCTCTTTCTGCAGTTATGCACCTGTGGTGGCTGCATCTGAGCATTTGCAGCAAACACCTGACATAACTGCATGTTAATTTAAACAGGTCTCCAGGCAACCACGTCTAAATCCAGACGACTGCAATGTGTGAAGCACGTAGTCACAGAGCGCTTTAAGATCCACTTCTGATTTTCGGCTTCACCTTTATATTTTTGAGGCCTGACTGTGTCGTCATTACATCATATTTGTAACAGATAAAAGTCGTGATGTCTAGTGGTGTTCACTAGAAAAAACGGTTCTTCTCAAAATAAGTTAAAGCATTTAGAACGAATTGTGTTTTTCTCTTGTTTAAGTGAAAGAATCTGTCAATGGAACTAGTAGAGTTTATCTTAGTAACATTTCCTAAAATAAGATGTGATGTCCTGCTCTTTCATGACAAATCTTAATCTTGGAACTAGCTATAAACACTCATATTTAGGTATTTTGCTCTGAATGTCTTAAAACAAGCATGTTTCTTTTACTTTTTCCTCAAAAGATGTCCTATTTTAAGCTCTACAACTGTCCAGCTATCCTTATTTTCATGCAGACTATTTATAATAGGACAAGAATTTCACATTTTGAGATAAACTTGTCAAAAATATATGTAAATTCTGAGTAAAAAAAACTACTTTCAGTAAAGACATTACTTACATCTCACTGAAAAGTTACTAGTAAGTTAGTTTTGTCTTATATCAAGTGTAAAAAGATATTTAAACAAGAAAGTAAACTAAAGAAATTTTGGGATTTTGTGTTTTTGCAGTGTTATATCGTATTTCATTAAAGAGACTGACATAAAAATGTTTTTTGAACAGACGCAAGATGTTGCATCCATGCAGCCTACAGAGAAAAACAAACAAACATCTGTCGGAGCAACTGTGTAAGACCTCAAAATAATTGAACAAACTGGTAGAGAAAGTTGCTCTGAGATGCTCTAGAACTTTGCAGCCACAAGAAACGTTTATGGAAAACAGAATCTGGCATTTAAGAAAAGCAAAAATGCACTTTTAGGATATAATGTACACAAGCTTTGGAGCAACTTCAATAAAGAAGATCTACGTTGGGGTTTTCCATTGCTCTACACACTATTATCAACTAGGCCTTTACATTAAACCAATAGCTTAATAGCCCAGCTTCTTCTCAGCCAATCACAATCCTATTTTTGTCTTTAAACTCATAAATGATTGACTCTTACTGAACTTTAGACAGTTTGCCATCCCTCCTCCACCCTGTTCTCCACTTTAAGAAATGCTTTTGAATGGTCTGGCCTCCATCATCATCTAGACTCTGGGTTTATACATCTATGGTCTGAGTTCATCCCAAGTATGCAAGACGACATCCCCCCACAGCCTGCCACTGCCAACTATCATGGAATCATTTCATGTACATTTTTCTCTAATATAAATAAATCTTTATTCAGAGTCCTAATATCTCTCCATACTGAACTATTCGGAGGAAAAAAGATGACCTACTTTTAATTTCTTTTTCTTAGAAATCGCGTTGAACAGCATGTTTCTTGAAAATCAATATTTGGTCTTATTTTTATCAATTAATTCTTCATGTTGCAGAATTTTTCTGACAGAGCATTATTTCTGTGGAACAGAGATGGAAATAATTCAGTGATCCAAACCTTATAAATAATGTCAAACAAGTCATCAGAGTAGTTCTTCATCTAATGCTTTACCTCAATAAAAACAAAGATCCTCTCAACTCCTCTTTACTCAAGGTCGCCGTATGAAGAAAACAGAACAGCTCATCAAGCAATTCATTTGACCTTGCCATGCAGAAAGCATCAAGATTTACAGCAGGACTCACAATTACAGTCAATTAAAGTCAATAAAAGATGATATGACAGTTGATTGCGTTTAATTTGCTGAGAGCAGAGCTGCTTCCGTGTTGTGCACCCTCTGAACTATAATTAATGTGCTGCTCTACAGCTACCATACATTCAGACTGGGGTGTATGCTAAAGTCAGTTAGGACTCGATCACAAATCAAGATAAACACACAACTATAAGGTAGAGTGGAAGCTTTTTTCCGCAGGGAAACTCTCAAAAAGTTGATCACTGTTTTCTAAATACAACGGCTTTTTGGCATTTAGACTACAAGTTGCGATAAGTTGTCAAAGGAATACTTCTGCTTGGATTTTGTTTTGATATTAAAAAGATTAGCAAGGGCTGCTGCTTAGCCTGCAGCATTGGGTTTTCCCTGCTGCTGTCAGTGCTAAGGTGCCAGATGTGCTAGGCAAAAAGCCACATGATAAATGGCAGAAGGTGAGGGCTGTGCAGCGCGGACCGGGAGCACCCTGCTCCAACATCCTGCTGCCGGTCCCTTGGCATGCGGCTTGTCAGGCCAAATGGCAAACACATCCCCTCTTTAACTCTGACATTTAAAACCTTTGCCATGCTATCCAGCTGTGGACACTGCAGGCTCCCTCGGCACAGTAACCTCAGCCTATTTCAGGCACCCAGACCTCTACCCCACTGCTGCCACTGCCAGACGCCACTCGACACATTTCCATAAACTGTCAGGGCATTTGTTTCAAAAAGTATTGGATGGTTTTATTATTAGAGGTATTGTTAAAATGCATTTCTAAAATTCAGACGTTAAGCCCAACTAGGACCATACCCCTAATGGGGTTATTATTAGGGGTTTGTATCTTTTATTTACCTAAATGCATACAATCTAGATATTTATCATTCATTTGGCATTAAAAACTATGGTGGAACAGAGAAACTCTTGTTTTTTTGTCTGACTTGTACTTTTTACTTAAAGCAACAAAAAGAATGACTTAAAGGAAATAACAGCTTCTAACATTAAAACCTGGTATTTCAGGTCTTTTTAAGGTATGTTCACACCGGGTAGATGACACACGCTCAAGACAGCGCTAAACATGTGTTCAACACAACACGCGTTCACTCCACGGTGTTCACAATGGACGAGCAGGGAGGGGATTCTTTTTCTTTTATTTACAATTGCATGTCTGTCACCTAGCGTTGGAAGAGGCCTGGCGCCATATGTCGACGCAGTGCAAGACTCGTGAATCTTGCTCCTGGCTTTTTCTTTCACAGCTCTATTCTGATATATGAAAGACTTGGTGTCATAGAATTTTGCTCGGGCACAAACCATAATTATTAATTTCTCCTTCGCGATCAATTTACAAACAGTTGGCACTTCCGTGAAATCGGATTTAGATTTTAAATGTTTTATTTCAAGCAATCAGCGCAGAAACATATACCTATACAGGTATAAATCAAACATAGAATAATTAGTCATAAAATTGATTGGAAAATTTGCATACGCTCACATACACTAATAAATATTTCAGTTCTTACATACTCTTAATCACAAATGACCATCCATTCTGTATGTAGAGCCTGAGGCTTGTGAAGCCGCGGGTGAACTAGAGAGTTTTGAGCACAGAACACACCATCCCTCACTGTGGTTCATCTCCAGCCAATTGACCCAACTTGGTAGAAGCAAGCTTGTGATTTTGTTCCCATCACATGTACATAAAGACACAGTAGAGAGCACAACAGAAAGAGCAACTGACAAAGTTATCCAGAAACTGATTAATTACTTCCTGATCAAATTTACACGTTTTTACCAACATAATCTGTAGTTGTTAACTAATAACTAATAATGTCAGGAGATGGGTCAGGCAAAAGAAGAAAAACTAGAAAAAAAGCAACTCAGAAACACAAAGTACTATTTTAATTTAAAAAAGACAGCTGCATAAATACTCTTATTTTATCAAGGGACAAGCAACAATAAAAGGTTCAGGGCATTCTGGTTGCTACATATGCCAATTATGGAGATGTAATCTGCAGTTTTATTAAACAATATTAAGACAGCAAGAGGGAACAAGATACAGCTGTCTGGAGAAGCAGTGGATCGATTAGACTCTTCATGACATTGTGAAAGCTTTCATAGCTGAATCTTTTTGGATTTAATTTGATCTAAACCTACATAATACCTCCAAGGCCATCTTGGCCTTGAGCTTCTCCCAAAAGTGAGAGGTGGACACTGGAAAAAAGAAACGGCCCTTCAAAGAACAAAGTAAAAAAAAAAGTATACCAGCGTCAAGCATACACAGCAGCCGCATCTCACTTTAACAAAGCAAAACATAAAAGAAGCAAGAGTGTAAACACTTTACATTCTGACTCTCATTAAAAAACAGACAAATCTGGCCGCTCCGGAGAGGGGGAGCGCGCGTCATGATATATAGAGAAAGGCAAATACCAAGCTGCATGGCATGTTATCAAAGGCATTTCTTCAGTCCAAAGGTCAGGTGATGGTAAAAAGGTTGCTGAGAAACGGAGCTGCTGGACGGGCTTTCATCAGTGGGAGGCAGCTGGAGTCTCCAAAGAGGAAGCGTTTCTCCAGGCTGCATTCTCAGTGGGGCTGCTCCACTATGACATTTCACATCCAGATCTGCCACAGTAATGGCATTTTAGCCACTTTTAAAACAGCCAGAATGGCCTCCCGCACCGCTGAAATTTTTATAGATGGCTCTCATTTATTGTTTACATTTAGTGCTGTGTTTAAGGAGGATTGTATAGGTTATCAATATGAAAGGGACAGCTGAGGACCAGTGTGCCATTGATTGGCTTATAGAAATACACAGGGCATAACTGCACACAGTAACTAAACAACTCAAAACCCAGCAGAGCTCATGATTTGTATGCAAGCAAGCCAGCCGAAATTCCTCTAAGGCTCTGAATGCCAGAAGAAAAATACAAAACATAAAAATTAACATGACTGTTTCTTATCTTCCACTTCTTATGGTTTTAAAAAGTTGGGAAAACATGTACGGAAGCAAAGCTAATACCGGATAAACTTGCTTTCACATATATTTCAGCCGGAGCACATTTTCTCTCTGCTAGGAAACGGGCAGTTTAGTTTTCCTTTGAAGTCTCAGCTGAAATGATTTGTCCCATTTGCTTGGTTAGATTGCAGTCACTGCTGGTTGCACAAGTGCGATATACTACAATGTTCAGGCTTTGTTAGATTAAAGACAGCAAAAAGGCCCTGGTTAAAAAAAAAAATGGAAATAAATATTCATGTGACAAAGTCTCCTGTCAAAAGAGAATGTAAATTGAGCGTGATCATCTCTGGGGCTGAAGATGCTGGATCCCACTGAGTGCATTATGGATGGTGGTACAAATGTAGTTTTTGTTCTTTACTTTTGATTCTATTGTAATTTTGACATGAAAGGAACACCATGAACAGTTGGAGGGACAAAGCAGGTAAAAAGCAAAAATACACTAAAGGTGTGTCTATTGTAAATGCAAACTAGACGTCTTTCATGAGCAAAAGTTGCAAGATACAAAATATCCTAAATAAGTGGAGTTTATGTTGGTACTCCAATACTTTATGTGACAAGGTTACATTTTGAAGTTTTAAGTATCAAAATAAAGACACAGATTTAGATTTTAGTAAATGACTGTTACTTTTGCAAAAATGTTAATCTTAGAAAGAAGCGTTAAAAAAAGATACTGATTAAAGATGGGTGTTTGTATCATGTTTTCTGGCATTTTTCTGATGATGGAAGATACTTATAAATAAAATTAAGCTTGAATTACATTTGTTTCAAATCATAAATCAGGAGCACACAGAAAATTGCTGTTTTAAAAAGGCCATATTCATGACGTCTAGAAAATACACAAGCTCCCCGCTCCGTTTATGCAGCAAAATCTGACATATAGGTTGAATTACTATTCCAGCTATTTTATATCAAATCTAACACCGAAGTTCATGTTTCTTTCTCAATGGATTTCTTGCATAATATTCATGATATTTTTGTTTTCTACTTTTCTACTCTAACCCTTTTATTTTCCACTTAGGTGTTATTAATTGTTATAGTTAATTGCATCAGCCGTTTCCTTTCAATAATTTCTCTCTCCTTTACTTAATTTTTCTAGCTGCTTTTTGCTTAAACTTTTTCATGCTTTTTGCCTTCATTTGGATAACTTGCTTCAGTTATCCGGTTTGCTTTTCTTCGTTCTTCCTTTCCTTCACTAGAACACAAACGATAACAAGTAAAAGGTTAATTAAAGAAACATTCTTGCTCTTGAATCCTTTTTTTTTAATATAGCAAAACTAATTTACATTGTACAATTATTCAGCTTAAAAAATGAAGTTTTTTTAAAAAGATTTTAATTAAGTTGCTGGAGTTGCAATAATAGTAAAGCAAAATATTGCACAGAAACCTCCTAGATTCATGGTAAAGGGGTCATCATTACATGTGACCTTATTTCTGAAATGAATTCAGCGTCCGTGGCTCTGCATTTTGTCATTTGATTAGGAACATAACACGAGCTTTCAGCATGCATAACACTGTGGCCTTCAGCGTGTGTTCTTCACATCAGAGAGGTTTTCGGGTTTTATTTCTCCTGAAATGTAATTTTAAACACAGGCAAGAGAAAGATAAAAATCTTAGTGCAAATGAATAGTGTGTTAGTCTGTGAGTATTTCTCACAGTCAAGGACAAACATTGATACCAAACTTTGTATATATTTCACAATTGTGAATGCAAAATGCATAAGCAAGTCACACATCCACAGTGCTGAGACTCCCCGTCTGCCATATATGATTTACATTTAGTGGTTGAATAATCAGTTGACATGTAGCTCTGGGATTTCAGTGCTTAATGAGTGGTACTTCACACACGCAGTTTGCCAGAGTTAGCCTGAGCACAAGACCACTGTCAAAATGTCATTGGATTTTAATTTAACTACCAACTTAATCACAAGGGAAACATCCCATGCAGAGAGAATGGATGCTTAAATGAAATCTTTCTGTTTTATTAGGACATATTGGCACACAGACAACACAAAATGCTACAAAACACGCAGCTTTGCAGCTGTCAGGGTGATTATTATTGCAGTTTTCTTATAATTACATTTATAATTCTGGAGGAAAGCCTCTCCAAAACCAGCCGACTGTCTGTGGTATTTACAGAGTATAGTTGGAGATCATTAGGAATTTAATTAAGAGAAATGCTAATGCTCAGAAGAGATTTTTTAAGCTTAAATATCCCACAAATATTAAGTACAATTTAAAGGCTTTTTTTTATTTCTTAAACCCAAGCAGGATGCTGATATTAATGATCAAACCTACAGTACGGCCGCTGAAAATCTTAAAAAAGAAAGTGATTGACGTAGCCCACACAAACCACAGGCTGGCTGTAAATCCACAGCTTTCGCAGTGACTCAGAGTAGGAGGGCAGAGAGGAACAGTCACACAGCTTTTGAGGAACAATTAAGTTATGGAAGTCAGCGTGCAGCATCAACTTCCTGGGTCTACATCCCACACTGAGAGCAGGCTGGTAATAACATACTGAAGACATATTTTTCAACCCAGTGTGAATGTAAACAGTGCAGCCGCTCTTTATTTTTTGAAATTTCAAATAAAACACACAGCTTACGTCCAACTTATGTTTTAAAATATAAAAAGCCATCTCCATCTCCTCTTCTTTGTAAACCATCTTCCAGGCAATACATAACATGGTAGCTACTTCTCAGCTTATTGACTAAAGTCTCCTCCTCCCCACTTTGACATTTGCTTATCCTCGCTGTATCCACCAGTATTGACGTTTGCGCTATCTGGACATCTTCCTAAGCTGTTCTGTCATTTGTCACCCCTTAAATAAAACCCAAGGAGAGCGAGGCTGTTAGTGATAGGACTCAATGGTACAAGCCAATCTTTTCTCCTACAAATGTAAGAGGAAAAATTCAGAACTTTCAGTTGATTAATTTCCCGCTTTCTACGTGTAATAAATTGAAAGAGCAAGCACATTTCTACTTCTGCGACTAGAAAAAAAAAAAAAAATCTTTCTCGCATCCTCTATCATGAATTCACTCATAAATGCGGTCAATTTAGTGCAAATTTACTGAAAGCAAGCTCCTGGTTTAACACCTTTTAAACTAATGCATTTGAAGAGCCCACTTTACAAGCTCTTCTGTCAAAAGCTACTATTTTTCCCCAACTTACCCTTAAACTCTCAGCTTCTGCGATACAAACTGGTGAGATCAACACATTCGCATTAGAGCTGTTGTTCATAAAACACTTTACGAGCGACTTTCACAATTTGTCCTCTGCCAGCTTGATATTTGCAGAACAGTAAATGCTGCACTTCCTCTACATGCATCTCTGCAAACACAGTCTGGTGCATATTTTCTCCCCATGAGGTGGAAGAAGGATTCTTCCTCTTCTCCCTCCCTCTTTCTAACCATAGCCTCCCTCAACCTATCTCCTGCAGTGAGGCTATTATTGCAGCTAATTATCTACAAATAGGCCCAATATGACAAACACAGCCTTGTTCCAGAGCTAGCTAAGCACAGGAATCACTCTGAGAATGGATAACCAGGGAGGGAAAAGACATTTAGCAAATATTACAAAGAAAAGCAATATTTTTTCAAAAAAAAGATATGGGATAAAACCCAGAGTGGAATAATATGAGAGATGCTGTGAAGCAAAACAAAAAAGGTACAGAGTAGTGGGAAGCAGGTGGGTGAAGAAAGACTCTGACGTCAAAACGGAGATAGCATAGATGGCACTAACACAGGGAAATGATCTTGTCTGTGCCTTGTGTGATGGCTGTTGCTACTGGCAACTGTCCTGCAGTGCACAGGCCATATCCACTTAGCTCCCAGCATGCCTCAGGATCAGGGCAGCTCAAGGGTCTGTGGCTGCCTGTCTCATTTCCATAGGGGAACTCAGTTACCAGGCAAGCACGGAGGGCTATAACGCATGAATGGGTGCTTGATTAGATCCTCACCTTTGATACATATGAATATTTATCACTGTTGGATAAATACACGTTTACTCTCCTTTCATCTGGATCATACGGAGAGCTCTTCTTCTCCTCCTCTTCTCTTAATTTTTTCCTATGAATATGTCACCGTGGTGTTCAGGCTCCTGACAAGTGACAAGCACTCAAGATAATCCCTTTATTGTTGCTGAAAGGCAGCGAACAACACTTACTTTAAGTTTCATAAAGCTCATCGTGCTTTTGTCTTGTTTTTCATTCGGAATGGTGATAACAGCTCCGAGACACCTCAAGGAAATGAATCGGAGGGACAGCAATCACCTTGGCACACTGAAAAATGTGTTTGCTGTAAAAGATTACTGTTTGGCTGCACAGTTGAAGCTGCAGATGTGACGCAGGTGCTAAGACAAACTGAAATCACACAGCTTCTCCTGTTTTATCTGCCCATATACAGAAGATGAGCATGATCATACCCACTCTTGTTTTTTTTTTTCCTTTTTCAGAGCAGAGTAGAGGATGTTTGAGGGTGACTTGTACTTACATCGCTAACTCCAGCCTCCACTATCTTCAGGCCTGTCTCCTTTTCCAGCTGCAGCTTGTGCTGGACTGCAATGGGAGACAAAAGCAGAGGAGGTATGAGAGAAGGATGAACAATGGATGACAAGGCAGCAGATTCATGTGCTCCTGAGGCAGAACAAGAGGTCAGTGAAACTGAGACGGATGCAGCGGATCTGAGTCAGATCTCAGGCTGCTCATGGAAAGTGTGCATCCCACGTATATTCATCTTTTCAAATATCTGTCACCACTTTATTCTTTACAGATAATAAAGGCAACTTTGAATGCTAATTTTTGCACTTCAGGTTCATTTTAGGTCTGTACAAGACCTAGTATGGATGTTTGAGAACTGTGAACGAGCTGCAGAAACCTAAGAATCGCAGAAGCTGCTAATCCACAAAAGCCCTGGCTGAGATTTAAGTCTAACACAATACAAAAACTCTTCATCACAAGCAGAGTGATACTTCTAAAGACATTTTCCAGTGAATGATCATGGACTTTACTATCTCATTTTAGAAGAAAAAGTAGGCAGCCCTTCAGTAGATTACAGGATTCCAGAACAGCTATTTTGGACTTGAGTATTAAGATGTTTTAAGTTCAAAATAATCACATCAGTAACTCATATTGATAAGTAATACAATTACAACTAAATTTTTTAATATATAAAAAATGTATATATATAAACTTACTTAGCTTTTACTTTAATATAGATGCTAAATTAAGGTTGAGTTTGGAGCAGAAAGGGTTTGATGCATATTTGCATCAATAGGTGATTAGGGGTTAAATCCAATTTTACTATAAAACCTAGATTTTGAAGAAACTTAATGTATTTTAAATCAAATTATTTTTGAAGTACATGCTGACAACAAAGGTTGTCCTGAAAAAGAAGTTGTAAAATGGTCAGTTAGTTTGATTTTTCACTACTGGAATGTCAAAGTATTGAATTAGATTCGGTCAAAAGCTCCATGTTCCTGCAATAATTATGAATATTGCATCCAATTTATTACAGTAATTATTACAAAATAATTACTAATGCGAGTGCTAGGTAGGTCAGCACAGCACAACATGTAAGTATGAATCAGTTTTTTTGCAATAATTTGTGGAATAAAGCTCCGGAGGATGAATTTATGTCAAACCAAGAATAAAGTTTTAGAACCTCCACATGTTAATTCCTGGTGTGTTAGATAACCTAATATTGAGCCCCTTTGAAAACAATTCAAGTCTAACCACAAGTGTCTGAATGGAGAGTTTGAGAGTTAGTACTTTACTAAAGTAGAGGACTGGCTGTCACAACAAAACCTGCTTAATAATCAATGAATAATCCAAAATATATCACTTTGAATGCACTTATTATTGAGCACAAGGGCCCTGACTTACGCAAGATTAGCAGATACAGTTCCTGTACATTTATGGCACACAATACTTAAGCTCCAGCCTTTGTTCTTCTAGTAATTAATACAACACCCACATCAGATCCTCAAATCTTCTGATCTAATCAAATATGGCATCCTATTTCCAACGCTTTGTTCACAAAGGATATTGTCATGCAAATCAAACTAAAAGTGGGCTGATGCTGAATATCCATCCCTGAAGATCATAGTGTTGCCGACTTTTCCCCCCTCACTGTGCTTATCCAGCCTTCCGCACTTTAATGGAAACATTCATTTTGCCAAACAAAATCAAAGCGGCCTTAATAGATTACACCAATTTATGGACTGAAAAGAAAAAAAAAGATCATTTTAATTAAGTCTGTTTGCATCTGAATGTGATTGGTAATGTAGAAAAGGAAAAAAAAAGGGAGTTGAAGGGAGAGCAGGTCCTTTAAATCCCATCTCCCCAGATGAAGGCTATGCAAATGACCCTGAAGAGCTGAACCCCACCTCACACTCCAAATTCGGCGGTGGGCCTGTTTAATTAGTATTTTAATCTACCCCGATGATTCCACTCAGTCCACAATGCATGCAAAATTCTATCTAATTAACTACGCTACTTTTAGTATAATCATCCATCTCCCTGGCTCTTCCTCTGTCGCCTTTTCTCTTTCTGGTTATTAAGGATCCTGCAAACATTGATCATCCTATCATCCCATCAACACGCCAACAAAAGGGACAACTTCTATTTTGGGTAGTCACCAAGGGGTGTCTGTCTAAAGGGAGCAAAATGAAAACAGGAAGTTTGAGAAGGCAAATGTGCATTTAAAATCTCCACAGTGACGAAAAAAGGAGGACAAGGAAGACATTCCACTTTCAGTAAGGGGAAAATGGCTCTAAATTTGAGTGTATGCTCACACCCCTGCATTTAGCCTCAGACTACCAGAACCTGCTCAGGTCTGGCGCTGTTTAGGAGGGGGTAATGAGTGAGGTAATTGGGCGCATCTGGGTGAGGGGCGTAGCTAGTGGACAAGCTGCTTAAAGGTCACGCAACACCTTTGGTTCTAACAAGGACCCTACTAGGGTCACAGTGCATCATGAGCCGAACTACCAAAGCTTAGCCAAGAAATCAAAACACATCGTCAGGAGCTCAGGTTTGATCGACAGCCTGACAGGAACCATCTCATGAAGAAGCTACAGATGCTTAAAGGTCAGCTGGGAAACAAAGGTAAGACATCAAATCAGCCCAAAGGAAAGGACAGTCCCACAACAACCACTTTAAATGTAAATACATTGTACTTGCCAAGCTCATTAGCTGGTGACGAGATGGTTTTGGGTGCAGTTGCAATAGATTGCTTGTCCTCTCACTAGTTGTACAGATAACAGCCTACAGCATTTCTTCTCGGTCACCTCTTCAATTAACCTCCCACAGGAGCTTGACTCCGTCTCTCTTTTTCTTTTCAAAGACCTACACATTCGGTTTTTATAGGTTTCAAATTAGAGACCAAATACTCCTGACAGGCTGTGGAAAAGAGATGTCAGGTCTCATTTCAGAGCAGCTCCTCCATCTGTTTTAATAGGCACTGTCTGAGGCTATCTAGTCTAATTTTTACTGGTGAGATCTGATCCCCTGTGCCAGTTTGATCCTTTCGGTTGATAAATCTGATTTAAAAAGGCGGAGAAAAAAGACAGAAGGTTTTTTAAGGCGAACTGAAATGAAAAGGCAACATGTTTTATCTGAAAGAATAAAAACCTGACTTGAAGGAGGTTTACTCTCAATCAATATGTTTTTTTTTTTTAACAATAGGAGTTTCAAACTGAGAACTAATTCTCAACTTTTGAGGTTTTTAAAATTTCAGACCTCAACTCTGTAAACCTTTTATTATGATTTTTCTGTTTTGCCTCTGCTGCACATTCAAACTTACTTTCTTTATACCTGAGGCTCAAAAAAGGTTTTTGGATATTCCTTCTGAGTGAATAACATTTCTTTCTGCCTCCATATAGAATTTAGAAGGAGATACAAAAGGGCAAAATAAAATAATAAATAAACGTTTCACAATGTAAGCCTGTTTTTTGCTGTAGAAACTCACTTTCACCACACAAATCAGACACTAAAAATTGCATGTTTATTCTTGAACATGTATAACTGCAGTGTTTTTTTTTTAAGTTTAACAAAAATAAAATAAAAAAGCCAGTCGTCTTCGACCAATTTATTTGAATTGCCAGTGAAGTAATTTACAAACTTTGAGAAACACACAACTGTTCCACAGAGTGCAGGAAGTGCAGAGCGAAGCTTTAATTTAAAGCCTAATCAATGTTGCCGTTAGTCTGAGGAGCAGAAGAATACTTCAGGAACTCTTCAGGGATTTGTTGAAGAAAAGGAAAAGGCCATTTCAATCAACGAAGTAAAGGATGATTGAGAGTATGGCTGCGTTTCCTTGATGTGCATGTTAATGAAGAGCAATATAGAATAAAAAGAAAAAAAATGCCATTTAGGTTTAGTTTTTATGTGACATTTAGGTAGCTGTGTTGCACTTACAGCAAAACGAAACTGAAGTTTGATTAAAACTTACTATTGTGTAAATTCAGCATCACCTCTTTTATTTTTGAACATCGCTCAGCATCGGATATAGTTTCTCTCCTACCAAACTATATGCAGTAGTTGAAAAAAACAAACAAACCGCATATTATCCTCTGATTGATCTTTTAATATTCAATAACATCCCAATCCATTCCACCTATCTGCTTCCTCTCCCTTCTGTTCCTCAGGCCCTCCACGTTCACCACGTCCATCACTCCATCCTTCACTCCAACCAAACAAAATGAAGGCATTTATTGCGGAGGAGGGCTGACGCCGCTCTACAGCCGTTAGCCTTATCAGCGGGCAATCACACCGATATTAAAGTTGCCATTTTGCTCATCACTTTCCTACTGCACATATGACGGCTGCCTCGACCTATCAGAGGCAGCGATTGCAGGGTGGAATGGAGGAAGGTGAAGGCAAAGAGAAGGAGCTGATCCCGCTGACAGATATGATGTACGGGAACCAATTTTTCAGTCAAAATCTATGGTGGGGAACAAAACAGTAATATTCTTTTATAGCTCAGAGTATGAAGAGATGTTACCTAGACTTTGGAGCAGGAGCATATTTATTACAGGTATAATGTAAACACATAGGGTAAGCCCCTTCAGACGTGACATATGCCTGCTGATTTTTATCAAAACCGAATTCGGTGCAGAGATATAGCCATCGCTTTTGCAAAAATTAATATCTCCAACTTATGCATGAGATAAAAAATGAAAAGAAACCATTTGAAATCAGATTTCTTATTTGAATGTATATGTGTTACAAGTGTGCTACAAGTAAAAAAAAAAGAGAAAATTCAAGAGGAAGTCCATGTTCTATTGGATGAAGATCACAAACCAATTATGAGGATTAATAGAAGCAAAATCGAAGCATAAGCTCTTTGCTAAGCAGGGCCATTTAACTTTACCACTTAGTAAATTTAACATGAGGTCATTAAATCTCCCAGAGCATTAAAAACATTTTTTAAATTACCGAAAGTTAGTATTTTGAAATCTTAACTTGACGCACTGAAATACTTAACTGTGGCACAACATCAAATGTGTCCAGCTCTATTTATTCTGTGCATTTGTCTGCAGCTTAGTGTTGCAAAACAAAAAAAACAACAAAAAAACATACTTACTAACAACTCCTTTTTTTCCAATAGTTTTTCCAACTGTTTTGCCTCGTGTTAGGCTGCCATTTGTTAGACACATTATGTTTTAATGGATATTATCAGACTTCTGATAAAATAACTTGACTGGAATTGGAGGTGCTGAGTGTCTTAAGCAGTTCTAATCAGTTTGAAGTCTTTAACAACTGAATGATTCCCAGTATTGGCAACTGATTGATCTGCAACACATGTTTTCTACAGAGGGAAGCAAAGTCAAATCTAAGCTATTTTAAGTCGTGAACACACGTTTTTCATCAACTACACAGTTGAAGGAAAATCAGATGAGCTTTGGAGGTTTGATATACAGAGGAAATTAAAAATAAAATGCTTTCATAAAGCGACAACATTATCTTTCAGATTTGTAGCAAAAAAATTAGCACATAAAGGTGATTTTTAAAGGATATTTTTAATCTAAATGAAATGCCTTAACGTTTATGTCATATTGCAGAAATTGGTATAGAAAAAGATAAAGATTATTAAAGTTATCTGGGTCTTTTTTCTAATGATAACTAATATGTTCCTTTAAAACTTAGACACAAACAACTCAACAACTTTTACATTTTTCAGAATCGGAACTCATGTCTGTGATGCCCAGCTTAAACTGTAATATGATTTGTGCAACATTAAGTTGATTCAAGATTTTAATTGTTGTCAAAAAACATAAACCTAAAAATGAGAAAAATGAAGTTAAAATAGTAAAAATGAATAACATACAATACACCAACAAATCCTAAATATACAAAGTAAATAAAAAATGTTAAAGTAATTAAAAAATTTAAAAAATTGTATGTGTGCACATGACCGGTGCAACACAGGTGGCAAACAGTATCTGAGATATCCAGCTTGGGCGAGCAAAACGAAGATCTAATCGACTACAAGTGGACCTATCAGAATGAAGCAGAGCAGGGAGCTTGCGGCCTGCTCATTATAGCTTTGATGTTACACCTACAAACATTTTCAAACTGCATGTTTTAGTCTGCTCCTGATTCACAATTATTTAAATAAAGATATACTCAGAAATGCTAGTTCAAGCTTCATTTTTTTATTATATATGTCCTTCATCATCAGATTAATGCCACAAGAACATGTGAAAAACACCAAAAACACAATTTTCATTGAAACACAGACATATTTAAATGTGACTTAACACCTGAGGAGAAAGTCTACATTGTTAACGCGCCAAATGTTCATAAACTAACATAAACACATGCCAGGGACATTAGGCTCAAATTTCCAATCAGCAGTGCCAACCATAAAAGCCACTCAAACGTCACATGGTAGAACCATGCTGCTCACATCAGGGTTTCTGGCTGACTCGCTGTTTATTCATCCTTATCGATCAGTTCCTGTGGATAAAACAGAGCTCCCCAACACACCAAATGCTGCCATACAGCCCAAATCCACACACCAGGAACTGTTACCAAAACAGCAAATTAACTCTGTTACAAAAAAAAAATTTTTTTTTTTGGTTTACAGGAAATGCAAAGAAAGAAACATGGTCCAAAAACCAGGAAAGAGTGGTCCCGATTCAGTGACTGACCTCAATCAGCATGGGCTTTAGATGCAGATGCTTTCAAATGCTTTCTATGCACCTTCGCTTTTCAGTCAGAGCACACATGACATTTATAATTGCTTCCTCCCTTATTAGAAACCCCTTTCAAAGCTGGATGAATAATCCACCTACGCTAGTCCTCACCTGCTGTTCTTGAGCCCACACAGCACACAAACACTGCCCGCACACACATAAATAATATCTGTTTCTTTGCCGGATTGTTGATTAATAGATTGTGGCTGCTCTGACACTCTGTGTGGAAAAGGCATTTTGCCTCTGATAGGTGCTGACACCAATTCTTCACGGACTGCAGGAGACCAGGGAACAAAAGCGGCGCTTTGCGAGGGACTCGATGGCAGACACCTCCAGATGTGGGGAGAAAAAACCCCACGGATGTCACCACGCGTTCCCGCCGGGGACGCGCTCCCATCGTTTACGCTCCCTCTCAGAGATGACAATCTGCAGATGTGTGACATATGCAGACCAAATCGTATCTGACAGTCACTCAAAAAGAACGGATAGATTTATGGATTACTGCGAGCCGAGAAGTAGAGGACAAACATCAGAAGAAATGCTACAAACATCCAAAGAACATAAACGTGAAAAATTCTGGCTAATGAAATGGCACATAAATCTATAATAGATGCAGAAATCTTTACTTGGCAACTGACATCTATTTGGTGTGCCTGTATGATGCTGTAAACTCAAACGAAATGCATCACTAAGAGGTTACTTGGGGTAAAATTTACATTAAAATGATTCGTTTTTGCTTAACATTTACAGATATAATCATTTGTAAGTGTTTCCCACCTTAAAGGAAGCCTACTAGAAAAATGCTCATGGAAGGAAGGGATGGTGAAGCTGACACAAACTCAGTTGCATCCGTGAACACATTCTGTCTCTGCTTCCCCACTGAGGGGACTCTGACAGAGGAAGCCCTACCTGTCACTGTTGTAGCAATTATCCTGCAGCCTTTCTCCATGGACCGTCTCCTGCAGGTCTCCACATTACTAACCACATCACTGAGCCCACACACACACATACTCACACACTTACACACAGGACAGCACACCCGTGAGTACAACTACTACACATATTCGCAGACAGAAGCGCACTTTTCATCCCCGATTCACTCTCCACAAGCTAATGGCTTGAGCAAATCAAAATTATGTGTTGGTGCACACATCCTGCTCAAGCCTGGAGAAAAATACATATTTGGGTGTTCACGCAAGCGTGTATACATTTCAGCTTTTTGCAACTCACGTGTTGTCATGAAAGAGAGCCAACGTTTTTATAAATATACAAGATAAAAACCTAAAAAAAAAATCTTCGGGGAAGTGACGAGCCATGACTATGAGAGCAGGATATGAGCTCCAGCGGCTCAAAGAGGTATAAGGAGGAAACGGTGATGCTGCAGGAAGGTTGGATCAGTTTGGTGCTGGTTGACCAGAGATCCAGTTCCTGTGGCAGTTTGACTGTGAAGGGTGATTTCAGAGAAAGGAAAAAAAAAAAAACCCAATGTGACCTCATTACCGTAGATTTGTTCCGACTGTCATTAGGAATCATAAACGCCATCAATCAAGTCAGGAATAAGAGGAGCGGATGGGTTAGAGTTAGCACAGCCAGATGGGGGTGCTTGCCTGATGATAATCAAGTGCATTTGATCTGAAAAACAAGATCTATCTTCAACAAATCTGTAAATACACATGGAGTTTACGTACACGTTCAGTTTTGGCCCAAGGAAATAATTTTATGTTTGCAATGTAGGTTAATTACCACCACGACTGTGACACATTAAATACTTAACATGGTTAAACAACTTCACGCAGAGCTCTGGAGGAGAAAAAAAAATATTTTAAAAGAAAATGCTACAGTAAGGTGGATTTCTTTTTTATTTATTTAATTTTTTAGAAACACTTCATCCATGTCACTGCTTCTGCATTAAAGAGAATGAGGCACTTTAAAAAAAAAAAAGTGCACCAAGAAACAGCACCTTCTGGTGCCTTAGATCTTTGCTCCAGCGAGCTGGTCTAATGTGAGCAAGTGATAAAGATCACTGCATGTGACAAAATACACTGTTTTAATGCCAAATGTTGGTAGGCTATTGCACATTTCATGCCCTATTTATCTCTGTTTCGTTTCAAGCTCACCTTTGCAGCAGAACAATCTCTAAACGGGTAGGAAACTTACATTGTGCAGATCTAGGTTTAGATTTATGGGCTCTTTCAATGAACTATGTATGAACGTAGTGTACAATATTGGTTCTTTTACTTTAAAAGGAAGTTTATTTCTTAGTATCTTGGCGCTATCAGCAATAATCACAGTGAGGAAGTGTGTTTTTTGAGGAAAAGTTGCAAGTTTTCCTATTTTAACCATGATTAAATCCTACGATATACAAATTCACAACCTGATCATATTGCTAATTTAGCACACATGATCTTTTTGGACCATATGTTAACTTCGCTAACATTTTACAACACGATAGGAGATCATTATGATGATTATATTCAAGATGGAATTATAAAAGGATGTTCTCTTGTTCATAGGGTCTGAAAACGACATGTTTAAATGAGTGATGTGTGAAGAGTGCAGACAAACAGCCCGTCTGGCTCTGCATGATAACACCGTAATGTGTTCAATTACAGTAATATCTGCAAACATCAGGTCCACAAAGGAGAAATAATGCTCTAAAGGGCGTTCATTTATATGCCATTCTATAATCATAGATAAAAGATTAAAGTAAAAAAAAAAAAACAGAGAAAAAGTCAACACTTTGCCAAAATAAAGTCTTCAAATAAAAAAAAGTCGACATTTTATGAGAATAAAATTGCAAAATTGTTTCAATTGCAAACTTCTGAAATATGTCATTGTTGTGCTCAGACCCTGGTTTCATGAGTGTTTTCAGGGATAAGTATAAAGTTAGTTAAGATGTATGGGCTTTTCTGTGTAACTTTGCAAAATCAGTGTCAAATTTGTCAAATTAAAGGTGGAAATATTGACTAAAACATGTACCAAACATTGATTAACAATAGAATATCAACTTGTTTTGTTGAAGCACTGCTTACATATTTGCTTTACTTGAGGGAATTAAAGGTGTTTCCAGCTAGCAGAGGCGAATGCCAAAGCTGACAAGTTTGTCGCGAATGGCCTTCAAGTGAATCCCTCCCACCCAGCCTACAGATGTTAGTGGACATCTTCCCTCAGAGGGTGGATAAAGTGAGCTGCGTCCTCTCTCCGCCTCTGTAAAGCCTCCTGGCAGCTCCTCGGGTCGCAGTGTTAATCTGGCCGCGCTGTATACCAGCGTGCAGCTGGAAACAGTGGGCGCAGAAATGAAAGTGTAACGCAACAGCCTCCTGCAGGTGTCAAAATGAGAAATATGACATTTCTCTTTTGAGATTTTATTAGCACAGATATCATTTTGCATTCAGCCTGTCTGGTGTGTCATTGGACTCTTTTATGATTATTTTGCTTCAAGACAAAGTGAGATAATCATTATCATAAGCTGAAAGCAAGAACAGCTGTGTCTCCAAAGAGAAAAACCTCGAATTGGGCTCAGGATTTGCTCAGCAATTGGAAAATCAAAAACACAAACTTTGATTTGTCCATTCTGAATTGATCATATTACTGCGGGGCTCCTTTAACAATTGCTTTTAAAATCGAGGCAGCAGTTTAGATTCACAGCGTGATGATTAAATCTATGCACCACAGAAACCTTGACAAAACAGCTTTTTTTTTCCTTTTCTTCTTTTTCTCCTTGGAAGATTAATTTCCTAAATATTTTTCGAGTCTCTCTCTGCTCCTCCTGTGGCTGAACTCTAAGTAGTCAGTAGGAGAAAGACAAGCCTGTGTAAGCACGCCTCCCTGTCTTTTTAAGGACACCTGTTGGGCTGCATGGCTCATCTCCCCCTCATTTAGCAGTCTGCCTTGACTCCGTGGGGCTGATTACCAGGAAGAGCTGATTCCAGTTGCACTGCTTATCAGTCTAATTAGAGCCCCTGGCAGGTGACTTTAAGAAAAATGTGCTGAAGACGTCGAGGCACTGCAATTTGAGCAGGCATGCTAGCTGCAGAAAATTTCAAAGTAAAATCATGAAAAAGCAGAGTAGATGAAATTGTTGCTTGGGAGTTGTAATTCTTTGTGAAGGTGTTTTTAGTGTGGAAAACATCATCTGGGGAAACAGGGACCCCCTTGAGGAACTGAAATAGCATGCTTTGCATCACAGCACAAAATAAAAAAAAAAAAATAGAAATAAAAAGCGATGACAGCCAGGGTTTTAGCAAAAGATGCCGCTGTTAAACAATGTTAGGTAGGAAGACAGAAGAAGCCCTGAGGACAATAGATGAATCAACAGGGGGCGAAAGAGTTTTCTAGGCAGAGTATCTGTTGCTGACAAAAGGTCAGAAATCTGCTGTTTGGACGCACAGGTGCTAATGCAACACCTCTCACACCTTCCTCAGCTGCTTGTGTTTGGCTGCCTGCAGGTTGTAGTGCAGCAAGGCTTTTGTTTGTGCTAGAATAATATGTTGTAATCCCCCGTTTCAGATGTGGCTTTAGCACAGGTAATTGGACTTGGAGTGTGAGGAAGCCTGTGGCTAGATACAAACACCACTGAGAAACACTGCAGTCTGACTCCAAATCTGACAGAAAATCAACTTTTTGGAAGCTTGATCTCTGGCAATCAGAAGATTGTATGCCGTAAATAGCCAGCAAAATCGACATAAGATGATATGGTTCCTGGCGTTTTGGTAACATTTGCTAAATGTCCGATATTTTCTTAATTCAGTTTGTCATCCAAGATAAATGTTGCTTTTTGCAGTTTTCTATATTCATTAATTTATGTGTTTGTCTCTTTTCCTTTGTTTGTGACAGGAAAAAACAAAAACAAATGTCTGTGTGAAAAAGCATCAACAGGAAAATAAAATGTTTTTTCTCTCAAACATTTTTTGCCTTTAAAACCAAACTTGTAGAATCTGAAGCCAGAATAACTTATGTTCTCACAGATAACATGCACTGGCAATATTTATTTAGAAAAAAAACTTGATTTCAGTTATAACTTAACAACCCACCCCAAGGACTATTGTGTTTTTGGCCAAACTACACGTCTGAGTATTTCATTATTCAGGAAATACATGAAATACTTTAAAACATCTTACAGAGATTATATTTAGAATAGAATAGAACAGAATAGAATAGAATAGAATAGAATAGAACAGAATCTTTATTAATGCCTTTGAAAATTCAAAAGTGGCCCATTGCTTGCACATATAACATTAATAGAACATCCCAAAATAATAAAAAATAAAACAGTATCAACATTTAAAAACATATTACCAGTAATTAAAAATACTATAAAATTATAAAACATTCAAACACACAAATCAGCAGACCAGATTCTGTATGTTGTGCAGAACCGCTCAAGTATGAACTCTACAAAAAATGCAACATAATTAACTGGAAATAAATATTTTGTCACAAAAACACATTTTAAATATCTTTCTTAACACTGATAATACATCACGCAATTCCTTCACATTCTGTCAAAAGGACTTACTTCTTTGTGAACAACATATATTCATCAAGCATGTGGAACAATTTTATATTAATGAACACAAAAAAGGAGAACGAGTCAGATGAAATGCCAACTGTAAATCTTTTGTGCAATTGTGGCTTGAGAGACAGAGGTATAAGATTCCGCACTGAGACTTCCCCCTTCGACCCTAACCTCAGATGAGAGGTAGACCAGAGAAAGAAAAATGGAAGCTGCAGACATGTTTGTTTCATTCAACAGGATGTCTGCTGCAATTTTTCTGAAATCGACTTTTCCATTCTAATGAATAGATGCAGTTTTATAAGACACGACAAGATGTTTGTTGCACGCACACATTGCATGTACATGTATATATTTATATATATGTCTGTCTGAGGTAACAGATGGAGTTAAACAGAAACACTGTTAAGGAGTGGTTTAAGGTCCAAGTTATCACCTCCACAGAGAGCCCTGGGGAACACGGCACTCCTCTGTAGCAACCCTGCCTCACGCATACAGGCCACTGACCCATGACAGGCAGCCCATATCGATTTAATGGGAGGCAGAGGACACAGAGAGAGAAGAAAATGGGGAAGGGCGGGAGTGAAGAAATGAAAAACATTGAGGAGGGCAGAGAGCAATATCCCTTTTAAAACTTATCCATAATTCATTGTCTTTTCCTTTCATGCAACCTATTTATTTCTTTTTTTCCACTGAATGTACGACAGACCAGCGTTCAACTTAAAGAAAGATTAGCAACAACCTGTTTCGAATGGCTCCCTCACACAGCGATGCACAGACAGGCAGGATCGAACAACCAATTTCACACAGAGAAGATACAGCTGCCAACGAAAAAAACCTTTTGGATATTGCTGTTGCAAAGTGCATGTTATGTGCTGATCCATTAATGCATGCTTTAATGCTGTTAATAGAAGAAATGGTATAAAAACATGAATTTTAATGATGGAAGCTAACCTTAATGTGTTCATAAATGAAGCTAGGGTTTGTAAACATGTTTTGGTGTAAAGAAATAGTAAAACTGGTTGCTACATGTCTTTTAAAAGGGAGATGGTTTGCTTATTTTGTTGAACAAAATATTACATCATGTGATATTTTTAATATGTATACACATATGTAGCATTTTATTTGTATTCTATTTTGATAAAATGAATAATCCTCAACAAAAAGACTCCACATTTCAATATAAAATAAAGACGCAAAAATAAGTACAGACAACCAGTATATACTGAATACAAAATTATTTAGGTTTGTTACAAAAGCAAATATGATTTTACACTGGAATGTCTAAAAAAACCTCGAAAACAGTTTTTTCTTTAACTTCTGTGTCTCAGCAGCCAAACACATCATCTTTCCTACATGAGCTAAATGTCTCCTCAGTAGATTTACTGAAAGGACTCAGTTTGTTGTGTTTTTTTTCACCTTATTTAACCCGGAGCACAATCCACATGTATTTATTCTCACACACATCCAATCCATTTTGCTGTCCTTTACAGATTTATTTTAAAAACGGGCGTAACAGGAGAAAATAACCTCCATTTGTTTTTTTATGTCTTTTATTTATGTGAGTTAAAAAAATAGGAAACAAGGTGGAACAAATGTTACTAAAAATAACAGTATTACAGTTAAGTCGTAAGATAAACTAGAATTTGGTATTTTAGGACAAAATCTGTGTTTTACTAAAAATTGTTTATACCTCATTTATGTTTGTATTCTGTTAATAAATATTTAAGTTATATTATATGAGAAATTTTCAACTCTACCCAGCGGAGCTAAAGAACAATATAGGAATACTACTTTTGGCTTCGGCACCTTTATATTAACTTTACCTGTGTCACAGCAGATGTGATGACTAATCCTTGTTGGCCAGGTGGGAGTTAAAGTTCAAGTCAAACCTTAAATTCTAAAATTTAGATTTAAAATATTTATGTTTTGTCACAAATTGTTCACAATGCAAAATCATGGTAAAGACACAGTTTAGTTTCAGAGCTGAGAGAAAAGTCCTGCAGCTAACTAATGAAATAAAATAAAATAAACAAACAAACACAGTTGAAAAATCCCAGACCTCAAATCTTTAGGGCGACTTAAGTTCAAGTCTAAAGTCCCCATCACTGTCTCACATCAATACCTGCTATATATTGTGTATGATTCCCACTAAAATTTATAGTCTACTACATAATATGTTAACCACCATATCTGTCAAAATTGAATTTGCTGTGTTGATGAATTAGGATTCCAGACATATTTTTGTGGTTCTTTCTTTTTTTAAATATGAATATTATCTTAGTAATTCTATCTGCCTTATAACTGTGCTGAATAAAGATTACTGCTTGGATTACACCACCTAAACTGAATGGTTATCGTCCTTTTTGGAGCATGGGGGTGCAACTTATACTCAGGTGCGACTTATGTGATTTAAAAAAAAGAAAAAACAGAAAAGGCTCATGTATCCGTTACTTACCCACAAACAACCGCTAGTGGGCATTGTAGGTGTGTGTAGATAAGTATTTCAATTAAGTTCAATTCAATGAACGATGAAGGCGGAAGGTATTCCACCGAAAGCATGTCGGTACGTTTTACAAAAAACAAAGCAGTGTCTGATAAAAAATTATTTAAGTACTCAGTATAATTTATAGACACAATGAACCTCATTGACTCAATGCATTTCATTTCAATTCAATTCAATTCAAACAACTTAATTTACTCTACGATTTGCCTTTTTGGATAAAATGTGCACTCTCTGCCCTTTATTTTAATAAATGAATATCTCTCAAAAGTGCAACTTATACTCCAGTGCGACCTATATATGATTTTTTTTAATCTATTAATTTTTTTTTGGCATCTGCAACTTATAGTCTGAAAAATGAAGTGTTTTTAGATTTATACATTTACATTTATGTCTTATTCAGATTGGTAGGATGCTTTTAGAAAAAAAAAAACCATAATGGAGAGGATTTTTTTTAATGCTTTCAGGTACATCAGGCTCTGAGAATTCCCATCAACAGCTGCAAAAACACAAACAAAAAAAAAATCCCAAACGAGCTCATAAAATTTGCAGTGCACTAACCTGCTCCATTCTGCTTTACAATGCATTGGTTAGTCTAAAGTGCTAATGTCCACCTGCAGAGCTCCGTTTTTATTACAGTTAATGTGGGGTTTATGTATCCCCTATGACAAGCTTCACTGAAACTATATAGAGGGCCCAGCTTCACTGTTTGCTCTTGACTTGTTTTCATGAAAACATTTCAAGCATATTTTCATAAAAACAGCAGAATGTTTCACTTTTCAATGCTTTTTCAAGAAATGTCTCATTTCCTGATTGAGATCCTTCGCTCAGCCCTAACCCCAACTGCAACATCCACATCTCTGAAGTGGCAGCCAGCAGTTGGCCATGGCCGTGACTTGCTTTAATTGCTTTTCATTCCAAAGAACAGAGACACCGCAGTTATGGTGAAAGATGTCTGCGCATGCACAAACATGTATGGAGAGAATCACAAAGAGAGTGTAAATTGGACATCTGCCTTCGTTCTCTTTCAACCGCTGGTGCTGCACCTGGACATGAATTATAGAGAGGAACTTGGATGAGAAAAAAGGAAACCGAAGAGACGAGACGGACAAAATGAGAGGACAGGGTGGATTTCATATATACCCCCATCGAGAGATTCTCATTGAGAGAGAAGACTCCCTGGGTCAGTGATCAATTCAGCTCCAATACATAAAAACAGGGGGGGTGTTGTGATTTTTTTGTTATATTCTGTGTAAGAATAGATAGAAAAAAGGTTGGTAAATATACTTCAAAATGCACGAGAAGCTCATTTAGTGACTTTAGTAAAGAGATCACGAAATTGGTTCATACATAAGGCTGTTTTCCAGACTATATAGATATATATGCTACAAAAAAAAAATAATGCTTTGAAGATTGAAAGCCTGAAATGTCACCCACCCGCTTTGAAGCTCCTTGGTTCGTTTTGTTTCTCTGCACTTGTAGCTAACAGAACCATAGGCAGAGTACACTGGATTCAGTGGCCAATTTAGCATTAATGCACCATTAGGAAACAAAAAACAACAACAACAAAAAAACAGGCAAAGCATAAAAACAAATACAACTGAGATTAGACAGGAATATGCTGAAGAAATACAGATCCACACGCAAATACAAACACACCTGGAAAGGCCATGTTGTTCAGATGTATGGACGTTTCTTTGATTTTTATCAGGCCTTTGTGGTTTGGAGCACTTTAAGTGTCATCAGCTGCTCTTTGATACCCTCATGTAGTTTTGTTAGTCCATTAACAGATGCACCCAACAAAAACAATGCATTTCTTCTGCCTTATATCTCCGCCCTGCACAGGGAGTGTTTCTACCTCGACGGATGAATCAGCCTTGATCTTTCTTGTATGTGTGTTGAAGAATACTGTCAATTTGGGCACATTTCCATCTCAATCCAGTTTTGAAAATATTGAAAAAAATATCTTTTTTTTGAGACTGCAGCACAAAGCGATCACCAGTATTTTGTGTTTTATTGATAATTATCTCTTCAGATTTGTTCCCTCTGTTTCTCTGCAGTCATTCAAAATTTGTATTACGGTTCGTCAGAAATTAGATCATTTATTCTTAAAAATAATTTTTAAAAATGAGTTAATTTGCCCGTTTGCTAAAATGATGGATGTGGTCTTTCTTAAACAGAATCTAGGACACGGGTTAACTTAAGCCAAATTATAAGCAGTGTGAATGCAACCATAATAAAATAATAAAAATGGTTGATATCTAGAATGAGTACCAAGCTGCAAATAATGTTTCTCCAAAGAGGCATCTTGTTCAAGCGTTGAAGTCAATGACAGTTCTGTAACAGCAAACACCAGACTGTGTAAAGATCACGTTAAACATGATGGTTTTGTATGCAGGGATTTGATAGAGATTCAGAGATACTGCTGAAGCCAGAATTGTGTCAAACTAAAAGCAGATAGTTTCCACTAGAAACAGGCAGCCAAGTAGGCAGGTTATGCCTTGGTCATCAGCAAGATGCAAGTCCCCGTTCCTTACTGACCTTGTGCGAATGCCACATGCACGGGGTAATGCATGTAAGTGCCTGTAGGAGGCCCAAACAAAAAATGCTCTGATTGTTTATTTTCTCATTTCAAATGGCAAGATTTGGGGGGAGGGGTCGAAAAAAAATGAAAATCGGTTTGGCACGTCTGTAAGTCACCTACTTCACCCTTACTTTACCCGATGTGTTGCATAGTTGCTCTCTATGACCTGTCGCTTGTAGCATGCCTGTAGAAAAAATGTGCATGAATATTTTCCCACTACAGGATCAATCAGCGGTCTACGACTTTGCCAGTTCGTGCGGGGCCATCTGCGTGCCCAGTACAGGTTTGCCCATTTTTTGCCTGCAAGACAGCCTGGATCAACCGAAAGGGGTGTTGTGACTGAGCTTATAATGTGGAGGACAGATACAGTCCTCTAAACTGAAGGGAACTGTGACTGGTAACTCTTTTTTTAGTGGGCTAGGACTTCATTTCTCTCCAGATTTACCTTTTGCTTACCTGCTTAAGTCCTTTCAGCACCATAAAAAAGCAGCATCGTTTTGATGCGGCTGTAACTTACCATCATAAAAGAGTTTACTCGTTTCAAAATAAAGTCACAAAAAGAAACCATGTGCTTTTGTTTTGGAGCCATTCATCAACATATGGAAGGAAACATTTACTGTCCTGCAAAGATTTTCTAAAGAAAAAAATTTTTTTTTAACAAAAGTCAGATTTGTAGTAACTGGGACAAAGTTAGTTCACAAAGTTAACACTAAGTTTTGATCATTCTAAGATCAAATGCCTCAATTTTACAGAATATATAACTGCTTACATGTCTAAAAATATGAGATATCCATTACATCCATACCTTTTGATAAATATTTCAATTTGGATTTTACCTAAAAATTGCAAACCAAAATGAGAGTGTGGTATTTTGATTGACGTCCTCCCCTCTTTAGTTGCTTCATAGACCATGTTTTAAATAAGGTAGGCTGCCTGGCTAGAAACAAAGCTGGAAAAACTGGCCTCAAATCAACTCAACACTAACCAAAAGGTCACAGGACTTTAGCCGTCATCCATCTTTGTTACAGTCATGCTTCACATTTTAAAAAGGGGATATCAGCCAGGTAATGCAATACAGCAGAAAACACTACAGTATCTCGTCTTTTTTAAACAGGTTTATGTGATCACACACCCAGATCCCACTCCGGAGTTTCACATAATAGCAATTTCATAAAAATGACTTAAAAAGCAACGTAGAAACTGCATCATTAAGGATAATTACCTATAGTTTAAGCCTGTAAGATCCATGAAAAATGAAAAAGTAGAAATCCTGACGTTTTTGTCAGAAAATTTGATAGGTCATGTCATGAGGAATTTTGGCATTTGGAATTAAAAAAGTGTAGCAATCTAGTAAACTTGTGGTGTAATTCATATCTTTCTACTGACCTGTTATTCTACAATATTCGATATACGATATTCTAAGAGAGCAGAGGTTGTTAAAGGACCATTGAAGTTGCTGTTTTGTGCAGATTTTAATCTAAATCTACTTTTGTAGAAGGTTTCCAAAATTGGATAACCAAATTAAAACATGAAAACCTTAAGGATGGATGTTTTCCTTGCTATAATATGCTAGAATAGAGACATGGTGAAAAACTACACTTAAATTTAAAACAATGAATGAGAATTCTGAATATTTCTGTCTCTGGAGTTTATGCATAGTAGGAGATGGAAGGAGGCGCATTATTGTAACTATTAACTGCTGCTTCATGAGGTCACACCTATCGAGTGTACGAGCCAGTGCACAAACAGGATGTATGAGTACCTGCTGTTCTAGGTATGAGGGGCAGCAGCACACAGATTCTCACTCTGAGTGGGTTTCACTGCGGGTGCAGGCATTGAAGATGAAGAGACAAAGGAATATAGAGATGGAGGTTGGAGGGATCAGATGAAGCAAAGAGAGACTGCTGTTTGTGGCAAGACGGAAATGCAGTTTTCTGCTCAACACTCTGCTTTTGTGCCTTTCTGCTCCTGGAAAATAGAAAACAGTAAAGTACTCCAGTCAGGAAGTCTTTCCACGGAAAACGTCAGCACCACCATCTCAAACTCAACAAAAAATCTTCAAGGTTTTTATGTAGAAGCATTTATGTTGCCATCTCATGACCTGAGGATCCCCTGAGTCAATTATGAACCCCACCTTTATGTGCATCAATACAAACAGTTTCAGATGACTATGACACTGTATTTTTTCCCCCCTCAAACATCCATTTTAGTTAGCTTGCTTAACAGCTTGTATTTATGCTTGTGAAGGCACTAGGAGCTCCAAATACAACATAATTTCTTCCTAATTAAAGTCCCATCACAGTCACGGAGACTCCATTTTTGCCTCAGCTCCAAGAACTCCAGCTTCAGGCATGAGTGTGGATTGAGCCAATGGCTCAAACAGAAACAACTTGGGACCACTGTGGCCCTCAGCTACACAAATGTCAGCTGCAGGGGATTCTCGAGCTGCACGGAGCAGATTCTGCTTTGCACATCGTTCCCACTTCTTTACCTTCTTGCAAAATGTTGAAGCCACTTGTCCAGATTTTTGCATTTTTCAAATTAGAAAGAGTGAAACCAGACTCAGAGCTGGTTTCATTTTTAATTCACAACACTTTTTTTTATCTCCATCTCCACGACAGCCAGCATTTATCCAATCTGATGAAAGAGCTGAGGGACACGAGGCTG
This sequence comes from Oryzias curvinotus, assembly GCA_023969325.1. Taxonomy (NCBI): domain Eukaryota; kingdom Metazoa; phylum Chordata; class Actinopteri; order Beloniformes; family Adrianichthyidae; genus Oryzias; species Oryzias curvinotus. The sequence goes on along the minus strand of CM043725.1, from coordinate 22,752,063 downwards.
ATATGAATGTCATAATTAGTTTGCAGGTACTAAGCTAGAAGCCAAAAAGAAAAAAATAATGAAATCAAGAAACCACCATTGTTACACTTTATAGCAGCTCCGGTGCAGAAATAACTGCTGCGTCTTAGCCACTCCCACTTTTTTGCACGAAAAGTGCAGGATTTTACTATATTTGGTATTTTATGCCATAAGCTATCATGATACATATCAGCTTTTATTAAAAAAAAAAAAAACAAATTTAATAACAAATTATCGTGAAAAATTTAAAAAGTGGCTTTTTTAAAGATTAAATGACAGAATGACCGTGATCCAAAACATTAAGTAGAGAATCTTTTGTACTATAGTGTTATTATTTCTGTTTGGAGTGTTGTGTTCCATTTAAGCTTTGTTTAAATGTTGTCATGTGAACTGAGATAATTCTCCACCTTTGTTTATCCACAGACAGACAAAAAAACATCAAAAGTTACTTGTCTGTTCAACTCGTTCAATAACATGAGGTGAAATACAATAAGACATTGTTCAGACAGAACTAATTTAAAATTGTTTTTCTTCTTACAAATAGGGATTTAAGGAAAGACAACAGATCGATTAGCTTTAAAAAATATTAGAAACTTGCAGGTAGAAAAAGCAGCTTTAAGCCTCTGCATTATGCTTTGACACATTTCACTATTAAACATATTGCTCTGTTTCCCTCCAGATCCATGTCCGCTTCCCAGTTTCAAAGCTTTTATCCACCTCTGAAACAATGCATATTCAATTTTGGTTTACGAACTCTGGGTCTCTGCGGGTGTCTGCGAAAGGTTGCACCGTTGTTACAATTTGCGCTGCGTTTCACGCCCTACTCATTAATCTCCCTCCGTACGCTGATCGCTTCGTTTCGTCCACCAGAAAACGCTTTCAATTATTCATGCCTATTTTCCACAAACACCTTGGAGATGGAATTAGCAAATAAACAATGCCAGGCGACACTAATCCTCGTCTACAGCAAAGATCCTTTAATGCACTGGAGATCAGACCGGCTGTTGACAGGCACCTGTTACTGTCTTCAGCTGCCTCGCAACAGCAGTGTTGACACAGTAAATATGTTTACAGGAGCAGTGCAGCCCTGACCTCGCACCTTCAGTGAGGGGCTAATCTGAAGCAAAGGAGAAAGAAAGAGCGGGAAGATCACAAGCAACTGCGAGGATAAACAAAGTAGAGAAATATAGAGTCAAAATGAATCTATTGGAAAGCTTCTCCACAGTCAGAATAATAGAAAACACTTGTAAACGACACCTTCTTTTCACTAAAATGAACAACAATTGTCAACAGGGACAAAAAGCTCTTCCTGGTCATAGATCAAGGATAAAAAAATAAATATTGAAAACTGATTTACATATACAATGATGCCCTGCTAGAGCACTTTCATAAAAAAAGCTGTCTTTGAAAATGTGAGATATTTTTCTTTCTGGAGGCAGAAGAGGATGCGGGAGAGAAGGAAAACAAAACATTGTGACCTTGTAATTAAAAAGAAGTTTACCACGCTAGTAAAAGCAGAGTTTTTGCTTAAACAAAAGCTCAATGTTATGCAGTTTACTGTGAGTCACAGCTCTGCTTCTGCCTGCAGCAAACATACATGTACAAACGTGAAGGGAATACATAACCTCGTGCATGTTATGCACATTGGAATAATTCAATATGGCATCATTCTTAATTGATATTTTAAGCCTGGATCAGAATATATATATATATATATATATATATATATATATATATATATATATAGATATATATATAGATATATATATAGATATATATAGGAATGAATTAATTCATCCAATGCTGCACTGCCTCAAAGTTTGGAGCTGTATCAGTTTGAATAACCAGTCAGTATATATCCATCTATATACGTAAATATATTTAGACCTTAGCACATGATGCAGGAAAGCCTGCATAGGTACCACTGAAGCTGAAAGAAGATTGTGAGACAAGGCTTGGACGACTGAGAGCTTTGCTTGTGGCTGAATGGCCAACACATAGAGCCGCTCGACTCACACACATGCAGGTTTTCTTTTTTTTTGTTTTTTTCACACACTCACTCACAGAGCCAGGGGCAATGGAGGAGAAGAGACTGAGGAAGACTTTGATCACCGAACTGAGCACATTCAAGCACTCAACCGGAGAGGGCAGCCAGTGATGAGGAGGAGAGAGGAGAAAGGAAGTGATGGGAAAGAAGGAACATGGTGAGGAGGGAATCTTGATTTTTTTTTTATATATATATTTTGCAGACGGATACAGATGTCAAGGTTTAAGTACAGACAATCGCAGATGCCTCTATGATAGGTGGAGAAAAAATTTAAACAGTTTATCTGTTTGGTTTCTCTGTGGTGCCAATCTTATATGTCTGGATGCAAGCATAGCATAAAAAAAAAAGTCTGCTACGTTTCAATTACAAGTATGTAAACGTGCATTTCGGGTTTCCACTTTCAAAACTCTCGCGCTTAATTTTTAAATACGTTTTCGAGCTCCATGTCCAAAAAGTGCGACAATTAAAAACGTGCAGAAAGTAAAACCAGAGGAACTTTGACCAATCAATTAGAGAGTCAGATTTGGTAGTGACATATGGGTAACGTCTTTTTCAAAACACGAAAGTGCCAACTGTTTGAAAATTGATCACGCAGGAGAAATTAATAATTGCAGTTAGTGCCCGGCTGGAATAATTAAGTCATTTCTATATCGGAATAGAGCTGTAATAGAAAAAGCCTAGAGCAAAATTTGCAAGATTTGAACCGGTTTGATAATTTGCATCAAGCCTCTTTTAACTGTGAGTACATGCGCTGGTATCAGGTAGTGTCAAACCCACATGAACACCGTATGGTAAAAGCACGTTCAATAATGCCAGTTTAGTGCGTTCTTGAACGTGCCAGACTTGCCTGGTGTGTTCGTAACATTATACTACATCCCTTAGGCAGTGTTTTTACTCCTGACGGGTAAATATCACACTATCAAACTTTTTTTTTTTAAAGGAATCGCTTTCGTTTCAAACTACAAAAGAAGTACAAGTCCAAAAGCAGGCAGTTTTAGCACCACATATCCGTCCTCCATGCCTGAGATGCAGGTGGATAAAACACAGCACTGTTTGCGAAGAGAGCAGGTAATTATTGTTGGCATTTTGACAAGTGTTTGCCAGAGTGAAGGTCAACTCTGTCTGCGTGGGAGATCTATGCTAATCTGCTCAGCTGGAAAAGACTACCACTCACCACTCAAATGGTAGCTAGCACCAATGTGCAGTCCCGGCTCTGTGTTTCCACTTTTCAGCTGCCTGCAGGGGTGAGTGTTTGGAAGGTGCATGTGAGTGATGGAGTGTGCCTCTGCGCGCATCACAGGGAGACAGCAAAACTGAGTGACATGAAAGAGGAAGCAGTTATACATGGGCCGGTTCACTTGCGTCTGCAAAGCAAAACAATTTAACGAGTTTCCTGTCTGCCCACAAAGTGTTTAAGTGCTTTGTTTTTAAAGTTTTCAAATATGCAGCATTTGGGCTATTCTAGAGTTATTTAACATGATGTGGGGGAAGAACCTGGCCTGCCTCTTCATGTATAAACCACAGTGGGGGCCCACTGGTTTATGTCATCAGGTAATTGGACTGTGTGCAGTAACGTCCTTTAGGCACTTCTCAGACACTGATTTATTTTGCACAAACAGTAATATCTCCCCAGCTTTACCAGACAACTTTTATTGTTAGCCTTTAAAAGCCTTTAGCTTTAGCTCTAGTGTTGACATTCTTTCAGGCGTTTTTGCATTTAGCATAACTCCAAGGGATTCTGAAATGAAGAAAAGCGGCTGTGCGTCGTTATGCAACATTTTAGTAACGGGTTGCATATCAGTGCAAAGCCGATAAGAAAAGCTGCTTTCTCCACCTCAGAATCACACGATTCATGTTGATTGCGTAAAGTTTACGCGATCAACATGAATCAGGTAATTCTGACAATTTTGACATGCCGTAACTCTCCAACCGTTTACGCCGTAAATGGTTGGAGAGTTACGGCATGTAAAAGAGTATGTGTTTAGGTGACACAGCAGACATCTCCAGAGTTAAAGGGTTAAATCTCAGTTTTATGTTAAACACAAACTAAAAGGCTGATGTGGGAATGAAAGGTCGTATCGTATGTAACTGCTGTTGCTGTTACATATTGATACCTTGGGAAGCAGGAACTGTCTCGTCTTTGGCACATGCTTAAAAAAATACAGTCTTTGTTCCTTCATTTATGAAATGCCTTTTCTGAATGTGGCAAAATGTAATCACAAAATAACACTCAAAGGTCTGAAGGCTAACTAAATATGTTGTAAGCAAGACCTGAACTGTGCTGCCATGCTTCTAAATCCTAAAAGATGCAAATAGAGAGACACGGAAGCTCCCAAAATTCACCCAACCATTAGGGAGCAAGAGTGGCCGCATTACCAAAAAATGAAGGCATTAGGGCTGCACGATATGAGCAAAACTTGCTATATGCAATATTAGTGATCAATATTGCGATAACGATATAATTTGCGGTTTATAAACAAATGGCAAAACAACCGAAAACATCATTACCATTTCATTGCAACAAAATTACACTCCAAATGACCCTCGACATAGGAGGCAAATATCTAAGATAAAAGGGCTCTTCTGATTGGTCATCAACGTGAAAGGGTCCATCCATTTGGTCAAATGCATAAATGGATTTATTTGATTCGTTAAATGCTTCAAGCTGCCATAAGATTGTTTTAGCACATTGAAGGTAATTGAAGGATTTATTGCGATTTTTGCTGACTTTTGCAATGTGGATATTGCACTGCTTGATAGTGCGATAACGATAATTTTGCGGTATATTGTGCAGGCCTAGAAGGCATCAGACTTTTTGGAGTATAAATTGTGTTATTTTTGCATAGCTTGGCCAGATTTAAATTTCTTTTTTTTTTAAATAAATAGTGAGAGCTGCTAGAGGGCGCTGTAGGTGTGTGTATCAGCATTTGCTACTGACAGCAACGCAGAAGAAAAAGCACCGCTTTGTCTTACTCCTGGCTTGGCGGAATTGATCCAAAGCAGCACAGAGGATAAAGAATTCATCGGAATTAGGGGTTTGACATGATATAAAGGCTTTAGTTGACTTGTTAGCATGCCTTTTATCCTATGGCTATTTTAATAAATTATTAGATTTCTCCTATATTTCGTGAAGCTAAATAACCATCAATGTGTAACTGTAGTGACGCAGATATATTTAGCTTATTATTGTTCGCTATTCTGTTATCATGGTTCGCCTTTCAAGATGAAATGTCCGTTGTTGTTTCTGTATTTTGTTAAATAATTTCTCTCAAAAGTCAGACTCATAATCCATTTTGACTTATTTATGGTTTTTTTCTTCTTTATTCTCTATTATGCCATTTTTGGCGGCCACGACTTTTACACTGGAGTGACTAATAGTCCCAAAAATCTGGTAGTTTGTGAAAAACATTAAAAGATACAGGAAATAAATAAAAACAAACTAAAAGTATTACAGAACCAATAAAGCAAATATTGTAAAAAGAACAAAATTGTGTTTTTGCTGCTTGTATTTTTTATTTCCTGTCACATCACCGAGCATGTGAGACAGAAAGACGGAGGCGGAAATATGTTGACTAAGTTTAGGTTCTGCTGGTCTCCTTTGGCTGACAGCCGTGTGTCAGGGTCTTCGCTTTCTGCTCCAGATGGCCCGGTGAGTTGCTCCCAGGGTCTCTAGGATCCCAGCGCTCATTGACCAAGGCCAGGGTTCTCACGGCCTGGGAGCCTGCGGACTCATTGCTGTTGCCTAACCTCTGGGGCCTTTGAGGCCTCGGAGGGGCTTTGAGGTCGCCCACCCGTGACAGCCAAGACAATAGGAGTGTCCCAAACCAGCTCCGCCCACCTGCAGCCACTCTTAACATGCATGCACACTTGTGTGGCAACATGTGCACATAAATATAAATACATTTGTATATGCTAAGACACAATTTTATAATACTTTTTCTTTAAGCAAGAGGATGCTTCCCACTCATAAATCCACCTACTCACTGTAAGGAGCCCAGACGTGTAAGTGGATCAAATCCATCATCAGCTACAAAACGTCACTTCACAGTGAGCAAAAGCAGTTCTGGCAGATCTATTTTTCTCTGACTGAAGGTGATTTACATGTTTAGAAATCACTGAGAAGAAGCCAGATGGCGGAAAAAGGAGAGTTCTAAACAACACATTCCAACATTGATTTTAACAGTTTGGCTGCCACTTCATCAAATATTGAATAAATCATTTTCCTGGCACACTATGAACACAGCTGTAAAAAAAAAAAAAAAAAAAAAAAGAAGAAAAGAAAAAGAAAAAAGTGCCTAAACACCAGTGCACGCACAAACACAGACACACAGAAAGCCTTGTAGTTTTGATAAAGCAGCAGCTTTCTCTTTTGTTTTGCAGCCGAGCAGGGATTAGGCAGTGCCCGTCTTTGTCCTGAGGTTTTCCAGTTGAGCAGAACACAAGAGTCTCTACCTCCACTAATACAGTCAGACCTCCCAGCAGGCCTTTCACCACACAGCCGCTAAGGCCCTGCTGCCCAAAAGATGCTTTTCAATGAGTTATCAAATCTCCTCTATACTGTCCATGCCTTTCAACCAAGTCTCTTTGTCTATCCCTTTTAATGGAGCATTGAACACATCAAATAGCACTGATGGGCAGTTAGATAGACAGCCCAATGTAGCAGAGCAATCTAACTGTCTTTCAAACCCTGCAGAGTACAGTTAAGGTGGCAGCGGCGGATGGTTAACACCTAAAACACCTCTGAACTTGAGAACTTGAGACAGCCCTCCATTTCATGACCATTAGTCCCTAACACTTGAAAATGATAAATACCATGGTTAAAAAATAAAATAAAAGGTCAATAGAAGCTGCTGAAGATGGGCTTCCTATAATTTCAAACAGTTCCAGTATACTGGAAAATAAGGTGCATTCCTTCAAGTTACAGAAGAATATGGATAATACAGAAAGTTGTTTTAGTGGAAAAGGTAAATGTCTCCGTTGTATCAGTTTCCAAACTGTTGATTCAAATTTAATCGAAGCTGTGGGGGTGAACTGCCATTTTCTTTAGCACTCCTATTCTCTGGTTTATGTTAGTCCAGGGAGGTTAGTGTTTGTCTTTGTTTTCCCCTTTCTTTTGGTTCAGGTAAGATTGTTTTCTGGGCTTAGATAGGTTGGAGTTGTGTTTGTTATATTGACCGTGGTTCACCCTGAAACCTTTTTACTTCACTGTAAGTTCTTGTCGGTTTTTATTCATTAATTTGTAAATAAATCTGTTATACTTTTATGAAGGCTTTCATTTGGTGTTTGGTGTCAATTTAAAACTGGCAAAACATCACACATTAGACATCCGACATTAGATCTTTTTCGCTTATTTAAAAAAAAAATAATAGTTTATTTGACAGGGACATACACCAGAGTTAGCCATAAGGCCATTTTTCATCTTTAGTCCCTGGAGAGGAGGCATGTTTGTCTCCGTTAAAACAAAATAAAAATCAACAACAAAAATACATCATAAATACAACTGAAAATTAGAATTATATATCAGCAACCATAAGTAAATATAAATACATAAGCAATAGAAATATATAACATTATTAATGGGTTAAAACTAAATGTAAATATTTAACAGAATATTAACAAGAAATAAACATTATAAGTGGAGAAAAATAGAAATTAAACCTAAATGCAATAAAGATAGCTATCAATTTTGTAGAAACAATCGCAACACTAATAAAAGCATTGATTTATTACATTAAAAAAAACGTTGGGCGGGCTACGAGCTCCCCCCTCTACTTAATCTGATGCATTCGCTTGTAGACGATTAGAGCCATGTACATCTTTGCTTTCCTCATCTGCTGACATCTGGGTTAAAAATGTCAGCTCACACTGTTAATGTTAGGCTGGGGGTGTGAGGGGCTGTAAGCTAGCAGGAGAGTGTGTAAACAGAGAGCTCAGCTATGCTGGGGTTGGGGGTTGCCACGCCAACAGTCCCACCCAAAAATTCCCAATTAACTCCAGCTGCTCTGCAGAAACTTCTATTTGAAAACAACACTATTTTTATTTTTTCAGCTAAAAACGCGTAATCCTAAATAAAAAAAAAAACACAGGGAATGCTTCTAAAAATGATAGCAAAAGATGATTAGAGTGGGTCTTTAAAGTGTGGATGCCATGCTTTGAACAACTTTGTCAAATAAAAAAGCCCTTTAAACGCTGATTCTATTGATACCAATAGTTCGCGTCGAAAAAAATCCGAAGCATATGAATAATAGACATCTTTCGAAGGAATCAGAGATTTGAATTTGCCGCTAAGAGCGCAGGCTGGAAGTGACCCAGATATGACCTGTGACGTCACGAAAGGCATTGACTTCCGTAGTTCCGCTTCGGACAGCATGTAAACAAAGCAGGTAGTCTTCGTTTCTCTCGTTAATCATCGTTAATTCTCGTTAATTCTCTGTTAATCATCAACATGCCAAGTCGTTGTGTGGCAGCTGGATGTAGCAATACATCTAGTGAAAGTGTACCTGTGTATAAATTCCCAACCAAGAAACGCTGCTGAAACAATGGACAAAACAAGTTCAGCGCACGTCCGAAAAACAGAAACGCCCAGTACCAGCACTGGCAGGAGCTAGTACAAAAAGAGAAAATCTGTGACCGAAAAGCTGGCACAAAAGAGAGTGAGTTTAACGTTTATTACATAATGTATTTATTACAAAAGAGAGTGAGTTTAACGTTCAGTGATGAAAGTCTTCCGGGAATTCCCGGAAATCCGGGTTTTTGAGCAAACCGAACGTACTTTCCTGGAAATAAAGACCTGATCTCTATGGACAAATCGCTTTCCGGATGAAAAAATTGTCTGAAATCGGCGAATTTTAGCTTTATTTTCTATATTTCTCTGCGGATCACTTCCTCTATGGTCGCAGCTATCTCTCGTCTACCCGGCCTAATTGACCAATGACGGGACGTTTTAGTTGCTTTCGGATGCGTCGACGGCTCTGATTGGCTCTGTCTGTACCACGTGGTCAGCGTGACGGATCCCCTAGAGACCAAAACTGGGGACACACGCTAAACTTTCACAAACAAATCTGAAGAGTTTGCGATCAATAATGCGGGCATCGTCATTATTGAGCGTGGTCACGACCTCAGTTGTGAGAAGACGATAAAAAAAACAAATTTAAGTGGTCTTGGCTGGAAGACGGTAGCATCACTCTGTGCTTCGCTATCGGTGCTAGCCATGTTGTCTGCCTTTCGTTACGTCACAAACAGGGCGGCGCGAATTCGGCGGAATGCGTGAAGCCGGCGGCCGTCCTCGTTGTTTATATCGCGTTTTTCGTTATTTATTCTTTTTCGAAAAATATTAAAAACAATCGCAACATGAAATAGAGACTATTTACTATATATTGGCTGATTAAAATAGGCCATGTCACCCACACTTTAAATGTGTGGACATGGCATAGCTTGATTGGAGAAGGTCATAGGCTTCTCCATGTCTGATGAGTCATGAGCCACTTCTTAAGAGGTTTTTTTAAATAAAGTTTTATATTCTACACTTAGCAAACCGAACAAAGCAAGAAGACGAACTGCAGTTTAGAAAGAACTCGCGATAGAAACAGGTCTTTTTATTCTCCTCTTTCTAAAGCATTAGGCACTCATTGTTATGAAAATGTCTCCTTTAACAGACAAAATCAATAATATCACCTTTAACAAATTCAGGCAACCTAATTAGATTTCAAGTGAACCATAATTTATCAGGGAATAAAGGAAAACTATTATTAAAAACATCTACTTTTATGTTATTTTCCTCTATTTTATTACTTTAATGTTTTTGTTTGTCAGACTATAACAGCCATACGGGTTCATGCAGGCTCTCTACAGCGGGTGAGAGCCGAATGCAGCAGGGGTTTTGATGAGTTCATTAGAAAGGCACCATTTTTATGCACAGTCACACATTAGACAAAGGTCAGCGTGGATTACCCAGGTGGCCGCTGCATGTGGGTGTTAGTTTAGTTTTCAGACTACACTTGAACCAAACTGTTTATACAATGCAACTTATTTAATATTGCCTCAACTTTGACATTTTGCAGCCAGTTAAACGTTGTCTCTTTTTTTCATAAGAAGCCAGAATTGTTTTTCAGTCCACTTTATGTTCTAGTGCCAGGAGTCATCTTAGATCAAAGAAACATCAAGGTTTATAATTGTCATACATCTATTTTCCAATGCTTATTTGGGACCATATCACAGGAAGAACATACATCCAGGCTTCCTCCTTAATCCCATTCAGAGGAACCCTGTGGCTTTCCCAATGTGACCAGGAGATGTAATCTTTGCAGCAAGGCTCTTCCAATAAAGAACATGTCCAATACACCCCCTGGAAGACATTTGGAAGACATTCTGACATGACTATCAGACCACCTAACTTGGCTTCCCCTGAACAACACCTCTGAGAGGGAACCCGTCTCCTTTCAAAGGAAGCTAATTTGAGCCATCAGTATTTGAGATCTCCTTCCAAACTCAAGATTGATTCCCTCCCTCCACCTCGACCAAGGCCTTCTTCTATTGGATATCACCCAAAAACACTAGTCAGGCTTTGGCTCCCATGAAGTTTCACAGAAGCTTTAACTACAGCTAAGAATTAATGGATATATAAACTGATAAAAGGACCTGTTTCAAATCAGTGCTTCAGTATTTATTGGTTGCTACAGTAAATCTCTCCAAAACTACAGAGTTAAACTGATGAAAATTAAATCAAGCATGATTCAAACTGCTTAAACCTCACAGTGAAGCAGAAATGGCGTTGAAGGAAAATGGATCAACAGATTTTTACAAATCAATAAAGCATCTTTTAAGGGTAGATCAATTAAAGTAGTAAAATGAATAAATAAATATTCATTTAATTGAAAATAACTAGGTTGTGAAGTAGGCATGGGTGATCTATCGGTGCCAGTATTGGCCGATATTAGCACAATTAAGTTTATCGGTATTGGTTTGATATTAAAAAAGCTTTTGATATTCATCTGACTGTTTTCAGAAACACTTTATTTTTTAATACTTGTTCCTAATAGATTGAGAAGCTTATGTTCACAGTCATAGTCAGTAATTGACTGTTTTCAGGTACATTTTTGATAGGGATCCATGTTCCTAATAGATCCCTGGCAATGGGGAGCTTATGGTTTACAGTTATCTCCAATAGTCAATAAATGGTCTGACTCTTTTCAGATATATTTATACAAAAGTTTTTAAAGTGATTCTTGTTCCTATGAGATCCTTTACTGTATGTTAAAAAGGTCAAGTACAGTGTGATCGTCCAGTTAAAGAGAAGTTGTGCATTTCTAATAAAGAAGCAAAAAGGAAATCTGAACGTTGTGTTACTGTAGACATTTAAGTATCGGTATCAGCAAATATCAGCTATCAGCCACAGTTGCAGGGGAAATATCAGGTACTGGTATCGGCTGTAAAAATTATATCGGCCTATCCCTATTGTGAAGGTCAGGTTTAAATTTGGGTTTATCTTTTTTTCTAAAATGTAAAATACTTGGTCCAATTTATCTTTAATTGTCAGCCTTTTAAAGACTCAAGAAGGTGGCTTGACTTGCTTTGGATTAAATCTGTGATTATTTGAAATGTTACCCTTTTACATATGAATACTTTCACTAAACAGAGAAAATTACAACGTTTATTCACAAATGACTACAGGAAGAAAGATTATGTCCTTGTAAAAAAAATTCCTTTCCTCTTTTCTCATTAATTTCCATTCTGGTGATCTGAATTCATAATTCATCCGCATTGGTCAGGCCCATGATCATGTTGACATAACATTTGGTCTGACATTTCAGCCCCGCTCATGCCCGTCATTAGCTCTCACCACACAACCTCAATGTCAGGCACACTAAAGGCAGAGATTCAAAAAGACTAGAGAAGAGAAAAGAGCAAAATTGGTAGTTAATATAATACAATATCTGCCTGATGCAATATATTAATTTGGCGTCTAGATTGGATTTAAAAATTGTGCAAAACAAATGCTCAACACCGGAGATTCAAAGCAGACCCTATTCCTCCCAGTAAACCTGCACCATCCGCCATCGTCCAGCCCCTCCAGAACGGTAAACAAGCCGGTGCCAAAAATTGTCGCCACTCAAAAAAACCTCGAGCAGAAACACATTTCTGCCAATAACAACACCACCATGTTGATTCCACTGGGGTGATATTGGATGATATTGACTGTCGGGAGTATTGCTGTTCTTCTCAAAGTCATTTCTGACCAAATGAAGGACACCGATACGTGTCCAACACACACACTCGTGCACACACGCACGCCTCTCAAACACATGAACTGCAGGTGCAGACAATGAACCACAGAGGCAATGCAATACTGAGAATGACTGCATCAAAGCAGTGTATGTATACACAGTAGAAAAGGCAGCTTGGCCATGGACGCCCTGAAACATAGACTGCATGAAAGTATGTGCAAGTGTTCTTGTGTGGGAACAAATTGTGTGCAGGTTAGGCTCATCATTCCTGTAACTGATGGTCATCCATCATCTGACTGCGCCGATAATCTTCTTAGAGACCGGGCTTTGTCAGAACATGATGAACACCAGCATGTCTACTGTATCTTCTGAGGCTAATCTGTGTTGTCATTTACTGAAACCTGGACAGTGAAAGTACGGCCCGCCATGATGATGAGAAGAAGCATGGTGAAAGATATCAGTGAGGTCATTGTGTCGAGATGTCGGCTGCTTTTACCTGCAAGTTGAACCAGGTCTGCAGTGGTCACATTCCTGGGGTTTGGGCCAACCCTGAACGTCAGCGCAGGACCCAGAACGCTGCAGAAAAACAGCCAACAAAAGTCTTAGTCTGGGGTCAAAACACAGTTCTAAGTAATAATTACTAATATTGCCAAAAAGATCAAAAAAGTTTTTTTTTCTAATTTTTTTAGGGAGAAACATTTTATAATAGTTGCCATGTAAGACCGCATCACCACATAAGTTTGTACACAGCAAGCGATTTGGTACTTGCAAAGATCTAAAAAACCTTATTTCTAGACAATCAAGGTATTCTACCAGGTTTTAATTTGTTTTAACTTTTCTTTGCTTTGCACCTTTCCAAGGTTTTCTCAAGTCAATCCAGAATTTTTTTTTCTCATTAAGAGCTAGGATCTAGAAATAATAAAATTATTATTAAAATGAGTCGAAATCCTTTTGCTCCATATTCGACAGAGGAGAAACTTTTAAAAAAAGCTAAAGTTTAAGGATCGTATTTCAGCGTTTATTGTAATTTGGTAACAAAAATTTATATTTTTATTCTAAGAACGAGTGCTAGTTTTAGATTTTATGAGGATTTATTAAGATGGGCCCAATTTTGTTCACATTTTGCTCTAAATTAAGTAATTTCCATCTATTACACAAGTATTTTGTTATTGTAATCAAAATAAACTTCAACTAGGTACATAAGACTCAAAAAATACAAACTATTTGATAGAACAAGCAAGAAAATACTAACTATTAGACTGTATAACTTTTCATCTTTGGTAATTCTATCAAGCAGTTAGCTTTTTTAGCTTGTTTATCCTTTTTTTAATACTTACATTAAACTTCTAGTTTCTAGATTTTTACACAATACTATACCATTTCTTGTTAAGTAAAAATTACTTTCTGTAGGGACAGATCATTTTACCACTGTCTAGTTATTTTTATTTCAAGATTAGTGTTATTTTCCTGTTCTAAAGCTACTTCTTTTTGCAATGTACCAGGTATTGCAGAATTTTCTGCATTATCATCCCAGGCTAATATCCAGTGCTGTCCAGATTTCTGCAGCCAACTTATTATAAAAAAGAAGGAAAATTGTTTGTATGTGTGAGAAACTAGATAAACTTTCTTAAAACACAAGTAAGCCCCAGAATTGCAACCCAGGAGGTGTTGATTAAAGAGATAAAGGAAGGAAGAAAGGTATTTATTTCCTTAAACATTAAAGGGAATGACAGATTAGAAGTGAACAAGCTGGAAAGATTTAGAAAGTCTGACAGATCAAGGTAATGTAATACAAACCTGAACACCTACACTTATAAGAAAATGCCTTTTTATGTTCTCTAAATCCAAAATATGAGGTAAAATAACACCCAACTTATGTGGCCATGTATTTAAAAGCTAAAAAACAGCTTTACATAATAAAAATAATCAAATTGTTTTTTTTTTTTTTACTTTTAAATTAGTAATCCAATATTTTAGGGCACCATACTTGATGATCTGCACCTTTGATTAAAATGTAGAAATATATTCAGATTAATTTACCATAAAAAACAAAGCAGCAGGAAGGACAAAGAGCAAAGGGTTTATAAAACTACTCAAAAAAATATTAGGCAGCAAATCAGAATGTTTTTTTTCCCATTTCCTCATTGCTATGAGTAAATTCAAATTAAAACTTCTGCTGATGTAGGCTTCATTATTTATTCAATGACTCAATAAAAAGATGCAGTAAAAAGCAACCGATATCAACCCCTGCAAAAATATGAACTTTTAATAAACTTGTTACTTGGCAGCTTAAAGATCCATGCTTCACTTTATTCTTAATAACACATTAAAAAAGTAGGAATCAGTAAATAAAACCTATTACAAAAAACTGCATCAATTGGTTTTATTTCTGTCCTTGTCTTCAGTTTTCATTTAAAATTTGCCTAAATTTCAGTCACTGTCTGTCTGAGCTGCAGAATTTCTGTCTTCTTTTTTTTTGTTTCTTTTTTTACAGACAGTAACCTGTCTGCACATCCTCAATTCACTCCCCTCTGTCTGGTCAGGAGTCGGTAACGGATTCATCTCCCTAGAGGAGAATAAATATTGAAGGTCCATGAGGCTGGTGGTGAAATAAAATCTAACAACTCAGGCAGACGTAGTTAGAAAACCTCTCCATGGCCGAGGGGGAAACATAACTGTGTAGCCATGAGTAAAAATAAAAAAGAAAAAAAGTTCCCCAACTGATGTCAAGAACAATGTTTCAATGTCTTATATCATATTAAAACATAAGAATAGAAACGTATATAGGTACATAGAACCATTTTTAAGTGTCTAAAAGAGTTATCGGTCATCATTTTGGCAACAGATGCTGTTGGAGTTTCCAGTTTGACTCAAATGTAAATCCTTTTACTTAATGTCAGTAAAAGTTGTGGGATGGACCCAAAAAAAGAAATACAAATGTTGCTTTACGAATATGGACCTTTTAAAGAGCCACTCTGATGAAAATGGGGTTTTTAACATGTTCTTGTGGTATTTTGCTGATAATGGAGGACATATATAAAGAAAATTAAGATAAAAATGTAATTTTTGAGTATTTCTCTCATCAAATCATTGTGAATCAAGAGCATTGCCATTTGAAAAAAGGCGTATTTGTGACGTGGAAATTCCGCTGGGTGGACCACAAACTCCCAGCTCTGCTTCATTCTAATGCATCCACTTGTAGACGACTGGATCCATGTCCTTCTTAGTTTTACTCAGCCGAGCTTGTATCGGACTCCAAACTGTATAGCTGGAGAGCTATGTGGCAATCACAGCAACAAATCACTCAGCGCAAAAACAGATCACAAAGATCACAGCGACAAATAAAAAAGGGAAAACAAAATAAGGAAAAAACAGCATTATATTTTAGAAATCAAAACACAGAACAAAAAAAGTAATTTTTCAGAAAACAAAAGTAATTTCCAGAAATCAAACTGATATGTTAAAAGAAAAAAAAGAAGCTGGAAAAGTTTGGCATTATGGGATATCACAGACTGGATGATGACGTTTGTCCGTCAACTGAAACTTATTTTGCATGAAGCTATACTGAATATGCTCTGTACTAATCACAAAACCCTTATAAAGTGGACATTGAAGACGCATTTAAAAAAGTCATACGTCAGAAAATTAAATGTCATCAACCAACCACTGATGCCCCATAGAACCTACCTCTCCAGTTTCTTTCATCGTTTCATTTTTTTAACATTTGATTTTGTTTTCCGATAATGATTTCTGTTTGCTGAAATGTTTCATTTTTACTTTGTTTCATTTATTTTCTGTAATTTTGTTTTGATTTCTAAAATGCATTTTTTTTTACAGTATAGCTCATTTTGCTTGTTAAATTGTCATTGTGTTCTCTAATATGTTGAGTGATTTGTTGGTGTGATTTCCCCTTCAGGACCACCGTAGATCGCTCCAGTGTTGCTCGCCATTTTTGTTGACCCGGTAATGTTAGGTTAGTGGGAGGGTGTGTAAACAGCTCTCAGTTATGGATGACAGAAAGGGGGGACGGGGTTGCTCCGCGCCAGCAGTCCCACCCACAACTCATAGACAAATTTCTAATGAACCGTCCTCCAGAATCTACGTCCTAGAAAACGAAACAGGTTTTTTTTTATTTTGGCATAATGACATAATCATGATTAAAAGATCACTGGAAACACAACATAGATCAGCAGATGATCAGAGTGAGGATGAGATCATGATGCATTGATGGGGTCTTATGCTGTGTGCTTACCAAGTCTGGTCAGCATCCGTTATCCTGCTTTAGACACGGCAGCAGCTGCCGAGCCAGAAGCAATATAAGAGCCAATACCCCTCGACGGACAGACGCAGCCATGCACCCATGCATTTGTGAGCATGATCATACACATGCTGATGCGCATGCAAGCACACACAGCTCAGACAGAAATGTGCCCTTCTCTAGTTGCTTCACCTGGGCTCTGTTTGCTCTTGAAAATGTCAATGTTTCCACAATCTTTACCCCCACCTTCTTTCTATCTGGCCGAAGGGGCACAGCCTGATATCTCAATGCATCTCAAATTGAACTGACGTGATTTCTTTTTTTTTTTTTTCACAAGCCACCCAAATACAATTCAAATACACTGAGGGAGGAAGACCGCCACAGTGGGATGATGAAGTTGAGATAGATAAGTTATCAGGAGGACTCCACACGGTCTTCTGAGTTACCGGACGTGTGAGCTCAGACTTCATATTCGGGTCATAAGGAGAATGTGTGTGCAGACTATTTGGCGGGGTTTTAGCAGGGTAGTGTGTGTGTTCTGTTGCACAGTGTGTCAAGATGTACTTGTAAGTGTGTTTCCCACTCCCCCTAGTGTTGTTGATGAGTAAAACACTTACGTCATCTAAAACATGTATACATATTCCTCCACCATCATTCTCTTGGACCAGAATTTCAAAGGGACTGTTTTTGTGCCGATTACCACACCAGCAAGCTCGATCGTAACAGTGTTTGGGGTCTGGATAATCTTAACAGCATTAAGAAACAAAACCTTCAACGTCTTTCTCTCAAGTCCTCTCCGCCTGCTCACATTCGAGGGCCTCTTCTCCCCGGTTTCTATCTGGGCTCATTGGAGCGGCGGAAAAAGCAAGCCTCCCATAGTAGAGCGGCGTGCTCTGACCCAGCTCTCTTTCTCCAACCAACTCATATTCAGAAAAAGGCTTTCAAGCACTCACCTGTTGAGGCTCACAAAGAGCCCGGCCATATTTTTACTCCCACATGAAAGTGTTTCCATTATTTTGATAATATAAAAAGAATGCAGGTAAGCAAACCAGACAAAGACTACAGTTTTTTCCACATTTTCTAATTGGGATAGAGTAAAAGCAAGGTGCAAGGACATTGAGAAATCCTTAAAGGGGACCAATTTAAAGACCCACTTGTATTTCTGAGGTTTTTAACATGTTCTTGTAGCATGATGGAGGACATGTATCCCTTGTGCTATCCTAGGCACTCTAACGTTGGGAGCTGGGTCATCTAGAACAGTGTTTTTCAACCTTTTTTGAGCTACGGCACACTTTAACCTTGAAAAAAATCCTGCGGCACACCAGCATCCAAAAATAACAAAAAAATAAAATAAAAAAGGAAAAGCTCATAGTCTGTATTGATCTACAGTCCCTCCATGATCTCACGTGCATTTTTGTGATAATTGTGGCAGAAAAAGCTGGAAACTGCTGCTGTTTTTTCTAAAAGATGTAATAAAAGTTAAGTTAAAAGACTCAAAAACTGTTTGATGTGTGTTCATCGTTGTTTTAAGACTTTAAGAGGAGAGACTCATTGTGCTGTCACTTTAAAGCAATGCATCATGGGAGATGTAGTGCAAAAATCCACCGACCGCAGATAGACTAGCGTCTCTGAGCTTCATTGTTTTGTTCACTTGTTCTGACACCAGATTCTGTGGAAAGCTACACCACTAAAGACGAGCTTTAGCTGGTATTTTAGTTGAAACTGAGAGACTTTATGAGCAGAATCAAAACAAGGAAGTGAAGACTTTAACCACTTCTGATTGGTCAGACTGCTGTCATGTGATTAAGCCTCCAAGAATGATTGGTGGAGACAGTTAAAGGGGTGGGACTTTTCCAAAAACCGAGCTTAAGCTGCGGCTAAATTGCGGTACCGTCATTCTTATCAAAATGTCTTTAATAGAATCAAATAAACACAAAGAAAAAAATATTTTACGATCTTTCATATTCCTAACTTTTCAGTGATTTATTTGTTTGGATGAACAAAGAGCTGATATCCTGGAGAGGGTAAATGTTTCTAGATCAGTTAATGAGGGCAATTTCCCACGGCACACTTGACCATCTCCCACGGCACACTAGTGTGTCGCGGCACACTGGTTGAAAAACACTGTTCTAGACCCACTAGACTAGACAGTGCGCTGAACCTTTTTTCTTCAATGATTTGTGATCTTGACTGGTGTCCATGGAATACATGAAATCCTCTCCACCATTATCCACCTTTGTATTGGTAGGAATAACACGTCAATGTAAGGGTGGGGTCATCTAAGATAGCACAAGGGTTAAAAAGAAAATTTAAGCTTAAGCTGCCTTTCCCAGTATTAATTTATTCAATTTTTCATTAATCAAGAGCAGACGAAAAACTGCTATTAAAAAAAGATTGTAGTAGTTACATAGGGGTGGGAGGTGCAGTGCGGCTTGCAGGACAGTGTGTAGATAGAGAGCTTTCAGCAAGGGGGAGGGGAAGGGGGGCGGGTTACTCCACACCAACGGTTCTGCCCACAACTCAGAGGCGAATTTCTGATAGACTACTGCCACTCAGCAGAAACTATGTCCTAGGAAACAACACAGTTTCTTTTTAATTTTGGCTAAAAAAAAGGCATAATCACGTTTAAAAGCCCATTGGGAAGGCTTTGAAAATAGATCAAAAGATGATCGGAGTGGGTCTTTAAGGCATCTGTGTGTGATTTGGACATTTGCTCAAACAAATAAACATAAAAGCACAGTCTCCTCCTCACTATATCCAATTTCAGATATAAGCAAAATTACTTATTATTATTTGACAGTAAATTAATTCTCTCAAAATGTAAATTAAAGTAGTATTCCATGATTTATGAGAGTCCTTTCAAATTTGATATTCAGTACCATGTTGTGACCAAAATAAAAACGTCACTGTGGAAACTCTGCAGATAAAAGTGACCTTTCACCACTTTCGGTATGAATGATGGTTGGCATTAACATGCATCAGGAGCTGAGAGTGAGTGACGGGTGTAACAACCAAATTTACTCAATTAGTGCTCATCATAATTAAATGTGCACATCAGAATGCCTGGGTGGGAACATGAATGTCGAGGTCACTGTGTAGTAAACTACTACACCACCTGTGAAATGAGCTGAGTATAGCGACACACTGCAGTGGTCTGGCTTTGGTATTCGTATGCTGGGGGTGTTATGAAACCACCCTGGCTTCCCTTCTCCTTAAGGAGCGTTTCAAAAGGCTTGTCAGATCTTAGACGAACACATCTCCTCTGCCTCATACATGGTCTGACACCAAATGTACAGCAGGAACACGGTACAAGCACCAAACAGCCTGAGTTCAAGGACAGTTCGCCTGCTTATTAATATATTAACCACCTCCTGCTGGACGTTTGCTCTGATTCCAGCTCCGCATCCACTTCTCTGTTTTTGCTTCCAAGAATCCTTTTCATAGATGAAGTGCTCCATCTTTTGACAAGATCTCTTGCAACAACAGCGTTGAGAAACAGTTCTGAATACAGAACAGGCCTCAGTATGTGTCTGGGTGTAATTAAGTCTGATTATTCTCACTGCATGAAGGCAAACACGTTAAAAGGTCAGAAAAACAACAACTGGCTCCTGTAGAGAGTTTTTGCAGGGGTAATCCTTGCAGGGGCAAAAGCATTTCATAGTTTCAGACACTTCAAAGACCCACGGCGATCATATTTTGATCTATTTTCAAAGCGCTCCCAGAGGTCTTTTGATTAAAATTATGCTGTTTTTCTTAAAATAAAATAAAAATCTGCGTCATTTTCTTTGACATAGTTTCTGCAGCGCCGCCGTAGTTTAATAGAAAATCACCTCTGAGCTGTGGGTGGCACCATTGGCGAGAAGCAACCCCGCCCCCCTTCCTCTCCCGTAGCTGAGAGCTAAGAGTAGGGAGCTTGCGACCCACCTAGCATATTTTTTTTTATGACACAAATATGCTCTTTTTCAAATGGCATCACAATGACGTGAATAAAGAAGTTCTCAGAAATGGCATTAATTTTCTTAATATACAGTATGTCCCAGAATTATGCTACATTTTCTTTGTTTTTTTGCTTTTTTATTTTTATAGTCTTTTTCCCCTTGCTGTCAGTTGCTATGGTGACAAACAAATTTCCCCCCCACACGTGTGGGATCAATAAAGTATTCTGATTCTGATTCTGATTCTGATTCACATCACAGTGTCGCAGCTCTGGCATTTTTTATGGTGGTGGGGGACGGGAGGGGGGCACAAGACTTTGGAAGGGTGGGAAATGAGAGCAGCAGAGTGGACGGCCATTGCAAATGAAATTGTCAAAAATACGTCTTTCAAACAGTGAATTCCAATTGTTAATAATATTAAAATGGACGTTCTTTTTGCTGAGATGCTAGTACCAATGCTTAAAGAAGTTTGTATTGATGATTTAATAATATCTGTCAGTTATTGTTCAAATATTGACTCAAAGATTCGGGGAGGAAGTGGGAGAGTGAAGCTTTTTACTTAGGGGACAGCCGCCCCCTTTAGCCACTCAGAGCTCCGCCCCTGTTCCGTCATCAGAAGTAGGCCACAGGAACACCAAAAACCTAAAGAATTGGTCTTTAAAAATGCAGTTATTTAAACCTTTATTTACTCATATCTGCAAAGTAGGTGGGATGTTTTTGTCTTTACGTACGAGAGCTGTGTGAGATCTGAAGCATGGAGGCTCAGTCTCTGGGTTAGCCGCTCCATCAGGTCCAAACCCTGGTCGTTGGTGAGGGAGCTGGGGAAAACAAACATAGCAGAGGTATGAGTGAGATTTTGAGGCCTCTGTCTGTGTTCTGTACATGCAAAAATAAAGAAATTGCAACTTTTTTTTAAGGGAGGTGCTGCCACAGTAAATTGCTGCAAATGGGTCAATGCACACAAGCAAAAGCTACGGTTGTCTGAGTAGATGTACCGGACGAATTTGCACATTGAACACAGACACTCAAACCCAAACAAACACACAAAGCCACTGTGCCAAGGGAAAAGGGATCAGCTGCCTCTCCAGGCTTGGTAAATCACCTGCTTTTTTTCCAGCAATGAGACAAACAATAAGGTGCAAATGGAACCTGCATGAGGTGTAATGGCTGCATCATATGGACGCTCCTTTCTTTCCCTTTCATTCTCTCATCTTTCTTCTTCTTCTTCTGCTTCGACCAGTCTCTTTTTCACGTGCACAAAGCCTCAAAGCAAAACATGATACCGCCAAGTACACAAACACAGACACGCACGCGCCCTCACTGTGCGATGAGCATAATAAGGTGCAAATGGAATGGGGGTGAAGTGTAATGGTGGTCTGATAAAGCCATGCCTCATCTCAGCTCAGTCTGCGGCTGCTTTCTCACTCAGAGAGTAAATCGCCAAGGAAATAGACCAAACAAAGGCAATCTGCCGGCCAGCAGATTGAACGTAAGAAATGAGAAAGCAATCCACGCCAGTGCACTCGAAAAACCGCGTTTTTGCTGACAGCTTAACCTGAAAATCCCATCACGGTGACATCACCAAGTTTGGGTTTTACTTTGAAATATGTAAAATAAATAAGTAAAAACAAATGTTGCGCTCAGCACTCTTACGTTTAAAAAACGTTACAAGTGCACCAGTCAGAACCGTGCAGAAATATTTTGTTGAGCCTGAATGCAACACCACATTAAAGCGGTTTTCCAGGAGAAAAAGTGTACTGTGCGTGAGTGGCTGATTCACTCCACCTTTTAGAGTGGGAGGTTTCTTTTTTCTCTCTCGCTACTTTTAGAGAGGTTTTGAAAGTTAAAGCTTCACCGAAGCAATTCCAGACACGACTGCATCCCTCTGCGGTAATTCTAGCAACTCGAGAGCTCCAGGAGTGACTTGCTTGTTGATGCTAACACTTTTCCCTTGGGTTTCTCTCTGTCTCCTTCTCCTCGATCCATACCCCTCCACCCCCCCTTTTCACCATGTACCCCCTCATCCCCCACCCCACTTCTCAGCCTTCCCCACAATACCACCACCACAGTGTCAGGAGCTGTCAGATAAGCAGGTTTGTGTAGCTTCACTGCAGGGGGTGAAGCAGCTGGGGATAACAACTGTGCAATCATGAGGTCTGCTGCAAATGCAGAGACACGCTGCAGGCCGGCTGAAGGTGTCCACTAGGACAGACGGGGAAGATGAGGTGAAGACATTTCAGTTGGAAAAGTGACCCATTTCTTTCTACCTGTGCATACCGCTCTATAAGGAGCGATAATCTCATATTCTGGTGACACCTGTACCCGTATCGGACCTTTATGAGGTTACGTGTTTTGTACAGGTGAAGGACAACCCACCGACACTAGACCTGATAAGGCCATAAAGGGATTTAAGAAAGAGCCAGGGGCGAACATGCAGTTGATAGGAATTTATCTTTGCTCAGGCGAGCAGGAGGTAAGAGAGGAGAGGCAGAGGACTCCACGCTTTCTCACAAAGTATCATCATTAAAGCTGTAATACCCACACGCTGAAGAATTTATCATCTGCTATTACAATGCTGCTATTATAATGAGGTGCGCAGCACACGCACGCAAGGCCTCAACCCGCACCAGCGTCCTTTCCATAAAGACCGGAACATGTAGGTGGCTTTGACAGAAAGCGAGCCTTTTAAAGGCAATTTCAAGTAAATGAGCAAAGCTGGCATGTGCTTGGTTTGAAGGTATGCAATGAATATGGAAACAGCAGTCTGGCCTGAACAGTTACATAACGCTGTCATTAACTACACCACACTATACTTAAAACAAAAAAAACATTAATAATGGGAGAAGGACCTGTTTTTTTTAATAGTTATAAAGACAAAAAATTAAGCAACCTGAATAAACTGAATACAAAATAAATCTAAGATCAAACCCACACTTATTCCTACCCACATTAAAGAAAATAAAAGTTTTGTTTATTTTACTTTATTTCAATAAAAACTTAATTAACAATTACTTTTAACTGCTCAATTAAATAGATTACAATTTGATTTCATTCCTTTTTTTTTAGTTAAGTATTCTGTGTGCTTAGTCAAATTATTTTGCTTTTTTTTGTTCAATTTAAAATTAACATACACACACACACACACACATATATATTTTTTTTTTCTTAAGAACTTACACATTTAAGCTCTATTTCAGAAACGTTTTTTCAATCTGAGAAAAGAAAAATCAACATTTTCAAATTATCTTCAAAAAATGTAAGACTTAAATTTGAATTTGCTAAAAATGAAATTTAAACAAAATAATCCTGCATTTACAATTTAAAATTTGTGCCGTCTATACGCCTTGTGTTTGTTTTTTTTACCTTTAGTTTAGTTTTTAAATCACCAGTGATGCGATTTATTTGTTGTTATGAATCCTTGTTAAGTACAAAACCTGCTTTTCTATGTTCCCAGCCAGATCCTTTTCAGTATTTTTAAAATATTTATTTTTTTGTTTTTAAAATGTTGCTGATGTTATTGTTTCTTTATGTTTTACTAATTGAAAAAGTCAAGCTTGTTAGTTCACACTGCACACAACCATCCAGCAATGGAAATGTAATCACTTTCCTCTAGTTTTTATATTAATCAGAATCAAAAACCACAGCCGGGAGTGCCGCCTTACCTAAATTTAATGTCTGATCTATAAAATTGTCAGCGAGCTTCTTTTTAGGCCATGTTAGAACCACTTAGATGAGCTAAAACGTATCCAGTCACTTAGAATGTGTATCACAGCATTCTAGACGCGGAGAAAAGCGGCTTTGCGTTGTTGCGCAACACTCTCCTAACATAAAATGTTGCATATCAGTACAAAGCCACTTTTTTCCACAACAGAATCCGTTTGAATTATGTTAATTGCATCAACGATTTAAGAGTTACAGTAGTTCAAAGAGCGTTATTTTGCTGTGACAGCTACCAAGCTTTTACCATCATAAAAGCTTTCATTAAGTTAAAACCTAATAAACTAATTCAAATTTTTACTTTTAGCAATTAAATTTGCTTTATTGACATTTTTTTTTAGGTTTTAGCGATTCCCAAAAACGAACAATTTTACCTTTCTGATGTTTTTCTGATGAATTTTTCTTTGATTTATAACAAGGAAAATGACAAATGATTGTTCATAACTTTTTTTAAGATTGCGCATCATTTGAGAATCTTGTTTCAATCCTTTTTTATGCTTTGAATGTTCCTGTATTTGATACAGAAAACATTATACAGCTCACTGTATCATCATTACATGGTTGTGCATTACTCACTCTGAGCCGGTAATTATGTAGCCAAAGTGTCTGTCCTTCCCTCTGCTGGAAAACTCCTTCACCCCCACATGAACCAGCTGGGTTTTAATCTTCATGTCTGCTTTCTGTGGCTCGACGGGCTTCTTCCTCTCCACCGGCGCCTGATCGGCCTGCATCCACCTCTCCATCTCAGAGTCCACCTGTGTATCAGGTAACCCTGCTCCCCCCATCAACCGCAGGATGGACCCTTCTTTGGCAGGGACAGTCAGGGTCTTTTCTTCTGAGCGGCTGGGGACAGGAGCTTGGCCCTGCGTCGTCCGACTCTGGACATTCTCTTGTCCAGCCGTTTTGTGGACGAGGCCTGAGGGACCACTGTTGAACCCTGGAGCATCACCAAAGGGCTCCATGTTCAGGTAGTCCAGCAGCTTAGAAAAGAAGAGTCCGTGCTGCTTAGAATCAAGAAAAAAAAGATACCTTAGAAGAGTTAAGACCATTTTTCCTCAGTTTGAAGATAAAAAACTTGTGTTATCTATTTAAAAATCTGGTTTTCGACATAATAGAAGTCTTTAGTTCATGATTTATCAAACAAAATGGATCTTTTTGGGATTGATTTCAAAGTTGAAGTAATTTAACCTTAAATGATCAACTAGAACAGCTTTAAATAATAATTTTAGTGGCACACAACTGCAAGTAAATGCATGTTTTATTCACCTTGTCAGTGGACTTGTCAGTGTCTGAACCGTCTGTTTGTTGACCTGTAAACAAATACGTTTGTGAGCAGAGTATGCAAAACAAGATCCTCTTTTGTGTTTAAGGAAAAAAAAAACACTATTGAGTCTGAAACAAAATGCTATTGGCAACTTTTTGTCTGATCATTTGTTAGGCAATCATGCTTCAGTGCCTTTATCAATTATAATCACTAACATCTTTGTGTACAAAAGGCATCCAAGTGTTCTGAAGGTCACCAACTGTCATTCCCATTCCTACCAACGTCAAAACCAACCTTGTTTTATTCCGAGTGTGTTTTTCTGGTTTGGATCCTTCCCTGACTCTGATTTCAGGGCCTGGTCCTGATTCAGAAGCTTTGACATCAGTGGCTCATGGTTAGCCTCCATCTCCCCCCTGGAGGCACTGGCTCCTGGTGCTGGCCGAGCCCCAAGCTCTGGCCGCTCCTCATCCACCTCCTGCAGTGCCCCAGTGATGACTTCAGCCAGCCGGTGAAGGTCTTTTCCTATCAAATCCTCCATGTTGAAGCTGTGCCTCCCCAGCTGGTTTACTGCATTCGAGACGAGGCGGTCTAGACCAAAAAAAAAAAAAATATATTAAATTCACAGAAATGTTTGGATTGTATTTGTTTTTATAAATTTATAAAAAAAGTCTCACCATCCATGGCATCAATAGGCTTCTTTACTGCGAGTCGGTCAGAACCAGCCTTGAAAAGCAGTCCATTGAGATCAAGTTTTGATGTTTTGGAGTCAAAAGCCTGAGTTTGTGGCTTCGCCTGATTGCTTTGAGCTGGCCGCAGATAGCTGAGGTACTGGAGCTTCCCTTTGGGCCACACAGCCTCACCTCCAGGGACGCCCTGCTGTGTGCCGGATGTCCCAGCAAAAAGCTGCTCCAGATGGTTAGAGAGGTGCTTGCCTCTGTGTGGGTCCTGGATGGATGCGCTGAGCTTTGGGTGCCTGCCCTCTCCACTCTTAGTTATGACTTTGGAGACTGGAGGCTGGCCATTTCCTTTTTGAAGGCTGTAGATGGTTGTTTCTTTCCAGCCTTGCTTAGGTTTTGGCTGACTGGGAGCAGACAGAGCATCTGACATCATGTCTTCATCCTGCAACATACAAAATGCCAATTTTCAAACTCTACACGGGTAAATCACTGTAAGTTAAACCAGAGCATCATTTTAAAACATTTCCTATCTATATTTATCCTTTTATAAGAAGAAATATAAGAATAACCAATAAGATAAATTAAACCCTTGGTTATAATTTCTAAGTTTAATCTGCTTTCTGCATTTATGATTTTATTTTTTTTTTTACAAAAAAAAAAATGCCTGTAACATCCGCATCAGCCTGGTTTTGTACATTTTTAGCTGAAGTGGCAGCACTCACACGATAAATTGCCCGTGCTATGAAATGGCCTTTTGCTCCATGTGAACATCAAATGGGCCATATCGGGTCACCATTGTTGTGACAGGCTTTTGAATGAAGAGAGAGGCAACCTTCTCTCCATGAGACAGGACAGGATATGAATAGGAATTCTAGATCAAAGACAACTGCCCTTGGAAATTGCATTATGGAAATCCTAGATGAGATAGTGTCACTCAAAGAGTAATTTCATGCATTTCCACAACACACAACAAACTTTAAAAGCAACCCCCCCCATCAGAGCAGCAAGTCTTTATCTGGAAAAAAAAAGTATATGAGTCACCTAATTTCAAAGTTTGCGATGGTAGTCTATATTTCACACACATTGAATAACACATTTGTATTAAAATGCGCTGCTGCATAAAGGCATTTAGGAGCTTTTCAGCCGTTCATTTTGGTTGATACAGGCGGGAAACAGTGGGATTTTTCCCTTTCGTCTCTATGAAGACGAGGAATCATTCTTCTCATCCGAGTAATAAAAGCCCACGCTCACAGCGTACAGTATACCCACTGAATAGAGTTTTTATCCTTGTCACTGCAGCACTAATACCAACTCTCTCCCCGGGTGCCATTTTTGCCCTTCAAACGCATATAGAGAAAATGTCAGTCTTTCCATCCTGGCACACTGAGAGGCCATAATGGCATTAGCACAGCAAGACAGAGGTGCTCTGCTATTCATGCTAACCATGTTTGCCTCCTTCCATCACCCAACACAACAAAGGACCCCATTTCATCAATAAGGAAGGTCCTGAACTCTTCAACTTTGCATTATGACTGCAATGACATGGCAGCAGGAAGCTGCCCGACTATGAGGGGTCCAGGCACATCTTGCACAAAAACGGGGGGTCCACCCCTAAATATGAGCCTTGAATAATGTAAAGAGGTGATGGAGGACCTTTGTGTAAAAAGGGTCCCGGCTCTGTGGGAGAGAGTGACAGAGAGAGGACAGAAAGAAAGAAAGAGACAAAAGCAAAGCGGGTATAAAAGCAAAGAGACAGATAATGACTTTTTTCCACAAAAGCAATAGGAAGAGCTCCTTTCTCTAATTAGCAAAATCATATGCTTTTCTCCCTTTTGCCTACAAGGCAAGTAGAAATGGAACAAGCCAAAACAGATTTGATTTGAGCCTTTTAATGCCAAATTCTGCTATTTATTTCATTAAGACGTTACATCCAGCATGTCCAAAGTCTGACACATTGGCCAAATGCAGCCTACAGGTTCCTGTCATAAAATCAATAATATGTGTATTTCTAAACATTGTATGTAGGATTTCTTGATAGTGATTGGCTAAATTCCATTATTTCTAGTCTTCTAATACAAAATTCATAGTAATGTTGGTTTAAAAAAAGTATTTTGATCTATTTCTGTTCTTTGTGGAAAAAGAAATGTATCCCATAAAACAAAAAAACACGTTTTTTTCTCCACTTTTTTTTGGAAAACAGTGCATTTGATGTTAGTCTAAGGGTTCAAAGAAAGCAGGCCAGATCATTGGCCCTGACACATTTTCACCTTTTGTTCCAGTAGAAGCTCACCTGAACCTTGGATCCCTCCTGTTGGACTATTTGATGGTCTAGTGGCGGCAGAAAGCTCAACCCTGTGAGGTACTTTTGCAGGTTTCTGTTAAGTTCGGTTTGATCGGGCTTCTGTTTCCCGTTGCTGTAAAGGTCCAGGAGACTTGGAGAATTGCTCTGGTGGTGAAAGGGGACATTCCTCAATTTGGAAAGCTCCCTAGAGATGACCTTTTGAGTGATATCGTCCTCCCATTTCAAACCTGAAAAATGAAAAGGAAAAGGAAGCAAAATAAAAAAGAAATGAACAAAGTTTCTATTTTAAATTTAGCAACTGCTTACAACAGTAAAAATTAGGGCTGTACAATATGAGGAAAACTCGCGATGCGCGATATTAGTGATCATTATTGCGATAACGCTATAATTTGTGGTATATAAACAAATAGCAAAACAACCAAAAACATCATTCCCATTTCACAGCCACAGTTTAAAAACTATACTCCAAATGACCCTTGTCGACGTAAGGTGCAAACATCAAACATAAAAGGGCTCATCTGATTGGTCAACAACGTAAAAGGGTCCTTCTGATTGGTTAAATGCATTAAGGGGTTTATTTAATTTGCTAAAATTTTCAATCTGCTAGTTTGTTTTTGCACATTTAAGGTAACCATTTATTACCATTTTTACTGTCTTTTGCGGTATGCATATCGCACAGCTTGCTGTCGCGATAACGATAAATTTGCAGAACTGTGCAGGCCTAGTAAAAACTGTTTTTAAGAACAGATCCTAAATCAGATTCTACCCTTTTTTTATAGATGGTGAGACTTTTCTTGAACAGTTTCAGGGTTGTTTCTGCAGAGCACCGATGTTAGATGACAAGGACTATCTTGGAATCTGTTTTACCCCAGAGGTGGAGGTCAAACACCAGAGACACCACATGTCTGTCAAGGTCTTCCACAATCAACTCTTCTAGCCATTTCTTAATAAACCTTGCTTTTTTGCACTGAAGTGCAATCATGCTGACCATGCTCTGTGGCCTTGGACTGCCCTGTGGATGGTTTCGCTTTTTTAAAATATCTTTTACCACAAACCATGAGATATCCAGCAGGGATGTAATTTCACAAATAGGTTCAGTGCGCCTGTGGCATCCAGAAGCCACTCTTTACAACTCATTTTCCTTTCTAATTTGACTTAAGTTAACCCCACATTGTCTGTCATGAGCTGCAAGCACAAGGAAAATGTAAGTTGCAGAATTGGGATATATGGTTTCTAAAAACTAAATACTAGTTTTATGAATGTATCTCTAAGAAGTTTGGTGTGTGCTGGTCTTATTTGAATAACTTAGATAGGCAACCAGTATCTAAAATCAATAAAACAAGGCTATTTTTTGAGAAAGGAAACGTAAACCTTTACTGATGTTTCAAAACCATGTCTTGTCATTTAGTC
Source organism: Oryzias curvinotus (assembly GCA_023969325.1). Classification (NCBI taxonomy): domain Eukaryota; kingdom Metazoa; phylum Chordata; class Actinopteri; order Beloniformes; family Adrianichthyidae; genus Oryzias; species Oryzias curvinotus. The sequence continues at coordinate 22,722,212 of CM043725.1, read as the reverse complement.
CAAAGTTTTTCGAATATTTTCGTAGAAAGTAAACTTTTTTTGAGGGGGTCATTAACATGTTGCCTTTCCTAATTTAAGCTATACTCTGAAAATACTGAGCACATAGCCTTGCATTCAGTTCCCCAACTAGAGTGGAACAGGTTGCAAAAAAAAAACAAAAAAAAAAACAAATGAAAAAGCCCAGACCATGATAACTCCATGTTGACAATTGATGTTTTTATGGCAAAACAAACTATTTAGTACCCAGGAGGACAGAAGCACACATCACATTAGCAAACAAAGCTTTATCTGAGAAAGAGGAGGTCTAAAATTACCCAGTAGACCTATGAGCAGGGACAGGCCCAGACACACACAAACAGCAGTCAGTAAACACGCCTGGGGAGGCTGTCACAGTATGGCCTGACACTATGCCAACAACTCTGCTAATTGCCAACACATAGTTGAGGTGCATAAATCCTGGGCGGGGGGCAAAGTACAGTTATGCCAGGACCAGATGGAACGATCCAAGCAAAAGATTCCGATTTTTGCCTACTCCCACCGACTCAAAAGGCATTTGAAGTTCAGAAAGCATTCCAGAGATAATAGACATGTCGAAAGGGTTGGAGTATTTAAAAAGAAAAAAAGATCCAATAACTATGTTCACCCCTTAACATTTTCAGGATTCATCCGAAAGTGCCACTTGTAATGATATGGGAGTGTTTATGTCAACAAACTAGCAGACTTGGAGGGAATTATAGAAAACATGAAAGGCATTAACACAGCAGAATATCTTCATTAGCCCGGTTTCTCTTCCACAGACACCAGAATCTCTCCTCGATATTCATAAGCACCAGATGAGGATCTGAACAATGCAGAGCAGCTACAGATGCCTCCATTCATTTTTGGCAGCGCTGAATGGAGCACAAAGACAGCGTATGCTCTCACTGTTCTGGAACGCAGCTCAGTCATCCATCCATGCAACAATAACTGTTAACTACCCCTGGCTTATCCAATGTGGGGTGCTACTGGCTATACGTTACCGTGGTGATGATCATTTGTGCTATCATTACTGGCGATGGGGAACGAAGGTCTGTTGTCATCCCTGAACGATCCATATGCTACCTGCAGTTTACTGCAGCTGCTTAAACGGTTTCAGACTGAACGTGCGACGGCACCACAAACCGCAGGAGGCTGCCTACATCAACTGTGACACCTCTTTCCCCTCCGTCTCTTGGGGGAGGCACTCATTTCCATACATACCATGGTTTGCGAGTATGGGCGCACTTGAGGGAGAAGGTGTGTCGACGCACATTACAGGGTTAAAATGAGCCATTCTGTAAATCAAAAAGTCAAGGAGGCAGGGCCTTTGTGGCTGGATTCCTCTCAATCAACATCTCTACTGATTATTCTGGCACTAAGGAGTTAAACATCATGCAGATTCATCTGTAAGTCCAGAGAAACTGCAGGCATCATCATCAAACCCTGCCACTTTCTGCCTCTTAAAGTAACATCCTGTCTCAAGCAAGTGCCTCAGTTAATTAAAGCCTTCGCCATTAGTCTGATAGCTTTCAAACAGACGAGATATTTCTCCAGGCCTCCAATATTTTCTGTGGGAAAGAGAGAGGCAGGGAGGGGGTCTCCTAAATATTCAAAGCCTATTAGATGAGATCCTGTCTACATGTCTTCTTGTTTCATCTGGTTGTTTTGAAATGCAGATTTTCCCCTTTTCCCTTACTTCTGTCCACCAACTGGTTTTAAAAGCATTAATGGAAAAAAGCCTGAATAATTCAGCGGCAACTTCTATCTAATTAGTTAAAATGAAATGTGTCACTCTGAGTTTGACACACAAATTAAACTAATCGTATACTTGTAAAGCAGGATATAGCCAAAATATGAATAGAGATTAAATGCAAATGTGTATTGGTGCTTGTAAGATTTCCTTACATCTCAACATTTAATTTTATTACATTCATTTATTATATTTTAACATTAGTTTAATTTAAATGCCATAAATGAGAAAAAAGGCAGCTTTACAACTGTATTGTACAATCAATAAAAACCTAATATGTTGACTTTCCTGCATTTATCATAGCTGCATATTGTTCTTTAGCATTTTCTTCCAAAAAACACAACAGGAGCTTCTCTCTAATTATATATATTTTTTAAAAAACAACACGTTTTCTTCCTTTTACAGCTGCTTCACTTTTCTATGCATGCTGGTCATTGCGAATTCGCTGCTCACCAGTAAACGGATAAATCAGAACAGGGTGGAACAGTTTGTCAGTTCGTCTTTCGCAGTGGGCACTTTTGTGCACGAGCAAATGTAGGACCATAAATAACACGCCGTTTCAGTAACTCCACTGGAACATCAAGTCACTTTATGGTCAATGATTCTCCCTGACTGACAACTCCTGTCAATGGAGCTAATGCAAATGTCACAATGCATCATCATACTTAGATGTTCTCCATCATCTGTTGGTCCGCATGGGCAGGGACAGGCGGACAATCGACTGCAGTTTACTGTAGGGGAACATGGTTCATTAACCACATCTCTGCAACTTTCAGGCAAATTTCTCTCTGCTTAGCCCCACCCACTTCTTAGCAACTGTTGCTATGAAAATAAACTAACCAAAAAGCCTTGGGCACATAAAAACAATCATGACAACTGGTAATTAGTAAAACCAAAAGTGAGTTAACCTTTAGCAAAAAAAAATAAAAATAAAAAAATAAAAAAAACTGCCTTTTGAAAAACACTGGTTTTGTTGTCAGATGGATGAAATTATCATTAAATGCTAGAAGAAATAATTAAAATGACAGAGAATATGGTTACCACAATTTTGACCAAGAAAACAATTCTAAAATATTGTTTGATTAAGATGTTATGAAAAAATTGAATTCAAGAGTATAAAAAGCAACAACATGGTTCAACAACAAAATACAAATGGATAATCAAGATCATGTTTGAAACTTAAATCAAGTTTTCAAAAAAGCTTCATGTCGAAACAAGCTAATGACTCAGCTATTCTGAGCTGAGGTGTTTATTTAAAAAAGTAATTTCACTCCCTAAAGGACAAATATTTCACTATAAAACCTGGAAGGGAGAATTTTTTGTTCATAGTTTAATACTTGGAGTAGAATTGGGTGCTTTAACATCATAGCGCAACTGTAAAAGTCTAAAAAAAAACCAGACTCAGTGTTCTTGTCTCTTAGTCTTTGAGTTTAATCAAGTAAATACGTCAAAGTAATCACAAGGTGCAATATTACGCAAAAGACCTGATTTTACAGATCACTTATTGCATCAGATTTGATTCTACGTTCACTTTTTACCACAGAAATTTTAATTAAAAAAAGTCAAAGCAATGAATATTTTCTCTTTCATTTTCTTTGTAAACCAGAAATGCCATGCAAATCACCACTTAGTGAGTGCCATCCCTGATGGAACCAATTCATTATCGCTGTTCATAAGTTAAGTTAATTATTGTTGCAGCACATTTACAGTTTAAGAACTTGTTTTTTTTTTAAATTTTAACTCAGTTTTCTTATAAAGGCAGAAAATAATCAAGGTTTTCTGTCTAATTTCTGCTCATACTCTCTTCATCACTGGAATTTTTTAGTTTAATATCTTAAGAACTGCATTTTTTTTTTTTAAATAAATTTACATGATTCCAGAACAATTTTTTTTAACAACTTTGTTAAAATGACAACTATCATTGTTGATCTTTTGCATGATGGGGTGGAGATCAAACCTTTTTTTTTTCACTCAGATAAACGTTTCGTTCTTTCACATGTATCAACCTGAAAATGTATCGGCAAATAAGCTTCTCTCCAAGCAGAACACATTCAGACAAGTCGAGCCCTTTTGTACACGAGTCAGTTTGTATCGATCTGAGTGACAGCGGTGTTGTGCGGTGAGCAGAGTCTGTGTGATTTCCACCTGCTCTGATGCAAGATAAAGAAGATTGTAAATCGATTTCATTTATGTCGCTCCTTCTATTTTATTCCGCTCTTGAATTTAGGTTACAGCACAACGCACTCTGTAATCTGGAAAGAAAAAAGAAAAAAAAAATGGTCACGGCCCCTCATGTTAGACGACACTTTCATAGCTGTTAGTCTGATAAAAATAAGATTCCAGAGAGCACTGTGGATTTGTCCACAGATAACAGGCTGTCTTCAGATGTGAAACTGCAAGACGGTAGAGGATGAAAAGGTTCAGAGTGATGATGTCAGGTCCATAGAGATGACCTAAACCAGAGACACGTGACGTCCCCATAAAACAAAGTTTAAAGACAAAAACTACAGAGATCTCCCATAACCGACTGTTCTTTTCATTCTAATTTGTTTACTTCCAAATGCTCATTAAGATAAATGTGCAGTCCTGCTTACTTTAATGCTTTAATATTCATTACTATATATACGCACACACACACACACACACACACACACACACAGTACAGACCAAAAGTTTGGACACACCGCATTCAAATGAATGGGAAGGTGTGTCCAAACTTTTGGTCTGTACAGTGTATATATATTAATGCATATTATTTTCTTTTAATTGCTGCACACTCGCAATGAATTCAGCTTTGGTTCACGCCTGTTTGAAGACATTAAACTCAGAGTGGCCTGCTAAGTCAGTTATTTTTGGAGGTTTAATGTGTGTGGTCAAAGTATAAGTTGAAGGTGTCTTGTGCCCCCTGGTGGTAGATAATTAGGATTACAGCTGATTGATTTGAGGCAAGATTTTTACTTTGCTCAGTTATACATTAAAAACGCCCAAAATATACATTTCTTCTGACCTTAAATCACACATTTTATTTTAAATCTCTTACGCAAAGAAGTTATTTAATAATAATGATGCCTTGCCGATATATTAAATCTGAGGGGACCGTGTGCATGAAATCTTCTGGAGGTGATCTTTATTTGCTGTTGGCAATTCAAAAACTAAATCTAAAAAGAAACTTTTGAATGTTTTGGAGAAAGATTTAATAATTTCTTGCTTAAAAATGACCAAACTACAGAAAGTCAACCTTTCAAAAGGGAATTTCACTGCAGGTCTGAGACAAACACAAATATGTAGTGGCATAAAATCCTTTTATATGAAACCCCATAATAATTTCATATTGTAAATGTGTTGTAGTACCCTGAAATTGTCACTTTCTGCTATACAGAAATATTATCATCATCCACTGAGTAAAAGAGACTGTCTAATGTGACCGCAGAGCACACATTACAGTTACTCCAACAAGAAATTAGCTCTAAAAGCCCGACTAGTGCCTAAGCCAATAAGACTGACTGCTGGAGTGAGGCGATGATGGCAAAACAATAGCCCAATCTGAGTCAAATGACCTGTTCTAGCTCTGCGCTGGTGTGCTGTGCCAGCCAAAGAGACAGCTTGGCTTATTTGGCTTGGTTCACACAATGGCATTTGCTGGAAGCCCTGCGCACAGCTGATGCTGATCAGAACAGAAAGAAACCCAGGCAGAGACAGACAGGCAGTTTGCACCTCTTTGAGCCAGTTTTTGTAGGAGGATCCTGAGGCGCTGCAGAGCAGAGGCAGAAATATCGTACGTGTGCAGGTCTGCACCTGCCAGCTGCTGGCATCTTCCAAATACTCCATCTAAAAGGAATAGACAAGAAAGACAACAGCAGGTTAAATAGATCATCTCACACAAACTAAGACTCAAACCTGATATTGTCGCTCCTCTGGTGTGAAATAACTTCTTACTCAGATTAAAGCCGGTAATGGTCTAAACCACCAGCAGTGTTTTGTGCATTTATTTTTTTTTCTCAGGGGGCTAAAAGCTGACATTTTTCCTTTGACAGTGCTGAGATAAGCAGACATTCATAGCACAAATGACTTTATCAGAGACCCCCCCCCCCTATTAGCAAGGCTCCTGTCTGCGTTGCTTGGCAACCCACACCGCAGACTCCCTATCAGCCCCGTAATTCAATGGCTGGGCTGGACCTCTGAAGGATGCCGAGACTCGGGAGGTCAGAAAGCGGCGTGCAAACGTAAGGCCTGGAATATAAATGAGCCAAGTTGTCAGTTTCTATCAGTTTCTCTTGCGTCTTGTTGGTTAAACTCACTAAATGAAATTACGCTTTAAGGATGATCTCGGGAGATGAATCCTGCAGATTCAATCTGAGCTGCCTCCTCTATGTGAGCTATCGTGCATGCAGCCACGTGAGAGTAAGCGTAGGGGACGCCAGAGTGATTAGATGGGATGTAATGATGTGAATCAACACTTGGTCATGCACCGAAGCCTCCCATTAATTAGCCTCAAGATATCAGACGGTGACAGCAGACATCAATACAAGAGATGCTCACTTACATGTCTGGAACCACAATGTACACAAATACTAATGTGCATTACATGCCACATTTTTCTGTCAAAATGCTTCAGAGTGAAATAAATGAGCATAGATCCAAGGATTTATATGCTCTCAAAAGAAAATCAATTCAGTGATGTAACACCCTGCAACATGGAGTCAAATCCCACCTTTACACCAATTAAAACAGCTCTAAGAAATGTTTTTCACCTGCAAAATAATCAGTCCAAAATGTATTCTTCTACATTTTATCCAAATAAAAAGGTACTACATTGCATCTCATTTAAAAGCAGGATGTTATTTCAACTCCCCTCTCCTCCTGTGACTTGATACATGACAGCTCTGCACAAGAAAAAGCTTGCGGCAGGTGAAGAATTAACTCTGACAACAGGGAACAATGCACAGCAGTTATTCACTCTTCATCACAGAGGTGTGCACATGGAATTATGTCAGCGGTCTTGTGATTGTTGATTTTAACCAACGTTTTAATACAATTGGGAAATTCCTGCTGGTAATTTAATTTAAAAAAGGTTTGATTAGTTTAAGAAAGATTTAGGGTAGCGCATAGTTTTCAAGGGTCCAATGATGTAAGAAACAAGGAAAAACCTGGTGACATAACGTGACGGAAAAACTGCTAAATGTTTGACGCTCTTCCTCCCACTGTGGTTTCCATGGAGATGGCCCGTGACAATTGCCTCTCTGTTGCTAGGGACTTTCCCCTTAGCAACGAGACAGACCGAGACACGTAACAGTTGATTGATTTATCAAGATGAGGTGCTGAGCCATCCAGAGAAAGAAGAGTGATGGATCACGAAGCATTTTAATATAGCTTCATGCGTACTTGCAATACTGAGGCAATAAAAACAACAAATGGTGAGGTTGAAAGGTCAGAGAAAAAACGTTTTCCCCAAGAATTTGTTTTAGAGATGGAGTAAAATGCATATGAAATGCAAAAGGATGTTCTGATGATTAAATAGCTTTCTGAAACTTAAATAAATGTAAGTCTAAACTATAAAATTCCAAAATCACTAGGTTTATAAAACCTTAAGGACACATTTCTACATTTCCATGACATTGTCACCTAAAAAAGCTGTGTCTGGATAAGCATAGTGTAGACAGGAATAAAGAAGATTTTCAGCTTTAAAAGGTGCAGAGCTCCAGATCCAGACGCCGTCTCTCCTCCCACTGTGACGGATAGAGCGACACCTGGCTGCACTAAAGCTGTTTAAACTGTGAAAGCTAATGCTCTGGGACAACAGGAGCCAAGAATAAAGCCAGTCAGCAAAGCGTTTCTAAAAGACTGTACATCGAAAGAGATGCAGACGGACCCTGGAGACAAATTATGATGTATTGGAACAGGTGTATTAGCTGAGCAACTTATGAAAATGGATAGGCTCAAATCAACACAGCGAGACCGGCCAGATGCAATCTGCTAATGAAGAAAGGTACAAAAGCGATCAGGATATGATTAATGAAGTGTTTACGGATTATTTTGGCCTTTAGAACATGTCAGCTGGGCCTTTGAAATGGTAATTATATTTATGCATGCACATGTAAATGGAGGAATTAATAAAGATAAAACACAGATAGATCAAAACAGGCTGCCTAATAGTTTTAATTTATAAATGAGTATAATTTTACCTGTTTCTATAATAATTTCCCTCATTTCCATTCGGTATCTTTATTTTCTCAGCATATCCTTTTTGATTAATTGTGGATTTTGCCTCTTTAGCTCTGCTTCTGCAAAGTGTTGACTAAAATGTTCTTCCAATCAATAACAGGAGCATCTAAATCTTTCATTTTTATTCTTTTTTTTGTTTTTAGGGACAATGTGGACCATATTAATATGACAATAAACCAAGAGAAGGCAATATAACCAGCGATCAATACAACACTCTTAGTTAAGACTTTTAATAGGACACAACCAGTGCCCCGAGGGAGAAGAGCAGCACTTATCCAGTGTACTTAAGGCTTTTGCTTATTAAACTGGTAAGGTATAGACTCTCGAGAGCCGCTTAAAATTATAAATGCTTTTTCAGGTAATTACATGTTCTTTTAGAGAAAAAAAAAGTGTAGAATTCCCCAGAAAATCTAAAGAACATGCATCAAATATGGGGCTTATGGAATGAAAGAGTTGGGTTATAAAGTTATATAGTTTTAAAGTTATAAAAAAAATATTCCTCTTTTGGTTCTATGTGGGAAAAGTTTTTTTTTTTTTTAATAGTTGCTGCCAGATTTTTACAAGCATTATCCTGTAGGTTTTATATGTAATGAACACATCACATTTTATTTTTAGAGTTTAAAGCATCAGCTAGCTTTCAGCGTCATTTCTATACTGTTCACTTGCAAATGTCAATCAGGCTGGCCACAGAAGCTCCTCCTACTTCAAGCCCCTTCCTGCCCCTCGCCATCCTGCATGGCAACAGAAGAAAACGGCAGGCCAAGCCCAGAATAAACCAGGTTACTCCTTCAGGGACGTGCGTGGTGGAGAGAGAAAGTGGCAGACCCACTTGCTCCCACCCATCCTCTGTCTGTGGTGTAGCTGCCACTTATCAGGAGTCCAGAGAAAAACAAAATGTAACACTTAGACCTTTCAGGCAATGCAGTTGCAATTTTTTGACAATAAAAAGGGCCTAAACCAAATATGTTCGTGTTCTAAAGAAGTGTAATGGTTTCGAAAAAGGAATAAAGGAAGAGGAAAATCACAATTGACCTATTTTATAACCTTTCATGTTGGCCTTATGTGATCAGATTAAGTATCCTTAATATCCTTTTAGATATTTATCTGTAGAGTTGTCAGCAATTTCCTTCTACGCTTCCCGATTGAGTAAAGTAGTTTCTCTGTAACTCTTTTACGAGCTGCTTTCTTATTCCCTTGCTCCACTGAAACAGGGTTAATATGGAAATAAGGGCTCTGAATTTATTTCTCTAGTACACAACAGACCCAAACCCTTCCTACTAACTCTTTAGGCTCTTTACCATCCTTAAAATGCCTGTAAAACAAACTTTTTTGCATTTTTATTGTAGGATAAACACTTTAAAACATCCAGTAGCATAACATGCGTCTTCTTTGGTCTAAAAAAAGATTTGCATTGATAACATTTATTGCATGATCTTTTATTATTTAGGATAAAATCAAACAGATGTGAAAGCATCTGGATGAGCATTTTGTCTGATCACTAATCTGGTTTGTGATGATTACTGTTGGGATGGTTTGACAATCTTTATCTTGGTAATGAATTTACTATTTTTTCTTTTTTTCTTTTTAATGTATAACAGAATAAACTTCATTATTGCTTATTATTAAATGTTAAGAAATATTTCCTAGTTAAATTAACAGGTTTTGCTCTTAAAGTAAAACAAATCACAATTTAAACCATTCAAATTAAAAGCTCATTTAGTGAAAATAGAGCTCATTTTTGGAAAATTGAATTTGTATTTTACATTCATTTTAGAAGGTCAGGCTCATATTTGTTTTCACATTTAATGCCTCAGGCTCTGAAATAGCTGTTGTGTTTTTCATAACCAAATCTGTTCAACAACTAATAAGTTCAATTTGTGCCAAAGGCTTAAAAGTAATTTAACTTTTATCTTAGTTTTAAGGAAAATACGCCAAACTGTCTCTTTGGCTGGCACAATCTACTCCAAGTTTGTATAGCATAAATACTTTTCATTATTATCTTATGCATTTTTAAAATTATCCTTTGATGTGTCAAATGTGCCACAGTAGGTAATTTTGGGAGCCCCGATGACATAGGAATACATTTTTTATGGATTGTGACATTTCTTTTTTATTTATATACAGTATACATCTATTATGCTATTTCAAACTCAACTTAAACAAAATCCTTTTAGCTTTTATATGTATTTGGAGTTCACTTTAAACTGTGAAGTGGTCTAAAAATAACATATACATATTGTTTCTTTATCTTAGCCTGCAGTGCTTTTCCATACACAGGTGTATCTGTATCATCACTTGCTAAAACGTTCTACAGCGGTAGAATCCATTAACCTTTTCTCAATGGCTCTGTGATAAAGAAGATCCTCAATATCAATGAATTATCAATACTGAATGCCATGGCGGTGAACGAGTCTGACATTTCCCTCGGATTCATCAATATACAGGTTGTCATGGCAACCTGTCAGCCAGACAAATCCATCTTTCATGACAAGATGGGTTGTGATCATTTGTGGCTGGTGGAAACCACGGCATATGAATGAGAACATGTTCCACTTAATTGATTGATACCATTTGGTTTATTTACTTCTGACATCGGTCATAGTTTGGATGAAACATGCAGAAAGCTGAAAAAGCAGATCTACAGCTCAACCATCTGCTTTAAATCTTTAAATTACAACATATGTTTTGGTTTTAAGAGTTACTTTAAATTTAGTTTAGATGGTAAAGATTAGGATATTATAAGATAGCTACTGTAGTGTCTGTGTTTAAAGAAATTAATTCACAACATACGATGTAATTATTATTACTATTTGAGACGCAAAAGGCCAACAGTTTGGTGCTAAACAACTAAAACTTCTAGGAATAATCCCAAGTACTAGTAGAGCAGCGTTCAAGAAACAGATCTGTACATTTCCAACTTGTGTTTAAAATATCCCTAAGAGCTTAGCCATCATTTGCTGAATAACCAAGGCTTTAAATGAACATTTACCATATATTATGAGGAGAAACGGACGGACATGGATTTTCTCAGAAAGACTTACCATTGACGCAGAACTCGTAGGGGGCACAGAGCTCATCTTGAAACAGACACCCTGGAGGTCAGAAAAAAAGAGAGGAAAACCAATTACAGCTACACTTGTCACGGCAATGTCAGCCCAGTTGTAAAAAAAAAAAAAAAGTAAGAAAATGCTGCACAAAATTAGCTAAATGTCGCAATTTCTTCAAGACGACATCAGTCCATGAGAGTACAGCTCAGTAGTACATTAACTCTGGCTGTGGGCCTCACTGCTAATGGCTGAGCCATCAATCATCAATTAGTGAAACTTCTTTCGCAGTCTCAGTCACTAATAGCTCCAGTCCATGGGCAATGTTTCCATATATGAATGTTGCATGAATATTAATGAACTTTTACGCTTGGACTAAGAAAGGCTGTTCCAGACTAATAAATGAACAGATGGCAGGAACATTATAACCGACTGTTCGCTGCCTTCATATCTCACTCGGGGGATTAGCAGCAAACCACAGAGGACTCTTTGTTCTGCTGGAAGATCAGCACAGGTGATTCTGTACATTTTAACATTTTACAAAAATTTGACAGAGTAGGGAAAAAAATGGGGATTGGCTTGTAAAGGAACATGAAAGAAGTGTAATACAGTCCCAAAGAGCAGAACATGCAGATATGTTGGTCTCCTACAAACAGCAAAGGCTTTTATCTTCATCATTTCTGTCCCTCTCCTCATGAGTAGTGGCACTGTTGGCTCAGTGGCCTTGATGGACAGAAATGAGCCGCTCGTGACGGTCAATAAGGAGCGGACTGAGTAGGAGGAGAGCGCCGTCAGACCTCCTTTATAATGAGGAGAGATTGGGGAGGCGAGTCTCTTAATCGATTGACACAGAAGTAACACAATCAGGACAGGTGTGGCTAAGACGGAAAGTTTTAAGCATCGATGCTGGTCCAACTTTTCTTTCGTGACACTTTCTGCGTGACGACTCTGTTCTGTTTTCCTTTCAAGGACGGATCTACAGACTGCAGGAACCTAATTATACAGACACAATGAAAAGTAATTTTGTTGTGGAGCTGAGGGGACATTTCAGGGCATTATTCTTTTTGGAGGTAATGGCTTCAACATGTCAGCAAAATGGTTATTTAATGATGCAGAGTGAAGCATCATCGCAGAAATGCGAGGTCATTCGACTCTGTGGAGCAAAAGCAGAATGTCCTGAACTGGAGGCGAGTCAACTGGATATTCCTAAACCAACAGCATCAATTTCTTGTTCCTGAACAAGAAATTGTGTTCTTTGTGTTCATCACTAAAAGATCTATTAAAAAAAGCTGGAAAAAAAATGAGAACACTTTTTCCCCATGAGATGTACACAAAGTGTTGGACTGTCCATAAGAACAGGACTGAGTGACCCCTACCCCTCACATTCCAAACAGGAAGTACTCGCTGGTCCCAAGAAGACAAAATCCCACTGACTTCAATAGAAAAAAAGCTATTTGTTAGAATAACCATACTTGTTTTAATACCTTTTTTTTTTTTTTTTTTTTTTAAAGTTCTTATTAATCCTATTTTTTTTTCATGATATTTTCTCTGTAGTGCAATCAGTTGCCCCCCAAAAAAGAACATGGTGTCTGCTGGTCACCATGTTCAATGTTCAAAATGTTTGACAGTTTTTGTGTCAGGTGATCCAACAAGCTCAATCCTGATTGGTGAGAATGATTGGCATAGAAATGTTGACTGAGACTGCCTTTTAGCAATCACTGCTTACTGACAATTTCTGGTTCCAATATGGCGACGACCATGTCACGAAAAAAATGTAGATGAAATTGACTGGGATCATGTCCAAATTCCTTCACTACTTACTATTTGGCGTTTGCCATTTTGTAGAGCTGTCCGAATCTACAATTCATAAATTCACTGTCCTAGAAATTTCCCAGAAGTCTCTATGGAAAACCAGTGTGCATCGATGCTCACTAGATTGGCAAATATAGACCACAATGCATTGCGTTTGACCAATTTTTTATGTGAAAATAATGTATTTGGATTTATTTTTGTAAACCTTCTAAGTTTTAACATCAAAACACAGTGCATTCATATATAGTCTTCGTAAAATTGTTCATATTTATTATGTTTTAAATCAGAGACTTTATATTTGGTGTTTTAAAAAAGAAAGAAAAAAAAGTAGTGAGAACCTATTTGGAATTGCTTTTGTAATCCAGGGCACTAGATAGTCCTGCATCAGAGTTTTTTAGTAGTTAGGGAGTTAGAAGGGAATTCGGGCAAAGCCTTCATTACGTTGGGACTGGAAGTAAAAGAGTCTAAGAGTGATGTCACGCTCACCCGGTCCAGTTCTCATTCAGCATGTAGGTTACAAATAATTTCAGACTAATTCACCATGTGTCCTGCAATATTTCTATTAGGAACATTTTTACTGAAGGAAAATGACTTATTTAAAACAAATGTAATCCCTTCAAACGTTTGTTTTGTTGTCTGAAAACCTCTCAAGGACGTTTCTTTTAGCATCTAGACAAATTGTTTATGTCTGTTTCTCTGAAATGTCTAATTTATTTAATCCTTTTCACACACATTGGAATTTTAAATCACAACTTTGACTTTAAGACTCTTGTCTTTTTTGCTAGCAAAAAATTTTTCCTTGAACTTCACTACAAAACATTGAACATAAATGCATCATTATTGCTTCATGTCACTGTATTTGGGGTTTACAAGCAGCATTTTGCTTTCAACGTTTTTACAGCAATAGCCCTGTAGCTTGATCTAAATGTCTTTATTTCTCCTGTGAGATTTTTTCAAACGTTTCATAAACTGAATTTTCTTTTTTTTTTTTTACTGATTATTTTGTGCTTTTAGTTCAGCCACTTAAAATTGCCCAGCAAATTGATTCAAGCGTAAAATGCCAAGAGAAGCAGCAGCTTTGTGTCAAAAGCATAAAGAGAAGAAAAAGAGCCATGTGGGAAGCCTTGAATCCTTAATCCTTTTTAAATTGTTATTGTTAAGAAATAAAGACATTGAAGTTAAAAGAAACCTTCAGGAAACTTTCTAACTTAATAGAAAATCTGTCTGAAAGCTGTTATCATTGACCTGCTGCAATTTTTTTTTAAATTCCACTGCTTTTTCCATAGTCTCCTCACATTTATTGCTGAAATTTTAAGTATAGAAAGCTCAGTTTGAAATTCTAAAGCGACACAAAAATATTGTGCCAAACTGATTGAAGTAGTCATCCCAAAAGTTTTCACTGCTCTCTGGTAAAGGTTTACTTTAAATGACATCTAATATGAATTGGGCCTAAAATTAACGATTAAATCATATTTATAGTAATGTCTCCAAAGACAAATGTCAGCTAAAATTGTAATTGCCTACTTAGTTAATTAAAATGTGACAAAACATATTTTTAAACAGATTTTTTTTCTTCTAGTTATGATTAAAGATTTAAAATCAGCAAATATTTCAAAACAGAGAAAGTTTAATTTTACATCTGTGCTATAATTAAAGCTTGTTCTTTTTTTTTTATCCAGTTTTTAAGGTATTAAAGTATTTCAATGATTAAAATATAAAGTACAGAAGTGTCATTTTCAACTATGATCCATAACACTTGTTAAAAACAGCCAATTTTAAAGGCTTTTGTGAAAAGTCCATCATTTTTCAGAGCAAAAAAGTTTGTCCCACTTTAAGCTCTCAGTCAACATTAATTGCCAGCAGAAGCACTAATCTTTATTCAACAGCTATTAAATGATCAGGACATTTAAATTTAGCTGGAAGTTGAGCACAATGAGGAGACCAAACTTTTGTGAAGATCTCATTTGAAGCGGGGGTCTGGGATTCACACGGCCCCTCTTGACTGTGCATCTCTGCCCTCTGCAATTAGTGTCAACCCTTTCAATGTTACCTTCTCATCACTTCCTGCTTAATTCAATGGTTCTCTGGAAAGCCTCGTCAGCTCTCAATATTAATTATGACTTGCAACAAATGACCCATTCAAGCATAGTTGGTCTGGAATTGAGTGTGCATGCACGTGCGTGCACGTCACAGGCATGCCAGATAGCACTGATAATACAACGTCCTTTCTTTGGATTATTAAAATGGCACCTCTTAATTTAAATGCAATCACAGTGGGAATTGTGAAACGCAGAAAAGTGTGATGGGAGACGATGAAGAAAGCTGCTACAGCAACGAAGGGAAGAGTGTTGACTGTGTGTTTGAGAAAAGATTTTTACAAAAGGAGCAGCTGCGTTGCAACATTTGACTTTCAGCAAACACATTTCGCTAATATAATATTCTTGCTAAATCCCGTGGAGACCTGAGGTCATGTTGCCATGTCAACCACATTGAGAACACATAAATGAATCTCACAACATAAAAAACTGGTTAGTGTGGGTTCAATTAGTTTTTTTTTCATAAGTTGAATAGTTTTGTTATATTTGCACATTGGTTCTTTTGATTTTAGTCTTATATAAGTTTCCTATTTTTACTGGTGCATACTAGATTTACAGCACTTTGTCTAAATTGTGTAAAGTGCATTATAAATAAAGTTATGCTGAGACAAAGTTTGCAATCCTCAGATGTAATTTAGGTAAAATTATTTACTATTTCTGTCTACTCTAAAAAAAATGCTGTTTATCATAAATTATAAAGCAATTCTTCAAAAACTGAACCGCAGCATTTCAGAAATTGTCTCTAAAACCTTTAAGAAACTGTCGGGCACTTCATTTTTGAAATTAATTTTTACTAATGACATTATTAATCTTCATTAATTATATTATTATTTAGATTTTCCATATGACACGGATGCGGTTTCTTCCTCATAAAGATGGAAGTGAGGTCCCTCAGCAATTTAAATTTAATGTAGTCATGCTTGTAGGCCGTCTTTTGGCATAAAAGGGATTGTCAGGTCAGTAATAATGGGATACATTAATTTCAAAAATAAATGTTAGCAGCCTCACTGAGTGGGAGAGATCTGCAGGTGTTCCAAATGGGCAGAAGGTCCACTTCCCAAAATAGATGCTGTTTGACCCACTTTATAAATACAGGGAAAATCCAGATGGATCAGTTGGGTGGATGCTGTGAGTCACTTGACAGTTTTTCATCAGTGCTGTGACTACGGTGGTGTACGAGGTTAAGACAGAAACACATGCAGCTCCACTCAACAGGAAATGAGGGGAAACTCTTCAATGAATGCACACAGAATTTTGATTACTTCCCAGTGGCTTGCATCTTTCTCCAACGCAGCACATGACTCCTCCTCATAGCGCGCCCCTGCTTGCTTTACCGCTTTAAACTGCAACTGAGGGCAACAAGGCTCTACAAGGAGGCGAGTGCACAGACACTGAAGCACTCTTAACCTTCAGCTAAAATCTCACAGCGTGTCAGGGATAAAACAGCGCCAAGATCTTTCCTCAGGGACGTTTAATCATGAAGGAGGGGAAAACTCTTAAAGGCCATTTTGGAAAAAATAATAACAGCATATTAATCTCACAGTCAACACTGCAATAATGGTTCTCAGCATGGATTTAGGTCTGAGCAACCTTACAGTGATTGGCTGACCTTGCCTGAAACATTAAATATGTCCCAATGATTCGAAAGCCAAGGCTGAGCAAGAGGTCTGTGCCACTTTCTGTGTCACATGTAGCTGGTCAGTGCCATTGCACCATCTGCAATGTCTGAGAGGCCAAGGAGCGTGCTGGAAGCCTGGCAAGGTGGTCGGCCCCTCCCAAAACCCGCTGCAGATGAAGACATATTTCATTCACCCTCTGGGGCCAACGTTGTATCTTTTACCATAAATACAATCCACTTCCAAGGACGCCCGAGTCATTTCTAATGGCGCACACCTCTACCACCAGCCAAAAAAGCCATTTTAAAACATTGCATCAGTTGACAACACTAATAAAACTACCAGGGAATCTGCAGCTGGAGCAGAAACAGCGGATAACATCACCTTCAAGCAAATTAGCATTAGCTTAACACCATGTCTGCAAATTTAAACAGCTTGCGTCATTAAGGTTCTCTTTTTTTGCTAAAATAAAAAAAAAAAGGCTTCAAGCTCTTTTGCTCCAGCAGGGCTGCTCACGTCAAAAGCTGAATGTCACAAGTTTGCAGCTGAGCTCAATTCACAATTACTCTTCACTTGTCATCCCCATATTTATTGAAAAAAATGTTTGTGTTAGCACAGCTGTTTGTGCAAAATTAGTATAAAAAGAGCAGATGATAATCTGTTGGTTTTTGTTTTTGTCTTATGTGTTATTATGAGATTGCATTCATTTATGATGGTTAAAAAAGGAAATGGTGAGTTTTTTTAGAAAGAACAGCTAAAAAACAAAACAAAATAATAAAAAAAATGTCAAAAGCAAAAAGCTATAACATTAAAAACCTAAGAGATATTTTGGAACAGAATAAGATGTTTAACACAGTTTTTTTTTTTTTTTTTTTCAAAATACAGATCATGTGCAAAAATTCACAATAATTTTCCATTTTTATTCAAAGGTAGCTATTTATTTTTCTTTTACTGACTCTATTACATTAAATACTTTTATCAAAGTTACGTCAGAAGTAGCCCAAATTGGTAAAATTACTGTGTAAAAGTAGCAATTTCCCCCCCAAACAATTGTTGGATTCAGAAGCACAAAAACTAAACTAAAATGGCTACAGCCTGTAATGATTTCAGATTCACTTTTTAAATTGGCCCCTGTAAACCCTCAATATGAAAAATAAAAAAATGAAGAAATCAGTAAACCAAGAAAAACAATTGTTAAGATATTTTTTTTATTAATTACCAACAATTCTAAATTCCTTTTAAAAAGTGTTCGGTCTGTCCAACAACAAATACAAAAAAAGATTGCCAACAACGCCAAGTTTACAATTGTGTAAAAATTGTTGAAAGTTATACGTATCTTTTTGAGACATTGTGAGTCTTTAGACACATAAGATAATGCGAGGGCCTTGCTTACAATGACAAGACTTCATTATATTTACAGGTGTTATAAATACAACTAATAATAACTAATAAATAATTCCAGTCCCACAGCTTAATATGGCAATAAAGAAACATATTAAAGAAGCCTAATGTTAAAAGTTTTGACTTACTTACTTGTAGAAATGAAATATTACAACTGCTAACCAAAAAAAAAAAAACCTTTTTTTTTTATACAAACTAAACATAAAATTAATAAAAAAATTTTTTAAAAAGGGTTTAGCCTCAAATACAGAAGGGGTTCATACAAATAGACCCCTTATGTGTCTAAAGCTAAACATCCCTGCTTTTGAAAGTGTAAAATCGATTCAACACAAGAGGCCCTCGGCTCTTATCTGTTTGCTCAGCTGCTGGACAGACAAATAAAATAAAAATCTTTGATTATTCATAATACTTACCTTTTACCTTGATAACCACTTTTATTTTATGAAATAAACTTTAACAGGAATTTAACAACATATTTTTTGGTGCAAAATCAACACTTGTAATTTACAACGTAGGATTATAGTTGCTAAAGCGTAGAAGTTAGCAGATATGAGACCACTTGAAACCTGGAGGACTTTAATCAAACACAAGGCTTTCAAAGTTCTGCCAGCTCCAGGTGACAGCCCAGACGATGGCCATGAATTAAAGATGGCAGCAACACTATGGGCAATGCAGGACTCAGAAATAGACTATCTTGACCTTTTCTTTGACCTGTGCTGAGTAATTCAGACATTGGATTTTCTCCCTTTATCTGTGGTGGTAGTGAGCGTTGAAGTAAAGAATCAGAGGGAGTTAGGAGTCTGAGAGTGAAGTCTCTGGTGCTTTGAGGAGCTCAAACTAATATGACCTCGACCAACATGAGTATAAAAGTTTATCTATGTAGAGCACCAGCTCAGCCTCAGAAAAAATGCATTTCTCACCAAACGGAAAAGGAATAAAGATACCTCTATGCTCCATCTTAATTGTGACATTTACACATTTTTGCAGTTTAAGATACTCCTTAGTCACCCTTATTTGAATTCCTGGCCAAATAAAGTCATACAAAAAAATTGTGTTCTAAAACATATGCAAACTTTCACCGACTCTCTGGACCTTTTCTTCCCTTTGGCTCCTTCTCACAGCCATTTCCCCTCTTGCTGCACTAAAACCGATGCGGAGTATAAATCAGCAGCTCCAAACGACAAAACAGGCGCATTATTTCTTTAATCACAGCCGAAATAGTATTGATTAACTCCTGTGCTCAACCTGCAGCTTTCTGAATCCTCATTACTGTGTTGTTGTCCTCATTACAAAACTTGGCTCTGCCAAGATGGAGGTGACCTTCAGACTGACCCGTTTCCAAACACCATTTATTTTGAACTCTGAAGCGGCAGGAAAGAAAAAGGTAAAAACGAGCTGCCCTGCCTTTTTTTTCAAAGATGATTTCACACGTGTCAAAAGGTGATGAATCTCAGCTCGATGCAGAGGCGACAAAGAAACACATTTTTCCACAGCTGTATGAAAGAAAAGACAAGCACTGTTCCAGCAAGGCCATGTCATGCTTTTAAATGGGATGTACCAGAATTAAAAAAACAAAAACAAAACAACCTTAGCTTAATTACATTTGATTATTTAACCAACAATTCACAGCAAAAATAACCCAGACATTAAAAATAGCCTGAAAGTAATTATATTCATTTACACTCAATTATAATCCCAAACGTTCCAATTTGAACAAAATGTTCATTTTAACACCATATCAAATGTATTTTAGCTAAGGAAACAATAGACTGCATTAGAGCCAAAACAACTCAAGCATAACTGCAAAAACATGTAGGTCAGACTTGGAAAAGCTGGTGCTAAAATGCAAACAGCAGATGCACCGACTAGTTTCTGTCAATCAATGAACTTCCAGGTTGAAGCTAGCTTCAAAACGAAGGCAACGCAAAAACAAACAGCAGAAATATGCAAACAGCAAAAGTACACAGGTATAGCAAGCACAGGATAATTAGCCAAGACATTGATTGGTAAATACATCCACTTACATCTACATACACTTGTAAATAATTCAATTCCTACTCTTAATCATAAAGAGACACATTAAATGGTAAATGGTGTATACTTACATAGCGCTTTTCTACCTACAAGGCCCAAGGCACTTTACAGTCACAGACCCAATTACCCAGTCAGTGGGGTTCAGTGTCTTGCCCAAGGACACTTCAACTCATGGGCGTGCAAGGCGGGAATCGAACCTGCAATGTTTCGATCATGGGTCGCCCGCCCTACCGCTGCACCACGGCAGACCTCTAAACCAACTCTTATGCAAACAGGATAGGACATGAAACCATTAAATATATAGTTTGGCAATAGGAGTTTCATTAATTGGTTGAAGGGGAGTGGGAGGAAGCAAACTTGTATAATTTCACCCCTGTTAATCAATTTTATGAATTACTATTTTAAAAAGATCTCATAAATTTGTCTTTTTTTCTCCTTTATTTTTATTGCTGAAATTGCTTGAAATAAACCAGTCAATTAATCCATTTCCCCAAGTAACGACTAAATGCATTTTTTGCAACGCAGTTTCGGGATTTGTCTACTTTCATACAACAAATAAAGAGACTCAAAGTCTGGCTTCAAAATCTATTTGGCTAGAGGTTGTATTCATGATGATTATGGTGAGGATAAACATTCATTAAAATGATCATTTTCTTTTATGTTTTTTTTTCCTCAAAAATGCACACAAATAAGGATAAGCCTGTTGCTCAACATGCATCCATCAAATCCAAACAGCAAGTCACAGGACATCGTCTACTGTCCATCTCTTTTACAGTTATTGATCCAAACCCAATGTACCCCAGCATGGAACATTTATCAGATCATCGATTCACTCACTCCTGTTAAAAACTTAATGTTGTTCATGAGTGAAAAAAACCACTGAAGGGGTGGAAGAAAACACTCTCTCCCTAAAAATATGTTTTGAACTGCTCCTCCTTGACCCAGATCTCTTGGAATCTCCTTGAACCAAAGCAGGAAAGAGCCCTGTGAGATGGATTATTTAAACACAGCAGTTTGACACTATTTTTTGGCTTTTTCCTCTGCTTCCAACGCACTTCTCTGAGCATCTGTTAAAGGAAATTGCCTCCTGTCACAACAGCCTTGACAGCATCCAACAACATGACTCCAAAGGAGACTTCCTCTTCCCACTGAGAATCTGTTTATCGCAGCTGCTTGACAGTTTTGTTGACTAAACGCTTGTTTTCAAAGTGTTTGCTGCTCATAATAGAAATCAGAGGTATCATCTAAAATCCCACACCAGATTAGAGAACAAAACCAATGCTGATCAATTTATCTGGATGCAGCAGCTGTTGACACAAACAGGCTTCTGCAAATAAGACACCAAATGCTTGTTCAGCTGTCCCACAATGCCATGCACCCAGATGGGGTGAGCTGCTGTATGAAATCTGTCAATAGGTCATGGCTGAGTAAAAGCCTTTATTGACACTTTGGATGAGGAGCACCTTTAAAATTTCCTAAATCCTGAACTCAATGCAAGCCGTCTGAAGCTGGCCTACTCATTAGATCAGTTGGGATGAGTCAGACATCCCCAGAGAAGTGAAAAAAACGCACTGTGACCTTTACTGAGAGGGGTTGAGTTAGTTTGGTACATATCATAGTATGACAATGCTTGATATAAATTTATTTATTTTTACATGAGTTTGTTTTTTTCTAACAAATGTTTTTCTAACATAAAAAAAAAATCCTAACTAATGATTTGAAAGGAGACATTTGAGATTTTATGACCTGAAAGCAAAACATTAACAAGATAAGTTGTGCAGCAACTGAATGCGCAAAAAAGCATAAGCTAGAAGACGTTTTTCAATACAAACATACTCTTAGTTTAACGCTTTAACAACTTGACCAAGAAAACGAATCATTAACGTTTTGGTTTTTTTATATATTATTTGTTCTTGCCTGTCATTAAAAAAGCTTAAAAATGTTTTAAAATGCACTATTTGATTTGATTACAACTACATTTTTTTCTAAAATAAAAAGAGACAATTTTCTAACACCAGTTCCAGATTTTTTACTTAGACTTTCTTTTAAACGTATTTCTTTGGGGGCCTGTTTTTCCAGTGTATCATCTGATTGCATCATTTCTTTTTTGCTTTCTGTCTTAAGTAAAGTTTGGAAAGTGTCACCACAGGTGTTTACAGCTCCATTCTGTCAATCTCATGTCTTCTTTTACCTCTAGTGTTAAAAAAAGGAAAACCTTTTGACATGAAATCAAAATTTGTTTTGAATGTGGAAAAATAAACCAGCTCTAAGTGACGACTATAACTAATATTACTCACTTTCCCGGTTTCAGTTTTGATGAGAGTTGGGCAACAAAAAGAACTACCTTTAAGTTAAAATGTGAAGTATAAAACTGATGTGGTTATGTGAGAAAGCAGATCTTTGAATAGCTTTCCAATTTAAAGTTGTTTGAAATCAGTTTAGTGAAATTTGAATTGAAGATAAGTGTGCACAAGACAATATTTTATTATTATTGAATATGCTTTGCTGAATGAAAAAAGATTCACCTGCACTGCAGTAAAAAAATGTTTCCTCTTACTGCAGCAGGTTTTGGCGTGTTCCGTTGGTTTAGAGAACTATTTATTTGAAAAAGAAAACAACCCGTCAATTCTGATATCTGGTCTATGACAGAGGCCTGAGGCAAAATGGATGGAGTTAAGAAGTACATCAACCATTTCCAACTTGTCTGGCTATACTAGGAAATGACTCTTGCCCAGCTGTAATGAAAAGATCCAGAAGCACAATCTCTTCTTGGACTGCTTACTAGAGATAAGCAGCCTTGTCATATTTTATCTCAGCCATCAAAGCGTTCAGTTATGCTTCCATATTTGTGAGTCAAAGAGACCTGTTTTTATCAGCGGAGCTTCAATAAGCCAAGGCAGAATCCTTTAAAGCTTAGGGCAATCAAACTTATCAATATTTAGCAGTAAAAGTTTACATTTCTGCAGTACTCCAGGCTCAGCCTGATCTCTGTGTTCCCATTAGACTTGAGTAAGACTGATTGTCTTGCTTATAGCTAGACCAATACATTGCATTTTTTTTTCTTCAAATCTAAAATTCCATTCATAACTTGGGTTTTTAATAGATGAAATATTTCCACAGTACTTCTTGTTAAAGTTACAGAACAAAACATGACCTTGCAGCTGGCTCTCTCTTTAACAAGCAGTGGGATTTTCAGGAGTTGGTATTGGGATTCCGAGCACTGCTAAACCTCAGCAAACAGAAAAGAGATGCTGAACAGAATTTTAACAATCTCCTCCACAGCACTGAGGGAAAAGCACTGGAGTGTTGATGCGCAACAAAATCCATTTCAGCAAATTTTCCATTGGCTAGACACTACTTGCTATTCAATACAATCATTATTCAAATGACGTTTTTCCAGCCTTAGTTCAAACAAGGTCTTAGCTTCACAGTAACCTTTAAATAAAGGCTTACAGGGATGGCTGCCAATCCTTAACAAACTGCATTTCCTTGAAAAATAAATGCTACAACAAGCCAAATGATTCAAATCAAATGATGTTTGTTCCATTTTTAGATTTTTTAACTTTTTTTAAGTTAGCTTAGGGGATCAAAGGGGCCCAGATGCTGGTTGGTTGCATTGCATTGTTTATTTTATATATAAATGATTTATTTAAGGTTTCTAACAAATTACGGCTAGTTCTATTTGCTGATGATACAAATGTGTTTTGTGATGGGGATGATCTGCAGCAACTCATTGAAATTGTTAAGAAGGAGATGGAAAAACTGAAGCTGTGATTTGATGTAAATAAGCTTTCACTAAATTTAAGTAAAACAAAAATGATGTTATTTGGTCACCATAAGGGTAAAAATATTAACATTGACATTCACATAAATGGGGTGAAAATTGAAAGAATTTATGAAAATAAATTTCTTGGGGTCATAATTGATGACAAACTTACCTGGAAAGCGCATATTAGCTACATACAAGCTAAACTATCCAGAAGTATTTCTGTCTTAAGTAAAGCTAAACTGGTTCTGGACCACAAATCACTCCACATGTTATACTGTACATTAGTTTTA
This sequence comes from Oryzias curvinotus, assembly GCA_023969325.1. Lineage (NCBI taxonomy): Eukaryota > Metazoa > Chordata > Actinopteri > Beloniformes > Adrianichthyidae > Oryzias > Oryzias curvinotus. The sequence goes on along the minus strand of CM043725.1, from coordinate 22,698,160 downwards.
CCATATTTTTCTTATTGTGTAGAGGTTTGGGGGAACAACTATAAAACAACGTTACATTCACTTTCAATACTTCAGAAGAGAGCAATACGAATCATACACAAAGTCAGTTACCTTGAGCACACAAATAAATTATTCATAGAATCAAAATTACTCAAATTTTACGATTTAGTAGAGTATTGTACCGCTCAAATAATATTCAAGGCCAAAAACAATCTATTACCGACGAATATCCAAAGGTTATTTATTACAATTTTAGGGAAAAAGATAAATTTGTTATACATAAAGCACGTACAAATAAAATGAGATTCTGTGTTTCAATTTGTGGAGTGAAGTTGTGGAACAAAACCAGTAAATGCTTGAAACAATGTCCAAACATAAAAGAATTTAAATATAGATACAGAAAGATGATCATGGATAAATATGTGCAAATACAAAAAAATACAGAATGTCAGCATTTATAAATCTGCATACTTTGAGAATATGTTTTGTTATTCATTTGCATGTTGTTTTGAAATGGAAATTACATGTATATACGTACATATACACTTAGGTAGGGCACTGGACTCTGATGGTGGGAAAGTAAGGACTTAAGGTAAAGGGGGGTGAGAGTTTATAAGATTTTTCTTCTTCTCACTCCCTTTTGGACTTGTGTTTATATAATTTTGTTTTGTTTTATATAATTTACATGTCTTTTTTTTTTTTTTTTTGTTTTTTGCGAGTTTTGTCTCGTTTTTGTCTTATTTTGTTATTTTACACTTGTTTCACTAGTCCAAAATAAAAAAAGACTACTACTACTATTGGGATTCTCTCAATTATTTATCATTGATTTATGATTTACCTGCAGCGCCTCTCAGCTTCTCAGGGAGAGAGATGACGGGTGCGTCAGGAGAACAGAATGTCGTCATCAAAAGTGACGCAGTATCTTTTCAAGGGCTGGTAAACTGAAATGTGAATAGGCTGGTTTTTCTGGTTTCTGCTAGCCTTGATCCTTTATTAAAATGACTCACTCTTTGCACTGATGAAAAACTGACAGCCTCCAGCTGCAGAGAAGATAAAACCCCAAGGCACAATGCCTATTTGATGCTAAACAAATAACTGAACAAAATGTCTCTTGAAAGAAATTAGAATCTAAGAAAATATTAATTTCTTGCTTTTTTCCTAGGTGGAAAGGTGTTGTACTAACTCAGTGTTAAGTTAGAACCAACAGCCCACCCTTATCTAGGCATTATCTTGAAGACATTCCAGTTCCACATTAAATTGAAATTTTCTCAAGTAAGCAAATATATTTATATTTTTCAACTTTCTGAAAACAATGAGTAATTTATGGGGTTCCTTCTTTACAGAATTTTTACCTTCTCACAAGAAGTCAAATCTTTTGGGAAAATCTCTCATAAGCATCCAATTCTTGAAGTTGAATTCAAGCTCCAGATAATCAAACACTTGCTTTTAGGTAGGTGATCCCACCTGTTAATGAATCAGAAATCAAGGGGGGATTGAAAGCACCTGGCTCTTTAAATGCTTTGAAAGGAGTAAATGTATTTTGGATTTAATATCTTCAAATAAAATGATAATTGGCCTATTTATGGTTGTAAAGACATGTTTTCAAAATATTTTTCATATTTGCCAGATTACGTTAACTGCAGTTAAATACAACACAATAATACAATTTATCTTTTCATTTGTTCAGTCAATTTTAAATAGCCTCTACAGGAAAACTCACACTCTAGTATCAAAATCTAACAGTTTTATTTTTGTGACACGTGTTTATCTATGCTTTAAAGCCAAACATCCAATAGGCCACCAACAAAGGAGCCACATACTATTTTTATGTTGTCCTCTCTCTATGCTCATTATTGTTGGATGGGAAAGTCAGGGCACCAAAATGTAGGTTTTATAGCCTTTGTACAGAAGTGAAAAATACTCTTTAAATTTAGACACTACAAATATCAAGGATTGCTAATGAGGGTCTATGTCCTGCTGGTTTTATCCAGTTACCCCCATCCTGAGTAATTCAAATTATATGGATCAGGTGTTCTGTCGGTAAGATGCTGAAAGGGATGGAGCAGTTGGAAATAAAACGGGTCAATGGCTTGTGAGCTCTGAAGTCTGACACCGCTGATCTGTAGCGTTTGCAGAAAACGGTCCAAAAACGCATATACTCGGCCAGCAGCAGCCATGTTGGCATCCAAAGTGCTTGTAAAGGCTTGTACACAGAACCACAACACCTCAGACTCTTAAATCAGTTTAAGTACCCCAATCTAATGGGTTGATTTAAACTGCAACAGGCTGCCTCAACCATGTTTGAATGGATGAATGACTGACTGGAGGCTGTCAACTACAGTTGACACATCAACTACAGACCTTTTAACCTGATCTAACTTTAAACTCACAGCCAGTATAAATGTCTACAGCAGTGTTTCCTCAGATACACACCTTTATTGAATAAGAACAATGAGATTTAAAGCTTTCAAATGGGTTCTGATAATTCGTAGTGGGACTCATTACCAAAAAAATAAAAATAAAATAAAAATCCTCTATTCTTTAGGAGTGCATTGACAATTGAAACCTTAATATTTAAGACAATTAGAGAAACAAAATAGGACAGTTTAATGAGAAAATACACTCAGGGAAGAAGATCAATCTCTTTCTGATGACTAATGTATAAACCTGTGAGCAAAAAACAATAAAGATTGAAAGAAAGGAATGAACTATTCTCCTGTTCTAAATATACAGGACGGTATGGAGCTCAGTAGCTGTATGAATCATCAGTCAGCCGGAAATCTATATTTGCCTCTGGCTCATAATAAAGTTTGTGCTGTGGTGTTCTGGCTGCTGACTGTAGACCAGAAGGTGCGTAAAGAAGTGCTACATTCACAGTGAAACGGTGGGAAACTGGATTTCAACTGGCAGACCAAAGCTGTGAGGTGGATTTCCATCCCTCTATACCACAGTGGTCATTCATTTTTTTCCTGCATTTACAGGTGGAACCAACAAAGGTTCCTGAAATGTCACATTTTCTTTACATGACACTGTAATTTTGTTAGAAGGCAATTAAAAATCGCTGTAATGTGTCCGTATTTCATTCACTGGTTGTTGTTAAATAAAGTCATGTTTGTTGTATAGCACGTTTCAAAAGAAAAAAGACGTATTGGTAGAAACACTGTGCGTAAGAGCCTGAAAGATTACGTAACTTTGTCAGATAGATCTTTTTTTTTTCTTCTTCACTACAGGAAACCTCGCATTCTCAACTTTCATCGGCTTTAAACTAAATGTTTTAATTCACGTGGGACTTATCTGAACTTTTGTCCGGAGACTACATGTTTTAATCCAGTCACGCATCAGAATAGACTGTTTGAAGGATTCAGCACCATGGACAGTGGCTGAAACGAACCCGAGACACTATTTGCGTTAAAAACTACAACAAATAAAAGAAAAAAATAGATGTAATATTTACTTACCGAATTTTCTATCGGCGAGGGCAGATGAGGAGCAGAGGCTTACAGCCAATGCAGTGAAGAAGATGGGACACCACCGCGAATCCATGCCGCTCCTGCTCAAGCCGAACCCGAATCCATGGCACGCTAAAACGGCATGTTTGGACGCACGCGGGGGTCTCCTGCTCGGTTTGGGGGTCTTACATTTGCATTTTTCTTAAGGTACGTTGGGGGGGGGTAACAACACCGGCGTTGTTTCAGCACCACAAACAGCAACCAGCCTCAAAGAGGAGCCCCGCCCAAGTTATTGACGTCAAACAGACACATGAGATGAGAGCGCTCTGAATGGTTTTTTGGGGAGGTCCAAGATGGCAGCCTGAGCAGACGCTCCTTTTCATCCAGCTGCGCTAAAAAGTTATTATTACTTTGGAAAACTATAAACTTAAACGCTGAATAATCTTTTCTGCTGACCCTGAAGACCCTGAATGTCTACTGCCCTTAAAATGGCTTCTGGAGAAAGAAAACGAAGCTCAAAGCAAAAAAATAAAAGTTTGGCTAATGCTAACAACACAACTGCTAGCGGCAGTAACTCGGGCAATGCGGATCATGACTACATTAAAATTCCTGACGACCAAGATATGTGTGGAGAGGAAGAATTCCCCCCCTTACCTCTCTCAGAGGACGGAACACCTTGCAAAGAACCTGCGCATAAGAAGGCATTGTTTGCAACTCCCAAAGGTGAGAGAAGTTTTGACGGCAACCAGGAAATCGTAGCTGTTTTGTCAGAACTGATCAACACTCGCTTTGACAGCTTGGAACAACTGATTAATGCCAACTCACTTAAAATTGAAGACCTTAAGAAATCAGTTGACTTTGCTTTTGGTGAAATCCAAGATTTAAAGAAGAGAGTTGACGTAATTGAAAGTAAAACAAACAAAGATGGCGCCACCATCCTCCAGCTACAAGAAAGACTCATTGAGTCAGAACGCTACTCGAGACGCTGGAATCTAAAACTGTACGGAGTACCAGAGACTGTGGCCAAAGAAGATGTAAAGAAGGAAACCATCCGAATCTGCCAGAGTGTTTTTCCTGAAGCCAAAAGCAAACTTCCTGACGTGATTGATGTTGTTCACCGGTTGGGAAAAATGAAGGAAAACGAGAGGAAACCCAGAGGAATCATCGTACAGTTTACCTCCAGAACCATCCGAGACGCCGTGTGGAAAGCTGCGAAAAACAGCTCTTTTCTGAAAGAGCGCCATCTCCACTTCACCGAAGACCTCTGTGCGGCAGATCGCGAGAGAAGAGCGGCGCTGTGGCCAATGATTGAGGCAGCCAGACGAGAAGGGAAAACCGCTTACTACGTCGGTCCTCGAGCATATATCAACGGTAAAGAAGTCGGCCTGCCTGAGACCTAAACACTGGACTGTCTACCCAACGATATCAGCTCATCCATCTTTTTGTGCTCTAGCGGGTTGCAATTTAACTTTGTTGAAAATCGACCATTCATGTTAATTTCTTCTAATATGGTCGTCAAGTTCTACTGGTTCATAAGTTCAAGTCACTTTAAAGTTGAGCCTGAATGTGTTTAATTCAGCAGATTTTTTCATCCATTTGAATCTTACATAAGCGTAAATGTAAATATTGAAAGTTTATTTTCCTATTTCTTATTTATTTTTAGCACACTGGTTGATGCAACACAGCTCACCAGCTAAAGTTCTTACTTTATTATCTTCTCTTTGTTATGTCTTTATCTTTAGGTTCATTGAATGCCAGGGGGTTAAAAAATGCTACTAAGCGTAAAGCTCTTTTCTTGTTTGCCAAAAAGTTAAACACAGATTTTTTCTTTTTTCAAGAGTCTCACTCCACAAAAGATGATGCCAATTTTTGGAGATCTCAATGGGGTGATAACATTTTCCTCTCTCATGGTAGTCAGCACTCAGCTGGCACTCTTACAGTAAAACACAAATTTGAAGGTGACATTCTTTCGCATAAATGTGACACTGAGGGTCACTTTGTCTGTATGACCTTGGCTTATGAAAAAAAGATTTTTATAGTCATTAATGTGTACGGTTACAATACGAAACGTGAAAATTCTCAACTCCTTTCCATAATAGAAAATGATTTAATAGAATGTTTAAACAAACATCCCAATGCAATTATTATCATTGGAGGAGACCTGAATATGGTGTTGGATTGTCGACTGGATAGGTGGCCCCCACAAACTGATAATCCTAATACTGAACTTCTCTCATTTATACAAAAATTTAACTTAAAAGATCCTTGGAGAGAAAAATTCCAAACAAAATCAAGTTTTACATGGAGCAACAAAAATGGCTCCCGCCAGTCTCGTATAGATTACTGGCTTGTTTCTGATTGTTTAGATACAGATGATATTAATATTGATATTTTTCCCTCTCCTCTTACTGATCACAAAGCAATACAGATTTCTCTTAAGTTAAACCAAAATAACTCTAGAAATAAAAAAGCATATTGGATCCTAAACAACTCTCTACTTAAGCTTGATATTGTGGAAAAAGAAATTTCTGAAACTGTTTCATATTACTTTGAAAAAGCTGAAGCTGAAAAGTCTTATAGTAATAATTGGGAATTATTCAAATATGATATAGCAAACTACCTTAGAAAACTTAGTTCTAATTTAAACAAGTCCAGGAAGGAAGAAGAGGATAAAGTCATTAATGACATAACAAGATTATCTCAAATATGTCCAGCAAATCAGTCTGAAGACGACAAAATTAACTTAACTTTTTTACAAAATAAACTGGATGAGCTTTATAAAAATCGTGCTGAAGGCGCCTTTGTCAGATCTCGACTAAAATGGCTGGAAGAGGGTGAAAGCAATTCTTCCTATTTCTTCCAATTAGAAAAGCATCGTGCTAAATCAAATACATTACACCAGTTAAATATTGATGGCCAACTAAACTCAGACCCCTCTGTTATTGCTAAATTTGTTAGTTCTTTCTATAGTAAACTTTATGCTGTTAATGATTCCACTGACGATCCCCAACAATTTTTAGATAAAATTAATTCACATTCTATTAATCCTTCTGAACGTGGAATCTGTGACTCTCCTGTCACTGTTAACGAAATACTGACTTCAATAAACAAACTGAAAAATAACAAATCTCCTGGACCAGATGGATTAACTGGGGAATTTTACAAACAATTTGGTATTTTAATTGCTCCTTTTTTAACGCAGGTCTTCTTAGAAAGCCTTCGCCACGGCACTCTTCCTCCAACACTGAATCAAGGAGTGATCACTCTCCTCCCAAAACCCAAAAAAGACTCTCTCAATATTGATAACTGGCGCCCGATCAGTTTATTGAATAACGATTATAAAATTATTGCCTCTGTTTTTGCTCACAGACTGAAATCAGCCTTGGATACTGTAATTGGAGAAACCCAGTCAGGATTTATGCACAAAAGACATATTTCTAATAACATCCGGCTTGTGCTAGATATTTTAGATTATTCACATTTAATAACAAATGAAAGTTACATTCTTTTTTTGGACTTCTATAAAGCTTTTGATTCAATTAATCACACGTTTATTTTTAGCTGCCTTCACAAATTCGGTTTTGGCTCTTATTTTTGCGATGCAATAAAACTATTATACAGTAATGCTAACTGCTCAGTAAAACTAAAATATGGTACTTCTCCCCGTTTTAATATTAAAAGAGGAATACGACAGGGTTGCCCCATCTCGCCGTATCTATTTTTATTAGCTACTCAAACTCTGGCAGATTACATAACTATTAATAATTTAGAAGGCATTTCTGTCTTTGGCAAAGAGATTCTTATTAGTCAATTAGCTGATGATACAACCCTTTTTCTGAAGGATAGCAATCAAATTCCTCGAGCACTAAATCTAATAAAAGCTTTTTCTAATGTCTCTGGACTTCACCTTAACATTAAAAAATGTGAATTGATATCTATCAAAAATGATCAAACAGGATCCATATGTGAAATTCCAATTAAAGAAAGTGTTACATATCTAGGGATTACCATCGCCAAGAACGAACTGGAGAGAAGTTCCTTAAACTTCAGCCCCGTAATAGAGAAAACCAAAAAACGTTTTAATTTATGGCTTCAGAGAGACTTGAGCCTAAAGGGCAGAGTCTTGCTGTCAAAGGCAGAGGGAATCTCTCGACTCACTTACTCTGCGTTATCTCTGTATGTGGACAATCGGACACTAAAATCTGTTGACCAAATTTTATTTAACTTTATCTGGAAAAACCGTATACATTATTTAAAAAAATCAGTTGTAATGAACTCGTACGAGAATGGAGGACTAAACTTTCTTGACTTTACAACCCTAAATAACACATTTAAAATAAACTGGATCAAATCTTACCTAAAAAATCCTACCTCAATTTGGAATATATTTCCACATTTTATATTTTCAAACTTAGGCAACCTTAATTTTCTTCTCCTTTGTCATTACAATGTTGAGAAAATACCAGTGAAACTATCAGCATTCCACAAACAAGCTCTTCTTGCGTGGGCACTTCTATACAAACACAACTTCTCTCCCCATAACTTCTTTATTTGGAACAACAAATATATATTATACAAGAACAAATCTTTATTTTTTCCACATTGGTTTGAGAAAAAAATTCTACTGGTGGGCCAACTTTTTAACACTAACGGGCATTTATTAAGGTATACAGAATTCAACACTAAATACAATCTCGTTGTGACTCCTAAAGAGTATGCTATCGTGTTTGATGCTGTTTCCAAAGAAATATGCCAAATGTTTAAAATGACTATTACAAATGAAAAAATGCCCTCTATGGATGTAACTGACACCACCACAGGAAAAACGTGTTTTACCCCTACCCACAAGAATAACAACAAAAAAATACGTGTATTGTTTCAAAGGGATGTCATTTCTGTACCATGTACTAAAACCTACTGGAGACGTTTTGTTCCTGACAGTATTTGGAAGAAAGGCTGGAGTGTGACCCAAAAATTTATGATAAATAATAAAATGAAAGAAGTTTCTTTTAAAATAATTCACAAAATTTACCCCACCAATCAATTTATGTTAAAATTCATTAAAACAATTGATCCTAATTGTACTTTTTGTAAAGAATATCCAGAAACAATTAATCATCTTTTTTGGAATTGTACTATAGTTAGAATTTTTTGGAAAAGGTGTTTACAATTTATTAGAAATCACATTCACCCCAGCTTTATTCTGAAGTTTGAGTATATAATTTTTGGCTTTCATAATAAAAACTTGGACTCAAATAAAAAACTCATAATTAATCTTATTATTATTTTTGGCAAATTTTATATTCATAAATGTAAATTTTCTTCATCTTCTATTTTTTTCCCTGTTTTAATCAAACAAATTGAATTATATATCAGTAACATTTCCAAGAGTATTAATCAGAAGGCTGTATATCTGTATGAAAGTTGTAGAGACCTGAATGTTTTTATGTAAAATGTATGTATATATGCTCCCCTGGCATGTCTGAAATTTATTTTGTACAATTGTGTTTTGTTTTGTATTCCGTTTTATACAATAAAGTTAAAAAAAAAAAAAAAAAAAAAAAAAAAAAGCTCTGAATGGTTTTTACCGGGGGGCGTGAACGCACCACGCCAAAAGAAACCTCAAAAAATCAAAAAGAAAAACTTTCAATCAACTGATTACTATACCTGATACAGGCATGACAATGGTGTTGTGTGTTTGCTTTATGTACTGAATAGAGACAATCAGCACCTGAAAATATAATACACCATTTATGGAAAATAAAATATAATTAAGAACATTTATCCAAGCTTTGACCTCCAAAATGCTCTAACATACCTAAATAATCTATAAAACATGAATCATGTAGTCCATGTAAGCATTTTTGCTTTGAGATAAAAAATATTCCTCTATAGGGGTGAAGGCTATGATAGTTACCTGACAGACAGATCTTATTTATATTACTTACCTAAAAGCTAGATACAAAAACATGCAGTGATTTTTTCATTTACAAGAAAACATGTAAATTAGGATAGTGGAAAAAAACAGACAACAATTCTGCTCATTGAAGTCACCATTTTTTAATAACATTGTCAAAGCAAAAAACTCAAAATAAGATATGAGTACTGTGAGGAGAGAAGTAAACAGAGCAAAGAAGGAAATACAAAAGCTTTAATTTTATGTTGTATATATTTAAAAACCCATTTAGAGAAACTGGAACATTATATGCTTGTTTTCCCTCAAGTTCATCCAATATTGTGATTTCTTTGCTTCTAATTACTACGACACAAATATGAAAAATGAGGAAATAGCTTCCTGTTCACCATGGCAACAAATTGAAGTTATAAATGCAGGATCTCATTCAAAGTCTTCACTGAAGATTCATAGATGGCCCTGAAGCAACAAAGGGATTGAAATTAGTCATTAAAGAATTACAAGAACGAAAAAATCCTTTTTTTCCTGTTTCTCACCTCTGGATTTCTCCGTCGTCTTCATCAGAGATGGCGTATTTGTGGATCTGCTGCTGGATGGATACAGCTGCACTCTTCAGCCCAGCTTCAGAACCTTTGGCTAAATGGACAAACACAACATTTATATCTATTTATGTAGATTTTCTTTCACATGAGCTTGATTTTGAAATAAATATTCTAGTAACTCAACTCACCCCCCTTGATAACTGCTAAAACACGCAGAACGGCAGCCAGCTCAGAGAGGCTGCTTATGGCTTCAGAGTCCAAAGATGAGCCGACCTCTGTCAGAAATGACCTAAGAGAAGAAAAAAGCATTTCAGCATCTATGAAATGTTTTTCATGAATGTTTCAAAATACTTTTAAGCCCATACTTTGTAATCTGTGGTGACTTCAGAATGACCGACAGCAATGTGCTGGACAAAGGAGGCATCTCATCTACCGACTGTGGGGCGATCACTTCCTCTGGATGAGCAATCTGACAAAAATACAAATACTGAAGCTTAGAAGAGGCATTTCTCTCATTAACTTCAATTACACTTTTTTTTATTTTAGCAGAGTCATCTGAAACCTTTTGGAGAACACGTCTCTTCTCCACAATGATGATGGCAAAAATGGTAGAGAGGACTCCACTGAGAGGTTCTCTATCCCAGGTTTGTGCCACTTGGAGGAAGTCTCTCATACCCGTGACGACTGACAGACACAGCTAAGCCAGGAGACACCAAAGACAGCAATGTCAAGGAAGTGTAACGCTGTCACAAAAGACAAAAGAGAGGGAAGAGGACAACATGCCTGTTTTCCCCCCTCTGGATCCTTTCGAAGCCTCTTTGCCAAAACCTCGATTATCTTCTGGAAAATATTGGCCACCACACCCAGAATGACAGCAGTTGGATCCTCCTCGCTCTCCTGATTCCTGTTGTTGTCCTCGGGTACTTTACTGTTTGCCACCTCCTTTAGAACCAGCAGCACAGCAGGGATGCATCGATAGCCTCCCTCTGCACGTGGAAAGAGGTTTTTCTTTTTTTTCCCCCCATTTTCATGAAAGCAGAATGGCTCACCAGATTATCTGGAAGGGTTCTGACCCCGAACAGGCGCTTTTAAAACCCTCACCTGAGAGGAGGATGACGGAGCACAGGTGGAGGGTTTCACTGTAGAACTTCTCATCACCCAAATCCACAAGAATAACATCGCAACACACGGTTAAGAAGCTCTGGAAAAAAATGTACAAATGTGAGAAGTTAGAAAGACATTTCATCTCAGTCAGACTGGAGAAACAGTGAACTGAGAAATGGCAAAGAATAAGAAATAAAACGGGGAGTTTTGAACATGGTGAGTGGGGACTGAAGCAGAACGAGACAAAATTCACTCAGCAGAACTGCAAGATGTGGAAGGAGGAGGTTAAAAAGACAACATTTTGTACTAAAAACAGTTTTATCTGCAGGGAAAATGTGCTTCTCTGAAAGGAAGAAGCCAGAAGTTGTGGGAACAAAACCATTTGATTGAATCTGCCTGCTGGGAAATCATATCACAGGGTATGACAATAATCTGCATTAATAACCTTGCTAAAATGCGACGGCGTTTATCCGCATTTCACTCTTTCTTTATGAAAAAGAGAAAAAAAACCTGGAGCTGCGCGGAAAAGCTTCCGACTGTCGTGGACGGAAAGCGAACAGGCGTTTATTAAAGCGATAGGCCTCCCGCTGGTGTGATTCTGAGGGGAGAGACATGGCTGCTCGTACGCACACATGACACATTCGCTTATGCGAGCTAAGACCACACCCCTGTGACACACAAACACAGCCTCATATCTCGTCGTGAGACATTTTCTCCACTTGACAGATAAAAACACTTGATTCTTGGCAAACAAGCTTTATTTTCTGCATAAATCTGGAAAAGATCAACACCAAAATCCTGCAAAATATTGTCCAGCTTGCTGAGTCTGTGTATAAAACTAAGAAAAAGAAGATTTTACCTCAATTATTTGAGCAGCCAGCAACTGCGACTGGTCTGCTTCCTCCTGGTTGCTGGCGGTTTGTTTAGTCAGAAAGGGCAGTACCCTGTCTGCTACCCAGACTGCCACATGCTCCAGGGAGAGCAGGTACTCCCGGCCTTCTGTCAGCTAGGAAACAAAGCAAAAAGCCTTCAGTTTATTTTCTACAGTAACTTTTCTTACAGCTAAGCAGAAGGAACCGGCTCCTGGCCAGGAAGAAACTGGCTGTTAAAGCAGTCAGCTGGCCAAATGTGTGAAGTCGAAACTGCTCCAGAAGGTGTTGAAGAAAGGAAACGAGAGAAGAATTTATTTTTTTTTTGAAGATTGTTTTTGTTATTTATAATTCTGCACATTATCTTCTGCACGCACAAGAGATGAAGATACTTTTTTAACAGGAGTATAAATGATTACGACTTCAACATTTAGAAGAACAAACAGAAAATTTAAGAGCAGCAAAAGCTTTTTCTTTTCTTTTTACTTACCACTAAAATGAAACGTTTTTCCCTTTAGTTCCCAAAATAAAAGAAAATGAGTTCAAATAAAGTATTTGCTTTAAAGCAACAAGGTCTAGATTTTCATTTAGTTCATTGTTATGTAGATTTTTGGACATATTTGTTTGTGTAACTAGAGATGTAACAATTAATCGACTTAAATGATTTATATTCTTGCGATCCAAACAGGTCGATCTGTCTGGGACTAATTATTAATTAAAGAGACCTATACCATTACTTTTTTTTAAAATTAAAAACAACACATTATAATTGATATTGGAAAATACAATCCGGATTTAAACACGGTAGTTTTATTTTACTATAATACAAAAACAACAAAGCGACATCCCAGCGGACAACGTACGTGATGACAGCAAAAACAGATCAGTCCATCATTCCAGTTCAGCGTGGAAACACTTTAAATTTTGCAGACATGTGACCATACAGTGTGCTACAATGTCCTAATTGTATTATTTTGGTGTGGAAAAGAACAGTGGGCTGAACTTTAGAAAGCCAAAATGTGAAAGGATTTGCCATTAAGTCTTGTTTACTTGCTTGTATTCAATTTACACTTGATTATCTTGCAAGAAATGCAAGGAATGTGGAAAACGTCAGCTGGGATGCTCAGCACCAGGTATTTATCTCTGAGTCTCACTGGTTGAAGTTTCAAAACAGGATTAGGTCAGTGAATTGGATTGTTGAAAATGAACCATTATTGACTATTAATTATCTCAGCAACCACAAATGATAGGAATTGAATCGTTAAAATGAATCCTTACCCCCCTACGTGTTACATGTTTTAAAAATACTAGTTATTTTAAACGATTTCAAAACTATTTTATTTATAATTTAATGTTAAGCTGCAAGTTATCTTTGAAAAATGTTGTTTTATTACCCAGATAATATAGACTGGGTATAATTTATTCCCCCCCAATGATAACTATTTGATTGCTTTCCTCGTTAAGGAACAAAATCATTGTCACAAACCAAAATCTGATCATTTATTATAAGCATAACAAATTTTAAGCAGTTTTGTCGCAAAAGGATTTCTTCTGAAACACAGAGAGAGAAAATGGAAAATTTTTTTTTTTTTTTTTTTCCCATGAGCAGACATGAGATGACAGTCTGCATGCTGTTGTTCTCCCCTGCTGTTGAGATGAAGGTTGACAGCAGTCGCTATCATTTCTCTCTGACTCGCTGGAAACACCAAATTCTCCCTCTCCTGCTGTGTTTTATGAGATACGAGATAAAAATAAAAGCACGGGTCAAATCTCCAAGTCATGCTGGTAAATTTAGTCACACAGCTTCAAAGAATCGTTAAAATATTTACAGTCTGGAGCTTTGACTGTGGCTTTGTCTTCTTAAAAAATTCTTTTTTTGCCAATATTCTTATTTTTACTGAGATCAGTTCCCACCTGTGTTTACCTTTTCAGTAAACTAAAAAGCTAAACTTGTTCATAAAGTAGAAGGGAGGTGCTAAAAGATTGCGTATCCATTATCAAGTTGTTTCAGATTGAGAAAATTCAAGTGGATTTAAAAAGAAAAAAATATTTTCAAACATACATTATGTTGTAAATGAGCGCCAAGGCGACCGTGGAATATAAACGCTTTCAATGCTGTCTCCATGCTGGGACACTCTGGGATTTCTGTGGTGGAGCTGAGGTGACTGTACAACACCGACTGCATGGAGAAAACACACATTAAGCTGAAGACACAAGAGGAAAAACAAAGCTAAACAGATAGAAAATCTATCGATGATACCTTCCAACTGCACAGCACTGTGTGGAGCAGCTTCAGAGGTTTTTCCCCAAGAGCAAGGACTTTATCTCGGGTTGGCGTGTGCCTGAAAAGGTCCTCCAGATACGCTAGAGCCAGGTCTGGTTTGGCCTCCACACTTTCTTGAATCCGGACCTTCCTGCGAGAATTCTCCTTGCCCTGATGTTGATAAGTTGCTTTATTATTTTACCAAAAAGCTCTCGACCTGCAGGATGACTTCAGTGACTGACCGCTTGCTTGGGAAGAGATGCGCTGAGCCAGTCAGTGATCAGTTCAAGGATATCGGCAGCCTGTCCCCAGCTGCAGATGCAGTCCAGCAGCTGGCTGTACTGTTCCGGAGCCACTCCAGACTCCATCTTCCTGAGTCTTGACAGGACTCCACAGCTAGGAAGAGGGGGAAAAAAAAAGACAAGTGAAGCCAAAAAAAAAAAAAAAAGTACCACATAGAATTCTTCTGAGTCTCACCTAAATGTTGGAACTGCAGCTGGAGGCAGAAATGATGCCAGTTTGATCAGAGGAGCTGTGGCTCGCTCATCCTGAAAAACAGTCTAGTGTGATCAACACTCACCTCATTCAAAAGTATAAAAACAAAACACTGCAGGTGAAATACCTCAAAAGCCTGGAAATACTTGGACATAACATTTCCAAACTTGGCTGATGTGTACTTGTACGCCTCTTCGTTGTGTTTCAGTGCTTTTTCAACACTTCTCCAGAGGATGACCACAACTTCCAGCAGCCCCGCCACAAGAGCCATGTCCTGACCTAAATGAACAGGGGGAGCCTGCAAAATAAAAGCTTACTTTGGACTTTAATTATTACAGACACACATAGTACAACTCTCCCAATTCCAAATATAACAAACACATTTGTTTTATTACATTTTTCTGCTTATTTCCTTGAAGTCAAGATTAACTACAGTTATTTCACAATAAGATTCAGGAATGGAAGAACTTCTTTTTTTTGTTGCATCCCTGAACATTCTGCAAATAAGAAGGCATTTATGTCAACTCTAAATGAGATCGTAGGAGTTTCTTTGCACATTGCCTAATTATTTCTTCATTTTGCACATTTCACCTTTTAAATTTGTGAATAAGTGACAGTGTGAAAGGTCTGACAACTAACCGCTCACTTGCACCGGGTACTGAAGAGAGGAGAGCTTAGGCAATTTTTTATTTGTTTATTGGGACAATGTTTTTTTTTGTTATGCTATTTTGACGCCACTTTGTCACAACCATTTTCAAAGTAGACTTGCTTTTTGTCTGTCCTACAGTTTTTACAAAAAGACATAAACATGAAAATGAGCAGAATGGACTGCAGTGTATTTTTAGGATAGAGTGCATCAAACACAAAACTGAACCCAGTTTTCAACAAGAACACATTCAGAAAGTCGCTCCAAAGACGTACACGACCTACGTTTGGCTAACAGTAGCGCAGTCTTTAAAGATCAGGTCACTTGCTGAAATGGATTTGCAGTCAAAGAAATCAAATTTAAAATTCAATTTACAGCGGGTGTTTTTTGGTCATTGCATGCCTCCTATTTTAGATCTGGATTAATCTTTCTCCACGTAACAATTGTTCCTTTTACAACTTAATGCCACAATACCTAACAAAAGGGTTTAAATATGTGCAATCTATATAAATTCATCGGTGTCAGGTTTCTTATTATTTTTTAAATGCTTAAAGAATCATTCCAAGGAAAATGGAGTTATTGGACTTTTTGAATGTGTTCTTGTTGATTTTTCTGATGATGGAGGACATAAATTAAGAAAATCAAGCTTAAATTAGCACTTCTTTATTCAAATTGTTGTGAATCTGAAACAGATGGGGGGGGTGGGACTAGACTAGACTGGACTGGGGACTGGACTAGATCCATGTACGTCTTCATTTTCCTCGTCTGAGCTGGCATCTGGTTCAAAACGGGAGACTAAATAGCTTTGATATTGTTCTCCGTTTTGTTGCAGCGGAAATGTTAGGTTGGGGTTAGAGGAGAGAGTGTAAACAGATGCATGATGGGAAGGGGGCAGGCTTACTATACGCCAACAGTTTTGTCCAAACTCAGAGATGAATTTTGAATGAACTATAGCTGCTTTGCAGAAACTATGTCCTAGAAACCACAGTTTTTTGTTGGAAAACGAGGCTAAAAACAGCATAATTGTAATGAAAAGACCACTGGAAGCGCTCAAAAGATGATTGGAGTTGGTCTTTTAGTTTTTACAAGGACACAAATTATGAAACAGTAAATAACTTCAACAAGTAAGTCTTTCATTTAACTGTCTCCAGATCTTACAATGCTGTTCTCCTTGTTGTTGTCAGTGATGTCCATCATGTCACAGTTGACCTGAAGGCAGCTGTTCAGAGACCGCCGAATAACCAGCATCAGCTTTACTGAAAGAAAGAAGCAGCAGGTGGAGAACAGACTTTCAATGGAAAACTCCATCTATTCTGGAAGTCCTTACTTATGTTAGTGGGGGCTGTGTGCTTATGTGCAAACTGATAGAACTTCCTGGCCGCCATGGGGTTCATCTGGATGAGGGTGATGCACCTGCTGCACCACTCTTTCTCCGATTCGTTGACGGGGAAGAAGGACTTAAAGAGCAAGTCCACAATCCGTTTGGACACGGACTGAGAATCTATAGCCAGGCGGGCCATCAGGTGGTCCATGCTGCACACGTCCCAGAACTGGATAAGTAGAAAGAGGTTATTTTTATGTTTTGTGTGACAAACCCTCTAGTCACAGGATTGTTTTATTTGTTCACTGGAACGTTTTCCATCATGTCATCTTTTCTTTACTCATTTTGGTAATAACAAATGTAACCAGTACCTTGGCGGCACGGACGGCTTTAACCTTGATGAGAATGTCGAGGAAAGCTATGCGTACTTTTTCCGAGCTGTCGTGGATGCTGTACTTTGAAGTGGGCAGGAGTTTTTCCAGAAGGGGGTGGCTCAGAGGATTGTCCAGCACTAAAGGCAGACACTGAGAAACAAAGATGTAATTATAACATCTTTATTTTACAGCACTTTTAAAACGTCTTTAGATTTTAGTGTTGATGGGTTGACTGGGGATAAACAGACATATAAGTAGTTGGTGCACAATACAAACATAGCAAACAAAAATATATCATAGTAAAAATATGTTAGGTTTTCCTAATTTTTTTTAAACATTTATTCTGAATATAAAGAAAAACAAAAAAAGCATCAATTTATGTTGATTGGCAGCAATAAATCCACTGATGTATCTCTTTGTCCTCTTATCCATAGGGGCATTTTTGCTAAATATTAATATTTTGGCATTGAGTTTATTTAATTGACCAAAGAAAGATTGGCTAGACAGTTTAGGCAACATATTAACATCGTTTTTGAAGGAGATTGGCTTTTAACTTATCATTTTAATGTACTTTTTTATCTTTATCAGACCTGTCTTGTATATCAGGTTTGCTTTACAATTTTAAATGAACAATATATTGAGAAATATTCCCATCTTAACTGTTGGCTTTTAATTGCTTAATTAGAATGCATGCATTTGACTTATATCTCTATAAAACTGTTGAATATTGTAGATTTCTGTGCAGATATTCAAGCTTTAAAGCTTTATTTGCAGAAGCAGATACCTCTGTAAAAGTGGTAGCAGCTTAGCGCTAATATTTGGGATTCACGCGAAGAAATGTGCATTTTGACATGACTTGAGCTTCCATAATTATTATTTATAAGACAATCTGCGAGCAGAACAAGTCAAGGGATGTTCTCCACCTTGAAAACGGAGCAGCGGACATCCGGGGAGCTGCTGTCAGCGGCGAGATCCATCACCAGCTTCTTCAGGAAGTCCGTGATGATCGCTGGAGGGAGGAGCTCCCAGTACTTTGCCAGGATTTTACAGACGCCCAAGATAGCGCCGGAGCGCACCGTAGGGTGAGGGTCATCAAGCAGGCCCTGAGAAAGGATACAAATTCAACAGTCTATTTTTAACTTTCCTGAAATAGTAAAAATGTCAAATATTGTAATTTCAATGTCTCACCATTACAGTGTCCAGCTGCCTCTGAATGTTCATGTCTACGTTCTCTTTGCTTTGCTCTGGGTCATGGACCGGAAAAGCTTCCGTGAAAAGAAATGTGGAGTTCGCTCGCACCTCAAAATTGGCAGCCTGTTAAGACAAAACATTTAAACATAGCAAAGTACAAGAACGCCTGCATGAATGCGACATCAACGCATGCATACGCTGAGAGCTTTCCAGAGTATTGGCTTGTAGAGGTCGTGGAGCATCTTGTCCACATTGGGAGAGCGCTTCTTTGCGTGGAAATAGCTCACAATCTGAATGAGAAAGCAGAACACCACAGTTAGCTCACAAACTCTGCAAAGATTTACCAAAAAACAAAACAACGCCGGCTTCTGTAGAATACCTCCCGAACTTTGGCATAAACAGGTGACATTCTATGAAGAAAGATGGCGTTCTGCATGAAATCCTGTATGCACACGCTCTCGATCTTCTCCAGGAAATCCCCATCAGCCTTCTTCCATGCTCTGAAGTAGATCTCTGCGATATGAGTGGTCAAGGCCCTGAACACAACACTTACCAAGTAAATAACCTGAGCTTAAATCAGACCAGCTTTCATGAGAATCAAGCGTTCGTCTTACTTGTTACAAAACTCCAGCTCGTTTTTAAAGGTGCCATGAATAGCCCAGATGAAGTTCAGACTCCAGCTGAAAAGAAACACCAGGAATCGCTTTCCCTGTAACAAAGCACTCGTCATCAGTCTGACAGCTCAGTGAGGACGCTGCAGCCACAGTAATGACCGGCCGTGAATCACAGAAACAAAGCCACTAAACACCAATGGACTCACATCATCACTTCGAATGTAAGCAGGACGCTGAAAGCACTGAAGCAACAGGTCTTTAATCTGCTTGTTGTCCTCTGACATGTAATCCAGAGTCAGAAGCACATCATGGAGGCTCCACACTCTCTGAATTTCAACCCCCTGATAAAAACAAGACAAAAACGATAAAGCCACCTGGTCCCAATACTTCTATTTTTGAAGCAGCGCCTTGAATCTCATGATGAACTTCCTGAGAGTTGATACTGACTGGCTTTTTTGCAGTGAAGCTTTTCTGCAGAGAGATGAGGAAAGCAGCGCGACCAAACTTTTCCCTGTCCTGCAGGCCCTTCTTCCACCAGACCTCATACAGAGTCTGTATGTGGACCTGCAGAGGAACCTCCAACACAGGAAGCAGCTCCAGTATTTCTGAGGAAAGAACCCAAGCAGAACGTTTTCACTGAGATTCACTCAAATGCAACTAGTGTAAGTCTCAAATTCAGATGTTCGGGATGTTTTTAATGGATCAAATCAAGTTTTTTAAATAAAAAACAAATGTAAAACATGCTGAAGGTTAATTTTTGACATGAAATCCTCTCCAACTTTATCCACCTTTGTCATGGTAGGGAGAACACGTCAATGGAAGGGGGGGGGGGGGGGGGTGTCAAAGGATAGCACAAGGGTTATTTAAGCTGGAGTTCAAGGTCAATGTTACATAGATGAGTGCAGAGTGATCAAAAACCTACCCTGCTGTGAAACCTGTAAAGAACTTAAACAGCCAATGATGCATTTAGCCTAAGATAAGACAACTATGCCATCTAGCTGCGTGCCTGAAAAGTAGCAAACTGGACGTCTTTATCACAAACTAAAATGTTTTTTTAAACAAAATGTTATGCTTCTGAATAGAAATCCAAAGAAAGCTGGATTAATATTTCAGAGAGCAGAGAAGAAGGCCACCCATTTAGCTTTAAATTAGGTGGAGAAGTTAACAATGCAACAAGGTGTGAATTACATCAACATGATATGTGCAAGGTCTACTAAAATGATTACTTTCTATGACCAGAAAAGGGAATTTTGTTCAACAATCAGGCAGAAAGAGGAACTGTTCATGCTTGGTGGATGTAACACAATATTTTGGCTCATTTTTTGTATTTTTGTTTCTTTTAAATCCCAATGTCGATGCAATAATCAACCAAAGGGATTAACAAAAGCTGTATAAAACAAGAAACTAGTAGATTTATGTTTAAAAACTTTACCATGAAGACTGTGAGCAATCTTTAGCAGTTCATTATAGGTGTCTCCTTCCTGTAAAGTCTTTACAGAGGCGGCAGCCACCAGTGTCACTGCATCCACAACAGAAGTGGCATGTTTCTAAAAGAGAAGTCGCAAATCTTACACAGTTAAAACCTCAACAGTTTGTCAGATGGAAAATTCCTATAGCTAAATGTGACTCTATATAATAGAAATGCAATGTTACAAACAAGTTAAAGTCTATTTAGTCAAGTTTAAGCTTAAGGAGAAAAATCTTTCTGATGAGTAAATTGTTGCAACTGTTGAGGAGAAGTCACCAGCACTGCAGGGGAGTCTGGCTCCATGTCCTGCTCCTCTGAGTGCTGTGGAGGCAAATCCTTCAGGGTGTTTTGAAGGAGAGACTCCAGTCTCCCCCACAAAACCTCTCTCTGGTTACTGGGCATCTCCTGCACCACCTCCTCAACGTCAAAGGTCTCAGCTGTGTCTCTCTGCTCAAAGGTAGACAGAACAGCCCAGGTTATGGAATGGAATCAGTTTAGCCTCCAGCAAAAATGATGAGGGAAAAAAAAATGAGTTTACTATCCTTATACTTAAAGTCTAAATTACTATTTTGGATATGTGTTTATAAATAATCAAAAATAGTCTTAAACAATAATAAATAATCATAAAACAAATTCTTGTCACACAAAGCAAATTACATGCCATGCGTTTTAATAAAATACAGGCAAAATCTATTATTATTATTATAAAGACAAATAAAACATGTTTTTATTTAATGAGCTATTTTTTTAGATCAAAATTTTAAACTTACACACATACAGTAGCTAAAACATTGATATTAAAAACTGTGATAGATCGATAGATGATAGATAGAAAAGATAGATAGTAGATGATGTGATAGATAGATAGATAGGATGATAGATAGATAGATAGATATAGAGATAGTAGAATAGATAGATATAGATAGATAGATAGATAGATAGATAGATAGATCTAGATATAGATATATAGATAGATAGATAGATTAATAGATAGATAGATAGATAGATAGATGATTATAGATCTATAGATGATAGATGATAATAGCTATCGATGATAGATAGAATATGATATAGACTAGATCGCTAGTCGATAGACTAGATAGATAGCTCGATTTGTAGATAGATGCTAGATGCTGATCGATCGCTCCTAGATATGTCGCTAATTTCAATTCGTCTAATTCCAGAAAATAAATAACATGGAGTAAAACTACGAAGAAACTAAAAGCAGTACCTTTTTTCTTGTTTTGTTTCTTAGAAACTTCGATTATTTTTTAGGGGCTCAGTTGAAATTAAAAACACCCAACAACATCCCTAAAGTTACTTAAGGCTTTTTAAACAACTGCTGAGTGAGTGTCTACTTACGTGAAGCTCAATGAAGCGAAGAAATTCGTCCACATTTTCTTTACCAGCGGCTTCTAAAAACGCCTCTCGTTTAGACATGATTGCTCCCCAAATGGAAGATTTCTAGTACGACAGAAAGAGGTATTTAAGCGGCTATAAACAATAGATAGTAAACACAAGCTACAAAGGAAAACAAACATGGCCGTCTGCTTGTCTTTAGCATTTATTAGATTAGTTGTACACAAAAATCCATCCACGTCTGCAAAATATGCTTACATTACCGTCCAAAGTCATGAATTTATATCATTAGTTTTATTTCTTTTTACCTCTTTATAATCCGTTTTAAGTATCGACAGCCGTGAAGTGACAGCCGACCATCACGGCAGCAATCCCCGCGCAAATTTTGATTCGTTTTTGCGTGATGACATCATACGTTCCTGCTCTACGAGCCCCGCCCTCTGGCGACGTTGAGCTTCATCGAAAACTGCAGTTCCACCTAAAACCACACGGTGGCGACAGACCACTACAGAAGTGTTGTTTCACTTCAATTTGCTGCCAAATACTCCATTGTTTTTTTTTGTTTTTTTTTTTTAAATCTTTTTTACTCCATTGTTTAATAAAAAAAAAAAAAAACTATTTCTAGAGATAAAAGTAAAAAAAAATAAAAGCAGGCTTCACAAGAGTAAACGATTTATTCAAAAGCCACAGGGCATCATATCATTCGAAAATAAATATAGTAAAGGAGGCAAAAAAAAAAGGTTTTATAAGGCACGGGATAGATAACAAGAAATGTATTCAAAGTTTCAAACAATTATAACAACATAACAAAACATGTACAAGCAAAGACATAGATGCATTCTCGGCTTTTTGAAAAATCAATCATTTTTGTCGTCACTTAGCTTCTCTAACTGACATGTTTTTGCACAAGCAAACCCCTTTTGCAGTGTTTGTAATGTACAACATTTGTTCATAGCCCTAAAACATCATTTTACCCCCACCAATATTGCACAAATCTCCTAAAATATACAAAACAAACAATTTATCATTTGCATACAGTTTGTGCATCCAATGTTTTAAATCGAGCATAGAGAAAAAGAACATTTTAAACAAAACAATATTGACTGACAACAACAAACAAAGACTGCTACTTCAGCCTCCCTTTCTGTTACTTTGGTTAGACTTCATAACAAAACTATAATTTTATATTTCACATTTTGCTAGACAGGGCAGAAATAAATTAGAATTTCAGCAGATTTTACTTAAAAAATCCCATTTTAAAAATATAATGCCACTAAAACCCCTGTAAAATTCTTGTTATTGTGTATCTAATAAGTCTCATTAAATAAAACACTGAAAACAGAAATAGAAGACACGTCAATTTATCATGACAAAAAAGAAAAAAAAAACGGGAAATGTCTTAAAAATCCTTTTTCATGCTGAAATTATTCCAGTAAACTACATATAAACATAAATAAACACAACAGCAGAACCTATTTCCTGTCATTTCATGGTATTTTACAGCAGACGGGAGATTTCCTTATTAAAGGGTGGCCTCTTGACTGCTTCTTCTGAGTTCTGATGCTAAACCGTCTTCACTGAGGTTATACCTGCAATAACAAACAAATTTAATGCTCAAAGCAACAAAACTGACTTTCATAAGTGTGACAAGAGAGCATCTTACCACTGTGTACATCCTTTTAATATATCGTCCCCACTTAGATCGACCAACACCTACAATGTGGGGCAAAAAAGAGGACAAATACTGTTTGATGATTAAAGCGAGGAGTTGGCAACACCATGACAGAAACAACAAGAGCAACACAACAAAACATTTTAGAAGATGGATAAGATGGATTTTTGAAGCTTGTTTCCCCCTTTGTTTTTGAATTTTATAACATTCCAGCATTGGAATTTGCATATTTTTCAATCTTTCACTTTGTGTA
The DNA here is from genome assembly GCA_023969325.1 of Oryzias curvinotus. Taxonomy (NCBI): domain Eukaryota; kingdom Metazoa; phylum Chordata; class Actinopteri; order Beloniformes; family Adrianichthyidae; genus Oryzias; species Oryzias curvinotus. Next base: position 22,674,626 of record CM043725.1, on the reverse strand, counting down.
GAAACCTTTTCGTCTTATTTTCTTTTCTTCAGTTCAACTTCCCTTCTGTTAAGTCACAATATGTTTTCTATGTTCTAAAGTGCCTTAAATGCATACAACTTTATGAGCAATTTGTCTGTTGTTTGTCAGTTTTCCTCTTGTATTTTGATATGCTGCTGATTGGTTGCATTGCTAATTTGCACTTTATCGTTTTCTTTTCATCTTATACCTGCATTTTTTTTGTTTAGATATGTGGACTGTTTATAAACCACCTTTCATTCATCCAATATTTTTGAGAATGTTTCTCTTATTGAAAAGTTTTTGTTTCCTATTTTCTCTTTTATTAAAATAAATCCTAAATTTGTTTATTGATCTCAAATATAACATTGTCTCCCTCTATTTAAGCTCTTTTTTGAAAATTTTTTTAATGCTTTATGTATTAAACTAGGAAAAAAGAGAGAAAAAAAAAGTTCACCTTTCCCAAAAGGCCTTTGTGTTTGAACAGTATACTCCGTCCGTTCTTAACTGCTACATCCAGAGTTCTTCTGTGGAGCTCCACCATAGAAACGCTGAATTCAAATCTAAGAAAACAAAATTTGACCACAGCAAGAACCTTATTTTTCTAAAGAATGAATGCAGACATATTTATGGCTCAAGCACAAGTTTGGAACAACAACAGGAAATGTTTCCAGCTGTGAAAACCCACGTTTGATCATAAACTGGGTTCAGAGTCTTCTTCATGGTGCTCGTCCTTCTCCTCCCCGTCCGGCTCTTGTCAGGCAGCAGATACAGACGTATGAAGGGATCGGAGCCGTCTTTGGTGAAGGCTATCAAGTTACTACGGAAACACAAGCACCATGTTGAGTCTGACTTCAGGTTTTCCTAAACATGTCAAAGTTATTGACTAATATCCAAGATTTAAAACCCTACTGTGGATAAAAATAAAGTGATTTCATATAAAGTTAAACCGTCTCCTATTTATTATCTTATTTGGTAACTAACAGAAAAATGAAAAAGTTGAAATAGGAAAACAGAATCAGAGTATTTTTCCAGTTTGGAACACACCGGCAGGCGTGCACCACCACTATCAGCTTGTTCCTCTGTGAGCTGTGCCGAACGGTCAGCTGGACTTCACCCAGTGGGAACTGGCCAAGACCTGAGCCACTGTAAAGACCCCACAGAAAGTCAGTGTCAATTCCACTCTGCTGGGGGATGTTACAAAGCAAAAAGGAGGTAAACATTTTACAATCAAAATACAGCCACACAGACAGCTATACATCATGCTTTCTGGCTTTTACTTCTGGAGTTGCCGAAGTCTTTGCTGAAGCTCCAGGGTGGCAATAGGCAGCGAGATGTCAGAGGCCAGGCTGGGGGTGGACTCCTTGTGAGGCAGGTGTTTTTGGGAACCAGAAATACAGGTGCTCAGGTTTGAGGTGCTGCAGCAAGGGCTGGCTGAGTAAGGCTCGCCGTCCACGTGGTGGAGTGTGAAAGTGGAGCTCTTTGTGGGGTGCTGAGGCGTTGTTGGGAGCAGCGAGTCAGAGACTGACGGTCTCAGGGAGGAGGCTGTGGCGGGCTGAGGGAGACTCGATTTCCTGACTTGGACTGCCGAGGGGAGGTCTGAGAACACGTTTTTCTCCAAAGATAGAATCTAAGGATGACAGCATTAGAATTAAAGGAGTGATCTTGATAAATAAGGAGGTATGTGGTTTTATAATGTTAGGGGCTTTCCAAAGGTTACATGTTTTTAATATTCTAATACCAAGTTTGGAAAGACAGAAAATTTAGTTTTTGGTGTTTTTTTTTGTGGCATTTCCTCTGAAGATGATGGACATACATATAAAGAAGATTTAGCTTAAATGATCACAAGATCGTAGCGGGACTTTAAAGGTCCATATTATTGAATATTTTTGAGCCTGTAAAGCAAATTTTGATTTACAACATCTATTTGAAATTGCTGTTGAATATGTTCCATAAAGCCCAGTTATTAGTGAATTTTGGAAACATATTAAGAGGGAGATTAAAACAATTGTAAAACATAACATTCCTTTGAGTACCACGTTATATTTGCTTGGTGTATTCTCAGAAGACTTTGATGCCAATCAAATATATATACTGCACATTGTACTATTGGTCACTAAAAAAACAATAACAGGAAATTGAATCGGTTAGTTCAAAAGGGGCCCAAGTTCACAATTTTTCAAAATAGAGATATTATATGTTCTATGGTCTTCAAGAGAAAAGCTGTCCCTGTTTAATTCAAGAACAGCCCAAGTCCAGAGCCTTTAGTTTGCTAGTCCTCTGAAATTCTAAAAGTGAGGTGCTTCATATGATAGCATTTGTAAGCTATGAACTGGTGCTAAATCTGGGTAAAGTATTAATCATTTGGTGTAGCCTCCCTTTAAGCTATGCAATTAAAATCATTTCCTGGAAAAACAAACCTCTTGGACTTGGGCCCCTTTTGAACTTACCGATTCAATTGGAAAATGTAACATCAACGGAATGGAAACAAAGAATCAAATACACTTGCTCTATGGAAAAAATGACAGCATCTCCACAACTACGGTAAATACAGATGTCTTTGAACGGAGATGGCACACGGTTAAACTTTTTTTGGGGTTGTTTTTTGTACTTTTATTCGTGGTTGTACAAGTATCTGTTGTAACTGAACTACATGTCTCATCTTGCCTCAATGCAATTTTTTGTTTTAACTAGAACAATTACTGTACACAATATTGGATGTGGAGTTATGGTCGAATGTGTCTCAATGAATTGTTGTTTATTATGTGTTGTGATGAGAAAACAAAAATAAAAAGTTCAAAAAAAGAATTTGCTCCATACCAAGAATCATATTTTAGGGCCGCTCAGTGTTTTATCACTGCATTCACTGCTTTATGTGATCAGCAGGGAATCCAATTTAGGAAATACAGTTCATCTCTGTGCTATGACGGCCAATGCAATTTACAGTTCAGTTTTCTTTAGGATTTAACAGATCAAATTTATTCTTCAATATTTAAGAAAAGGTTTATTTTCTCAGGGTACTATTGGACGCTTAGCAGCATTTAGAAGCTAACCGTGCCCCTTTTTGTTTTTCTAAACAAGCATCTTTGCATCCTCAAATGCTTTTTTTTTTAGTTTTGAATTTAGAGATGTATAAGAAGTTGTCAATCTAAGCCAAATGTTTGGGTTAAGTGCTACAAGCAATGAAACAATTAAAAAGAAATGCTTGCAAGGGCCTTGAACAGCTCTCAAGTACCACTCCCAGCTTAAGCAACCCTAAGTGCAGCAACAATCATTAGTGAGTTATCTTAGAAATGATTTCTGGTCTTCATACAAGAATAAAGAATTCATTTATTCAGTGTAAAAGTACTTGTGGAGCTGCACTAGAATTATGCAAGTTTCCGAGCCAATTTCTGCAACAGCTCACCCTCAAAGCTGATTGTAAAGTCTGCCAGTATAAATCTGCAGGTTTATGGCTGAAAGCACAAGCTTGTGCATCAATGATGCACGTAAACAGGAAGCCATAAAGTCCACTTTTACCCTTAGAGCCATCTTGAGTTTGACGGTGGAGCTGGGCCCAGAGTTCTTGAGAGGAAAGCACTGAGTCAGCGTCATGTCTTCCTCCGACAGCAGCGAGCTCAAAGGCACGGTCAAGTTTCCAAGAGTGGATTTATGCTTCCCATCTTTTACCTGTTTGAAATCGACAGAAAATCAGCTTTCATACAAGTTGGAAGCTTTTGATTACATTTGCTTTAATCACGCTATGCTGGAACTGTGTAAAAACCTGTTCCTACCTCCACTTCCAACTCCTGCCTTTTGGGATTGTGGACGAGGAACGAGAAACAATCTTCCCACAGGGGCTCCTTGGTCTTGTAGCGAACCTTTATGAACAAAATTGTTTTAATATTTTATGTTTTTCAGTCCTATCTCTCAGTAGTTGGAGAGTTTGATGTGCCAAACAACCAATATTTTAATCAAATCAAGGACAAAAGATGAGGAAAAATTTTGAAGGTTTCTCAGGAGAGCAGCCTTTCTGCAGCTTTGATTAAAAAAAAGTAAAAAAAAAAAATCTATGTTCTTTTAACAAAAATGTTACTGTTTTGTGACTCCTGCAGACAATTTAACTGAGGACACGTCTGACTTTTTGCAGCAGAGTTTTATGACTCTGGTGGTGATGTTGTCATGTTTTGCTCCTGTCTGCTGTGAGATATAGTTTTTAATATGTCTGGGATGAAGCTGTGCTTTCCGCTGTCTTAAAGCTCTGCAGCATTTTGGTAAACAGTCAGACAATCTCTCTCAGATGACTCCAAAACATAAATATATAAGGCTGTGTCAATTAACAATAGGCCTCTTTTTTCTAGGTGCAAAAACAGTGATGATACTGCAAAGAAGATATATTAGAAGTCTTAAAACTGCTGGATAGGTAAATAAATGTAAAAAAAAAGTTTAGTTTAATTTCACATAAAAATACCTACTTCCATTATCTTTGGATGTATTTTAAATGCGTTCAGTTGTATTTTAGTCATGATTCTGCCATTTTTAGCCAAAAAGAAAAAACCTGAGCCCTTTTCTAGGACATCATTTCTGCAGAACAGCAGGAGTTCATTAGAAACTTGCCTCTGAGTTGTGGGCCGGACTTTTGGCACGAGGAACAACTTCATCTTCATCAACTTCATCAACACCCCCCCGTTGGTGAGAGCTCTCTGTTCACATGCTTTACTGCTTTAGCTTTCACCCCCAACATAACGTTAGCGGTGCAACAAAAATGGCGAGAAGTCTGCCCAGTGTGTTCTCTTTTTAAAAAACACAATCTTTTTCAAGTGGCAATACTTTTGGACTGCTCCCGATTCACATCAATTTGAATGCAGAACTACTCAGAAATGCAATTTTCCTCTTAATTTTCTTTGTATATGTCCTCCATTATTAGAAAAATTTCACCAAAACATTTTCAAAACACCCAAAACATAATATTCATGGGAGTGGGTCTTTCAGCAGTTGGATTTCGTCTGTGTGAAAGCATCAACTGGAAACTAAAACAAATACTTATCTCTCATTTGTGCTGCACCTTTACATTTTAAAGTACTATATTTATTTATTGCGTAACAGAAAAAGTCAGAAATATTCACAATTTCAATAAAATGTAGTATTTAGTTTTTTAACCCGTAGGTTGCCATTATTTTTAACATTAAACCTTCTTATTATTTAGCTATATTATACTTAACATTTAAATTAAAATCTTTTTAAATTCAATTAATATTTTCTTGTTGTTTCTTCCTTTCCACTTTCCCTAAACCACCAGTTATTACTTTAAATGTTAAACAAAAAAGTATTTATTTTTTTGGCAAACCATCACTGTTTCCAACCAATTGTTACTTTTTGAATACCTTTAATTGTTTACAAAGAAGACATTTTGGTTGAGTCTTCCTTTCTCTCATTTATTTTTGTTTATGTACAAATTATTTCACCTGACCTCTCTATTATATATATAATACTTGTTTCTCTCAGAGACTGTCCTTTTATCTATTTCAAACCTTTGTTTACTTCAGTTTTTTTTCCTAATTGACCTTCAATACTTTTGTTTTTTTCTTTAATGCAGAATCACAGCCTTTTTAATTAATGACAAAAGGTTCTTCATCTCTTTCCAGTTTGATATCAATTACTTTGCACTCATCTTGACAGCTGAAATATTTCATGCGGACCACATTTCATTAAAACGATCATCAACAATGAGTCGTCTAATGAAGCTGCTTTCATGTATTGACTTCTGCTGTTATGAATTCTAAAAGTAAATTTCCCATGAGGCATATCTGGTGGACAAACTTCATAACTTATAAAGTCAGTTAGCGGTTATTGTGTCTCACACAACCCATCATTTGTATTCCATAATCATTTGTGATGGGTGTTAGAAAACAATGGTTACAGGTTTAATTGGACAGATGCTTTCAATGCTTTAATAAATAGTTTTATTTGTCCAAACAGTAATAAACTACAAAATAATCAAGTAAAAGCCAAACAAATACTCACCTTACTCTCAATTGTTTTGTGCCCGACTGTGAACTGGACATAAGGACTGGGTTCACTGATGTTCTTCTTGGCCGACTGCGAGACATTCAGAAATAGAGATCGTACTCGCTGTGACACACAGTTCAATAACAAGTCACTCGACACACTTTTGTCGACTCTGTTAAGCAAAAATCGCTGAAAGAGTCTGTCGATCAAACACGAGGGAAGAGCATTGTGCGTACAGACGAGCAGGGCTGCAGGCAGAGAGGATGCCACTGTCTCCTCTGATGGCTACATTTAGCATGCTTGAATTCTGATGGTTAGGAATAATAGAATAAAACTCTTCCTTTTGCTTTAAATATCTTTTTTTTTATCAAGAAGAACTGATTTACAAACAGAATTAAGCCTTTGTTGTTCAAGCTTTTTCAAGGCAAAATGTTTGTTATACCAAATTATTTCTACTTTTAATGTATTCAGGGTGTCATATATATTTAAGAAATTACCACGCCTTGTTTGGGGGTCGTTTTTCTGACTATTAAAAATATATTCCCGCATTTTTATAAAAAGCATATGTTTAAACTTGCTATTTTCTTACTATTTATGTTAAATATGATGTAATGTCAATATGATATCTGGAAAAAAGCTTTGAATAAAAAAGAAATACCTGTTATTAAAACTAATGTTAATAACTGAAATCACTGGCATTTAAAGATGATCACAATGACTTGGTCATTGTCAAATTTGCGGTTTTTAATTTGATAAAAATGTCAAGGCTGATCATAAATCTTCACTGTGTCACAGTTAACAGCTCAGCTGACTATGTCACATTCCTTTTCTCTGTTCCTGTTTTATGCAGACATGTTGTTTCCTTTAAAACCGAAAAGGAAAGCAGAAAAATATATATTTTTTTATCTTTTATTTTCTACATTATGCACTTGTGTTGCAAATTCCTTAAGCGGATGGTATCCTAAATTACAATCAAATACATAAATAAAAGATTTGTTATATACTTATTCTGATGGATCTAGTTTTTTATTTATTTATTAACAATTGAAAATAACTAAATAATAATAAATAAATTAAAGGAGGCACAGTTTTAGAGTTTACTGAAAGAAGATCATAGACTTTGAATTCATCCAATGTTTGGGTACCACATAACAGAAGTGAGGCTAAATATAGCAATATAACAAAATCAAATCTATATTTCAGCACTAGGTTGTAATACTTGATGGCTTAGTTAAATATTTAGGTTTCAGATTCAGAACTAGCTTGATGCTGCTGGTGCATGAAAAGGTATTCAAGCGTCTGCAGGGAGTCCTGTTAGACTTTCAGGGTGGAAATAAATACACAAAACCTAAAAAATGTGCTCTGGCAGGATTTCACTCTTGAGAAACTAGTCTTTCCCACAAAAAACATGGAAAGATGAAGCTTATTGTAAGGAATGACGGGAAATATTTAATCAATTAAAAAAATGTCAATATATTGAGCAATTTGTTAATTAAAAAAGACTGAGGTATTCTCATGTCTAAAGATACATAAAATACACATATATGTAAGTTTTAGATATCTGTAACTGATAACAAAGACAAACAGAAGAAAACACTGTGTATTTTTTTAAATGAATAACAACAGATGCACAATTAAACTGCTGAGAGCTTTAAGTATGAGAACCTAAACTGTGTAGAGAAAGAATCTGAACATCTGCTGCACCATAGAGATAAAGATTAAAATCAGATAAAGACGTAAGACTGATGACGCAATGTGTCTCTTTTCTTCTCACACAAACAATGTGCATGCTGTAACGAGTGCCACTCCTTCATTCTATGAAGACACTTCGCGAAAATGTGTTAGCTGGAAGCTGAGAAGAGCCTCTTTCCAGAGAAAAAGAATAAGGAAATAAAATTGTGTCATGAACAAATTATGTCATTTTCTGCAGTAACCGCTAAACAAGTTAATTATAACTGCAGTAGGGGATTGTCAACAAGCCTGTATGTACATGTGTGTGTGTTGCAAAATGTAGGTTTTTCTTTCAGTTTTTCACAGAACAAGGTTTCACAGTAAGGTTGCTTCACTTTCTAAGAGGTAGAAATGCAGGCTTGACTGGTGTGATGCTGCTAAGTCAATATGCATTTGGGAAGGAGTGGACATGTGGGAGCTAAAAGAAAGGTGGAGAGGAGCAATGTTTAAACTGAGGACATTAGGAACCATCAAGGCTCCAATTTCCTTAAAGCCTCCTTATTTTTTACTTCTTCAAGAATTGAGGTACAGCAATGCTCCCTGTAAATTAAATCTACACAAGGGGTTTTATATATATATATATATATATATATAAAGTAGAAGCTTTAGAAGTGAGTCCTGTGGAACTCCACATGGAAGAGGAGCAGCTGTCTAGCTGCAAATGAAAAGTTCTCTCCGACAAACCTGCCTACAAACCTTTGAAACTAAGAAGCAAATGGATCTGTGTAGAGCTTGAGCAAACAGCAATAAGTGTGACGTCTAAGGAGACAGTTTTGCCTCATAAAAACATTCCCGAGAGCAGTGTCAAACTTCTGCATGCAAGGGGCATGGGCTGTGAAAACGACATATCACTTAAGAGAAAAGGAGGGCACAGCACAACCAAGGCATAACACACCCTCATGCACATTTCACATGTCCAATAATCAGCACAATAACTTGACACTGGATGGTGCACTGGAGAGCCAGCACAGGTGAGACACAGGGCTGTGATCTGTGCATGCAGACCAATTTCCCACATTACCTTCAAAACCTTAAAGACTGAGACTTGCTTCAGCCCATCATAGCTGAAATCTGACAAGTTGCTCTTTAAGCCACAAGAGAAGTGGGGAAGAGAAGCACATCCATAGTTAGTTGGGATTTGTTAGCATGGTTACAGAGAAAAAGCCAGAAAAAAAAAGCAAAAATCTGGACGAATAGATGAATAAGGAGCCACTATTACCCTGCAAGGATGATTGCTGTTTCTCCCTTGAGACATCATACATTTCAGTATAACTACACGCTAGCTCTAACAGCTACGGAAGCTCTGCAAATGTCTTACACAAAAGTTATAAAATCAATTGATGTATTAAGAAATCAATCTAAAAAAATTATAGCTTCACTCTGTGTCATGTTAGCTCATTAATGAGACCTTTGAATGCCGCAGTTAATGTTCAGCTCACATCACTGCACACAGCTGATGCTAACAGATGCAGAGACACGTGTAGACTCACGAGTACAGTTCTACACTCAGACGTATTGTCCTCATAAAAGACGAGGCCAGACGCTCTCCTCTCACTCAAGTTTCCGCAGCCAAAGCTGCCTGAGAAGACAAACTTCATTGAAGACAAAAGAGGGGGGGGGGGGGATGTTTATTAATGCTAAACCTTTAATAAATCTAGATTAGAACTACAAATCTTATCCTGGGAGAAAATTCTGAGGTTTTTGGGGAAAAAAATGGCATTTATGGTGTATGATAAGTATGTAGGGCACTCTATGTTTTAGAACATTTCAAGTTAAACAAATGTGTGCTTAAAAATTTAAGGTGACAAAAGAAAGATGTGCTAGCAGAATTTTAATGTAGAAATAAAAAAAAACAAAAACCCATAATGTTTATAATAGGTCTGGGTCTCAATTCCAAAACACCAAAGCAAAAAGGCTTTGATTCAAAAGTTAATCAATATAATTATATTTTACATTCAATAATGATTTTTTTATTATAACATTTTGTTCAGAACAACAACAAAAAAAGCTACTGTTTTTTTTTAAATAAAAAATACAAGAACTATTAAGGAGAATCTTGCATTTTATGAGTTCTTTCTTCTATTTTTTAAACCCAAGCCTAGTTTCTGGCCACTATTAGACAGCAATGTTTAGAAACTTTGACATATTTCTAAAACAGTTAAGGCCTGCTTCAAATCACAGACTGCCATACTCTACTTAAACAGCAGGTCACAGCTAAAAGCAGTCTGACCCAGTAGTTATTCCCGCAGGACAATTATGCAATAACGGTGGTATTTCTTTCTTGTTCAGACAAATTTGCTGTTTAATTGGTTCTGTTAATGTTTATGTATTGTGCAGTATCATACTTTAGTAAAAGAAAAAGCATCTGAACGTACTGGCAGGTTCTTGGCTGAGTCCAGATACACCACCAGCAGAGCAGACGACAGTCCCTCGTTGGCCAGACTCCGGTCCGCACGCACGCTTCGCAGCACCTGATTAGCAGCAGTAGACGCATTAACACTGGAACAATGATTACTGTGCTACATAAGTCCTTTTTTTTCCTACCTGATCCAGCTTTTCAGGAGAGGAGAACAGTGACAGCCACTCCAGTTTTAAGTGGAGTTTCCCTGTAGGGGCTTCTTCTAATTCAAACCACTGCAATGATGGGGGGGGGGGGGAGACACATGTATGACGAACTGTTGTGTGTTTTGAACCATCTATCACCAAAATCTAGACACTAATTAACCTTCTTTTGAGAGAATGTATTCTTCCTGCTATGCTAAAACTTTTTTTCTTCTTTTTTTTTTTTTTTACATTTTTGTCAGAGATACAGGACCAAAAATATATTTTATTTAGCTCAGCTCAACTTAGTGTCAAGGGAAAAATCGATGCAGTGACTAAATTGCAAGACCAGCGCCCTCATCTGTGAGCCTCACTGCATTGTGCTGCTGGATATTGGCCGTTTCTTTTTGGACAGATCTAACTGCCTCCATCCTGTGGTATTCTACACACTCTCACACATCTCATTATCCCCTAAAACCCCACATTTCAGTCAAACACTAAACCCATACTTAAAAAATGTCTAATAAACACAGAAAAGAATGCGTTACCTCATCAACCCTCTGATGTTTGTGCAGCTCGGCCAAATCAATCATGAGGCTGCAAAAAAAAAAAGAAAAAGGCAAATAATTAGTGGAATGAAGTGAATGAGCTGTAAGTGGAACAGTCAGACTTTTTAGCCACAGGTGAGGGACTTGTACTTGACACTGATTTGCCGCTGTGTGCTGCATTGTGTTATTGCCTTGGGCTACAAACTTGTAACATTAATAGGGTTAATAGCCTTCCAGCACTATTGTACTGCTCCACATGTAACTCTTAACTGATTTCTGGTTCCTGTCTGTCAATCACAAAGCACATTTTTCCTGGTAGAGGCAATACAATCCCTGCAGGCCAGGAAATAACAGAAACTCACCTCCCCAGGAAATCATCTTTGTCCGGATCTTCGTCAAACAGCTCGATTTCAAGGTGTTCGCCTGAGTGCTCGTACACCAGAGCCTGATGCACACAAGAACGCCATGATAAATAAATACTGGGAATTATCCAAAAGCTTAAGAGCTCTCATACACATTCAGATTAAACAAGGAAGTAAAAGGAAATTTATAAAAAAAAAAAGTTAAAGAAATAAATATTATGAGACAAACGGATCCCTCTTTTGTTCCTGACAAAATGTAATTGAGCAGTGCTTGCTCTGCTGCGATAGAAAACCCAAACTCATCACCTCGTAGACTTCGTTCCACTTGGGATTGAGAGTCTGCTTAACAGTCTTGCTCTGAAACAGCTGGTTGCCGATCTGCAAGACGCCATAGGGGTCAGATTTGCCCATGATCAGTCCTCCCAGAAATTTATCTTTCCCTTCCAGATCCTGAGCCTCAAGGAAGTGAATCCTCAGGACTCCCTGTAAAAACATGCAGAACAAAGGATGAACTTTGACATAGCACCTCCTCACACCAACAGTATAATGCAGTCAGACGGTACAATCCAACCTGTTTTTTCTACTTCAATAATCTATTTATATAAATATGATTATGACATTTTTAGCAGGAATTTTCTGGGAACTTGTTTCCGCAGAACAGAGCAGAGCAGCAAAGTTCATTAGAAATTTGTTTCTTAGCTGGAAGCTTTTTTCATCTACTCTAGATTCACCATTATTTAAATAAAGAAATACCTAGAAGTGCAATTTTAAGCTTAATGTTCTTAATATATGCCCTCCATCATGAGAAAAATGCCACAAGAACATGTTAAAAACACCAAAAACACCATTATTATTGGTTAATGTCAGTGGTACAGAAAATTGCTATTAATGTTCCATCTTTTTGTGCATAAAACTTTTTTTAAATTCAATCTCTGATATGTATGAATGGAGTCAATAATTTTGAACCTGTTTGAGTACTTTAAAATTTGCTCAAGTAATTAACCTGAAAGAGTTTTTACATGGTATTGTGACAAAATTTTACACCAATTTTTTCTGTACAGCCCAAGCTTCTATTTTTAACCAATATGTTATCATTCATTAATAAGCCTAAAACTTTGTAGAAACACTTTATAAAAAATTGAATAATAAATAGAAATGAATCACTGTGTGCTTTATCTCCATCTTCACATTGTAGAGTGAGTAGTAAATATCATTTTTTTAACTGCAGTAGTTATTTTTTTATATCAAACTGTTTAATGTTTAATAACAAACATTTTCCAAAAACAAAGAAAAAACCACATCAAAACAATGCGATACATTTTTAAAAAAACTAGGCCAACCTCCACTAAACTATATAAATAAAATCACATTTTTGTATCACTTTTGTTATCCTTGTTTTAAACCTCAAATTCAAAGCTCATAACTTTTTAAAAACATTTAAATTAATCTTTTAATGTCAGATTGTCTACATAATTGTAAATAATCTATGTAAGTGGCAATGAAGTTGAAATAAAATAGGTATAAAAATAAGTACTGATGAAAATTCTCCCTTTAATGTATATAAATCTATTACAACAGCCTTTATAATTTGCAAAAATGCTGAGGAATTAGTATGCTGTAGTATAAACTGCACATAATTTACTTTTATTGTTGCCATGGATATGAGTTTAAGTGACATGTCCTTGAACCAGGCTGTTTTAATATTCTCTTTTTGCTGTAATACCCTCTGCTATAAAGTTTTAGCACCGAGATCAACCTCAAGGAGATTTTTTTTCAAGGAAAGGATAAAAGAAAGTACACCTCAACTTGCCACCCCAGGAGATTTGAACACTATAAAGGGCTTTGATGTTGCAACCATGTGCTGCTTCTGAAGAAAGCAGAGGCACAGATTTTCCACTGAAAATTTTTAAAACTGCATTTGCACCTTTGGCACCGGAAAGCGAAGCTTGGCCAGTTCCATTTCGCTGACCAGGGGGACTGTGACGCGGTTGGGTAAAACCAGATAGCTGCAGATTATGTCTTGAATTAGGCTATCAGAGAAGCCGCTGCAAAAACAAAGGAGAGCGTTAGCAGAACAGAAGCACACAAGGATGAATAGAAGCAATTAATTATTGAAAATACAGTTAAAAGTTCACCTATTTGTAATAAATAACATCTCCCAATTTCTAAACAGAGCAGAAAAACTGTTTCAGTGAGTAGGCTGTTGCTATGTGCTGGCAAAGCTTGTATTGTCTGATCCAGTAATTATTCAGCAATAAGACTGCAACAGTGAGAAAAAGTAATGTGACTACCGCTGAATACATGAAGCTGCTAAAAGGCTGCACTGTAAAATTGCAATTGGTGTTAAGAAAATTCAATTATAATGGAAACGAATCACTAGGTGCTTTATCTCCATCTTCCCATTGAAGACAGATGGGTGTTATTGCAGCACAAGAAGCCATTAATCATGACATGTCAGAGATGCTGTTTCATCTTTAGAGGAAGTTTCCATCGGCATAAAATTACCAATTAAGCACAAGCAACAACTAAACAGGTCACACCAAAACTTGCACACACGGATGAGCTCTATGAGCTTTCATAGTGACTTCCAGTGATGAGATGGGTGCCAAAAATATGTGTATGTATAAATTCTTGTTCTTTTGATGTCTTGCCTGGCAGACAAGCCTTTTTCTCAGTTATGGAGCAACATTCCTGCAGAACTGCGCACGATATCAGACAGTTTTAAATGTCAACTAAAAACGTACCTTTTTAGAATGGTTTTTAATATTTTTCATTTTCTTATATTAATTGTATTACATTCTTATTTGTCTTTTATGTATTTTATTGTTAATTGCTTTTTGTAATTTTATGCAGTTCTTTTTTTTTTTGTTTTTCCTTTTGCCCAATTTTAAAACTTTCCTTTGTTTTTCTTTTACTGTAAAGCACTTTGGTACCCTGAAGGAGTCATAAAGTCCTCTATAAATAACGCTTCATTCATTCATAAAAATATGTTTTTCTTTTTCTTTTTCCAAGAACTTTTCCCCCTCAGTACCTTGTTATTCTCTCAACCTCAACAATTGACAGGAGAACATTGTCTCCTCAGCTGTAAAACTTGTATATTGCCTAATCAATCGACAAATGCATTAGGTCCCCACAAATATTCCTGATCCCAACTGGAAAACCATTCAATCTACTTCCCTTTGAAAGAAAAGCCAATTTGGAATTGGTGACTTATTGGAGAAAATGTCAGAAAAGGATGTAGGGTAATGAGATCGTATTTAATTCAGGATAATTTATCTTTAATAATAAAAGTGTTTCTTTTAAAATTGACATTTATTGCCAAAAGACAAATATTTAACACATTGTTTTTCTTAAATCAAACAAATTAAGATTATTATTAAAAGGACTACAACTCATTTTTGTTTGCAAACAAACACATTTCACTTAAATTGCATTCATTCATTCATTTTCTTATCCGTTTTTTCCCTTTCGGGGTCACGGGGCTGCCGGAGCCTATCCCGGCCACTCATGAGCGAAGGCAGGGGACACCCTGAACAGGTCGCTAGTCTGTTGCAGGGAAGAATTTCAACTATCACACATCCATTCACTCTCACACTCACACCTAGGGACAATTTAGAGTTGCCAATTAACCTATGAAGCATGTTTTTGGACGGTGGGAGGAAGCCGGAGACCCCGGAGAAAACCCACGCATGCACGGGGAGAACATGCAAACTCCACACAGAAAGGTCCCCCATTGATGTTGATTTTCATGTCCCCCAGCCGGGACTTGAACCGGAGGCCTTCTTGCTGTGAGGCAAGAGCGCTAACCACTGCGCCACCGTGCAGCCTTAAATTGCATTAATTAAGATATTTTTACTTAAAAATTAGAAAAAAAAATTGGACGAAAAAGCATGTAGATTGGATGTAAAATATGATATTACATCTGAACACTCATTGTGAAATGTTTTCAAAACACCCATTAATTCCAAGTAAAGACAGCTTTAGGCAAAACAGTTTTTAGTACTATTATGTCCCTGCATGTTTGTTGGTAATGAACCTTCCTTTCTTTTTTTTAATGCCAAGTTATTAAAATATGAAAAATATTCAAAAATGATCCAATTCATACCTATATGTTGCACTGTTTTTTTTAAAGATGAAGGATTTCACTTGTAATTTAAATCAGTTTAGTTTCATTTCGATAGCTTTCCAAACACTTTCTGCTGGCAGTTTTTTGCAGCACTTCAGTGAATTTCTGATTTAAAAGGAACGTACAGTCTTTACCTTATTATCAGATAAAATTCCACAGTTTGACAAGAATAGGTGCTGCTATGCTGCTTATGTGCATTCTACAGTTATCTTGGAGTTTTCCTAGAAAAACAGGGTCTACAGGATTCATTACATCATTTTGACATCAGGGTGTGTGTCTACTCTGGACCTGTCCAGGGTGTACCTCGCCTTTGTCCTACTGTCGCTGGGATAGGCTCCAGAAATCCCATGACACCGAAAGTGATTAAGCAGGTTTGGAAAATAGATGGATGGATCAGGACAAGCATAGAACCAAAATGGAGAAAACAATAGGCCAAGAAAATGATGAATGACAACCTTTTTTATAAGATTTGCTAATGAGTCCAGAAGCATATAATCTGATTCCAGCTTACAACAAAACAAAGGTTTATTTTTACTCCCTGCAGCTGCAATTTCCCCACCAGGACCTCTGCTTTTATGGCATCAGTCAAAAATATCAGTGAATGCAGCATCCATAAGCTAAGGAAGTCCCTGCTGAGAGGTGAACAAAAAGGCTAAAAAAAAATATCTACATGGCAGTAACTGTCTGTAAACACGACCCTGTTGTTTAATGTGAAGCTGCAGTCTCACAAATGAAAACTTTCCAAATGATGAAAGGAAAATTTGCAGGAATGTGAAAAACTCTTGTCCAGTTAACAAATGAGAATGTTGCGTAATGTTTACTGACCAAAGAAACAGGAATGTAGAAAGTGTTGGCAAACAAAAAGTTCCAGTCTGACCTACTATGCTTCGCTTACACAATTTTTCCAAATACATACGTTAAAAAGGGCAAGTTAAGTGAAATAAGGAAGGGCAAAAACAGGAAGAGACAAAATCCTGAGTAAAACTATAGCTACTTTTTCTTTAAAGCCAACGAAAAAGTGAAGGGAAATCTAACACATATGCAAACCTTTTATGAATTTTTTTAAATTAAATTATTAAAAAAAAAGGGATTTGGTGACTTACTTGAGTCCAGGAATGTCCAGTATGTTGGTGAGGCCGGTCCAGTTTATGTCCAGCAGCTGAAAAATGGAAAAAAAATGATCAAAGGTAGAACTATTGAAGTAAAATGACCGTAATTGAATGCAAACACGCTGCTTCTTTTTCTCAGTTACAACCGAAACTTTTGCCAAACATATCTGACTGATTAATGGCAGCAGTGTGCCTCCCACATAGCTGCAAACCAATTACAGTGTATACACTACATCAATGGATTTATTGATTAGTTGCTGCCGGTAGACCAAAACGCTTTTTCTAAATCATCCATAAAGTTTTATTGAAGTCCAAATAGTTCACAAACTCCAATATCCTAAATTTGTTTCTGTGTATCAGAATAAAATAACTCAGCAGGCGGCACAATACCCAAAAGACAAGGTGTTCTTTTGTTTATTTGCTTAAGTAAAGGACTGGCGCATCCCTGCTTCCTAACGCAGAAGCCTGCAGCTCACTGTGGCTCTTTTGCTAAAGAGTAAGATTAGTAACCTTGGATCTCTATGGTGAATTATGACATCAGCTCAGGCTACAAATAGTGAAACATCAACGATAAGTGGAAGTTTAGAGTTGATTTAAAAGCAGAGTCGTTGTGCTATGAGCAGGAAAACATGTTTTAACCTTCAGTCCAAACATTTGGTCAAGTTTATAAGGAAGTCAAGCTATGGAGAAAGTTAACACTGCCACGAACCAAACAGCACTTTCAAGGAAACACAACACTGGTTTGAGGGGAAAGGTCAACCCCTGGATCCAGCAGAGTGAAGATGGCCAAAGTTGAAGTTATTCCAGGAAAACCTAAAGACCCACTCGGGCGTAAATAATGTTTTTAACATGTTCTTGGGGCATTTTTCTCACAACGGAGGGCATGTATAAAAGAAAAAGAAAAAAACAAAAATGCATCTCTTGAGAATTTATTTATTTGAATTGTTGTGAATCAGGAGCGGTGTAGCTGTGATAGGGGCTACAATCAACAGGCCACAAGCTGTCATGGTTTGGGTTTTTTTTGTATTGGCTTTTGCTTTCCGTCTTGTTTCTGTCATGTTTGAGTTCTGTTTCCTGTTGTATTTTGAAAGGGTTACTGTTATGTCATGGTTTTGAGTTTTACTTCCCTAGTCCCAATCTGTCCTGATCATGTTCACCTGTGTCTTGTCTGCCCTGTCTGTATTTAAGTCTCGTCTCTGCTAAAAATGGCATTATCCTAATTAAAAGATCACTGGGAAAGATGATTGGAGCGGGACTTTAAGCAAGACTTGAGAAATCATTTCCATGGATTCTTGAAACTTTTTGAGCTGTCAATAAACAAACTAGATAAAATGAATTCCCTTCAGCTTCTGCTTAAACTAAATCTGGTTTGAATTTAGCTGCAGTTTATGACTCAATATGGATCAACGGACACAAAGACCAAAGCACCCGACTGTTGATGTATTCATTAAAGCAGCAGCTCTCATTAAAGTTCAGGATTATACAGTCAGCAAAAGTCCTCTGCTATTTTAGTGTGTTTATGTCCAAAACAATCAGGTAGTATCCAATCTGAAAAGGGGACAGGAGTGGGGAACAATCAGGGGAGAGGTGGGAATAGCGTGTGAGTGGAAGAGGAGACATGCAGGAGGATCCAGCGTCTCAGGAGGCTTTGATCTGTTTCTGCCTGCATGCTCAAGGAGATGTGTTTTTTTAATGAGCCTTTCTCAGCCTTTATCTCAGCCTGGCCTGCTTACACTGCAGCACAAGGACGAAGCTCTGCAGGGAGGAGGGGGGCACTGCAGGACTGGCAATCATGGTTGGGAGATGTTGTTTTAAGGTTCAAGAGTCCACTGCAAACAAACGCTCAATTATTTTTTTTAAAGGTTTTTCTTTATTAAGCAGGGTGTTGCGCTTCCCCCCCCTCCTTCTTAATATTGTTGCTGATCTCATAAATCAGCTTATTAAAACAGTCGGATTTAAGCAACATTTGTTTATTTCTTCTCTAACAGAGAGTGAAATCAATAGCACTCTCTGTGCAGTCAACCCTGAAACCCCTCAGCTGTATTCTAGTGACCGTGTGTCTTAGGTCAACAGTTTCTGGGCTCTGGTGGAGATAATCGTTATCCCAGATAACAAGGGAAAAAGTCCTTTCCTCAAAGTGGTTATTTCTAAAGCGAGGGTAAATAAGACAAGCAAACTTTAAATAAAAAACAAAACAAAAAGAAAATAATGCTTTTCCACTGAGATCCTGCACATGGACAATATTTGTTTGCAAGTTTGTGCTGGAGCTACTACAAGCTGGTTAGTAGTTCTGTTCTCATAGAATAGAAGTGTGCTTACAAAATTGTGCATCTTCGATGTTGCACTCCTTCTAATCCACTTGATAACCCTCTCAGGGATGAATTCCTGACCTTCTGCTACTGTTATTCTCTATTAAAGAAACTATCCTTTACATCTGATAATTTAAGTCCATCGAAACGCAGGAAACCACTGCAGTGTGACGCCTAATAGTGTCACCACAGCAAGATCTACAATTAAAGGCTCGCTAAAATGACAATTGTTGCATATTTTTGTTGAAATGTGATTATCTTTTCAGTATCATAGCTACTTAAGAAAGATCAGCAGCTTCATTCCATTGCATAAACTGTTATATCATCAAGCCCCAGCAATAAAATCTCTTAAGAGAACTACCTGCAGAAAGCATCGCATCATTTTACTGTTAGTGCTCTGCGTATTATTGGTCCAGATGTGCCCAAGCCCCTCTCTTTTGGTTTATTTGATGCTTAGTGTTTAGCTTTAAGCGGCACATGGACAAAATGAGTTTTTTCAGGTCCAGGATTTACAGAGTTGTGCCTTAATGCTTTTTTATTCAAAAAAAAAAAATTGCCAGTGCAACTAATTTCCTTTGTTATCAAGAAACCAAGGTCTTGTTCTGCAGCTATAGAAGATTGAAAAAAATTACTGCTCAAAGCTGCTTTCTTTTTCTACAGCTTGGTCCATTTTTCTCCTTTAGCTTTACTTAAATGCCTCTGGTGGCAAAGTCTGCCTAACTAGGTCTGAGTTGATCTGCAGCTAGTGGAAGCTGTATTTCCACTGAGTCCATTCGTTAAATCAGTCAAACAATGTAAAACATTGCAGCAGTGGCTCAACAGAGTCACTGGAATGTGCTCTGGAAAATATGTCACGGTGCAGTTCCTGTCAAGTGAGGGTATTGTTGTAAGAGCAAAGACAGTCTGCATTCATAATTACAGGAAATGAAGTGAAATGACGCAGAAAATAGCAGCTGCAAATTGTTGGACACATCATAAAGTCATAAAGCATAAGTCATCTAGTTAGAGGTCTCAACAGGAAAAAGATCAGCACAGAATACATCGGTGAAGACTCCCAGTCTTTCAGGATGGATCCATGTCTGCTATAAGCATGGGGTGCTGTTTCTGAGGAGCAATCTTTAGGAAAATTTAGCAACATATTTAAAGCAACGTCAAATAGTGACAATGCTTTAAAACATTTTTTTCTGCTTCCTCCTGGCTTTACAGGATCATACTTTTCATCCAGACTGCAGCCTCACTATAATTTTACTAGTCTATTTGATTAAAAACAATAATAATAATAATGGATTGGATTTATCTGCGCTTTTCCAGACGCTCAAAGCGTCTACAATGTGTCCATTATTCATTCATACTTGGTGATGGTAAGCTATTGATGTAGCCACAGCTGCCCTGGGGCAGACTGACAGAACCGGATTACGCAAACTATGTAAAACTATAAAATAAATTAATTCAGTTGGAGTGGGATTATATAAACTTGCTTCTTCCCACTCCCTTTTAAGTAATAAATCAAGCTCTACTTGACTTTAGTTAATGATCACTACATTTAATTAAGCAAATGTGACTTAAGTGTGTATTTGTTTTGTTTGTTTGTTTGTTTTTCATGCATCTATGCATTTCATCATTTCTGTAATGAGTTTGATAAAGCTGTGTGATTTTTTCTTATTGTATTGGCTACAATTAATGCTTGAAATAATAATAAATCAAATCAAATCAAGATTTTAATCTGTTCAACGTGTTGAATTTGAATTATTTAAGGCCCTAATCTGTGAATCTGCACTTACTGGCTTCTTGAGGAAAAACAGAGACAGAGCTCCAATGAGAGGCATCTCCCCTAGCAACGGTTCCATCACCACTCTCAACACGCCGTGGATCTATGGAAACACAAGATGAACACAATGACACAGGGAGGCACAAACTGACAGCAATGGAGAGCTTGCAGCCCTTGACATTCAGCAGTGAAGCTGTTTAAGCTGAAACATGTGGCAGGTTGGAAACTCAATAACCGCCGGAGTTCACACCCGCTGGTGTCATCCTGGAACTTTCTCCACAACATGATTGAACAATCACTAGGATTATAGTGCTGGGAGCCCTTTGTTTTAGTCACATGGACATCCCAGGTGCTGCGAGCAAACATATGAATTTAGATTTTAAAGACTTAAAGTCAGGGACTATGATGGCTCAGAAGCTCAGAAATCTGCTTTATTTATAAAAGAAAAAAAAATCACAAAAAACAGTCAGTTTCTCAAGTCTGTGTGTGCTACATTTCACGCCTCATTTATCTGCTGAGATGCTTTTATCAAAGCATTGACAAAACTGCCTTGCCAAGCATCAATGGCTTAAAAGCAGGGGAAGCTACATGTCACTAAACGAGAAACAAACAAATTGATTTTTGGTAATGAATCCATTCATTAAAGGAAAGTGACTTTAGCTTAGTGCCGCTTGTGATTTACAATGATTTTTTTTCCTGAAGTGATCAGCAGTGAAAGAGCGATCTCTATTGTGCAGCCACCAAACAGGCAGAAATGAACTTTTTGAGGTTTATTTTTCCTCCCGTTTCTAATTTCAGATTTTAGACCCACGAAAGGGAGCCACAAAAAAACAAAATCAACGACCACATCAATGAATATTTTGTGGGATTTTAAATTTTCAAAAGAACGATTAGTGTAACTTCTTCCACAGTTATCTCTTATTTGACAAAAGGTATAAGACTCTTTCTTGTTCCTACATCATTAATTTTCTGTTCTAACTGTAATCTGTACAAAAGAGAATTTGGCTGTTCGCCCGGAAATGAACACTCACAACTTACAGCTAACAGGACAGTTTTACCTCAAGTCCTACTTTCATTTTAGTATCTATTGCCTCAGAGTCCAAAGCTTCCCTGGGCCAAGAGGAAGTGACTCCACAAAGATGTGAAATAAATCAAACAGTATGGATTGGACTCACCTGGATGCTTTTTATGCCAGCTTTGCAGTAGTAGCGCTTGATATCCACATCAATCTCTGTGTTGCCAACAAAGCTGAGAGACGAAAACAACAGAATGTGGTGTGAAGTTTTCCAAGCATCCAATATTTTAAACCTCGTTAAAAAACTAAAATTCAGTCTAATTAATCAAAATCTAATTCTGTTTGATATATGACAAGACAGCCTATCATTTTTGTCAATAAATTATTTGAAACTAGGCTTAGAGGGGATGAAAAGTGTGAGAAAAACCAGATTTGCAGCAGAGGACACTTGCTTTGTGAATGTTGGCATCTGCTTTGGCCAAAATGTAACAAAATGTAGCAAAATGTAAAAACAGCAGAAATCAAAAATAAAATCTTATAACCTCAAAATGAAGAAAATCAGACAGAAAACTTTAAATCTCACCAAAAATGAATGGAGGATAATGCATGAATGAATGAGTATTTATATAGCTAGCACTTTACAATGCTATTAGGGTGGCAACGTGTTTTAAAATTAAAAATAAAAACTTTAAAATTAAGCTAATTAAGAATAAGTCTTCAACTGACATTTAAAGCTGTATAGATCGGATATCATGCACAGCTCTGGATGAATATTATTAAATAATTTGTCTTGTTTCTAGTTAAATTAACTTATTTTATTTTTTTCTTTACTGTGGAGGAAAAAACATCCAAAATATGTAAAAAAATTCAACGTCAACTTAAAGAAAGAACAATTGGCAACAAAGAAGATGTAAGTAGATGTATTTGCTTATTAAAAAATGTTTTAGCTTGATCATTTTTGGCAGATTTTAATTTCTTATATTTAGAATAGTTTTGCTAAAAAAAACAGTTGAATCTATCGGAGTGAAACCTTCCATTTCAGTCTTTTTGCTATGTATCAAGTAAAACAAGGGATTTTGACGAGAAATTAGACAAATATACATGTTGAGCTTAGAGTTTTTGGAGTAAAACTCATGCATAAGTTAGTCTGGCTCCTCGGGGACTACGATCGAGTAGCTGAGGTCAAAATCTTACAGGTTTAAGAAAACACAGCGACAAAGTACCAAAGCTCACCTGATCTGCAGGTCCATGATGATTTGTCGCTTATCCACATTTTCCGTGTAAACTTTGACCCCATTGATCCTGAGGGGCTACAGAAAACAGACAGAAACATCATGGTCACTTCTGCACCCCAGACCCCCCTAAACAACCCCCCCCCCCCAACCCTGCCAGGGTCAATCTCTGTCCCGGCCATGCGTGGAAACTATTTGTGCAGCAAGAATGTGTGTCAGTGACCTCCGTATACTGTATGTGTTTAAGCTCCGCCCCTTTCCAGCTGTCCCATGCCACCCGCTGCTGGTGGTCTGTTTTGTCCCTCCTGGAATAACTCATGATCACATTTTAGCAGAAAACCCAGCAGTGACCTGCTCACCTTGTCGCCCATGTCAATTTTGGTGAAGCAAAAGGTGCTGAGGTGGGCGTGGGTCTCTTTCACCGCCTGCTCAATGGTCTCACGGAACAGTTTTTCCACAAACTGGCAGATGTACGGCCACATCTGCTTCACCGTCTACGAGAACATTTTAAAGTTTGGAAATTAATGCATTTATGCACGCTGAAAATCCCTTCATCAAACCCTTTTTTCAAAAATCTTCCATGAATGGCGTGTCTAAAATATTCAGAACGTGGTTCTATTTAAAGAACATTCAGTCAGACTGATTCTTATCAAACATAGACAGAAACTCATGCATTTTTTATTTTTCTCCTATCCTCAACCGTTTCAACATATACGCACGAGTGACTCTGAATGCACATCTTGGTTGTTGCTATGGGGACTTAGAAGGGTTACTGCGTTTCACACTGCTGCAGACACAAGGCTGCATGCTAAAGACAAATGTGCTGCAGTGTGGTGATCCCAGTGGAAGGAGGAGAGTAAGCAGCTGGGAAATAGGCATGAAATTAGAGGAGGTCTTTAAAACAAAAAATAAAAAGGAAGGGAATAAAAAAATATATATATTTTTTTTTTACCTTGTTTAACCACTCCACCCGTTCAACATCAGGAAAATGGACCTATAATTAGATAGAAACACCATTAAAAAGCGAGAAGTACAATGCTTTTACATTTAAGGGGTCCTCTGGAATAGGTCAAGATTATTTTGGGATAAAGCAGTCCTGCACTGCAAGGATCAGACTTTTTTTTGCATTTTTTCTTCTTAATTGAGCAGAAAATTATCCCTCGCCTTATCCTTAAAAACTCACCAAGACAGTACATTTTTAAAATGTAGTGAACGTGTGAACGTAATAGGAAGGTGGGTGTGTTGCAGCTCTGACCATAAGACATGTGAAGTAGCCGCTCAGCCAGTGGGGGCGGGTCAAAGGGGGGCAGTGAAGGCAGGGGTGCACCCGTGGGCCACAGAACGCCGCTCACGGCTTTACTTTTTGGTTTTTACTCTGTATACGTTGCTGCAAAAACATTTCTCCCTTTTGTCTAAGTTTGACCTTCTGTCTGGTTTGGGTTTCACCATGACGCCTGTGGACTCTGATCGATCAAATCCAGAAAAAATCCTATTAGATTAACATTTTTAAAGGCTAAAATTAAATGAAGCAGATGCAATCCAAGCTTACAGCAACAATACATGGTTTACCAAAACTTATAATATTTTTTAGATTATATTGTCTCTATATTGTATTTAATGTCAAAATGGAGTGTGTATTAGCAAGTTTAGTAAGTTTTTCTTTTATAATTCTGCGTTTTAGGGTCATACGTTGGAAATACTTTAATAAGTTCTACCAACAGGTAACAAAACCACAACTTCATCTTTTTTTATAGCCATTGTCAAGGGAAGGGAACTGATCATAAAGAGGCCATTAAGTTAAGGAAGTAAAAGTCTAAAGAGCGTCCCGTGGTTCAAACCCATTCTGCTGTCGCGAACAAAATCTGTTGGACAAAGCAAACTTTCACATGGTCTAAAAGCTGTAACACAGAGAAGCAAACTGTGGTTTTAGGGTGGTTAATGACATAGACCAGAGGATGAAGAGTTGTGGATTCAGGCAGTGTTTGTTTTACCCTTGATGCCTCGCTGTGGTGCCCTTGACCCCAAAACACTCCAGAGGAGCAGTTCAGTGGCTTTAGATGGATCTAAGGATGCACTGCACAGCTGAATGTGAAACAACCAGAGTATAAATAGGGTGGCTGGGAAAATCTTCCAACTGACTTTCTTTGCAAGAAGGTTTTTAGTGTCCTGTTGTTTGGAATTATTTTTGATTGCAATTAATTCTGGGGGGGGGACCTGTTGTCGAGAAGAAAAATCATCCAAATCTGACAGCCTGAACCTTTTTTCCCGTTGCATTTCTTAAGAAAAGCTTTAAAGTTAGATAACAATGTTTGGAATTCTGAATCATGTTTCTGCTTCCACCGACGCAGCAACCTAGAGACAGGTTTCATTAGAAAATTAGTTATGTTAGATCATCAGGTGACAACTGATTACACGAGAAAAACGACCTCCATTCACTCCAATGTCAAGTGGCCTACCTGTAAAACTTGAATAAACACATTTGACATTTGACAAGTCCTATGCTTATATTTTCATGACAGCTGCACTGAGGAATTTTTAAGAGAATATACTTGTTTTATTTGATAGATTAACATTGTTTTTTATATGGGGTGTGGTTGCTTTCTGGACAGGCCACACTCAAAGTCCATCTTTGTGCTTCTGTTGAATATTTTTTCATTGGTGTTTTGAAAAGATTCAGATGGCTAACAATTATTTACAAAAATACATATTCCTTTTCAAGTTCAAATATTTTGTCTCTAAATAATCTAATATACAAGACCCACTTTCCTAATTCATACACATTTGTTTTTTAAATCAATCGGTAATCGTTTGAATTTGATCTATTTTTTATACTTTGAATACAACATATCTGAATTAAATCAGGCACTAAGTTAGCATGAAGTTAAAGAAAACTAAGAGCTCTGTGATGAACTGCCCTAGTAAATAACTAAACTGGATGTTGTAATCCCAAAAGAAGGATGAGGCAATCCAATTGCTGCTGCTTGGAGAGACATGACACAAGACACAAGAGCATCAAGAGCCTGCACTCCTTTTCATCAGCCAGCTAAAGTGCCTCTGCAGCATTTATGTCAGAGTGCTGGGTGAAGCAATGATGACGGCAAATGACCGGATCAAACCAAAGTGTTAGATTAACTGTTAGAATTTTTTTTTTTTTTATTGAAGTTCATCCTCTAGAGTTTTAACAAACTGATCCCGGCCACAGTTATATTACCGTGAAGAATGACATAAATCTTCCAGAGGTGAATGTAACGGGCTGAAATAAAGTGCTGCTGTTCTCCACTCAACTCTCAGGCTTCAATGCTTATGCAGCTTTCTGCGTTCGCCTCATTCTTTAACCACAGCGGCTTCCAAAACACAGCAAGCACGGCATAACTGAAGTGTGACAGGTGAGCCTGTGAGTGCTGTTTGACATTAAATGCACACCATTGAGCTTCTAATCGTTTTATAAAAAAGTGAATACAAACCACAACTAAAGTGGAGTCTGGTAACTGAAAAGAAAATTCTAAAAAATGATTCAATCAATGTGAGAAACGAAGAGAAGGGAGAGAAAATCAGCTGCACAATGAACAGAAGTTGTTCCAAAAGTGGTCAATGGGGGTCGCTCAGTGGGTTGAGCGGCTATCTGCCAATCGGACGGATGGAGTTCGAGTCTGCAGCACCTGCAGACAGAGGCTGGGATTCACTAATAAGACACATTCCTTTGTGATGATTCAAAACCATGGGGGCTAACATGAAAAATGAGCACAGATCAGGGCTACCACACAAAGGCAAATGGGACAAGTTGTTGTTTTTAATACCACCAACATTTACAATAAATAAGAGAAACTGTGACTAGAAAAGTGTTTGCTAACAGTTACAGTCCCACTCCAATCCTCTTTTGAGCTACTTTAAAGGTGTTCCCGGTCATATTTTTATAATGGTTATATTGTGTTAGAAATAATTAGAAACAGAATAGTTAGAAACTCCCTTTTACTTTTATTACACTAACTTTTACTTTTTATTACATTAATGGTTTAAACTTGATTCACTATGTATTATCATCTCAAAATTATATTACATTTGTAGAAAGCACAACCAAGACTATTGTCTCGATACATTCCTTCAGCATCCTCCCTTCTCATCTTTGTGTGTCCTGGTGTTTGTGCTCTGGCAGATGTCTGTGATGACCTCAGAGAGATCTGACACTTGAAGCTCCCTGACCTTCGAGTATCTAGCCTGCAACAACCTGTGGGTGTGATTTTCACACCGGGGTCCATCGGAAGACCTTCTGAATATGCAAATACAAGGTATATATACCAAGCCCATTTCTGAGATTTCGTTGTTTGGAACTTTGATGCAGCAACCCTGTTCACCTGTCTGTAACCCTTCGTACAAATTTGTGCCTTTTGTGCGGAGTAAATCTTCACTGAAGCTAAGTATTGTCTCTGAGTCATTATTCATTCGTTTCTGTGTGCAGAAAACTGAAGGGGAACGAACCAACCTAATTTACCTATTTTACAGTCCTGTTTAGAATCTCCACTTTCCTCACATGTTGTTTTTAAGCAAAATAAAAAAAAAACGCAGAGCGGCAGTACATCAGAAATTCACCTCTGTCTGGTGGAGCAGAGTAAATTCCCATCTTCCCTTTGTTTACACTCTCTCCCACTGGCTTACAACCCCTCACAACCCCAACTTAACATTAATGGTGCAACGAAAATCGTGAGCAATGGCGGAGCCATACCGCCGTACAGTTTTGATTCCAGCTCAGACGACCAAACAAAGACGTACATGGATACATTTGTCTACAAGTGGATTCATCAGAATGGAGTGGAGCAGGGAGCTTGTGGCCTTGTAGTTTGTATGAAACAACTATACGCTTTTTTTCTCTTTTTTTCAGTCTGTTCAGTGCGTTTTAAAAAAAGGAACTTTGTATCAAAAGAACTGGAACTGGAAAACTTCTGATGGAACCTTTGGTCACCCTTTATTTTTACTTATCTTTATTTATAGGTGTGTGGACTTTTGAGGGACACTGCAAATAAAAGCTGTATGAAGAAATGCCAGAGACTTTTATGTTTTAATAAAGGGCTTCTGCACCCGAGAGCCACCAGCTCACTCAACAAATTGAGCCAGGGATATAAATGAAAAATACAAAGAAGGGTGCTTCAGCATATTATAAAAGCAGCTCCATCTGTGGTGAGGTTTGCTCCAACGGTACATGGACAAACTGGAATGAGCCCAAATTTGAAGCCATGGACCTCTATCTCAATATGCTGATATCTGTCCGTCAGTCTGGTGCATGCTGGGAAGCACTGGCAGGTGTGATCAGATTGCCAATTTTTAATGTTGCAGGTACGACCTTTATGTTGCTGAAAGCTAAAGTAGTTTTAATGTTTAACAGTGTCCCTCCCCTTTAAGTGGGCTGCTCTATTCCCATTAGGTCCACCACCCACATGTAATAGTCTCTGTGAGGTACCAGTCAGCAGAATATGCTCTTAGCTGTTTTCAACATGAGGCTGCAGCGATGCATCCCGCAGTGAATGGGCAGAGTCAGGGACTCCATATAAAACTTTGATTTGTGTGGAGCCAAGCTGTGAGGCTGACCTTAATTTTCAGCTCATTTAGGATGTATTTTCAGGCTTAGTAATCAACGGAGTGAGTTAAGCTGGACCCGGAGGACACTATGGTGCCTTAAAAAGACTTTAATGAGGGAAAAACTCTCAATTTTGTACCAATTTCTTCAATAAAAAAAACATGTACTGCCTCTCCTATTATAAATGGATGTCTAGCTCAACCTTCATTAGGGAAAGAGTTCTGTCATTGGCAAAGCAATTCACTTTTACATCCTTCCTCCCTCTGGTGCAGTCGGCTAAGTCTCATGAGTCCCTTTCAAAGACATCAGACTGAAGAAAAGCCACACATCAAAGAAACAGTGAATGTGGAGACAACCCACAGCGTCAAAACAGTGAATCAAAAGATTTTACTCTAATCAGCCTGAAAGAAAACCAAACTGATCAAGAAGTCTGTGCAAATAAATATGTTTGTTGCTATATATGTTTTTACTAAAAAAAAAACCTGTATTTTATGCATAAAGTCAGGCGACAGTTAAAGCTCTTCTTTTCTCATGCAGACAACCTCAAATATGGTACTAAAAATGTTATCTACATATTTGTTTGGCAAAGAAGAACGATTTTCTTCACATGATCTGCTTACTTTACTCATTCCACTTTATGAAACTTGTAAAACGTTGATAAAAAATTTCAAGTAGTGACCAAATAAAGATAGTACATTCATAAAAGTAGGCATTTATATTAACTTAAAACCCCACTCCAATCATATTTGAATCTATTTTCAACGCGTTCCCAGTGTTTTTATTTTTATTTTGAATATGCCCTTTTAAACCCTCAACCAAACATTACCTGTGCAACAAAAATGGCAAGTCGTATTGCAGCTATGCAGACGTATAGTTGTCTAGGAGTGGATACATCAGAATGGAGCAGAGCGAGGAGCTTGCAGCCAGCCCAGGGCATATTTTTCTACATTAATGCAATCTTTTTCAAACTGCATTTTTTCGTCTGCTCCTGATTCACAAAGATTTGAATAAAGAAATCCTCAAAAAAATGTCATTTTAAGCTTATTTCCTTAATGAATGTCTGCCATGATCAGAGAAAAATGATGCCACAAGAACATGTTAAAAACTCCAAAACCACGATTTTTGTCGTCTAATGTCCACTGAGCAACTTCAACTTTTAGATTTTGCAAACATGTTTTCATAAAAATATGAAAGTTCGTTATATAACTGGACTTTATGATTATTTTTTTAATTCTAGTATATATGTGTTTATATAGTAAAAAAGTCAAATTAGAAACAACTAATAGTTTAACTTGCACAACTTTCTGTTCAATCTTCACAGTAAAAGTGATGAGTCAGCCATCAGTCACACTTCTGGGCTGTGAAACTATTGTCTCTAAGGAGACAGAAAGCTTACTGGACCTAAAGGATGCTGAGCACCACCAATTTATTCTCTACAGTTTTAAGGGGGATTCTTTCTGAAAATACTTAAAGTAGTTTTATTTACATAAACCTCAATAAGCGCTTTGTGAAAAACATCCAGTAGAACAACATAGTCAGCAGACGTAAATGACAAAGTAAAAGGAAAAAATTAAAATCGATAAAAATGTAGAAAAAGTACACATTACAGCGTTATAATCTATGTTTGGTTAAATATGTGATGATACTGAAGCATATAAACACTATAAATAAAGTAAATGAAAAAGTAAATAAGCACAAAACATTTTTAAAAATGCAGAAAAAGTACATATTATTGCGTTATAATCTATTATGTGTATGTTTGGTTAAATGCTGGATTGTATTGATGCCTGTAAACACCGTAGACAAGTGTGAGCATCAGCTCAACACTTTCCTGCAATAAAGCGTGCAGATATAGAATTTCTTCAGGGGAGAATCTGAATCCCAAAATAACAGAGACCCTGCAGGCATGATGTTTCCCTCCCAGCGTGGTGTCTGGTTTGCCATTGTACCCTTCTGTATTTAGACTGGGACTTGTGGGGGACAGCTGGCTTCACAGCTTAATGCTGCATCACCTGATGTGGTCAGCTGATGATTGTTTATAACCCACAAGAATCGTTTTTCAACAACACACGCCAAATAGGCTGTGTTTGTCTTACCCAGGGTGGCAGATCAGAGGTCGTAAGCCCCGGCTTCGCAGTCGGTTCCTCTTGGTCAAAGAAAGCCAAAGCTCTGCTGAGCCGGCTGTGCTTCCCTCCTGTGTTTCTCCTCCACAAGAAAAAGATCACAAGTCCAATCAGCAGCCAGCTGAAACTGAATTCAAAGTAGCCCAAGGCATAAACGGGGAAAATGAGCACGAATGTTTTGGCGAAGTGAACCCATGTCTGAGTCAGCTCCCCCGTCGAGGACAGGGGCGCATCGTCGGGTGCGCTCGCCGGTGATGGTGGGGGAAAGTTGGGTTGCGCGTGTCCGTTCTCCTTGGGCGCAGCGGGGCTCGCGCTCTGTGACTGGGCTCCTCTCACAGCTGTCATGCTGTCTCTAGACATGTCTCGGTGCGTCCCGCAGTGGATCCTCAAACTGTCAAAATGCTGTGGTGGTGTCGAGCTACGTTACAGCAGTTCCCGTGTGCGGAGCGCCTTCCACGGGGAGCAAGCTGTCACGGCGGCTCACACGCGCACCTGCCCATCGCATTCCGAGGGTCCACCGTCATCTGCCGCTCGAGTTTCCGATACGGACAGCCGCTCCGGGCTGCAATTCATTGAGAAAACGGGTCTGTGAGGAGGAGCGGTGCGCAGAAACAACCGCCCTGCCTGCACAGGGTGGGAATGATCGCTTCCAAGAACTCACCAGGAACCAGCAGCTAACTTATATTGCCATCTGGTGGTCATTGACTGCAACTACAGTCACACAATTAATTTTTTAATTTAAATAATTTCGACACTAAAAAAAAAACTTTTGTTAAATGATATCATTGTTGTTCAAAGGTTTTGCAACACATTGTATCATTTTTTGTGCAATTTTTTTGCACAAAAAAACGCCAAAAATATGTTAATAAAGGCATTAGCTTTTCCTTTTTTTCCAGATTTTAGCACAACCTAATAAAGACAAGCCTCTGCTCAGAGATATGCAAAGGCTTTTATGCAAATAGAAAGAGGGATGCAAAACAGTCAGCAGATACAAAATTATCACTGACAAACAAAACAAATCAGCTGAGAGATGAGAAGTAATAAAAGTGTGCATTTCATTAGGCTAAACCCGTGCAATTGCGTATTTTGCCCCCAAATTTTAAGCTAAACATGAGTATTTTTATTAAATTGAATTCACTCCTACATACCCAAGTCACAGATGTCAGGTTTTTTTAACTACATGAATTCAGTTTCTGACACATTTATAAACCTTAATGAATGCAAAGTGGTCAAAATGTGTTATGCATATGCTCAGCATGCATCCACCACTGCGCAGTTGCACTAAAATAAAACCAAAATTGAACATATTGTTGCACATGCTTGTCTTGTAATTTTAGCAACATGTTCTGAAGAAAGTTTGGATAAAAAAAAAAATCGGTCTAATTGTCCGTTTGAGACCCAAGACTGACAATGGTTGGATCTGTGTATTTTTAATCCACATATTCATTTAATCAGCTTTTAGTTTGAACAGCATGTAAGTGTTTTCCCCTTTCTGTGTTTATCATCTGTGGCACTTTCTGATACACAATATGGAATTTCAGTATTTGGGCCACCTATAAATCAAAGTTTACCTAAACACATCCAAGAGTCAAAATAAACAAATCGATGATAGTAAATTAATAGTACTAAAAGAATAGTGCATAGAAACATACGATAGGGTCGGCTGTTAATGTAAAAATACTGACCAAATGAAGTGGAAATGTCTGCCAACGCTGCCATGGCAACCCCTGTTGATTTCAGCGATTTATCTTCTTTCGATTAAAACTGTCTGTTGTCAAGCGAACCTGACGCGTTTGCCATGGTTTCCACGAACTGCGCAGGCGCAGTAAATATTTTCCAACATGGCGTCCCCACAGAAGTAGCGGCTAATTTTCGGACGTCAAAAACCTCACAAACTAAGTCAACAACTATCTTTAAAAATGCACAGCGAGAAGGTAGGTGGATAGTGTTTGATTTCACTGACTCAGTGCGGTTCCTGTGTTTTATTTTAATTCTTGTTGCGTTTTAATCAGGGCGATGAAGCTTATGTTTTGTTTCTAAAGTGGAGTTTGTTGACTGAATAATGATTTACACTTAAAAAAATATATTGTTGTTTAGAAAATAACCAAAGAAGACACGTGGAGGCCTGCAGATTTAAGGAGACACATCAGGGTACGTTGCTGAGAGATGAGGAAAATAACATTGGTGCTGATGTGTGGAGACTCAATCCGGTGGCTCGACCCCTTTTTTAGGACACAAGTGACCACAGAAGCCAAGATGATCACTATGTCAAAAGGAAAGAGGACAGTGAAAGGAAAGGACGCGGTGGAGAGTCCACAGAAAGACGTCTCAGAGACTCAGAGGAGTCCAGGCAGGAGAGACACCTCACCAGGGAAAGGGAGATGGATGCTGAACAAAGAAGAAAAGAGAGCTCACGGCACAGGGACGGAGATGAAAAAGACAGAGAGAAGAGGAGACAGACACACAGCGACAGGGAAAGAAGCAGCAGAAGAGGAAATAGGGAAGACTTGCACCGGGATTGGGAGAAGGAGACAGTTAGGGACAGAGAAAGGCACACTGACGAGGACAGAGAGAAAATAAGGCAAGACAGAGACAAAGACAGAAAACGGGAGGAACGAGAGAGAGAGAAAAGGAAAGAGAGAAGACGATATGAGGAAAGTAGGGAGAGGAAAAGGGAACCGACTGATAACCAGCGCAGAGAGGAGAAGGATGGTCACCGCAGAATTGACCCTGAAGGCAAGGCAAAACACAGAGACACTGAAGGCCTAAAACATTCAGAAAGAAAAGAAGAAAGAGGTGCGTACGACTCTATGAACACGTTTATTTAAAGGGATGTTAATGGGGAGCAAGCTTTTGTATTTTCTGATTTCAGAGTCCAAAGAAGAACACAGAAAACACAGAGAGGAAAGGGGTGTGTACACATCAATTATTATTTCTTTTGTTTTACATATATATATTTGGCTGCTCATGTGATGCTTACATATCTGTTTGATTTCAGAGCATAAAGAGGAACGCAGAAAACATAGAGAGGAAAGAGGTGTGTACACAGACGGTAAAAGTTTTCATGTTTGGTTGCTCATGTGACACCTATATATGTATATATATATATATGATTTCAGCGTATAAAGAGGAACGCCGAAAACATAAAGAGGAAAGAGAAAAGAAGCACAGAGGGGCAGAGTATTATGTACGTTTTTGCAATAATACTAATATTTAACTAGCTTGTTTCATAAAATATACGATTTCATCTGTCTGGGTAACCATATAACATATAAGCTTGTGTGTCAGTATGGGTACATTCGCTCTCTTGTGGGGATTTTCTGCTATGCAGGACGAGAAAAAAAAGAATGAAAGTGAATCTAAGGAACGCCGGGACTCGAAAGGATCTGGTGAAAAGGTCAAGTTTTCCCAAAGTGACAGAGGGGGAGAAGAAAGGGAGAAACACAAAGAGAAAAAAGGGACAAACGACGAGGAGGATGGGAGAAAATACAAAGACAGAAGACGCAGAGATGAAGAACATGTTCACACAGACAGAACTATCTCCAAGAAATCCTCATCTGATAAACATGTCAAGAAAACAACAAAGGCAGAGGTTTGTCAAGATTTTCATTTCTCTGCAAATCAGTGATCCGTTATCGCAGATTTTGTTAAACGGTTTACGTCTTTTTTTCTCTCCTGCTATAAATCTAGGAATCCAACGTGCTGTCTGACCCGTGGGCTGCTGATGTTAAAGATGACGAAGATGGGAAAGAGCCTGTAAGATGTTTGGCTAAGAAGTACACTAAAACAATCCCATTTTTACAAAATAAGAACAAACAAATAAAAACAAATATCCAAAACTTAACACCGTAGTCATTTTTACAAGTTTTATGTCTTCAATCTGGATGTTTTAGTTTTGATGTTCTTCAGCAGAATCCTTTAACTCTTTTTGTAAACTTTAAGGTGCAGATTTGTTTGTAACTTTTAAGGTTTTTGGTTATTAATGTTGTTTATATTTTCAGGTTGATGAGGAGGTTTTAGCAGAATACTATGAGGAAGATTTTGAGGTAATGCTGTGAAAGCATAAAGGAAAACAACATTTTGTTTTGTTTTGTTTTTTACAAAAAACAAAAATGTATTTGCTTATTCTTTGCATGCCTTAATCACTTTACATTCTAAGAAAGCGGTGAGTATTCAGAGCTGACGTTTGGAAGTTAGCTCCCCTTTTTGTGTTTGTTGAATGGATTTTTAGTTGCTAAATAATCATTTTAGTTTTTCTACTCTCAGGATTATGAAGACGATTTTGAGGAGGAGAGTGCAGATGAACGCGAGGAGGAGAAAGAACCACTGAAACCAGCAGAAAAAGAGGAGCTAACGCTTCGAGAACAAAAAGAAATCGAAGCGATTCAGAGAGCCATGGCTGAAGAGAACAAGAGAGCTGGAACAGCTCAGTCCAGACAAACTGTGAGACAAGAGACTGAAGACAGGCCAAAGTGGAACAAAGGTTTAACTCTTCCTAAAACTCATCCACTTTGTTCCTGTGTTTAGTTTGGTGTTACAGTAACAGGGATGCCTTTTCCAGACTCTGAAGAGAGCCAGATTAAAGCCTCCCAACGCGGAAAATTCATCGACTTTGTGGCTGCAAAGCGGCGGGAAGTGAGCAACAAAGATGCTGTCAAACAGATGTAAGTTCACTCCAACTCAAAACATCATGTAAAATCGGCAAAAAGATTGACTAGACTGAAAAAAGAAATCGTATATTTCTGTCTGCAGGAGACGCAGCACAGATTTGCGCCGTTTGATAGATCTGGATTTCTCTTTGACGTTCTCCCTCTTGGACCTTCCACCCGTCAGTGAATACGAGCTTTACATCCGAAACTTTGGAAATGCAAACACCAAACAGGTTAGTTTTATTTTCTTTTTTCTACAAGAACTCCTTAGTCCTTTGCACTCAGTTCAGGATATTCCTCCTGTTAGGCGTACACTCAATGCAACGAGGATAACACAGAGCGAGACATCCAGACGGAGGGCATAGAGATGTGTGAGAAGTGGACCCAGCATCCATCGCAGCACAGTGGAGCCTGTGGAGGTGAGGAATAATCCCTGATCTTTGATGCGCATGGTGGCTTAGCTTTAGTCATTGTCTTTCTTTTTGTGCTCTGACAGATCCAAACCTCGCTCAAGGAGCTCGAGAAAGAGCTACGCAGGATTTGAACTTTGATTCTCAGCGTCTGACATCCTTTCTGCAATCAGCCGCACAGGTTTTCAATTGAGTCACCGACTTTTCAGATTTGTTTCAACCATCTACGGTGACTTTCACTCTCTTTTGTGACCAAATCCAGGTCATGCTCGTCCTGTTGGAAGAGGATCAAGCTGAGAGGAAGTCCCAAATAAAGCTAAAGACTCAACCAGACTCATTGTCGTTCAGTGAAGGAAGCTTGCAGATCAACACCAAGTTGCCTTTTCTCTTTGGTAGACCTTCTTAAAGCGTTTCTATTTTATCTGAGCTTTACAGAAGCAGTTTGGTGTCTTGCTTCACATCATCCGCTTAGACTCCTGCATCATTTTAAAGTCCCTTTTTATATTTGCAGGCCGACAAGTCAGCGTGGTGCACTTTTCTCAAGTTCAAAGACACACCATGCTGTCAGTCCACATGCCTATAGCAAAGCCGAGCGCTGTGCGTCTTGACAGCAATACCATCATCTGCATCTGGAACATCTGGGAACCATCCAGACCTCAGAAGATTCTGCTCTATGAATCTGAGGTGACTTATTCCCAGTTATCATAAACAAAGTAAAAGTAATTGGTACACATGAAGCCTTTTTATCTGCATTTAACAGTTTTTATTGAACATTTCTGTAATTTATTGAGTCCCCTTTGAATTTTATATCTAAAAATGTAATAAACAAAATAATCCAGGGAGAACGGATCATGCATGTCTTTAGAAAAAAAGTAGAGTTATTGTCCAGATTTCTTTTTTTATGCTGCTTGCAGATGATTATGACATTTCTAGTATTTTAAATATAGATTTTAGATTTTTTTAAATTAGTGTAAAGTGCAAGAGAAGCTGCCCAATAATACCAGTAACATTTTTGAAGCAAAAGTCTCCAGCAGAAATCAGGAGGAAAGTGTCTGTCTTCCTGTTTTCAGGTGCAGTGTTGCTGCTTCAGTCCTGGAAAGGCCATCCTGGTGTTTGCCGGGACGTCAGTTGGCTCTGTGGTGTTATGGGACCTGAGGGAGCCCGCCAGTAATCATCACAGCTTAAAGATCGGACAGAACGAGTGGACCATCAGGCAGCCCACCTTCTCCACCGGTGAGCTGAACGAGCTCCAGCCGTTGTCCTTATCCAGTGCTAAACTCGTTGATCAACCTGCTTCAGAAGTTGATAAATTGCTGAAACGAACTTTATCATCTTGTCATCACAGATGCCGTCATGGCAGGGACAGGTCACCTCTCACCTGTGACCTCTGTTGAGGTCGTTCCCTCCATTGTGGCTGGAGCAACATCTTTTTTATCACCTGAAGATGGTATGAAAACTGTATCCTTATGAAAACCTGGTTATATTTCTTGACAATGTCTTTCTGTTCCTATGGTAACTGTTTTTTTTATGACCCAGAGTCTTCAGGATTGACATTCCAACTGGCTTCTCTGGATGAAAGTGGGGTGTTAAATTTCTGGGTAAGATTGGCTAAAAAGAAAAACCAAAAGAAAAAAGAAGAACAAACATTTTAACTAAAGATCCCAGGAAAGATGCATCTTACTTTTTCTTGTCTGTTCTGCATATGCAGTCATGGTTGAAATATTTTTAGGCACAGTATCCCCTTACAGGCATGTCACTGTCAATCATTCAAGCCTCTCTCAGACACGTTTTACTGCCCTTCAGTCTGACAGCAGCAGAACGAGCTGGAGGAATGATCTCCATGCTGCTTTTCAGTAACAATTTGCCCTGACAGACAAAGTCTGACAGCAAGTCTGACTTGCTGCAGATTTGGTACAGTTACTCTGTATAAATAATAAAGTAATCCTTCAATTCAGTGACTTCAATCTGGTTCAATATAAATATGAACAAAATGTAACCTAATTTATGTATAAACTCCAAATATATTAGAAAAACTCATATCATATCTAAAATGTTGTTTTTTCAAAGCAAACAGGACACTGTTAAACAAAGATGGGAGGGTTAGAAAAACAAATGTCAAAATGGGTCAATGATAAAACAAAGCAATGAAAATAGATATTGCGTTCAGGAAAAAAAAAATGTTGCCAAGAGGAGAGGAGTTCACTAATAAAGAGATATGGCCCCAGGACAGAACCTTGGGGTTCACCGAAAGTAACTTGATGGTTAAGATGTGAATACATGTAGTTAAAAGAAATAGTTTCAGCTACAAATGTAAAATTTAAACCTAACTGGAGAGGTCTGAGAGAATAAAGGACAAATTAGGAGATTGTGTCAGTCTGACTGAGGAGTTCAGTGTTTTTTAAGAGCACTTTCAGCACAATTGTTTTTTTTTTTTTTTATAATATTGGGGGCAAAAAGGTTACCGGTACTTAAAAATATGACTGATTATTGAAATGATTGGAATTTAGGAGTATTGTTGTACACTTTAGTTTTAAGGCACATGAGAATAAATCCAGTGGTGAGTGAGGAATGAAGATGGTGCAGATGAAGGGAAACATGGAGGGAAGGCAGGATGTAATCAAAGAATATGGATAGTTGACCTTTTAAATTTACTAATTAGATTGTAGATCACTAATTTGTATTTTAATTAACATTTGAACTTTTATTTAATCTAGGTTTAGTCAAGAAGAAATATAGAGCCAACAAATAATATTTAAAAATTTGATAAATCTCTGTAAGTTGTGCTTCCAAATCCTCATGATAATCAGTCACTGTTGGACTTTGTGGCTTTTTTCTGCAATCTTCAAGCATGTAGATGTTTTACGTTGTTTTTTTTTTTCTCTGCTTGTGTCCTTTAGGTGGTGGTAGAGCTCCCTAAAGGCAGTGAAGCAGGCTCTCCAACAGATCTAGGTCACATTTTGAAGCCTCCCCCACTTTCCTCACGTTCTCGTCTTTCTCACCCTCGTGCCTCAGCCGTTACCCGGTTTCATTTGTCCTGTTTGCAGGTCTCTGTCCTGGGGGAAAAGTAAAGCTGCTTCACAGCTCAGCCATCCTGACATCTAAGAGGTGAAATGTATAAACAGCTTTGGACACCACCAGCTACTGGACTTTTATATACATATATATATATATATATATATATATATATTCCTTTGCACACAGCTGGCCCCCTTCTTGTGCACCTCAACGTGTCATAACATGACTGTATGTTAGAATAGAATGCAGTACCATGTTCCACTTTTGAGGCTTATTTTTGGCTGTAAATGGTCCAACCACTGACCTGCACTTTTGCCTTCTTTAACTTGCATTTTTTAGGTCATCGCAGCACAACGCCGTAAAAACGGAGCCCTTAGAGGCACTTCTTTTAAAATTCCTGCCGACAGACTCCAATCACTTCTTTCTTGGCACTAATCTGGTGAGAATCACTCACGACGTTTTAAATGAGATTTCCATTTCTATGAAATACATTTCTCATCCTAATTTCTTCCCAGGGTCTGGTCAGCCATGGAACAACTTATGGTTTGAAGGCTTCACCGAAGTTTTACAGGTTTCAGGAAGTTGAAGAGCGACCTGTTGATGTCTGCTCAATCCACTTCTCTCCCTTCAGACCCGACTGCTTCTTGGTAGGATGGGTACAAAGTAAATTTGCTATATTTCAAAGAAAAAGACATAAAAAAAAAACAATCAATGCCACTTATTCAGCTAGATATCAACTGTTATTAGATTTTTCTTAAAGTTTCACTTTATTTTAAGAGTTCCAAGTGGTCTTTTATTAATGATTATGAATAGATGATTATAATTTTAATGATGATTTAATTATAATTTTGCCGTTTTTAAAATGAACTAGGATATATGTTCAGCAGAGCGACAGTAGTTCATCAGAAATTCACCGCTTAGTTGTGTTTGGGGCTGTTCAATCAATCTATCAACCACTTTATTTATATAGCACTTTTCATCAACATGCTGTCAATCACAAGGTGCTTCACACAAAATACCTATATAAACATCAGTAAAAAACAATTTAAAAAAACTAATAAGACACATTGGATTGAAAGCAAGAGGAATAAAAGGTAAACAGAAAGGATGGAAATGCTGTGACTAAAATTTGCCACAGAGCAATCCCGCAACCCTTTCCCGTCGCTCTCCCGCTAGCGTACAGCCCCTCACGCACTCCCAACCTAACATTAACCAGTGTCAGCTCGGACAACTAAATGCTCAGAAATGCTATTTTCAGCCTAATTTTCTCAGCATATGTCCTCCATCATGGGAAAAACGCCACTAGAACATGTTTTGTAAAGAATTGCTGAACATCATCTGTTCTAGAAGTTGTGATGTCTCTGTTGCCCAGGTGGGTTGTATGGATGGCAGCGTTAGGATGCACACTGTCAGCCGGGAGCGTCCTGTGGCAGAGTGGAGCGACGGCACAGCTGGAGAACCGGTGCTGTCAGTGCAGTGGGCTCAGACCAGACCCACAGTATTCTGTCTTCTAGATGCTGCGTCAAACCTTCACATTTGGGATCTATTGAAAAATGAGGCACAGCCTGTGATCACAGAGAGAATGAGTGATGATAGGTGAGTCCATGACAGCATTTTTCTCTTCACGCCTCCGTTTAAAGCACTTATTTCCTGTGTTTTCTCCTCTGGTTTGTTGGCGTTTAGGGTGACAGCTGTGTCCGTGTTCGGGGACTCGGGTCAACAGAACATATATTCCGGAATAGCTTTAGCACACGAGTCAGGAAAAATAGAGCTGCTGTATTTTACAAAAAGTTTAACCGAGCCGTGCTCTGGAGAGGCGGAGAAGCTGGATAGTTTGATCAATGATGCCGTTTAAAAATCAACATCTTCTAAAGCTGCTTGTCTGCAACAGTTTCACTCTACATGAGCATAAAGTTCAATTTATCTGCATTTATAACAGACATGTATATATTTTTTATACTTAATAACACACATGAAGAAAAGTTATCAGCAATAAGCTAAATGCTACTTTTTTCTCTCCTGTAAATAGCATCAAAGCTTTTGCTGTATGAAGTATATAAATAACCACATGTACAAATGTTGATGAAGGTATTTTTACTTTTATGGTAACATATTTATGCACGAGTTTGTTCTGCAGTCCTTTAGTAATAAAACATACATATATAAATGTAACAAATACAGTTTGGATCCTTTTGAAACACTAAAAA
Organism: Oryzias curvinotus; assembly: GCA_023969325.1. NCBI lineage: Eukaryota > Metazoa > Chordata > Actinopteri > Beloniformes > Adrianichthyidae > Oryzias > Oryzias curvinotus. The sequence continues at coordinate 22,633,927 of CM043725.1, read as the reverse complement.
ATGAAATATATATTTATTGTTCTGTCCATTTGTTCAGGATAAAACTTTACATTGAGTATTTTCTTTTTCTTAACCTTCAGAAATATATATAGTTTTGAGTTATTTTAGAAGAAAAAGGAGGTGCTCAAAAACCTACACAACTAAAAGACAAAAAAACATTTATTTTAATGTAACGCCTGTAACAACACCCTTAAAAATCTCGCCTCCGTTTCTAAGAAACAGCTTCTAAGAATGAGTCTTTTTTTCCCCCAAAATTCTTATTTTAACTCACAAATTGAACTTTTTCTTGCAGTAGACTTTTAAAGCTCTCAGGTTGTCTGACCGACTGGGTCGCCCAGCTGGACTTTATATTTCTGAACCGTGATGTTCTTGCAAGAGGCTGAAGAGCTGAATACTAAAGGAGGAAACTATAGAAATGTGATTTATCTGTTATGTTCAGATGTGAGGTGAAGCTAGAAAACCAATTAATCCAGAGAAGCTGCACACGCTTTAGAGCTGAAGGGTCCTGACAGAGTTCAACGTGTGTGTGTGTGTGTGTGTGTTCAGTTACTCCAGCTGTGTTGTAACACTGTGCTCTTTAGAAGAGCAGCTTGGCCTATATGAATACACGTTTTTGGGAAAAAATGACTGAACAGTTGGAACAAGTTTCACTGCAACAACGCTGTGATAATGTACATCTTTTAACATTTGGATTTAATCTGTGATTATGTATTAAACTAATTATCGGACAAATGTACTATTACAATGGAATTACTTCATTTCAGTTAAATGTAATTAACTGTGAATTTTTTATTTATAGAAATATAGGGATTATTTGATTATTATATTCAAATTAATATTGAACTGATCCTTCGATCAAGTTTCAAATCTCCAACCAGAACAGAGAGGACTTTGACTCAATTATACTTTTTCATTTTTTTATTTAGCGTTCATTTTGTTTACAATACTACAAACTAGGCAGTAAATATTTCCTGTATGATTAGAACATTTGATATTCTAATACAATCCAAGTAATAATGAACTTCTGGGATTTTTCTGATTCTTTGTTTCCAGGTGAACAAAGTTTTAAAAAGAATTTTAAAGAAACAGGGAATAGGGCAAAAACACATGTTTTATGTTTTAAAAAAAATTAAATTCTTTGGTAAAATAAAAAGCAAATCATTAGATTTATGATTTCACTATTTTTTGTTAAACTGGTGATTTAGGTTTTTTTGTGTAAAATTCATACACTGACTGGACTGAGCAGAATGCTTTGTATTTGAATCGGATGGTACATATTTTTTCTTTTTACAAAAAGTGTTCTTCTGTGTCAGAATACAACACCCACAAAAAAAAAAAAAAAAAAAAAAATCACATTAAATCTAAACAGCTGTACCCGGTCTTCTTTTAAGAGTCACCTTGACGAGCATCACTTTCATTTTGGCAACAGAAATGCACGTGTGGATTTCATCTCCACCCCCTCTGAACCGTGTTTGTTTAACCCAGTTAAGAAAGGAGGTGGAGGCATGTTCTGCAGTGGTTAATGCAGCAGCTAATATTACTGATCCTCCTGTTCCACTGCCCTGGATGTTACAGATGCACGTGCTCCATTACACCCAACTCCAACTACTGCCAGGCCTCCACTGAGGTCAATGAACAGCTGATGAGCAGAGGAGGGAAGAGGGTCAAAACACACATGAGGAGGAAGCGTAATGGCAAGCACAGAACAGGGTATTCGTGTTTAGCAACTTTCACTATCATGAGAAAAGAAAACCAAAAATAAGAAAAATGTACTATTTCTACGAATAGATTAAAAAAGGCACAAAAATGTAGTCAAAGAAAAGCCGTGTTTATGAGCACGCCTGTGCTTAGCTTTAGACTACCAAGTCTTTATCGTAATTAAGGAGGTCGCAGGTGAGAAGCAGGTCGGTGCGCCCGCTGTCTAATAGCACCCTGTTAAGCTGGCTGCTGGTCATGCTGATGTCTGTGCTTTCATCCAGAGGCCAGTCCAGCAGCTGAGCGCTAGACGGCAGATCAGGGAGCCCTGGTTGGTAGTCCTCCAGGGGGTTTGGGTAGAGTAACTGGCGTAAGTTAGGGAGTCTCACTGCCATCTGCACCAGGTCCAGAAGGCCTGCCATGGACAGTGGGTTTAGGGCCAAAGCCAAGCTCTTGAGAGCCCGACAGCACCCGAAGGAAGGCAGCAAGAGCCCAAGCAGACTGTCGGTCAGACCACAGCCACTTAGAGACAGATGCTGCAGGCTGCTGGAGGCCTGGCAGAGGAGCCTCCGAATCGAGGGCAGGGTGCTGTCTTCCAGACGGTTCTCACTCAAATCCAGCTGCTGCAGCGCAGAGGCATGGTGGCTGCAGGACAGGTAGGCCAAGTCAGATGGACTGAGGCTCAAATAAGGCAACTCCAGAATCTCAAGAGGTTGAGGCAGAGAGCTGAAAGAGAGGGAGAAATGTTGTTGTTGTTTTTTGATAAATTAACAGAAATGTTGCCTAAATTTTTTTTTATGGCTGTTAAATCTGGTAAGTCAAAATAAAACAAAATAAACAAGTGTTTGGATGTTTGATAGATTCATAGAGAAGAAAGAACAGGAAATGTTTGTCACCCGGGGCAATGAATACAGTCTTACTTTTAAACTGTCATACTTTGAACAAAAAAACCATTAATTAATGATGTAAAAAAAACAAACAGGGCATACCTGAGTAAAACACGCAGCTGTCCAGGCAGCCGCAAAGCAGTCAGACTGAGCCTTCGCAGCTCCTGCAAGCACGCCAGCCCTTGCGAAAGGTCCCTCAAAGTATCCTCTTGCTCAAACTGATCTCTTCTAAAGTCTAGGTTACAGTAATGTAGACGCAGGGAGTTCAGCGAAGGAAAGGAGGAGAGAAGCGGCAGAAGTTCAGCCAACCCCGCCACCCCAAGGCTGCTGTAGCGGATGTCGACACCCAGAAGACCCATACGGGGCAGGAGGCTCAAGAGGGTCCTGATGCTTGACACTGAAATCTCCTCCACGCGGAGGTATCTGCACTGGAGCTTTAGGGGCCCCGATGTGGTCAGGGCCGCACGAACACGTTCCCAAGATCGGGCGTTGACAAAAAGGTCTGCTCGGACGTGGGCCAACACATCCCAACTGTCCTCTTTTTTGTCTACTTTACTATCTTCTAAAGCTGTCTCAGTAGTCCCTTTTTTCTTCTCCATCTCCATTCTTCTCCTGACTCCTTTAGTTAAATCCTGTTCACTCGTAAAACCGGAAAATCCAGCCCCCCCTCTGTTACTTGCATCATCATTGTTTGCTTTCACAGTACTGTTCTTTTGTGCCCGCTCTCTTTTTAAGTCCATTTCTCTTTCGAGAGCTGAGATTCGTTTTCTTTCTCGGTCTCCGTCCTTCCTCTGCGTCCTCTTAACTCCAGCTTTGGCCTGAACGACCATGGTGCAGACCGCGACAGTCAGAGACCAGCCTCCCATCGAGTCCCCTGTTCCTCCCTCATCCCCATGAAGTCCACACAGGTCCAGCACTTGCAGAGCACACCTGGCCAGGATAACAATACAAACGGGATGAGTGTAATAAACGACGCTTCTTTAGTTTAGGTACAATGAAACGTAATGTTTACAAACGATCAACAACAAATCTGTCTGACCTGTGGTCACCCAGACCTCTGACCACTGCTAGCAGCAGGGCCTGGACGCAGAGGCGATTAGGTGAAAAGCTCCCCTTTGTCTTTGGTCCTCCAACACGCAGCGTGCGTTCGGGCCACCATTGCGCCAGCTCGCCGACAGCCAGCGGTCTGCCGCTGGCGAAGGCGGCCTCTAACAGTGGTCGGTACAGCTCTCTGGGAACCCATCCGAGCCAACTGGGAGAGGAGCTGTGGCTCCTGACCACCTCTCTGGCACAAAGGCTCACCAAACAATGCACCATGGTCACCCCCGGACCTGAAGGAACTTTAAAAACCAAAAGTCTTGTTGTGCGCTGGGTCAAAACATCCAGCTAGCTCGTCTGAAGCCGCCCCGCCTCTAAATCTGCTTTATAAAGGAAGTCAGGAGCAAACTTGAAAAGTACTGATGAACCTTTATAACATCATCTGATATCGTCCGTTGGCTTAAAAATAGAAACAGCTTGGGCCGTAGAAGCTCTTGGTTACCGCTCCGGCGAGTTAGCGATCTTGAATCTAGAGGAGTGTTTACAAAATACTTCGACGCAAGCTGATGACGTCAACAGATACGAAATTAAAAAAGCGACGAAACTTTTTAAGCAAATGGAGTTTCACACAAACTTAAAGTTGAAGTTGAAGAGCAATCTTTGGTTTGAGAACTATAATCAATTAAAAATTTACAAATTTACGACAACAAATGTCAAAGAAGTAGTTATAAAAGTAGCTGCAAAGCAAAATTTTACACCCCAACCCATCAAAGGAGGCTTCAACATTGGAATAAAGCCTATTATTTGAAATAAATACTTATTTGAAGGGTAAAGCGATACAATCAAATAGAAAAAAAATTACAGACGTTAATGACATTGCTGTCCTCATTGATGAAGAGAAACGTTTTAAAAAATGCAAAAAATCCTACATTCTTTTTGGGGGGGAAATAAAATGTCTAAAAAGGACCACTATTTAAAATATTTTATAGTTTAGTGTCATTACTATAGAAAAAAGTTGACATTTTCAATATAATAGATTTTTTTCTTTCAGAATTATTACTTCAGACACAATATTGGGTGAAGAAGGAAAGCTCTCTTAAAGTTTTTTGTTCGTTTTTTTTTCCTTTAAAATGAAAAGTAAAAAAAAAAAAAAAAAAAAAAAAACACAGTTATAAGATTCATATTACGAATTTATTCCTGTTAAAAAATAAGTAACCTACAAAACAGTAGATGGCACTAAAGGACCATGACTTGATTATACAAGAACTGATAAATGATGATAAACTTACAGCTGTTATTTTTCTAAAGTCTGAAAAAATAAAAAATAAACATGTAATCCGACAAACCTGAAAAGAGTAAACAGTAAATGTAAATTTGGATCTATTCATATTAGACACCACATTAAGTACATTCTAAGGCATGATGGACTTTATACTTTGACAGTGTTGGAGCAGCAGTCAAATTTAAATAACTTCAGTCTATTGGAAAATACCAAGAAAATTAATAGAAAACAATGTTCCAATATGTAACTGGAGGTCTTTAAGGTTGTAAAAACAAGAATGATCTGATAGAATTGTTTTGAAATGATTTCACTTAGGCAGAACATAATTGAAATGGTGGTTGGATTTTATAGGTTTAGGGGCTGTCATGTGGACTTAGTTTTAAAGTTATTTGAAACCTGGTAAATTGGATGAATGAGAGTCTTCATAGACAGATTTTAGATCTTGTTAAAAAAAATGAAAGTAAATCACTTGGGGCCATTACATGTTGTCAGACAGTTTAGTCAATAAAAAAATCAAAATGACTGAGGATAAACAAAAAGTAAGCTGCTTTAAAACATTAAAATATGGGGGTAAATGGGTTGAAACTCTGACAAAAAAGACAGTTGTGTTAAATGTCCTCTTGTCCTCTGTAGCTCTTACTAAGCTCTGTTTTCTACTCATTTCTGACTGCTGTTCACACACCCCTGTCACATAACTATGCAGGATCTTATTTTTCATGCTGCCCTGACTGGAAATGGACACTGAAGCATCCCTGCTGGTAAAACGTTCAGGTTAAAACCCTGGCTGCTCCGATCAGTTCACTCAGCAGTAAATCACTCGATTCAGCTGGAGGAGGATTAGCAGTTGTGTGCTGTGCAAGCGGCATCACCTGAATGAGATTGTGAAAACAGATTGGTTGCTTTCAAGCTGCAATACAAGAACCTCTCAATATGTCTTAATTAAGAAAGTGTTGAAAGTGACAAGGTCAGAGAAAAGTCACGATGAAGACAAATGGAGGGTGATTTTTTTTCTGTCTGTGCTCAGTATTTTACTTCTCATTTCTAAGTTCTTCTGAGAGCAATCAGTCAGAAGACCTTTGAAACGCTGTGGAACAGCAGATCATCTGACAGAATGGCAGTGAGAATACATTGGGAGCAATAAGGATCCTTAAAAAAGGCTTTTGTGTTAATCTTATCTGTAGTGTTCTGTAGTGACAATCATTCTACCCAACATGTTCAAGACTTCCTTTTTTTGAAGAACATTTAATTTGAGACTTAGTTATTATTGTCTTTTACGAACCATTTTGTTCTTAATTTTTTAAATGTCCACTACATTTATTGACCATTTTAACTCTTTTTTTTTTTCCTGTTCGCTCTAGTTTCAACTGGTCTAAGAAGGGAGAAGCTGAAATGCAAATAGATGTTATGGTTTTCTTTTTTTGGGGGACCAAAACATGTCACACCTGCATATTTTATGAAATGGATAACACTGATTTCCATGTTGTGGACCAATTTGTATTATGCTTTATAGCAAAAAAATGCAAATTGTCAACTAAAAATGTTTTACACGGTTTTGTAAATCCAAAATAGATTATGAGATAAAAATGCAAATTCTGTGCAAAAGTGTAACTATGTTTTTAATAGTTACATGTTGTTGTTGTTGAAAAATCTTAAAGATTTCTATGGAACAAAACAGATCCCTCTTGCATTTAAATGTTTGATCAATACGTTCTTATTCTATTGTTTTCTTCAGCTGAAGGTGAAACCTTTTTTATGTTCACACTTAAACATCACAAAGCTTTGAATAAAAAGTTGGATTTATGTCTATTTTTAACAGAATTCTCCTTTGAAAACCATCCTACTTATCTTTCTCAAGGAAATTCAAGGTTAATTTCAAGCCCGCTGCTCATCATTTCAAGGTCTGTCTTTATTGGTCATCATTAAATAAAATTACTCTTGACTGTGAAGGTAACCCTGAGTCTTTTGTGAGTTCTAATGAACCCTTACAGCACTTTGGGTAATCTCAACTCTTTCTTTTCTCTCCGGTCACTAGTTAGGTCTTTAGCGTTATTCTTAGCTGCATAATGTATTTTGTTGAGAATAAGCAGATATTCAGGCTATTGTGTACCGAGTAAATATTTTTGTTTTTAATTGTTTTAATATAACTTGAACAGATTTAAGAAAAGTAAGACAAAACCTGAATCTCTAAAAGTCAAATCTCTGTTCAGGTTCAATTTCAAGACTGACATTGAGATACTTGGTGATTTTCTGCACAATTGTGTGTACAAAAAAGGGAGCACAGTAAAAAAAAAATAGTTTGGAAATGACAAACAATCACATATTTGTGCAAAAGGTATAAACGGTTGGTCATAAATGAGTAAATATCTCTCAAAAGTGTTTTCATGTTTCTAATTTTTAATTTTTTTAGATTTTTTATTAAGCATTTTACTTATTTCCAAAGATGTAGGCTATGTACATTTGAATATTTCTTTGCATTGGTTATTTATTTTGTTGTTTTAGTTGAGTCCTGAGCCTTTCTTAAATTTTAGATTAAGATTTCAGTTCTTCCTTGTCAGGTCATCTGTTCTGCTCTCTTTGGTTCTTGAGGTACATTAGTGGATAAAATAGTCAATAAACAGTGAAGATTGAATCCATCGATTTGTTTAATTAATAATGTAAATTATACATAAATGATTTGAAAATAAAGTGCTTTTTTTGTGCCACTAGCTGGAGCTCACCTGGAATGATCACATGATCCCATTCAAACACAGAAACATAACCTGGCAAAGGGACTTTATTGAGCAACAGCCATAAAAAAAAAAAAAAACATTTATTGCACTTTAACCTCCTCCAGCAACTCAAGCAGGCACTGGATCAGTCATACTTATGTAAGCTGCAGATCGTAAGAAAAATACAGACCTCAACTGAGCGTCTGAAAATCAGAATTTTAAAGATGGGCAGAGCATCAAGACTGATTTTCTGATGGGGTTTCTTGGCTTCTCTCTGTGGCTGACGTTGGCCCTCGCCTTGGAGTTGAACGTCGCCTCCCGTTCAGATGGAGAGTTCACCTGCAGTGAGGGTCTGTGTGTCGCTCAAGCGTCTGATTTCATAGATGACTGTAAGGACATCAACGACAAAAGAAACTGTAAGTTTAAAACACTAATTTGGTTAAAAAAAATGATTTAAACTGTTTTAGTTTATAAAAACTGCTATTAAACAAATAAAGTTTCTTTTAAGATGGAGTCACAGAGAAACATTTTAGTCATTCTTTAGTGTTAAAATAGGATTGTTCCAGGTTGCCGACACTAAATTATTCTTTGTGCCACAATAACTGATCATAAACCATGTCATAAAAATGCTATTTTTGACAGCTTTTCTTTCACAACAGTCACGTGACATGAAGTTGTTTAGGTTATGCACCTGCATAGACAGCAATATAGAACAGTGTTGGATTAAAAATTAAAAAAAGGGTGGCCAGTTAAACTGAATTTAACTGAGTATTTCTTTTATGAAAACGGTTGGTGAATAACAAATGATAAGAATCACAGAAGAAAAGCCATAATGTGCAGCTGAAAGTCCTTAAAAAGGTGTTTTACCTGTCCACAAACCAGCTGCAGATGCGATTTTTTACTTGCTCAGTTGATTAAAACATATTTTTTTTTGATAAAGTGGATACTGTGTAGTACTTTGATTAAGAACATAATACTTTGGAAAGGGTTTGAATCACCTTGGGCATGTCATATTTCTTTTACATTTAAACAGAAGTATAACTTTCTACAACAATACCTGTTGCTCATGATCTTTGTGTGTTTTAGTAGATGTCTGTCATTTCTAGTCAAAAATATCTTTGCTGGAAGAATAAAAGTAGCGTTATTACATTTTACAACTAGTATTTTTCCTATTATTAGAGACAAATGATGTGCACAAATCAGAATTTGCTGTCTTGTACACAACAAAATGATGGTGCTCCTAAGGTGTTTAAAATATATATAAAAGTCATAAATAAAAATCAAATTTAAATATATAATGTAAAAAAATAAAGAAAGAGGAAGATATGTGCAAGGAGAACCAAATAGTTAACTTTTTTAGAAAAATTGTAAAATTTATGTCGAGATCAGTAAAAAGAAGAACATACATGTTTTTTTTTGGTTTTTTTTTTTTTTAACAGGCTCCACTTATACAAAGTGTGACTTTGACGAGGGTTTTTGTAACTTCATACAAAACGTAAACACCGTCTCTGAATGGACCAGAACAAATGAAGCCGCAGGACTTAACATGGACCGCGCAAACAAGTCCGGTCAGTGCAGCTCGCCCTTTTGGAACGGGACAATGCAAGAAAACTGATTTTTTATGCGTTCATTTTCTCCCTTACAGGCTATTTTCTGACCCTTTTACCCGTTAAAAAAGCCACAACCTCTGCGACTCTTAGCAGTCTTGTCTTCCTGCCTAGTAGAAGCTGCCAGGTAACTTACCAAGCTGATATTGCAGCTGTTTGTTTAAATTCAACAAATTTGTAATGATTTTTTTCCCCTTAGATTCATTTCTACTATTATGTTCGGGGAGCACACGGACATCTTCAGGTCCTGATTCAACATGGGGCTCAGATGAAAGAAATATGGAAACTCTCTGCACATCAGCAGACAGAAACATGGCTGCAGACAGGATTTGAATTAACCAGCAACAACAGTTTTCAGGTTTGTAACGATTTAGCAGAATCTGCTGTGAAAGTAGTGATGTGACAAAAGCAGGAAAATAGAACCGCTAACTTGTGTAAATATATTAAAGGTTTAAAAAATTCTATTGGTTATTAAAGCAAAGCAATAATATTGTATTGTCATGTTTAGGAATAGATTCGATTATTTGTCCACCCTTTTAATTTGTACCAGGAAGAAAAAAAGGTCATGCAATATAAAAGGTTTGCAGTGTGATATGTGTTCCTTCTCCATTTAGAGACCATTACAATGATGATGTGAAACCATTATAACCGATGCCTTATTTATTTTTAGAGCACGTTACTTTTGGATGAAGCTCCAGGTTCTGGGAACATTCACAAGGAAGTGTTAGAAATATACTCCTGACTGGTTAAGAAATACGATAAAAAATAAAAAATAAAAAATAAAAAAACGATTATGGTGAATGCAGTATGAGTCATAACCAAATAAGTAGTTCCTGGAAATTAAGGCAATCACTGCAGAAGCTTAAGCTTAACCGCAGAAGCAATTTATTTGCAGGATGAAGCGCCTGACGCAAGTAGACCTTTGAGACTTTATAGACCATATGGAGTTCTGTGAAAGGAGGAGCCCCCCCAAATTTCAGGGTATTTTCTTCCTCCCCTTCTCTGCCTGACGTGAATCTATTTTGAGGTTTTGCGATGTGGTTACTTGGGGTGATGAGAGGCTGTCTCTCTGGTCATTCAGTTTACTCTTGTGTGAACTACTTCCTGTTTTATGGACATAACCCAACAAGCTTAGACAGCTGTGCCTGTACACTGAAACAACAGGAGCAGCAGCTTATTGGTGATGTCCAATTGAGTATGCAATGACTTTTTGTTCAGATAACACATTATTATATGCAGAGAAAACATGACACTGAAGTTTCTTACTTTATATTTGAGATTAAAATTAATCCTTCAAAAGATGTCCTCAGCCACCTTCATAAAACTCCTTATCTAATCTATCTCCAGATTATCTGTGGTTAGTTGTGAAATAAATATCAAATGCTTTACATCGTGGGACTTTGAGCAGTGTGGCAGCAGCATTATTCTTATGTCATCTTGGATATGAGAGATTGTGGTTTTTGGTGCAAAAATATTACATTATTTGTCCAAGTAAATTGTGTCAGGAAACTGGTGGGGTAGGACCCAAAATGTGGGAGACCAGACTAGGGTGGCAGAAACTTAAAATATTTAATGAACAAACTGAAACATGACAAGAAACCCTGGGAGCAACAAAGGTGTGACAAAACAGAAGAGCAGAACAGAGCAGATGACCTGACAAGAACTGAAACCAGACATTGAGGATAATTAACTGAACTGAAGACCTGAAACTGGTGCAACTGAGGGACAATTCAAAACAGAACATGACCAAAACTGTCACAAGAACAGGCAGACAGCTGGATCCAGTTACAGCAGGTTTATTAGCTCAGCTAAAAGTCCACAAAGCTGAGTTCCAGGTCCAACTATGGCCCTCAGTAATGAGTGCAGAGTAGCACAACCAATACTTCACACTGAGCTTCACTCAGTGCAGTGCTTAAGTATGCTGTGGTTGATGAATGAATGAGAGTCAGGTGTGTGGCATCCAGGAAGTGCACGCTGAGGTTGCTGGGAGCTAAAGTGCATTCAGTACTCTGGAGATGGTTCCCACCAGAGGGCGAGACAGACCTCTGACTTTTGACAAAAACCAAACCTAAGTTCCTAATCCTCCAATCCAAGGTGTTGATTATTATGTGGTTGTTTTTATTCTGTCCTGCAGCAGGGACCATATTATTTTCAAAATTCTTCTTTCGGGTTAGAGAGAACATTTCGCCACATATTCAAAAACTCATGAGAATTTGAATGCACCTAGTAACAGGTGAAAAAACAAAGATGTCAAATTTGGCGATTTTCACAATTTTCCACAAAATGGAAAAAGAAAACTATTGTTCAAGTGATCTTCACGAAATTTCACACACGCCACCAGGTTAAAGGCCCGTACACACCGGGACGAATTTTGCCGGCGATTTTCGCCGGCAAAATTCGCCTCCTGACTAAACAAAGGGGCACCAATGAGAGTGTGCACACCGACGCGAAAAAACGCCACGCGTCAAAGCGTCAAAAAAAAAAACGCCTCGGGTTCGTTTTTTTTTTGATGCCTCGCGTCGAAATCTATTCGACCAATGAGAATGGCGCTTTTGCACACGTGTCTGGAGCTTCTGAAGTTACAGTAAAACACAACTTGGGGGCGCTCAAACACAACACTGCCTTTCTGAGCACACATACCAGCAAAGAAGATAGACGCCAAGTAGCGTCTACACTGCCGCAAAGAAATAATGACGGACATTCTAAAATATCCCCCAAAACGCTCATGATACATTTTCAGCTCTTGTACCAGTCGATAAAACTCACCATGTTCTTCTCTTCTCGTAACCATGGGATGTACCCAAAATCGGCGTCTTTTCCGGCATCTTTTATCATTCAACAGAACAATAATTTCTTCATCATTGGAACTGGAGCTGGAGCTACTGGTGGTTGAAATATTCATGTTTTCTTTGTATGATTCTGACAAGCGCGTAAATACTGGCTCTCTTCTTCTGAGTGAAAACCACCTTGTGTACAGGAGTATTTCTGTTTTACATTAAGCGCCATCTAATGTCAGGGAATGAAATTGCATGCTGGCTCAGCTCATCGTCAGCGAAAATCGCCTGGGTGTGAACTCAAAAGACGTGGCGAAAAACGCTGGCGAATAACGCCAGGCGAATATTCGTCCCGGTGTGTACGGGCCTTAAGTCTATAAACACAACCGAGGTTTGGTTGACCTTTGACCCCGGGAAGAGGCCACCCTCTTGATTGTTAAAAAAAAATCACCTTTAGTAACTTCAACAAATTTAAACTTCTTCAGGGGATCTTGATCAATTGCCCCCTCTTCGAGCATCATCGGGAAGCTACCTGAAACAAAATGTTAGTTTAAAAGTTTGTAGATTTTTAACGAGCTCCCAAAGGTGGCCTTTGTTTTCACCAAAATATTGTGAAAATTTAATGCATAAATTATTGGCTCAAGCTGAACGAAACAATATGACATACGACATGAATATAAGGAATGTGGGTGGGTTCAACAAAAAAATCTCAGTTTACAAGGAAAGTTTATATTCTTCTAAAAATCAAATGGATGTGTTCGTCATCTCCAGGCGGCCAAAAAATAAAATGGTTGCTGTGAAGAAAAAAAACAACAGAAAAACCGCCATTTTGAAAAAAAGCATTTTCTTCATGAATTTGCTACGTGCAGCTCTTCATCTAATCCAGCTCATCTAAGGTCTACAGAGTCCTGAGCCCAGGAGTAGGTGTTCTCCAATGTCTTTGAGCTGAGCTTATAAATGAAAAATTGTGCTCTCTGTTATGGCTCTTGACTTGTTCTATTCTCCTACCAGGTGGCAATTCGAGGGGAACTATCTGGTGACAGTGAATCCTCTGAGTTCCTGGCCATTGATGACCTATATTTCAGTCCTGGATGCGTGACACTTGGTACTGCTTTCTTAATAACATCTCACCGTGCAGAAGAGTTCAGATGTTGACATCTTGAAATATCATAAACAGAGCTGGAGGAACCTGCTCAAATGCTGATAAATGGGAGCTCAAGCATTAACACTCTCAGGATGACTGATAACAGAATAACTGAATTATTACAGTTGCACACGTTCTTGCTCTAAATACAGAGCTGTCAGACCTGTAAATGTCTAAGTCTGCTGGTGATAGGAATATGATTGAGTTCTTGGTCAAATATATCAAAGTTCAAACAAGCAGCAGAGTTGCCAGAACAATTTAAGGCACTTTTACAACTTGAATCATTTATCCGATAATGTTCCCGCTCTCAGGCCATAAAATAAATGGCAGTTCAGACTGTGTGAGGATTTCTCTTGTTTATTCCAGAGGTCTTCAGCCTCCAAACACCTCGCTCTACATGCACTTTTGCATAGATCGTTATCAAGCAGAATGATACACACAGATCAATCGAACGTAGTTGTTTTTGCTAAAGAAAAAGGCTTGTTTTTCGGTCTAGAGCATCTATGATGAAGGACCCAGTATAGAGCAGTTTTTCTGCACACCGCCTGGTGTCCCTATTTGAGCGATTGTCCCCAGCTCTTTCAACTTTATAAGACACCAAAATGAGACACAAAACACAGGCTGAATTGTATCCATCTATTAGGCCCACATGAGTATCACTGTAAGAGTAACCATCGTGCCAATTGTTGCTTTGTTTGTTTTGTTTAACTTTTCTTTCTTTCATATGACTGTAAAACACCAAAGGAAATGGCTAAATTTAGTGTACACGGCTTCAAAGTTAAAGTTTGTTGGTTCTAAATGTGCATGTATGTTTTCTCTTGGCTCTTCAGCTTCCTCTCAAAGCCCAAAGACTGTTTGACATGATTCAGAAATCCACATTTGTTGTGTTGTGCATGTAGATGTGATTCTGTGATTGTGTGGATCTATCCATGAAATGCAGTTGGAGAATATTATATAAGAAATAGACAAAAGTCTGTCCTTGTTTGTATTTTTAACAATTTTTTAAAGTGGTTTATGAATGAGTTACATATGGACAAAAAACCTCTTTTATCTTTTACAACCGCCCCAACTATTTCACTTATGTGTTATTTTAACTTTTTTTGTGTAGTAAAAGGAGTCGTGCCACCCCCCACGGCCTGCCCACCCTCATGGTTTACCTGTGATGATGGAAAGTGTATTGAGGCAAAAAAAGTGTGTGACTTCACCCCACACTGTACCCACGGAGAGGATGAGGCCAGTTGCCGTAAGAGCTTTGATACAAAACTCATTCATTCCTGTGCTTCACTTGTTATTTTAGCTGAATAGTTCAATATTCTGGCAGCCTAATGACATTTTTTATGTTACGGTTTCGACTTGAGTTACATTTGTGAAAAAAGCCAATATACAGGTATTTTTTGGATTTTTCTTGTCCATCAGTTTTCTTTGAAACTTCTTTCATCATCCAAAGGACCTCTCAGCCTTCTTAGTTAGCAGTTGAAAATTCAAAAATTATCAAAATGTTCAGTAAATTAGTTTAGTAAAAGTAGAAGTTGGGCTAATAATTTATTTATGGTACAAATGCACAATTCCGTTTATCAATAGTTAATGTTCAATCAACTTAAATTTACAAAATGTTTTTTTTACTTCTCAGCTTCAAGGTGTGACTTCGAGACCGGTCCCTGTGGCTGGTATGAGGTTACCCTAGGAGATGGCTTTGACTGGGTCAGAGGCTTCTCCGCAGATGTGCCCGCAGATTACTACAGCCACCCACCTCTGGCTGACCACACAACCAACACAACCGAAGGTTGGTCAATGCTGCTATGAGTCATATATATGTTTGTATGTAAAGTCTAGCAAGAAAATAAAAAAAATAAAAAACACCTAAAAGAAATATAAGACTCCCATATCTGCAGCTTGAATCAGCATCTCGTTGAGAAAAATCTCCAACGTGTGTTTTTAAGAGATAAGCACTATATGAATAACAAAACAAAAAAAAGCAACTGGAGCCATTTTCTCACAGCCTCACACTATCTATTTTAGAATTCTATTTTCTCCTCAAGGCAGGGATTTAACACATAATCTTGTTCCTGGGTGACTCTTTTCAAGCTCCATCTGTTGCTTTTTTTTTGTCTTTGTTTTGTGATCATAGTGCAAAAAAAAAAAAAAAGACTGTTACCTTTTAATTTAGAAGCTGCAAAGACATCTCCAAATTGTGTGAATAGATGTATTTATAAAACCTGCTTAAATTTATTTAAGTTAATTACCCCTTTTTGAAAAAGTATATTTTTAAAACAATGATTGTGTTTATTACACACCCATAAAAAAAAACAACAGAACATTGGCCCCCCCCCAAAAAAATATGAATAATAATCATGTTTGATCACAAAATTTTTTATTGTGGTCCCAATTAAACAAACAAATAACTTTATTTATCCTAATCTTTAAAGTATCTTGTCACTTTTACAATTTGGATGGACTGTATTTATATTTTTCTGTGTCTTTTTGTTTTTATTTTTACATTATTACCATTTTTATGCAATGACCACTAAAAGTACTTGTATTTTGCTGGCTGGTCACAGAAAGAATTTGCAGGAAAGTTGTTGACAGTCAGTATGTTTTGACTGTTTTCATCTGTTGAACTACAGGCCATTTTATGGTTATACTGAAAAACAGCAGCAGTCTTCACCCAAAAGCTCTTCTCATGGGGCCCTGGTTCCAGCAAACAGCTTCTGGTTGCACTTTGACATTCTGGTGAGTCCAACCTATTTCTCGAAAAATGTCTTTACATTAAAGGTCAAATTTTTCTCTGTGTGAAGATCGGTTCCTCACCTCTGCTTTTTGGATTTTGATTTTTATTCAGTTTTAATAGTCCCATTTAGCTTTTTCCCCCTATTTCTTCACACACAGTTGAGTTTCTACTCGTCATTGCTGCTCACTGTTGGTTAACTGATGACAGTGGGTCTTGTCCTGGAGGGTAAAATATAACAAATTTTTCCATTGCCCTAACACAAATACAACAAGAAAAAAAAATCCTAAGACCCTTTTAGGTTCTTCTGTTCCATCCACAACTCCATTTTCTTCTAGAACAATGGGCCATGATTTGAAAATACAGAAAAATCTGTTTTTTAAAAGTGAAAGTAGGTACAGATTGCTAATGCTAGTCACTTAGCACAGCGACTCAGGTTTAGGGATGAACAAATGATTTTTAACATACATTTACAAGAGTAAAACGCTGATTATCTTGTTTTCCAAGGACAGATAGATCAAAATTTTCCTGATTTTCCTGATCTATGCTCTTCCATGTAAATCTCAAATCTGATGCACAGCTATTTTTCCAAAATGATTATTTCATGTCATTCATTCAAGTATTTCTTTTAGTGGACATATTTACATTTTATTGTTGTAAAGATAAAACAAAAAGGTTTCAAAACCAGGCCTTACATTACTGTGTTTTTCATGTAAAATCAAAGTTTTTGTAGCTAGGGTTAATTACAAATTGCTCCCTTATGAAACCAACCTCTGGTGGCCACTTGAGTAACTGGATCATGCTGTACTTTCAGGTGTCTTTTAATTTCTGGAGCAGAATGTGGGGTACTGGTTTACGGGCAACAACAAAAGAATGCTAACTGTAAACCTAAAACCAATGGAAATAATTCATGTACACATACACACAAATTTATTTCATGCCCATACCAATACCTGAATTAATCTACTATGGCCCAAAAAATAAAAGATACAAATATATTTTTCGAAATTTGCACCTGTTTTTCTTTCCTCCAGTAAAAATCATATTAATGAAGTTTTATATTTAATGTCCTTTCAGGCATTATAACTCAGGTATTTCTGTTGGAGCAGCTGACATGTACCTTCGATTTGAGGGAGATCAAAGCCAACTCGTCATCTGGACAACGCTGTATGACCAAGGCAGACGCTGGAACCAGGTCACTGTGCAGCTGGGACGCATCACTCAGCCCTTCCAGATCGGTCTGGCTAAAATCAGTCTCGGAGTATTCGACGGCATCTCTGCTTTAGACGACATCAGCTTCGACAACTGCTCGCTGCCCCCTGCAGCAACAGAGTGCCCTGCTGACACACATTTTCATTGTGTGCACACGAGGGCATGCGTGCAGCGTCTGCAGCTTTGTGACCTTTTAGATGATTGTGGGGATGGATCAGACGAAGAGGGGTGCTGTGAGTGTCTCCAGCGTTTTTAACACCAATAAAGCAATATTGGTAAAATATAATGAATGTCTTATAATTGTCTGTTTCTGTTTGATTCTCATTGTCTTACAGCTCCAGAGCTGCAGTGTGACTTTGAAAAAGGGCTGTGCAATTGGGAACAGGAGCAGAGTGGAGAAGATGTCTTTGACTGGGCTCTTATCAGCGGCCCTACTCCAACTTTAAACACGGGCCCCCTGAGGGACCACACACTGGGCACCAGCAAAGGCCACTACCTCTACATAGAGTCCTCTTTACCCCAGGAGTTCAAGGACACAGCTGTGCTGCTGAGTCAGGTGTTTCATCCCACCTACCAGCCTGACAAAGACCCGTCTTCACCTCAGAAGAAATGCGTTTTCCGCTTCCATTATCACATGTTTGGCTTGCAAGTGTTCAGCCTGGCTGTGCATCTACGGACCACGGCTACAGGCCTCGGTGAGATGCTCTGGGAAAAATGTGGACACCAAGGAAACCTGTGGTACAGGGAGACATTGTACCTCCAGAGCGCTAAACCTTTCCAGGTAATTGAACAAAATCACAAATATTCTTTAGCTTTTTGAAGGATTTTTCAGCTTTGATGTCTTATTCTAGCTCGATTTAAACACCACGTTAGTATCCATTAAGTCAACATATGCCATAACTATCTTCTTCCAGGAACAGTAATTTAGAATTTCCCAGTTTAATTTGGTGTCATCTAAAAATAATGTCAAATAAACGTGCACAAAAACTATAGTTAAGTTAGTCAGAGCAAGGTTTTAAAACAGTTTTGATTGATCAAAAGCAGAAATCAATTTTTAATAAAACTTTTATCAGGCAAAAATTGTCTATTTTTTCGTTTATGTGTAGGAATTTATGATTTTGTTACTTCTGTAAGTTCCACCTTTGTTTTGCATATATGACTAATCATGAGGAAATTGATTTTTAATACCAAAATAATCAATAGAAATTTGATTTTAAAACTTTATATACTAATACAGCTTTTTAAATATCAGTAATTTTATGAATAAAATACAAAAGAATAATATAAATACAGTCAAATTCAACAATAATTTAACAAATAAATACATAGTTTTGCAAAGTGTTATTTAATTCCATATTATAAATAGCTTTTTAGTGCATTATACTTCATAATGTTGTATTGTCATTTGAATACACATGTAGAATTCCATTTGAAATCACTGTCATCATCAAAACACACCATCATTTTGACCATTGTCAAATATGATTGATATCTATGATTTTGTAAAAATGTTTAAACTATTTTGCATTTTTCCCAAAAATGCATTAAAAAAACAAAAACAAAACGTCTAGTCCTATTGAGTATTTACTTAGGAGCAGTTCTTTTCATTGTGAGATAAAAGTCCTTTCAGAAGCTTTTCTGGTCGGCAGCAAAGACTCATGATAAACATTCAGTCGTTGTTGGTCTTCAGTCAGTCTGATTTGACTGACAGACTTTTTCTTTACGGTCTGTTTTGAGAAAATGTGAGATGCAGACAGAGAAAATGATAAAAATGCTGAGAAATAAGCAGTGACTTTAAGAATTCATGATTTCAAGAAAACATGATTTGTTTTCGAGCAGTGGACAAACAAGACAGGCAGAAAATAAGCACTGCGCATGTAAATAGCCACAAAAATGAGTTATAATTTATTTCCTATCTTCAGATTTTGATAGTAGGAACAGTTGGAGATGATTTTAATGGAGACATTGCAATTGATGACCTTTCCTTCCTCGACTGTGAACCCCATGATGGTAAACAATATAATCAACATGTTTGAATATTTAGTTTTAACTGAATAATTTATAGCATTCTCCCACTTTCCTGTTAGGAAAACTGCCCTCCGAGATCATCCCAGCTGTGACTACCCCTGCCCCGACTGTTCTGCCCCACAGCTGCTCCGAAGGGGAGTTTGTGTGTAGCATCTATGGGGAGTGTGTTCCTCTGAGTCAAGTTTGTGACTTCAAACATGATTGCTCTGATGGATCCGATGAAACCAACTGTGGTAAAACATTTAGAGTGTCTCTTAAAGGTTTTTTTCTTACTGTCATAGTATTTTGTATTTATTCTGTGTTGTTTCCTCAGTAAATGAAAGGTGTGATTTTGAAGATGGAAACACATGTGGTTGGAAAATAATCACCTATGCTTTAGTCTTAAACCACGCCTTTCACTGGGCAGCTAACCAAGGGAAAAGCATTCATAATGGAGAGCAGAACCACCGTCCTGCCATTGACCACACCCTGTGAGTGCGTGCTCTGAATAACAGAAAATGTTGACCTCCAAACATTTTTGTTTAACTCATTATCAGCTCTAATGCACAAAAATCCCAATGTTGTAAGATTTAAAAAAAAAAAAGAAAAGAATGGATTATGAAGGAAAACAGTTATATAAACATCCTGTCTTTATTGTTTTATTTTTCACTTTAGGCAAGAAAAACAAAACTATAACATTTTCCAGAATGGTGTGAGCCATCCTCACACTGATCTGACTGTCAGATCTTGGCTTCGTTTAATAGAGCAGACAATAGCAGGAGCCTGTGATGACTGCAATTTAAGTAATCTCTTCCCTTGTGTCAAATTGCAGACATTATCTTCTTCTCTCTCCATTATATGCCTGGAGCTTCTTCGTCTCATTCGCGCAGCAGCTCATTTGTACAGAGCAGTGAAATCGAAGGGGGATTTTTCTGTCTAGTTGAACCCCATAGGAGCCAGATCTTTAATTGGGGTTTAAAAAAATAGAGACACAAACAGGCAGAGAAGCTTGAGGAGAAAGAAAACCATTATGGTAGTTACTGTTGGGTATGCTGATAGCTATTAAGCAGAGCATCAAAGGTAAAAATGATTATTTCATGTTCTCAGGTGGCACATCTTCCAAGTACTTCAATTACCTTTTTATCCTAATATTTAAACATTGGATCAATCAATCAGCTTAATGTTGAAAAGTTAGTGCAGAAACAATGTAGAGTAATGAGCAGTACTATTATTATCCAAATTCATATTAAAAAATCTACCTAAAAGAGGATATACAGCAGAAACTCAGTGATAAGTTCCTCTCACTACATCTGATAATTCTCAAACTTGTCCCAGTAAATGTTTGCACATGTCTAGCTTTTCCTGTTTATGAACATAAATGTGTTGGTTTATAGAATGCAAATTATAAATGTATTACATTACACAAGATATAGTCAGGCTATTATAACTTTATACAAATGTTGCGAGCATCACCCTAGTTTAACTCCCTAATCTTATACGACATCTAAATAACACAACCTTCTTGTCCTACCGCAACTCTTTGACCGTTTATGCGAACAACATGAATAAGAGTATTCTGATGTGCTGAGAAGCAGCTTTTCACATCGCCTTTGTACCGATATGCCAAACTTTACACGAACACTTTTAGCCACTTACTAACGGAAAATGTCGCGCAAAGCCGTTTTTTTTCTCTGTGTCAGAATCAGCTGATTTAGGCTACATTGATTTCATAAACACTTCACTACTGTAAAGTGTAGCAAATCAGTGCAAAGTTGCTGAAATGACGTCAATTGCGTAAATGGTTAACGAGTTTTGGCAGTCAAAAGAATCTAAACACTGCAGCTGAAGCTCCAATGTTGAAGGATCAATTCACAGTTGTGTACAGTTGAGAACTTTTATGAAGCCACTCCTTTTACAAACCCTTATGTGTAATAATATGCCCCATCAGTGATCAAACAGATACCAATTTCTATTGTTAGCAGGAAAAATTCAAATGAAAATATTAATGTTTCATGTACAGAAGTTATCTGCAGGCATCAACAGATTTTCGCATGAAGTTCTGCACATTCTTGTGCC